>CM043882.1:19660513-20260741 GCA_024034495.1 Camelina laxa | reverse complement strand
ATGAAATCAATAAACAAAGAAGGCTTTGAGGAGGGATTCATGGGCTGGACTAATGATTGAGGTAAATCTAACTTGGTCAACAAATCTGATGTTCATATACTTTACTTTGTTTTCCCTTAGTATATTCACATCTTTTGCACCTTTTGCTATCCTTTTTCACCATTATTGCATAGCTTTAGGACTAATCCTGCATTAGAGTTTAGTTGCATTGCATTTGCATCTTTTCATGCTTAAACAGGTGATTTTGGAGCTTAAAGAGCATGGAAGCAATGCTGAGGAAGAAGTGAAGCAATCATGAAGGGAAAGCAAGAGAGTTAAGGCTGAAATAACAAGGTCCGGAGTCCAACTCGACCGCACACTCGACCAGACACTCGACCGTGTGCTGAGGAGGACTCGACCGAGTGGAGAATGCACGAGAGAAGCCAGCTCGACCTGCCACTCGACCGAGCACAGGTCGAGTGGACCGAGCCGTTGACTATTTTGTCTTTTAGTATTTTTAGGGCTTCCACTCCCCTCCTATATAAAGCATGCAGCCACAAAAGTATGCAGCTTTTTAGATATTCTCTAAACCTAGTATTTTACCCTTTTGGGAATTATTCTTTTGCATTTTTATATTTTAGATCTTGTACTTGAAAAAGACTAAATTCTTCAATATTGTTGGTTTCATAACTTTCTTAATATTGAGAATTCGTGTTTCATTTCTTTTTCAATATTGAAGATCTCTGTTTTATCTTTCTAGTGATGCAAGTTTCATTATTTTCTGGGTTTTTGACTTTGTTCACCATGTGTTCTTGTGAGTAGTTTGCTTAGGATCTTGAGGATGTGTTAGGCTGGGTTGATCTTGTGGTTTGTTTGATTTGGTCAAGCTTGATTGTTGTAGATCTCTTCTAGGCTAGATGTTAATGTTGAATCTGAGAAGGTAGGGTTTGATTTCAAGCATCTTAGCATCACACCAATGTTTAAGGAGCATAGATAAGGCTAGATCTAGAGCTTACCATTAGGCTTGCTAAGAGATTAGAGGTCTTGTTTGGTTTGAGATGTATTGCTTAATGCCTGCTTGTGTAGATTCTTTACTATGTGAGAGCAAGTCTAGAAATGCATAGGTTTGATTGTTTCTTGCCATGAGAGTGGATTAAACATGTCTTAGAATAGTATGTCTAGAGATTAGCTCAAAGTTTGTTTGAGGTTTGTTGACCAAGTCAAATATCCACAATGATTAGTTCAGCCCATGAATCCCTCCTCATGACCTTCTTTGTTTATTGATATCTTAGTCTTAATCCTTTGCTTGATTGTTGTTTGATTCGTTTTTGCATTGCTCTGTTTTATTGTGTTGCTCTGTTTTCACGATTAGTCCAGCTCGACCCTGTACTCGACCTACACTTGGTCGAGTGCTTGCTCGAGTTCTTTCCCAGAGCTTGTGTTTATGATTTGTGATTGTCCTGTTTCATTCTATTTCATTTCTGCATTCATTTAGTTTTTGTTCATTACTTGTCTTGCATAGGTTTATTTCTTGCATTATAGTAGTTTCTATTTCTTGTTTTAGCTTCATTACTGTTACAATCATTGTTCATTTACATTCAGCATCTAGTTCTTGTAGTTTTATTTTCTGCACTTTGCATTTTAATCATAGGATTGTTAGTGACAAACATCCTTTACATCTGGCTTAAATTAGATCTTTATTCACATCTTGACTGTTCACAAACACTCAGATTGGATTAACACCTCTTATACTGCAATTGCATAAGGGGAATTGAAACACCTTACCATCCATCCATTCATTGCATACATTCATTATCATTCACATTCACCACCACCAAAACCCTGTTTCAATTTGGCGCCGTTGCCTATTTGAGTGTGTTTTGTGACAATTAGGATCCATAAAAGTCTAAGATTAAGTTCGTTTATCCACTTGTTCACTACTGATCTCATTTCTTCTTCTGCTTGTGTGTGCTTGAGTTTCAGGTACCAGCTCGACCACCAACTCGACCACCACTCGACCGAGTGTGTGCTCGAGCATCTGATCGAGTCAGAAGCCGGATACAAATAGACATCAGTTCCCAGTCGACTCGACCACCCACTCGAGCATGTGCTCGACCGAGTGCCTGTTCGAGTTCGCCATCATGATTCACAACAGTATATTCCATTCTGTACCATGGCAACATCAACCAGGATTCCAGGCTCAATGGTGTCACCCTCCAGTGTTTCAAACTTCACAAGCCCAAGAACCTGACTTAAGAGCTATGATGCAGCAACTTTTACTTGGGCAAGCAACTGGGCAGATTGAGGTAGCAAAGCAGTTTGCTGAGCTGAACCAAACGTTGAATTCCTATTCTAGTGACCTAAACTTCAAGGTCAAGTACATGGAGAGATCCATTGTTCCTACATCAGCTCCTAAGCCAAACCACCTTCTTGACGAACCTATTCCAAACCCAAGGGAGTTTACAGCTAAAGCTCTTAATCTCTATGAAGATGCTGTCACTGAGGACAGTGAGGTTCAAGGTGGGGAGGATTGGTCATTTATTGAAGCCCAGGGTGAAGCTTGTGCACAGCAGACTGAATCCGTCAAAGCACTCGACCAAGTGCTCGATCCAGCACTCGACCGAGTGCCTGATCGATTGAAGACACTGAAGCTGTTAAGCCTGCTAGATACATTCCTCTGCTGCTACAATCACCTCTACCATTCCCAGGACGTTTCAAGGCACAAAGGCTGAAAGAACTCAGGGACATTATTGAGAAAAGAGAAGAGTTGGTTTGCAAAGAGAAGGAGTTAGCTTTAACAAGAGGATTATTGAGAAGGAAGAAGTGATGGCTTTGAAGGAAGAGGTTGTGATTGAAAAGAAGGAAGTGATGGCCATTCAACAGGAGGTTGTCATTGAAAAGAAGGAAGAGGAGAGAGGACCAGCTTTGGAACAATATGCCCCATATCCTCTCTACAAAGGCATGTTACTTGACATATCCAAGCAAAAGGCTCAGAATCAAGGCGAGAGAGATCGAGGAGATTGGGACAGCTATTGTTCCAGCTTGAAGATCCAGGTCCATTCAATCTACCTTGCTCCATCAGCTACCTTCACTTCAACAAATGCTTGTGTGATCTTGGAGCATATGTTAGTGTCATGCCCTACTCTATAGCAGAAAAGCTTGGACACACTGAATTCAAGCCAAGCAATCTCCACATAAGTCTAGCTGATGGTTCACATAAGGATGTGGTTGGCAAATTGGATAGCCTCCTAGTCAAGATAGGCAAGGCAAGAATTCCCACTGATTTCATCATAATAAAGATGGATAAAGAGTTAGAGGATCCAATCTTGCTTGGGAAACCATTCCTTGCCACAGCAGGAGCAGTCATTGATGTTAAGGAAGGGCTGATAAGGTTGAACATAGCTGAAGGTTTGACCATGAACTTTGATATCACAAATTCCTTAACCAACCATTGAGGTCAACCATTTAAGATTGAAGATAAAGCTGACTTTGGGGTTTTGAGAGAAGAAGAGACTTCAAAAGCTAAGGTCTCACCTCATGAGGAATCATTTCAACATCTCAAGGGTTCAGTTCAAATGCTAGCTGGTTTAGTGAAGGATCTTCAAGTTCAGCTCAACAAAAGGTCTTTGAAGAAGGCAAGACCAAAACTCAAGTTTAAGAAGAAACATGGTTCAAGTGTCAAGGAAGTAGTGATCAAGAAGGTACACCAAGGTTATCAAATAGAACCAGGGGGATTTCATCACCTCCTTGGTACCTAGACCAAGTCTGAGGAAACCAGTCAAGCTTAGTGACTAAACAAGCTCACTGGGAGGAAGTCCCTAAGGTATCCTTTGTAAATATGGTTTAATTTCTTAGTAGTTTTGAATCTTGTGGTTTGCATTGCATATTAGAATCTTGTTGCATGTGGTTTGCATTGCATATTAGAATCTTGTTTAGAATGTGGTTTGCATTGCATATTAGAATCTTGTTTAGCATGTTTCATGCAGGATTGTATAATATTTGCATTAGGGATCTATGATGAGTATTTCCTTGTTAGCTTGCTTATTCACTAGACTAGGATCAATGCCCAAGTTAATAGTAATTTGATGCTAGTTGAGGGGTTAGAAGCATAAGATTGAACCAAGCCTTGAATTCCTGCATTGTATTTGGTCTATATTGAAGCATGTTGTGATTTGACACCATTTCCTATCTATAAGAACCTAATATTGACTTTCAATTATCAATCTGTGCATTGCTTTAAACTCATGGATACCATATACATATTTGGATCATCTTTCTCCTTTTTACCACTCTTGTTGATCCAAGTAGCTGATTTCCTCATTAAGAATCAGTTTCCCTACCCTTAACCAACCCTTCTTTCAAACCTTGTTTATTCTTGTATGTGTGAGGCCTATTTTGGGATTGAGCTTGGTAGAAAGTGTTAGGTTTGAACTGACAAGAGTAAAGCCTTGTGTAGTTCTAGTTTGCACTTTTCAAACTAGATAGGACTAGGTGGTTCACTTGTTGGGTTTGGGACTTGGCTGTTATGAAAAGAAAAAAAAAGAAAGAAAGAAAAAGGGTAGAGTCTTTAAGAGGAGATTGTGTTGAAGCAAGGTCTAGTGAAAGGATGGGAAGCAAAAATTGTTGAAGATGGTTCTAGTTAAAGAAAAGAAAAGAAAGAAAGAAAAGTCTAGCAAAAGCTTGTAGGTCTTAAGAATAAGAAGAAAGAACCATAGCAAATAAGTAAGAATCCCCCATCCCACTAGAAAGATCAAATAAGAAACCTCTCCTAAGACTTGAAAACAAAGAGAAAGGGTGAAAGAAAGAAGAAGTTAAAGGGTAGCACTAGGATCATTTGGGTTTAGATTGCTAGGATAAACTTTGGGTGCCTTTGGGTAGACAAGGTTTTATTCTTGTATTTGTCTAGGTGTTCTTACCTTTAGCATTCTTCTAAGCTCAATCCATTTTTATGAGAGAACCTTGATATTGATAAGCTCTAAAGAGACCATCATTGTCTCAAAGCCTTTACCTCCAAGCCAAATGAGTTTAAGCATTGCATAGAATTGATTCATGTTCTTGATTAATGAATGTTAAAGGAAATGGTTGATTTGAATGCATGTGGACATCTAAGGCTCAAATCAGTAAAGGTTGTGATATGCTTGTCTAAAGTCTTTAAGTACAGCTCATTCAACTTGCATCATAGTACTTAGTAACTTGGACATTAATTCTAGATGGTCTATTTGCAAGCTTTAGGAGCTGAGATCCCACTTTCAACCTCACCTACCTTCTATGTCTTGCCTATTTGCTTGAGGGCAAGCAAAGACTAAGTTTGGGTGTTGATGTTCATATATTTTACCTTGTTTTCTCTTAGTATATTCACATCTTTTGCATCTTTTGCTATCCATTTTCACCATTATTGCATAGCTTTAGGACTAATCATGCATTAGAGTTTAGTTGCATTGCATTTGCATCTTTTCATGCATAAACAGGTGATTTTGGACCTTAAAGAGCATGGAAGCAATGCTGAGGAAGAAGTGAAGCAATCATGAAGGGAAAGCAAGAGAGTTAAGGCTGAAATAACAAGGTCCGGAGTCCAACTCGACTGCACACTCGACCAGATACTCGACCGTGTGCTGAGGAGGACTCGACCGAGTGGTGAATGCACGAGAGAAGCCAGCTCGACCTGCCACTCGACTGAGCACAGGTCGAGTTGACCGAGCCGTTGACTATTTTGTCTTTTAGTATTTTTAGGGCTTCCACTCCCCTCCGATATAAAGCTTTTTACCTGCAGCCACAAAAGGTATGCAGCTTTTTAGATATTTTCTAAACCTAGTATTTTACCCTTTTGGGAATTATTCTTTTTGCATTTTTATATTTCTTAGATCTTGTACTTGAAAGAGACTAAATTCTTCAATATTGTTGGTTTCATAACTTTCTTAATATTGAGAATTCGAGTTTCATTTCTTTTTCAATATTGAAGATCTCTGTTTTATCTTTCTAGTGATGCAAGTTTCATTATTTTCTGGGTTTTGACTTTGTTCACCATGTGTTCTTGTGAGTAGTTTGCTTAAGATCTTGAGGATGGGTTAGGCTGGGTTGATCTTGTGGTTTGTTTGATTTGGTTAAGCTTGATTGTTGTAGATCTCTCTAGGCTAGATGTTCTTTATGCTGATCCTATATCTGAGAAGGTAGGGTTTGATTTCAAGCATCTAAGCATCACACCAATGTCTAAGGAGCATAGATAAGGCTAGATCTAGAGCTTACCATTAGGCTTGCTAAGAGATTAGAGGTCTTGTTTGGTTTGAGATGTATTGCTTAATGCCTGCTTGTGTAGATTATTTACTATGTGAGAGCAAGTCTAGAAATGCATAGGTTTGATTGTTTCTTGCCATGAGAGTGGATTAAACATGTCTTAGAATAGTATGTCATAGATTAACTCAAAGTTTGTTTGAGGTTTGTTGACCAATTAAATAACCACAATGATTAGTTCAGCCCATGAATCCCTCCTCAGGACCTTCTTGTTTTTGATATCTTAGTCTTAATCATGTTGCTTGATTGTTGTTTGATTCGTTTTTGCATTGCTCTGTTTTTATTGTGTTGCTCTGTTTTCACGTTTAGTCCAGCTCAACATGCTCGACCTACACTCGGTCGAGTGCTTGCTCGAGTTCTTCCCCAGAGCTTGTGTTTATGATTTGTGATTGTCTGTTTCATTCTGTTTCATTTCTGCTGCATTCATTTAGTTTTCTGTTCATTGGTTGTCTTGCATAGGTTTATTTCGGCATTATAGTAGTTTATTTCTGTTTAGCTTCATTACTGTTACAATCATTTTGTTCATTTACATTCAGCATCTAGTTCTTGTAGTTTTATTTTCTGCACTTTTCATTTTAATCATAGGATTGTTAGTTTACAAACATCCTTTACATCTGGCTTAAATTAGATCTTTATTCACATCTTGACTGTTCACAAACACTCAGATTGGATTGACACCTCTTATACTGCAACTGCATAAGGGGAATTGAAACACCTTACCATCCATCCATTCATTGCATACATTCATTATCATTCATTCACCACCATCAAAACCTTGTTTCAATTTGGCGTCGTTGCATTGAGTGTGTTTTTGTGACAATTAGGATCCATAAAAGTCTAAGATTAAGTTCGTTTATCCACTTGTTCACTACTGATCTTGTTTCTTCTTCGCTTGTCTATGCTTGAGTTTCAGGTACCAGGATACAACAATCAAGCTTGACCAAATCAAACAAACCTGAACATAATCCAGCCTAACCCATCCTCGAGATCTAAGCAACTACTCACAAGAATACATGGTGAACATCAAAGTCATAAACCTAGAAAATGCTAAAACTTGCATCGAATGAAAGATAAAACAAAGATCTACAATAATGAAGAAGAATCAAACACAAATTCTTAATATCTTGAAAGTTATGAAACCAACAAAATTCAAGAATCTTATGTTTATCCTTCAATGAAGGTCAAGATCTAATAAAATAAGTGCAAAGGAATAATTCCTTAAAAAGGAAAAACTAGGTTTGAGAATATCAAAAAGTTGGACTCTTGGTGGCTGAAGGGTACAAGGTCCTTTTATAGGAAAAGTAGTGGAAGCCCTAAAAATGCTAAAAACAAAATAGTGGCGGCTTGACCAACTCGACCTGGTGCTTGGTCGAGTGACCGGTCGAGTTGGCTTCTCTTGTGCATCTTCCACTCGGTCGAGTCTATCTCCGCACACAGTCAAGTGTCTGGTCGAGTGGGCGGTCGAGTGGGACTCCGGACCTTGGTTCTTCAGCTCTAACTCTCTTGTTTCCTTCTCTTCTCACTCCATTCTTCTTCCATCCTTCATGCTCCTTAGGCTCCAAAATCACACGTTTTTGAAAAACATGCAAATGCCATGCAACTACACTCTAATGCATAAACATTTCTAAACTATGCAAAAGGGGCCAAGATGAAGTAGATGATCAAAAAAGTGAAAATACTAAGGAAAACAAGGTAAATTATATGAACATCAATTGGCCTAGACCTCGAATGCCACAGAGATCGGGAGTTTCTTAGGTTGAAACAAGGTCCGAGTGCTTGTCCGAGTGCTGTCCGAGTCTGTACTCGACTCTGTTGATGCAAACAAGGTCCAAGGGTCCTCACAATCTTCGAGACTCCTTGATCACATCAACAAACCACCAAGGGACCTGAGACAGCAGAAAACAAGGATCTATCAGGAACAAGAACAACAAGTGCTAATGGAGCGAAGATCAACAAGCTCCAAGAGCAAGAAACATTGGTGCTGGAGATGCACCAAACACACATAACCAAAGAGCTGGTATTGTGCCTCCTACTGTTGCCAACAACAACTTTGAGATCAAAAGTGGATTGATCTCAATGATTCGCAAACAAGTTCCATGGGTTTCCAATGGAAGATCCCGGACCACCTTGATGAATTTGATAGGATATGTGGTCTCACTAAGATCAATGGAGTCAGTGAGGATGGATTCAAGTTAAGGCTATTCCCCTTCTCACTTGGAGATAAGGCTCACCTGGGAGAAGACTCTTTACTGGAGCAATAACCACATGGGATGCTTGCAAAGCTTTTTTGGCCAAATTCTTTTCCAATGCTAGAACTGCTAGATTGAGAAATGAAATATCTGGGTTTGCTCAAAGGAATAATGAGAGTTTTGTGAAGCTTTGGAAAGGTTTAACGGATTCCAGACTCAGTGTCCTCACCATGGCTTCAGCAATGAGTCCATCTTAAGTACTTTGTATAGAGGAGTGCTTCCCAAGATCAGAATGCTTCTTGACACAACCTCAAATGGAAACTTCCTCAACAAAAATGTTGAAGAAGGCTGGGAGTTGGTTGAAAATCTTGCTCAGTCAGATGGCAACTACAATGAGGACTATGACAGAACAAGGTCCACCTCCATTGATCAAGAGGAGAAGTTGAAGGACTTGAAGATGGTCAATGAGAAGCTTGACAGGATCCTCCTTAGCCAACAAAAATCTATTCACTTCATTGGTGAGGAAAAGGTTCCAGTTCAAGAAGGGGAGAATGAATTTGCTGAGTTGTGCTACATGCAAAACCAAGGAGGATTTAAGGGCTACAACCAGGAGGTTTCAAGAACAATCATCTTATAGGAGTACCATGTAGCTAATCTACTGAGACAAAGTCTACCCACCTCAACAGCCTCAACAGCAACAAACCTACATCCCCAAACAACAACATCAAGTGTTCCAGCCTCAGTTGTGTCCCCCACCAGGGTTTCAGACTAACCAAGGCCAAGAACAAGACTTAAGGGCAATGATGAAACAATTGTTGATTAGGCAAACACAAGGAAAGATTGAGGAAGCCAAACAGTTTGCTGAGTTGAATCAAAGGCTCACATCACAGTACAATGATCTAAACATGAAGTTTGAGGGTCTTAACTCAAGAGTGAAGTATATGGAGAGTAACATGGCCTCTACTTCAGCTCCTAAACCCAACCAACTCCCTGGAAAAGCTGTTCAAAATCCAAGAGAGTTCACAGCCAAGGCCATTCAAGTTCATGAGGAAGAAGTCACTAAGGACAGTGAAGTCCAAGTTTGGGGGAATTTATCAGTTATTGAAGCCCCAAGTGACGTTTGTGCAAAGCATTTGGAATTCGACATTGCACTCGACCAGGTACTCGAACAGCCACTCGACCGAGTGCATGCTCGAGTGGTCGATCGAGCTGGAGACTCCGAAGCTGTCAAACTTGCTAAGTACATTCCTCTTGCTTACAAGCCTCCACTACCATTCCCAGGGCGTTTCAACGCACGGAGGATTAAGGAACTAAGGGAGATCATTGAGAAAAAAGAAATGGTGTCTAAGCAACAAGAGGATGAGAGGGTTTTGAAGGAAGAAGCTGTGGTTGAGAAACAAGAGGAAGTGTTGGCTATACAAGAGGTCATCATTGCTTACCAAGACGAGGAGAGAGGACCTGCCTTGGAACAGTTTGAACCATATCCTCTCTATAAGGACTTTTTGCTTGACTTGTCAAAGCAAAAGGCTCAAGCTCAAGATGAGAATCATCTTGAAGACCTTGGAGGAGTTATCATCCCAATCAAGCTTAAGGATCCAGGTCCCTTCTATTTACCATGCACATTCATTTACCTCCACTACAACCAATGCCTATGTGACTTAGGAGCTTCAATTAGTGTCATGCCCTACTCCATTGCACAAAAGCTTGGGAGGACAGATTTCAAACTCACAAACCTCCATGTATGCCTAGCTGATGGGTCAAACAGAGAGGTAGTTGGTAAGTTGGAGAATATCCCTGTCAAGATAGGGAAGGCAAGGGTTCATACAGATTTTGTGGTTCTGGAGATGGATAAGGAACCTGAAGATCCAATCATTCTTGGGAGGCCATTCTTAGCCACTGTTGGAGCAGTCATTGATGTCAAGGAAGGTCTTGTGACCTTGAACATTGCTGAGGATATAGTTATGAGGTTCAACATCTTTAACCCAACCAACACTCCTACAATTGATGATCAGCCTTTTACTATCAAGGATAAAGGTGGTCAAGAAGGCTTAAGTGATAAGGCAACTCCAAAGGCTGAGCACTCTCTTCAAGAAGAGTCTGTGGAAAAGCTTAAGAGGTCAGTTCAAGAGTTGACTAGTATGGTTGAGGATCTCAAAGTTAAGCTGAACAAGAGGTCTTGGAGGAAAGCAAGACAAAGGCTCAAAATCAAGAAGAAGTATGGTTTGTGTGTTAAGGGTGAGGTTATCAAGGATCAACTTCACAGTGACCAAGAGGTTCCAGGGAGGATTTCATCCCCTCCTTGGTATCTAGACCAAGTCTAAGAAGGAAACCAAAGTCAAGCTAAGTGACTCTAAACAAGCTCACTAGGGAGGAAGTCCCTAAGGTATCCTTTGTAAATATAGTTTATTTTCCTTGTAGTTTTGATGTGTTTTCTTTTATGTTTGTGTTGGACAGGCCTTTTAGTGAGAATGTAGTTGGGTAAGGAGAGATTTGGACTTGGAGAAGGAGACTCGCAAGCCCACTCGACCAGCCCACGAGAGGTACTCGACCGAGTTGGAAAGGAACTAAGGCCCATTTGATCTTCAAATCGCTAGAACGATCGAGTGGAGGGAAGAACAAGAAGAAGATTTTGAATTTTCAAGATGCCAAGGTTCCACTTAGAGGAGAGAGTGTCTCACCAAGATGGATTGACTCAAGCTACCTCACCTCTACTCTCATCCTAGCTAAAGAGATGCATCAAGGAAATCACATCTTCAACTTTGAGCTTCCAACACTTAGGAAAAAGCAATTGATCTTGCCTAACCAAGAGCTCACCACCATTCAAGAAGGGGCCAACATTGACTTTTGGCCAGCTGAGGAGCACTTGTTTGATGGAGTAGTTCAACCTAGAGTTGAGGAAGCTGGGAATGCACAAGTGGCTGATGGGGAGGAGCAATTTTACGTTGAGGATTATGAGCCCAACCCAAGGGATAGTAGAGGAGTGAGGGAGAATAGCAAGAGGTTGACACTTTTGCAAAAGTGGAACAAGTGGCAAGGGAAGAGGTTTGATAAGCTGAAGAAGAAGGTGGCCAACATGGCTAAGTCTATCAAGAGCTTAAAGAAGGAGATTGCTGAGTTGAAGAGTGGGAATTCTTCACCGACACCATCAAGCCCTTTGAGGAGAAGTAGCTCAACTAGAGCACTTTCAAGAGTTGCGAACCCTGTGGAACCAGCTAGGGCTTCAATGTATGAGCCAAATCAGAGGAAGAGGAGCTCAAGTACCCGAGAACAGCAGCTTTTAAGGCACTCGACCGGGTCACTCGAGCACCCACTCGACCGAGCACCGCCGACGTACTCGACCGAGTCACGGTCGATCGCCATCGTCGAGCTTCCCAATCTCCATCTCCAAGTCACCAACAAGACCCCAACTACACCTTTGACAGCATGCAAGAGGATGTGGACAACTTCTTCTCCAATCCTTAAGATACCAATATCACCTTCACTTGTAAATATCATTGCATTTCATATTTGTGTTTTGTTTTTAGTCTTGAATCCTCATTCAAATTTCTTTCACACAGGGGACTGTGTGATTTAAGTTTGGGGGAGGGTTTGAGATAGCATTTGACATTGTGTTTTGTGATCTTATTTCAAATTTTTAGCATCCTCATATTAGTATTTGCATAAGCATCTAAGGCATAGAAAAACCATAAAAATTTGAAAAATTTTGAAAAAAATCTTTATAAAAAAAAGAGAGTTCATGTGGTTTGCATTGCATATTAGAATCTTGTTTAGCATGTTTCATGCAGGATTGTATAATATTTGCATTAGGGATCTATGATGAGTATTTCCTTGTTAGCTTGCTTATTCACTAGACTAGGATCAATGCCCAAGTTAATAGTATTTTGATGCTAGTTGAGTGGTTAGAAGCATAAGATTGAACCAAGCCTTGAATTCCTGCATTGTATTTGGTCTATATTGAAGCATGTTGTGATTTGACACCATTTCCTATCTATAAGAACCTAATATTGACTTTCAATTATCAATGTTGCATTGCTTTAAACTCATGGATACCATATACATATTTGGATCATCTTTCTCCTTTTTACCACTCTTGTTGATCCAAGTAGCTGATTTCCTCATTAAGAATCAGTTTCCCTACCCTTAACCAACCCTTCTTTCAAGCCTTGTTATTCTTGTGTGTGTGAGGCCTATTTTGGGATTGAGCTTGGTAGAAAGTGTTAGGTTTGAACTGACAAGAGTAAAGCCTTGTGTAGTTCTAGTTTGCACTTTTCAAACTAGATAGGACTAGGTGGTTCACTTGTTGGGTTTGGGACTTGGCTGTTATGAAAAGAAAAAAAAAAAAAAAGAGAAAAGAAATAAAAAGGGTAGAGTCTTTAAGAGGAGATTGTGTTTAAGCAAGGTCTAGTGAAAGGATGGGAAGCAAAAATTGTTGAAGATGGTTCTAGTTAAAGAAAAGAAAAGAAAGAAAAGAAAAGTCTAGCAAAAAGCTTGTATGTCTTAAGAATAAGAAGAAAAGAGAACCATAGCAAATAAGTAAGAATCCCCCATCCCACTAGAAATATCAAATAAGAAACCTCTCCTAAGACTTGAAAACCAAAAGAGAAAGGGTGAAAGAGAAAGAAGAAGTTAAAGGGTAGCACTAGGATCATTTGGGTTTAGATTGCTAGGATAAACACTTTGGGTGCCTTTGGGTAGACAAGGTTTTATTCTTGTATGTGTCTAGGTGTTCTTACCTTTAGCATTCTTCTAAAGCTCAATCCATTTTTATGAGAGAACCTTGATATTGATAAGCCCCACTCTAAAAAGAGACCATCATTGTCTCAAAGCCTTTACCTCCAAGCCAAATGAGTTTAAGCATTGCATAGAATTGATTCATGTTCTTGATTAATGAATGTTAAAGGAAATGGTTGATTTGAATGCATGTGGACATCTAAGGCTCAAATCAGTAAAGGTTGTGATATGCTAGTCTAAAGTCTTTAAGTACAGCTCATTCAACTTGCATCATAGTACTAGTAACTTGGACATTAATTCTAGATTGTCTATTTGCAAGCTACAGGAGCTGAGATCCCACTTTCCAAGCTCACCTACCTTCTTATGTCTTGCTTATTTGCTTGAGGGCAAGCAAAGACTAAGTTTGGGGATGTTGATGTTCATATATTTTATCCTGTTTTCCCTTAGTATATTCACATCTTTTGCATCTTTTGCTATCCATTTTCACCATTATTGCATAGCTTTAGGACTAATCATGCATTAGAGTTTAGTTGCATTGCATTTGCATCCTTTCATGCATAAACAGGTGATTTTGGAGCTTAAGGAGCATGGAAGCAATGCTGAGGAAGAAGTGAAGCAATCATGAAGGGAAAGCAAGAGAGTAAAGGCTGAAATAACAAGGTCCGGAGTCCAACTCGACCGCACACTCGACCAGACACTCGACCGTGTGCTGAGGAGGACTCGACCGAGTGGTGAATGCACAAGAGAAGCCAGCTCGACCTGCCACTCGACCGAGCACAGGTCGAGTTGACCGAGCCGTTGACTATTTTGTCTTTTAGTATTTTTAGGGCTTCCACTCCCCTCCTATATAAAGCTTTTTACCTGCAGCCACAAAAGTATGCAGCTTTTTAGATATTCTCTAAACCTAGTATTTTACCCTTTTGGGAATTATTCTTTTTGCATTTTATATTTCTTAGATCTTGTACTTGAAAAAGACTAAATTCTTCAATATTGTTGGTTTCACAACTTTCTTAATATTGAGAATTCGAGTTTCATTTCTTTTTCAGTATTGAAGATCTCTGTTTTATCTTTCTAGTGATGCAAGTTTCATTATTTAATGGGTTTTTGACTTTGTTCACCACGTGTTCTTGTGAGTAGTTTGCTTAAGATCTTGAGGATGAGTTAGGCTGGGTTGATCTTGTGGTTTGTTTGATTTGGTTAAGCTTGATTGTTGTAGATCTCTTCTAGGCTAGATGTTCTTTATGCTGATCCTATATCTGAGAAGGTAGGGTTTGATTTCAAGCATCTTAGCATCACACCAATGTCTAAGGAGCATAGATAAGGCTAGATCTATAGCTTACCATTAACCCATCCTCAAGATCCTAAGCAACTACTCACAAGAATACATGATGAACATCAAAGTCATAAACCCAGAAAATGCTAAAACTTGCATCAAATGAAAGATAAAACAAAGATCTACAATAATGAAGAAAGAATCAAACACAAATTCTTAATATCTTGAAAGTTATGAAACCAACAAAATCTAAGAATCTTATGTTTATCTCTTCAAAGGAAGGTACAAGATCTAGTAAAATAAAAGTGCAAAAGGAATAATTCCTTAAAAGGTAAAAACTAGGTTTGAGAATATCTAAAAAGTTGGACTCTTTGTGGCTGAAGGGTACAAGGTCCTTTTATAGGAAAAGTAGTGGAAGCCCTAAAAAAGCTAAAAGACAAAATAGCTAGGCGGCTTGACCAACTCGACCTGGTGCTCGGTCGAGTGACCGGTCGAGTTGGCTTCTCTTGTGCATCTTCCACTCGGTCGAGTCCATCTCCGCACACGGTCAAGTGTCTGGTCGAGTGGGACTCCGGACCTTGGTTCTTCAGCTCTAATTCTCTTGTTTCCTTCTCTTCTCAGCTCCATTCTTCTTCAGCAATCCTTCCATGCTCCTTAGGCTCGAAAATCACCTGTTTATGCAAGAAAACATGCAAGTGCCATGCAACTACACTCTAATGCATAAAATTCCTAAAACTATGCAAAAAGGGGCCAAACTAGATGGTAGATGATGCAAAAGAAGTGAAAATACTAAGGGAAAACAAGGTAAATTATATGAACATCAATTGGCCTAGACCGCATAATGCCACAGAGATCAAGAGTTTTCTTAGGTTGGCAAGATATTACAGAAGATTTGTGCAGGGATTTGCGAGCAGAGCACATCCTATGACTAAGTAGACAGTGAAGGATGTTCCTTTTGTCTGGTCACAGGAGTGTGAGGAGGGCTTTGCAAGCCTAAAGGAGATGCTGAATATTACGCCAGTGTTCGCTTTGCTAGAGCAGGGAGAACCTTATGTGGTTTATACTGATGCATCCAGAGTTGGTTTGGGGTGTGTGTTGATGCAGCATGGGAAGGTGATTGCCTACGCTTCACGGTAGTTGCGGAAGCATGAAGACAACTATCCTACTTATGATTTGGAGATGGCTGCTGTAGTTTTTGCCCTGAAGATTTGGAGATCCTATCTTTATGGTGCAAATGTACATGTGTTTACAGATCAAAAGATTTGGAGATAGCTTATCACCCTGGTAAGGCTAACATGGTTGCAGATGCTCGGAGTCGGAAGAGGGTAGCTTCGGCTCAGGAGCAGGAGATGGAGTCTCCGGTAGGAGAGATCAGTGGTTTGAGTTTGTGTGCTATTTCTCAGGAACCGTTGGGTTTGGAGACGGCTGACAGAGCAGACCTTCTAAGTAGGGTTTGGTTGGCTCAAGAGAAGGATTTAGGGCTAGTGAATGCCTCAAAGGTTGTGGATACAGAGTATCAGGTCTCAGCTAATGTTACTATTTTGGTGCACGAGCGGATTTGTGTGCCCAAGGATGAGGAGTTGAGACAGGAGATCTTGAAAGAGGCTCATTCGAGCAAGTTTTCTATTCATCCAGGAGCGACTAAGATGTACCGTGATCTCAAGAGGTACTATCACTGGTCGGGGTGAAGAAGGATGTGGCTAGTTGGGACTCGAGGTGCAATGTGTGTCAGCTAGTGAAGGCTGAGCATCAGGTTCCAAGCGGGTTGCTGAAGAGTCTTCCCATTCCAGAGTGGAAGTGGGATATGATCACGATGGATTTCATGGTAGGATTACCAGTGTCTTGGACTTTTGATGCTATTTGGGTCATTGTGGACTGGTTGATAAAGTTGGCATATTTTCTGGCTATCAAGAACACTGATGGAGCAGCGGTCTTAGCTAAGAAATTTGTGAAGGAGATAGTTAGGTTGCACGGGGTGTCAGCGAGTATTGTGTCTGATAGGGATCCTAAGTTCACTTCGGTGTTCTGAAAGGCATTTCAGGAAGAGATGGGCACTAAGGTGCATATGAGTACAGCTTAACATCCACAGACGGATGGACAGTCAGAGAGGACGATCCAGACGTTGGAGGACTTGCTGAGGATGAGTGTGTTGGATTGGGGTGGCCATTGGGTGGATCACCTGTGTTTGGCGGAGTTTACCTACAACAACAGTTATCAGGCGAGTATTGGGATGGCTCCTTATGAGGTTTTGTATGGGAGGCCATGTCGTACACCATTATATTGGACTTAGGTGGGGGAGAGGAGCATATTTGGTGCTAGTTTTGTTCAAGAGACCTCAGAGAAGATTCGGGTTCTCAAGTTGAACATGAAGGAAGCCCATGATAGGCAGAGGAGTTATGCTGATAAGAAAAGGAGATAAGTTGAGTTTCAGGTGGGAGACAGAGTGTACCTCAAGATGGCCATGTTACGGGGTCCAAACAGGTCATTGACAGAGACTAGGTTGAGTCTGAGGTATATTGGTCCGTTCACAGTGATTGAGCGGGTGGGACCGGTAGCATATGGACTGGAGTTGCCTGAGGTTATGCGTTCGTTCCACAAGGTTTTTCATGAGTCGATGTTGCGGAAGTGTCTCCGCGAGGGTAATGAAACAAGGTTTTTTGTGTGTTCTACTTATGCAATGAATGTATGATAACATGCAAACAGAGATATAAGTAGAGATGATCAGGATGGTATGCAAGGTGTTTCAATACCCTTATGATGTTGTAGCATAAAGGATGTCAATCCATAAAGAGTGATTATGCAAGCAGTTAAGATGTGATCAATGCATTCAAGTTAAGCCAAATATCAAGTTGGTTTTGTTACTAACAACCTAATGACAATAATGAAATACAGAATATTAAAGCAACTTAAGATAGTACTAATGCAGAATTAAACTGTAGAACAAGTGTAATAAACAATACCAAGCAGAATTGACTAATAAGCAGAAGAAAACAAGAACAGAACAATGCATAAACAAAGAATTAAACTGGAGCTCGACCTAGCACTCGGTCGAGTGCATGGTCGAGTGGGTGGTCGAGTTGACAAGCGAATGAACAGAAACAGAGCAAATAAGGAAAACAGAGCAGACATCAAGCATTTAACAATACTCAAACAGGAAAATCAATAAACAAAGAAAGGTCCTAAGGATGGGTTCATGGGCTGGACTCAAGCTATGATTATCTAAATTGGTCAACAAACCTTAATCAACAATGAGCTATCTCTAGACAATGATCTTCTAATACATGTTAATCCATTCTCATGACAATAACAATCAAGCCAAGATACTTCTTAGACCTAGGTCTCACTAGCTATTACATATCAAAGCAGGCATTAAACAACCAGATCATCAATGTCAAAAATCACATCTAATCTCTTAGTATGCTTCATGATAATCTCTAGCATTAGCCTTATCTAGCAACTTAGACATTGGTGTGATGCTAAGAAGCTTATAATCTATCTTTACCCTCTCAGTATAAGAACAGCATTGAGCACATCTAATCTAGAAGAGATATATATACAATCAAGCTTGACCAATCTAAACAACCATAACTATTATCCAGCCTAATCCATCCCTAAGATCCTAAACCACTAATAAGATCTAAAAATCATCTTGAAGAATATAAACCTAGAAATTAATGAAACTACCATGATTGGAAAGATGAGATAAAGATGAACAATTTTGAAGAAGAAAGTAAACTCAAATTCTTAATACTTAGAAAGTTATAGAACCAACAAGTATCAAAGATCTTGAGAAAATAAGATAAAAGGTGGTTAATGATGTAAACAAAAAGCTAAAAAACCTAAAAGGGTAAAAATTAGGTTTTTCTAGCTACAAGATATTATTTTTCCCTAAAAAAGACTTGTGGGCGGCCATAGGGTACATTAGGTATATATAGGAAGGAAAGGAAGCCCTAAATCAGCTAGCAGACAAAATAGAGAGGTGGCTCGAAGTACTCGACCATGTGCTCGGTCGAGTGCATGGTCGAGTGGTTGGTCCATCACGTAACTCCAGTCTTCGATCTGGAATGATATCGGTTCAGTAAAACAGGTATAACTCACGTAACGCCAGCTCCGATTTCCTTGAAACCGCCGGCATTGGAAAGTTAACTCAATGCCCTACAACTCTCATGAAGGATGTTGAAACTGAATTGCAACGAAAAATCTTCATTTGGATCGATCTTTAAGGAGCTCGTTATGAATCTGACCATGTACTCGACCGTGTGCCTGCTCGAGTGGTATGGTCGAGTGCCTTCTTTTCCCTTCCTAATACTTCCAATCCTCTTGTTTAGCTCCAGAAATAACACCAAGTCCTTTCTTACACTTTTAGAGCTCCATAACACCTAATAATACTCCAAATGCACAAATGTATGCAATGCATGCTTCTAAACATCCTAAGTGCATATTTGGACATAAATGGCTATAAAACCTAAGGAATCACTTCTATATGATGCAAAACATGAACTAAACAAGGCAATAAATATGGTAAAATATAGTGACATCAAGTATAGAGCCGTAATAGATGGATGCGCGCAGGGGATCAAAACTCTAACTATTTTCATGCACTGACTAAGCAGCGCCGGGCCCATAATCGGATTACAGGTCTTTTTGATAAAAATGAGGTCTGGTCTACGGAGGATGTTGATATCTGCAATACTGTAGTGTCATACTTTGCAGATTTGTTTACAACGTTGCATCCGACAAATTTTGATGAGGTCTTATGTGAGGTACGCACAGTCATCACAGACGAGGTCAATACTAAGTTAACGGCCCCGGTTACAGAGGCAGAGGTTCGTGCGGCTTTATTTATGATGCATCCGGATAAGGCTCCTGGCCCGGATGGGATGACCGCTTTGTTTTACCAAAAAGCGTGGCAGGTTGTAAAGGGAGACCTTGTCTCGTTGGTTAATGGTTTTTTTGAGGAGGGAGTGTTTGATAGAGGTTTAAATACTACGCACATCTGTCTCATCCCGAAGGTGGCAAAGTCAACCCGGATGACAGAGTTACGCCCACTTAGTTTGTGTAATGTGGGGTATAAAATTATTTCTAAGATCATGTGTCAACGGCTTAAGAAGATTTTACCAGGACTAATTTCGGAAACTCAATCGGCTTTTGTTTCGGGACATCTCATTTCGGATAACATTCTGATTTCTCAGGAAATGTTTCACGGGCTACGGACTAACCCGTCATGTAAAGGGAAGTTTATGGCAATAAAAATAGATATGAGCAAGGCTTACGACCGGGTCGAGTGGGGGTTTATTGAGAAGCTACTCTACAAAATGGGTTTTGATGCAAGATGGATTGGCTGGATTATGTTTTGTGTTAGCTCAGTTGAGTATAAAGTGCTCATGAATGGTCAACCTAATGGTTTGATTATTCCGGAAAGGGGTTTACGACAGGGGGATCCCCTATCCCCTTATTTGTTTATCCTTTGCACGGAGGCTTTAATTGCCAATATTTGGAAAGCGGAGAAGAATCAATTAATTACAGGGATCAAAGTGGCGAATAAATGCCCGCCAATCACACATCTTTTATTTGCAGATGATAGTTTATTTTTTTGTAAGGTCACCAAGGAACAATGTGAGGTCATTTTGAGTATTTTACGGATATATGAGGCAGCCTCGGGTCAGTAGATCAATTTTGCAAAGTCTTCTATTCAGTATGGTCATAAGGTTGCGGAAACTACAAAAATGGAACTCCAAGGGCTCCTTGGCATAACAAATTTGGGAGGCATGGGTTCCTACCTAGGGCTGCCAGAGAGTTTAGGTGGGTCTAAAACAAAGGTCTTTTCGTTTGTCCGGGAAAGATTACAGGGACGTACGACTGGTTGGTCGGCGAAACTGCTTTCTAAAGGGGGAAAGAAGGTGATGATCAAGTCTATCGCAACAGCGGTCCCGACGTTTGTGATGTCTTGTTTTCGGCTACCAAAAACAATAACATCCAAACTCACAAGTGCTGTGGCGAATTTTTGGTGGAGTGCGGATGGTAGGACGGGTGGTATGCATTGGTTAACATGGGAGAAACTATGTTGTAGCAAACAACTGGGCGAGTTAGGTTTTCGGAATGTTGATGACTTTAATTCAGCTTTGTTGGCAAAACAACTATGGAGGCTAATTGATTATCCGGATTCTTTGTTTGCCAGGGTTTATAAAGGGAGGTATTATAGGAATTCAAATCCCATGGAACCGATTCGTTCTTACTCTCCCTCTTACGGGTGGAGGAGTATTATTTCAGCTCGCTCTCTAGTACATAAAGAACTTATTAAATGGGTTGGATCTGGCGAATCCATTTCTATATGGACCGATCCATGGATACCAGCTCAATCCCCGAGACCAGCTCTCAGTAAGGGGCCACTTCAGGACCCTTCTCTTAAAATTTCACACTTAATTGAGAGTCTGACAAATTTGTGGCGGATGGATGTGCTCGCTGAGCATTTTGATCCTGTGGATGTTGCATTAATAGGAGCACTACCATTAGGTAGTGGCCCGACGGAGGACTCTCTTGGTTGGCATTTTACGAAGAATGGGACGTATACGGTTAAGTCTGGTTATCATGCGGCACGTATGACGATTCTTGGGCCTTTTAAGGCGCTTGGTGACGGGCCAGAGATTACCTCTCTCCTAGCTAGTGTTTGGAAGGTCCGATGCCCACCCAAACTTCATCACTTTATGTGGCAAGTATTATCTGGGTGTATTCCTGTTTCAAGGAATTTACGGCGGCGGGGTATCGCGTGTGATTTGGGCTGTTCACGTTGTGGTGCGGAGGAGGAAACAGTTAATCATGTTCTGTTTCTTTGTCCACCAGCACGTCAGGTGTGGGCTCTATCTCAGATACTGGTAGGATCTCACTGTTTTCCGGTGGAGTCTGTTTACGCTAATATGGATCATTTTTTGGACCCCAAAAGCCGGGAGCTCATGTGTTAGCTTTCCCGTGGATTTTGTGGTATTTATGGAAAGCGCGTAATGCTAAGGTTTTTGAAAATATTACGGAAAGGCCAGAGGAGGTGATTCGGGTGGCTGAAGGTGAAGCATTGTCCTGGCAGCAGGCTCAGGAGGAGGGTGAAGATGCGGATTCTGTTGTCCAGCCTTTGGGTGTTGATTCTCGTTTTCGGGGGCCAGCTACATCTCTTCCCATGTTCTTTTCAGGCTTTCGTTGTTTCGCTGATGGCTCTTGGAAGTCTGGCGACCATTTCGCAGGAGCTGGCTGGTTTTGTACACAGTCTCAGGATCCGGCGCCAATCATGGGAGCTACTAACTTTCGAAGGAGTCTTTCCCCCCTACACATTCAAGTTGAGGCTTTCATTTGGGCGATGCGCTGCATGATCGGACATGATCACCGTGATGTGGCTTTTTACTCAGACTGCGCTGATTTGGTGAAGATGATGTTTTCGCCACACGACTGGCCAGCGTTCTCCACATATCTCGATGACATCATGATGGACAGGGAGGAGTTTTCTTCGTTTTCCTTATCTCTTATTTCTAGAACTGCAAATGTTAAAGCGGATCACCTGGCACACTGTGCGCGCACATCTCCACATTATGTTTTGTATGTAAACAATTTCCCTCCGCATTGGCTCATCTGAGCTAATCTTTTGTTGACAAAAAAAAAAAAAGGTAATTTAGTTATTGGCTAAGATTCTTGAGGATCTTCAGCCTAACATGACATTAGAGGCAAGACCAGTGAGGGTTCTCGAGAGCAGGATCAAGGAACTTTGGAAGAAGAAGATTCCTTTGATGAGAGTCCTGTGGGACTGTGATGGTGTTGAGGAGCAAACTTGCGAGCCACAGGCGAGGATGAAGGCAAGGTTTAAGAAGTGGTATGAGAAGTAAGCCGCGACTTGAGCTTGTCTAGTTTTGTCCCATCTCTCTTGTTTACGTGCTCGCTTAGGGGTGGTTGGTTGTACGACTAAGTAACAAGATGAGCTGGTGTTCGGGGTACGAAATTTCTGTGAGGTGGTGGTTCGGGGAAAGTTTCCAGAAAAGAATTTTCTAAAAATGGAAAGTTTCCAAAAGTGGAAAGTCTAAATATGGAAAGTTTTATGGGAGTTAGAATTTGTCCATTTTTAGCGGTTGTGAGCCTTGGAGGGGCTCGTGGCGGACTTTTAAGTTAGTGTGCCTGTGTGTGGCGGTCTTTTGAGACATTGTGTGGCCTTTGTGGTGGGCTGTTTAGCCAATTGTGTGGCCTTTGTGGCGAGTTGTTTAGCCAATGTGCCTGTTGAGGCGATCCTTCGGGATGTATGGTCTATGTGACGGTCCTTCGGGATGAGTGGCCTTAGTGGAGGTCCTTAGGGACGAGTGGCCTTAGTGGCGGTCATTCGGGACAAAGTGGTCTTTGTGACGGTCCTTCGGGACGAGTGGCCTTGGTGGAGGTCCTGTTGAGGACAATTGTTTGGTCTTTGTGACGGTCATGTTTACGACATTTGTTTGGCCTTGGTGGTAGTCCTGTTTAGGACATTTGTTGGCCTTTGTGGCGGCCCTTGAGGCATGTATATGATCCTTGTGTGGTCATGAGGTATTCCAGTGAGGGGATATGTGGTTGGTAGGAATTGTGATGTTTTACGCGAGCTACGGGAAGGAAGTCTGGTTAGGGATAGGACTCAGACGGGTTGAGAATTGTTTGCTAGCGACTCTTGGGGAACTTCGGTTCTCCTAGTACTGCCATATTCTGAGACTTTGTGGCTTGGTAGTATGGTTGGTATATCGACTTCAGATGACGATTCGGGGGCACGATGTAGGGTGGCAGCCCGAGAGATGGATATTGGACTTCCTTATAAATTATGGCATGCATGCTTAGGCTTGATGAGGAGCCAATAGAAACTCAAGGTTGAGACCTCTGAGTAAAGGAAAGTCCAAAAGTCGAGAGCAGATAATGCCTGGAGCGTGAATCTATCACCTAGAGGTGATCTTCTGTAGATCGGTCGGAGGAGTGCGGACCGTGGAGATGGTTGCAAGGGAGTCCTTGGCTGATGGTTGTTCGAGATTCGAGGACGAATCTATGTTGGTGGGGAAGAAATGTAACATCCACTAACCAAAATCTTGATTTTGGGGATGGGTGTCGATCGACACCAATGGTGGTTTTTGTCGACACCAATGGTGGTTTTTGTCGACACCATTATTTTCTGGTTCGACCAGATTGGTTCAATTGTCGATTTTGGTCGGTTTGGTTTAAGAAAAACCATTGAACCGAGGTATATAAAGGAAATATCGACCAGAAGGGTTTTGGAGTTTTGTGTTTTGTCGCCGTTTGAGAAAAACAAAGAGAGAACTTGTTCTTGAGCTTTTGAGAGAGATTGGTGAGATTCCTTGGTGTTCTTGGAAGACTTGGAGCTAGGAAGAGCTAGAAGCTTGCTAGGAAGGCTGGGTTCATTCCTATTAATCAGAATCTTCCTGCAAAGAGGTGAGTGCATGACCATGGCTGATCTAAGCTTGTGATTCCTTGTTCTTGCTTGTTTGTTGTTGTGTTTGTGTGTTTTTCTTGCTGGGATTGATTGCTACAGGTCCCTATGGACCTATATGGCTTGGGTTTTGAGTATTGGACGGATTGGAGGCGTTACGAAGCGAGATTCGACTCTCAGCTTCGAGTAGAACGCGATTGCAGAGGCAGTGTCGATCGACACCAGGTGGGTGTCGGTCGACACCAGTAAGTGAGCATCGGTCGACACTGTGGGGTAGTGTCGGTCAACACCAAGAGCCAGTGTTAGTCGACACTTGGCTTGTGTCAGTCGACACCTCCCTACCAGCGAGACTATGTTTAGCTTCCTGGTTTGTTTGGTTTGTTTTGTTGATTGTTTTGAACGTTGGAATTACAGTTGCTTGTGTGTATAGCCTAGTAGATGGGAGGATTGCCTCACTGAGTGTTTATAAAATACTCATGCATCTCAATTTGTGTTTGTGGTGCAGGTATAGGCAAAGTGTGATCGTGGAATCCAGGCAATGAGGAGGATGATGTTCTAGAGACTCGATCGGATGTTGTCTGGCATTGCTAGGTTGCTAGAGTTGGGTCGTTAGAAACATTGCTAGGTTGTTGGTTCTATGTTTCCTGTTGGTTGATTATTGGATATTATTTATGCTATAATATTGGTTTATTGGATGTTTATTGGTTATTGGTTATTGGTATCTGTTATTTCGCTGTTGATTGTGAATGTGGTTAGGTGGCTAGTGGGTATGTGACCACCAACTGTAATTTTTTATTATTATTATTATTATTACTATTATTATTATTATTATTATTATTATTATTATTATTATTATTATTATTAAAGAAAAAAAGGTCGGGTTGTTTCAACTTATATCAAATGAAATAGGGTATTAATTACAGAAAATTTATTGTTTTCTTAATATATGTGAAATTGTCTAGAATGACAAGTAATATAAAATGGAAGGAATACTTACTTTTGGATGATTAGAGAAAAATATATGAATACCTAGTTAATTAAACCACTTGTGGATAAAGTAGTCATTGTTAACTATCAACCAATTTTAAAATCAAGTCCACATGGACGATGAGTCCACTAAAAGCTATTTGTGGTTTAGTGAAGTAGTCATGCTTAATTATCAAACATATTTAACCTCATCATAGCCCCTAAAAACCAAAACATGAAACCGTTCATAATATCTTAACCTTAAATCTTTAAGCCCTAAGCCCCCCTAAGCCCTAAGCCCTAAATACACCTAAACAAACAAAACCCTAAATCCTAAACTTTAGACCTTAAACCTTAGATCCTAAACCATAATCTGAAGATGTTTTACTAAAAACATAAAATTTATCTTCAACTTATAGATGATCAAGTAGACCCTAGCCCCTAAAACTGTAAACCTTGAACCCTAAATTAAGCTAAATTTTTTTTACTTATTTTATTACATTCTTTATAAATTTTTAAATTTATTGATGTTGTTCTTAACTGTTAAAGAAAGATTTAGAGACTATATCGTTGGTTTTTGTGCTAGAAACACTTAGAATCTGACACCTCAGTCTTTTGAGCTTAAGAGAAAGGCCCTGTTATTTTTCAAGTCGCTGGAGGAGCGACAACTACATAAAAAATATCTCAGAGGTTGCAAGTTAATTTGTAAACGAGCTTTGAACTCTTGGGCATGATGTTTGAGCTAATCTATTGTTTTTGACAAAAAAAAACTCTTGGGCTTTTTGCTACATATTGGGTCCGACCCGAGCCCAAAACTCCCAAATACTTTAACCCAAGAAACAAAGACTTTATTGGAATACAATACAAGATCGGGTCTTGTCACAGTCCACGGCGCAGCTTTTTCTTCTTCGTCTTCTTCCATTATTATTTTTATTTCCCAAACCATCTCTCTGAGATCGAGCGACAGAGAGACCATGGAAGGAGGAGCTGCGGCTTACAATCCTCGAACTGTTGAAGAGGTTTTCAAGGATTTCAAAGGTCGTCGTGCTGCCATTGTTAAAGCTCTCACCACCGGTAAAAACAAACTTCACTATCTTCTCTGATTTTTTTTTTTTTTTTCAAGAATTGTGGTTGGATTTTATAGCTTCTAGTGATTTTATCTTCTCCGATCTAAGTTCAATTTCTGATTAATTCTTGTTTTTCTTTTTTTCTTTTGCAGATGTTCAAGAGTTTTACCAGCAATGTGACCCTGGTTAGGGTTTCTCTCTTTTGTTCCCAATTTTGAGTTTTTTTCTTCTTTATTGCTCCTGTGGTCTCTTGGGTTTTTCTCTGTTTATAGACCACGAAAAGTACAAATCTGATTTGGACTTTAGTCTCTTGTCTGGTAATTGTATTGTACAGTCTGATTTCAAATTAGTATCTTGTGTGGCTATTGTGTATCGTTTAATCTGATGAGATTTAGTTTCTTTTAGTATGGTAATTTTGATTCGAGTTGGGTTTTGTATTGTGCAATCTGGGTTTGCAGAAAAGGAGAATCTTTGTTTGTATGGGTTACCGAATGAAGAATGGGAAGTGAATTTACCAGCTGAAGAAGTGCCTCCTGAGCTTCCAGAGCCAGCTCTTGGTATTAACTTTGCAAGAGATGGGCTCTCTGAAAAAGAATGGCTTTCTCTTGTTGCTATTCACAGTGATGCTTGGTTACTCTCCGTTTCCTTTTACTTCGGCTCGAGGTTTTCATTCCACAAGGAAGAGAGGTAAATGATGGCACTCATCGTTTCTCTTTCGGTCTCCTTCTCAATGTGGGTATAGTATTATCTCTAACTTGTTTAATTTTCAGGAAGCGCTTGTTCAACATGATCAATGATATTCCTACTATATTTGAAGTAGTGACTGGAATCGCTAAAAAGCAATCAAAGGACAAGTCATCTACTGCAAACCAAAGCAACGGCAACAAATCCAAGTCCAACTCTAAAGTTGTAAGGCCCTTGCTATCATTTTTAACTCTTTTGTTTTTGCAGTTTTCAGAAACTTATTTTACTAAGCTAGATATCCATACATCAAAACGAATAATATATATGCTTTATATGTCGTAACTGGTTTGATACTTAGTCCTGTACAAGCTGAAGAATCTTTATTAATTCATAATCTTGAATACAATCCAGACTATTGTAGCTTCACCGAAAACACTGGTTTGGTTGAATTGGTTTTTGAGTATCTCCTATGTTTTTTGCTCATGTAGTTTAATATTTCCTTTGCTTTGTTTTTGGGCATGCAGAGAACTTCAGATGGCAAAAGCTCAAAGACCAGGGATGTAAAAGAGGAGGACGAAGGAGAAGATGAAGAGGATGAGGATGAACATGGCGAGACCCTTTGTGGAGCTTGTGGAGACAGTGATGGTGCTGATGAATTCTGGATCTGTTGCGACCTTTGTGAGAAATGGTTCCATGGCAAGTGTGTGAAGATCACTCCAGCTAGAGCTGAGCATATCAAACAATACAAGTGCCCTTCATGCAGCAACAAAAGAGCGCGAGCCTAAATAATCTGTTGTAGTGAATATAGCCTGTAGTGACAACTCTCACTACCCTCTTTATTTGGCTAGTCTTAGCTCTTTATTGGCCATAACAGCTTGGGCTTATTTCTCTGTATAATTGGTTTGATTTTGCAACTGAAGAAAAAGAACCTTGTAACTCAATTTGTGAACTCGGGTATGAAATCAACAAGACATCTTACCAAAAAACCAACAAGACATGACATTTCTTAATAACCGGATACATCAACATACTCTACAGAGCCTATGTCATAAAATCATCAATGCATATCTGCAACACTTTGTTACGATCCTAATTGCAACTTATAAACATAAGAACAATAAGAGTTACAGATGCATTAGAATATGTTGTTAAGACAAAACTTATTACAATTTGTCACAAAACAATGTTTAAAAGCACTAAATCGCTTTGTTAGTGTTTCTATGGTCAAAATGTGTCACAATCCAATGCATAGGATTGATTATAAGAGTTAGAGATGCATTATGAGTATTTAGACAAGACTTATTACCATTTTATCCCAAGAGTGGCTAAAACCAACAAAACATTGCTAGGAAGCGGTAAACGGCTTTGGTAGTGTTTCTAGGGTCAAATTGTGTCACAATCCAATGCTTATGACTAATTATAAGAGTCAAAGATGCATTAGAATTGCTTAGACAATACTTATTACCATTTTGTCCCAAAGTTGGCTAAAACCAACAAAACATTGCTTCAAAGCACAATTTTTTAATTTTTCTAGGGTCAGATGTGTCACAATCCAATGCATATGAAAAATTATAAGAGTTAGAGATGCATTAAGAGTATTTAGACAAGGCTTAATACAATTTTGTCCCAAAACAAGCTAAAACCAACTAAAAATTGTTTAGAAATGGTAAACAGTTTGCTAGTGATTCTTGGGTTAAAAAATGTCACAATCCAATGCATATGACTTATTATTAGAGTTAAAGATCCATTAGGAGTGTTTAGACAAAACTTATTGCCATTAGATATAAGTGTTGTCTAAAAACTCCAAATCCATCTCTGACTCAACAATGTTTTGTTTGTTTTAGCCCGTTTTGGGACGAAATGGGTATAAGTGTTGTCTAAACACTCCAAATTCATCTCTAACTCTTATAATTAGTCTAATACATTGGATTGTGACACATTTTGACCCTAGAAACACTAACAAAACTGTTTAGTGCTTCTAAGCAATTTTATCGGTTTTAGCCCGTTTTCTCGGTTGTAGCCTGTTTTGGGACAAAATGGGTATACGTATTGTCTAAACACTCCAAATCTATCTCTAACTCTTATAATTAGTCAAATACATTGGATTGTGACACATTTTGATAACCCTAGAAACACTAACAAAGCTGTTTACTGCCTCAAAACAATTTTTTGTCGGTTTTAGCTCATTTTCTCAGTTTTAGCCTGTTTTGGGACAAAATAGGTATAAGTGTTGTCTAAACACTCCAAATCCATCTCTAACTCTTAAAATTAGTCAAATACATTGGATTGTGACACATTATGACCCTAGAAACGCTAAGAAAGCTGGTTACTGCTTCTAAGCAATGTTTTGTCGGTTTTAGCCTGTTTTGGGACAAAATGGGTATAAATGTTGTCTAAGCACTCCAAAGTCCAAATCCATCTCTAACTCTTATAATCAGTCAAATACATTGGATTGTGACAAATGATGACCCTAGAAACGCTAACAAAGCTATTTAATGCTTCTAAGCAATGTTTTGTCGGTTTTAGCCCGTTTTGGGACGAAATGGGTATGAGAGTTGTCTAAACACTCCAAATACATCTCTAACTCTTATAATTGGTCAAATACATTGGATTGTGACACATTTTGACCCTAGAAATACTAAAAAAGTTTTTACTACTTCTAAGCAATGTTTTGTCGGTTTTAGCTTGTTTTCTCGATTATAGTCTATTTTGGGAAAAAATGGGTATAAGTGTTGTCTAAACATTCCAAATACATCTCTAACAATTATAATCAGTCAAATACATTGGATTGTGACACATGAAGACCCTAGAAACGCTAACAAAGCTGTTTACTGCTTTTGAGCAATGTTTTATCGGTTTTAGCCTATTTTCTTTGTTTTAGCCTATTTTAGGATAAAATAGGTATAAGTGTTGTTTAAACACTCCAAATCCATTTATAACTCTTATAATTAGTCAAATACATTAGATTATGACACATTATGTCCCTAGAAACGCTAACAAAGCTGTTTACTGCTTCTAAGGATTGTTTTGTCAGTTTTAGCCTGTTTTAGAACGATATGGGTATAAGTGTTGTCTAAACACTCCAAGTCCATCTATAACTCTTAAAATCAGTCAAATACATTAAATTGTGACACATGAAGACCCTAGAAAAGCTAAAAAAGCTGTTTACTGCTTCTAAGAATATTTTGTCAGTTTTAGCCCGTTTTCTCGATTTTAGTCTGTTTTGGGACAAAATGGGTATAACTATTGTCTAAACACTCAAAATCCATCCCAAACTCTTATAATCAGTCAAAAACATTGGATTGTGACACATGATGACCCTATAAACGCTAACAAAGCTGTTTACTGCTATTAAGCAATGTTTTATTGGTTTTAGCCCATTTTCTTTGTTTTAGCATGTTTTGGGACAAAATGGGTATAAGTGTTGTTTAAACACTCCAAATCCATCTATAACTCTTATAATTAGTCAAATACTGAAACACATAAATTTTGGTGATGATGGTGAATGTATGGAATTGTGATATTAATGAATGGATGGCAGGGTGTTTCAATTCCCCTTATGCAATTGTAGTACAAGAGGTTTCAATCCAATCTGAGAGTTTGTAAGCAATAAGGATTTGCATATATGTCTAAGTCAAGCCAAATGTAAATGATGTTTGTCACTAACAATCCTATGATAAAATGTAAAGCGCAGAATGTAAAAGCTACTAGAACTAGATGCTAAATGTAAATGGAACATAATGATTATGACAATTATGAAGCTAGAACAGAAATAAAAACTATAGTAATGCAAGTATTGAACTAAAGCAAGGCAAATAAAGAACAGGGCACTAAGTGAATGCAACAGAAATGCAACTAAAATGAGACAGGAAATAAGACAGGACAACTACAAAGCATAAACAAAAGTTCTGGGGATGAACTCGCGCAAGCACTCGATCGAGTGTAGATCGAGTGCAGGGTCGAGCTGGACAAATACGAGAAAACAGAGCAACACAAGAAAAACGAGCAATATGAAAGCGAATCAAACAACAAGCAAGCAACATGATTAAGACTAAGAAATCAATAAACAAGGAAGGCCTTGAGGAGGGATTCATGGGATGGACTAATGATTGAGGTCATCTAACTTGGTCAACGAATCTCAAACAACTTGAGCTAATCTCTAGACAATATTTTCTAAGACATGTTTAATCCACTCTCATGGCAAAAAACAATCAAACTCATGCATCTCTAGACTTGTTCTCACAAAGTAAAGAATCTACACAAGCAGGCATTAAGCAATACATCTCAAAGCAAACAAGACCTCTAATTTCTTAGCAAGCCTAATGGTAAACTCTAGATCTAGCCTTATCTATGCTCCTTAAACATTGGTATGATGCTAAGAGGCTTGAGATCAAATCCTCCCCTCTCAGTTATAGGATCAACATTAAGAACATATAGCCTAGAAGAGATATACAACAATCAAGCTTGACCAAATCAAACAAACCTCAAACATAATCCAGCCTAACCCATCCTCAAGATCCTAAGCAACTACTCACAGGAATATATGATGAATAAAAAATCATAAACCCAGAAAACACTGAAACTTGCATCAAATGAAAGACAAAAGCCAAGATCTACAATAATGAAGAAGGAATCAAACAAGAATTCTTAATATCTTGAAAGTTATGCAACCAACAAAATCGAAGAATCTTATGTTTTCTCCTTCAAAAGAAGGTACAAGATCTAAGAAAATAAAAGTGCTAAAGGATATATTCCCAACAGGGTAAAAACTAGGTTTTTGACTATCTACAAAGCTGGCCTCTGGTGGGTGAAGAGTACAAGGTCCTTTTATAGGAAAAGTAGTGGAAGCCCTAAAAATGCTAAAAGACAAAATAGCTAGGTGGCTCGGCCAACTCGACCTGGTGCTCGGTCGAGTGAACGGTCGAGTTGGCTTTTCTTCTGCTCTTTCCACTCGGTCGAGTCCCTCTCCGCACACGGTCGAGTGTCTGGTCGAGTGGGCAGTCGAGTGGGACTCCAGACCTTGGTTCTTCAGCCTTAACTCTCTTGCTTTCTCCTCTTGATTGCTTCACTTCTCCTCAACATTGCTTCCATGCTCCTTAGGCTCCAAAATCACCTGTTTATGCATGAAAATATGCAAATGCAATGCAACTAAGCTCTAATGCATGATTAGTCCTAAAGCTATGCAATAATGGTCAAAATGGATACCAAAAGATGCAAAAGATGTGAATATACTAAGGGAAAACAAGGTAAAATATATGAACATAAACACCCCCAAACTTAGTCTTTGCTTGCCCTCAAGCAAATAAACAAGACATAAGAAGGTAGGTGAGGTTTGAAAGTGGGATCTCAGCTCCTAAAGCTTGCTAATAGATGAAACAAGATTTTTGATGGTGGGTGAGAGTGAATGATGATGAATGTATGCAATGGATGGATGGATGGTAAGGTGTTTCAATTCCACTTATGCAGTTGCAGAATAAGAGGTGTCAATCCAATCTGAGTGTTTGTGAACAGTCAAGATGTGCATAAAGATCTAATTTAAGCCAGATGTAAAGGATGTTTGTCACTAACAATCCTATGATTAAAATGCAAAGTGCAGAAAATAAAACTGCAAGAACTAGATGCTGAATGTAAATGAACAGAATGATTGTAACAGTATTGAAGCTAAAACAGAAATATAAACTACTATAATGCAAGAAATAAACCTATGCAAGACAAGCAATGAACAGAAAACTAAATGAATGCAGCAGAAATGAAACAGGACAATCACAAATCATAAACACAAGCTCTGGGGAAGAACTCGAGCAAGCACTCGACCAAGTGTAGGTTGAGTACAGGGTCGAGCTAGACTAAACGTGAAAACAGAGCAACACAATAAAAAAGAGCAATGCAAAAACGAATCAAACAACAATCAAGCAACATGATTATGACTAAGATATCAATAAACAAAGAAGGTTTTGAGGAGGGATTCATGGGCTAAACTAATCATTGTGGTTATTTAACTTGGTCTACAAACCTCAAACAAACTTTGAGCTAATCTCTAGACATACTATTCTAAGACATGTTTAATCCACTCTCATGGCAAGAAACAATCAAACCTATGCATTTCTAGACTTGCTCTCACATAGTAAAGAATCTACACAAGCAGGCATTAAGCAATACATCTCAAACCAAACAAGACCTCTAATCTCTTAGCAAGCCTAATGGTAAGCTCTAGATCTAGCCTTATCTATGCTTCTTAGACATTGGTGTGATGCTAAGATGCTTGAAATCAAACCCTACCTTCTCAGATATAGGATCAGCATTAAGATCATCTAGCCTAGAAGAGATCTACAACGATCAAGCTTGACCAAATCAAACAAACCACAAGATCAACCCAGCCTAACCCATCCTTAAGATCCTAAGCAAACTACTCACAAGAACACATGGTGAACAAAGTCAAAAACCCAGAAAATAATGAAACTTGCATCACTAGAAAGATAAAACAGAGATCTTCAATATTGAAAAAGGAATGAAACTCGAATTCTCAATATTAAGAAAGTTAGGAAAACAACAATATTGAAGAATCTAGTCTTTTTCAAGTACAAGATCTAAGAAAAATAAAAAGCAAAAAGAATAATTCCCAAAAGGGTAAAATACTAGGCTTAGAGAATATCTAATAATCTGCCCACTTTTGTGGCTGCAGGTACAAGGCTTTATATAGGAAGGGAGTGGAAGCTCTAAAAATGCTAAAAGACAAAATAGTCAACGGCTCGGTCAACTCGACCTGTGCTCGGTCGAGTGGCAGGTCGAGCTTGCTTCTCTCGTGCATTCTCCACTCGGTCGAGTGTGTGGTCGAGTTGGACTCCGGACCTTGTTATTTCAGCCTTAACTCTCTTGCTTTTCCTTCATGAATTCTCCACTTCTTCCTCAGCATTGCTTACATGCTCCTTAAGCCCCAAAATCACCTGTTTATGCATGAAAATATGCAAATGCAATGCAACTAAACTCTAATGCATGATTAGTCCTAAAGCTATGCAATAATGGTAAAAATGGATAGGAAAAGATGCAAAAGATGTGAATATACTAAGGGAAAACATAGTTAAATATATGAACATCAACACCCCCAAACTTAGTCTTTGCCCTCAAGCAAATAAACAAGACATAAGAAGGTAGGTGAGGTTTGAAAGTGGGATCTCAGCTCCTAAAGCTTGCTAATAGATGAAACAAGATTTTTGATGGTGGGTGAGAGTGAATGATGATGAATGTATGCAATGAATGGATGGATGGTAAGGTGTTTCAATTCCACTTATGCAGTTGCAGAATAAGAGGTGTCAATCCAATCTGAGTGTTTGTGAACAGTCAAGATGTGCATAAAGATCTAATTTAAGCCAAATGTAAAGGATGTTTGTCACTAACAATCCTATGATTAATATGCAAAGTGCAGAAAATAAAACTACAAGAACTAGATGCTGAATGTAAATGAACAGAATGATTGTAACAGTAATGAAGCTAAAACAGAAATATAAACTACTATAATGCAAGAAATAAACCTATGCAAGACAAGCAATGAACAGAAAACTAAATGAATGCAGCAGAAATGAAACAGGACAATCACAAATCATAAACACAAGCTCTGGGGAAGAACTCGAGCAAGCACTCGACCAAGTGTAGGTTGAGTACAGGGTCGAGCTAGACTAAACGTGAAAACAGAGCAACACAATAAAAACAGAGCAATGCAAAAACGAATCAAACAACAATCAAGCAACATGATTATGACTAAGATATCAATAAACAAAGAAGGTTTTGAGGAGGGATTCATGGGCTAAACTAATCATTGTGGTTATTTAACTTGGTCTACAAACCTCAAACAAACTTTGAGCTAATCTCTAGACATACTATTCTAAGACATGTTTAATCCACTCTCATGGCAAGAAACAATCAAACCTATGCATTTCTAGACTTGCTCTCACATAGTAAAGAATCTACACAAGCAGGCATTAAGCAATACATCTCAAACCAAACAAGACCTCTAATCTCTTAGCAAGCCTAATGGTAAGCTCTAGATCTAGCCTTATCTATGCTTCTTAGACATTGGTGTGATGCTAAGATGCTTGAAATCAAACCCTACATTCTCAGATATAGGATCAGCATTAAGATCATCTAGCCTAGAAGAGATCTACAACGATCAAGCTTGACCAAATCAAACAAACCACAAGATCAACCCAGCCTAACCCATCCTTAAGATCCTAAGCAAACTACTCACAAGAACACATGGTGAACAAAGTCAAAAACCCAGAAAATAATGAAACTTGCATCACTAGAAAGATAAAACAGAGATCTTCAATATTGAAAAAGGAATGAAACTCGAATTCTCAATATTAAGAAAGTTAGGAAAACAACAATATTGAAGAATCTAGTCTTTTTCAAGTACAAGATCTAAGAAAAATAAAAAGCAAAAAGAATAATTCCCAAAAGGGTAAAATACTAGGTTTAGAGAATATCTAAAAATCTGCCCACTTTTGTGGCTGCAGGTACAAGGCTTTATATAGGAGGGGAGTGGAAGCTCTAAAAATGCTAAAAGACAAAATAGTCAACGGCTCGGTCAACTCGACCTGTGCTCGGTCGAGTGGCAGGTCGAGCTGGCTTCTCTCGTGCATTCTCCACTCGGTCGAGTGTGTGGTCGAGTTGGACTCCGGACCTTGTTATTTCAGCCTTAACTCTCTTGCTTTTCCTTCATGATTGCTCCACTTCTTCCTCAGCATTGCTTCCATGCTCCTTAAGCCCCAAAATCACCTGTTTATGCATGAAAATATGCAAATGCAATGCAACTAAACTCTAATGCATGATTAGTCCTAAAGCTATGCAATAATGGTGAAAATAGATAGCAAAAGATGCAAAAGATGTGAATATACTAAGGGAAAACATAGTTAAATATATGAACATCAACACCCCCAAACTTAGTCTTTGCTTGCCCTCAAGCAAATAAACAAGACATAAGAAGGTAGGTGAGGTTTGAAAGTGGGATCTCAGCTCCTAAAGCTTGCTAATAGATGAAACAAGATTTTTGATGGTGGGTGAGAGTGAATGATGATGAATGTATGCAATGAATGGATGGATGGTAAGGTGTTTTAATTCCACTTATGCAGTTGCAGAATAAGAGGTGTCAATCCAATCTGAGTGTTTGTGAACAGTCAAGATGTGCATAAAGATCTAATTTAAGCCAGATGTAAAGGATGTTTATCACTAACAATCCTATGATTAAAATGCAAAGTGCAGAAAATAAAACTACAAGAACTAGATGCTGAATGTAAATGAACAGAATGGTTGTAACAGTAATGAAGCTAAAACAGAAATATAAACTACTATAATGCAAGAAATAAACCTATGCAAGACAAGCAATGAACAGAAAACTAAATGAATGCAGCAGAAATGAAACAGGACAATCACAAATCATAAACACAAGCTCTGGGGAAGAACTCGAGCAAGCACTCGACCAAGTGTAGGTCGAGTACAGGGTCGAGCTAGACTAAACGTGAAAACAGAGCAACACAATAAAAACAGAGCAATGCAAAAACGAATCAAACAACAATCAAGCAACATGATTATGACTAAGATATCAATAAACAAAGAAGGTTTTGAGGAGAGATTCATGGGCTAAACTAATCATTGTGGTTATTTAACTTGGTCTACAAACCTCAAACAAACTTTGAGCTAATCTCTAGACATACTATTCTAAGACATGTTTAATCCACTCTCATGGCAAGAAACAATCAAACCTATGCATTTCTAGACTTGCTCTCACATAGTAAAGAATCTACACAAGCAGGCATTAAGCAATACATCTCAAACCAAACAAGACCTCTAATCTCTTAGCAAGCCTAATGGTAAGCTCTAGATCTAGCCTTATCTATGCTTCTTAGACATTGGTGTGATGCTAAGATGCTTGAAATCAAACCCTACCTTCTCAGATATAGGATCAGCATTAAGATCATCTAGCCTAGAAGAGATCTACAACGATCAAGCTTGACCAAATCAAACAAACCACAAGATCAACCCAGCCTAACCCATCCTTAAGATCCTAAGCAAACTACTCACAAGAACACATGGTGAACAAAGTCAAAAACCCAGAAAATAATGAAACTTGCATCACTAGAAAGATAAAACAGAGATCTTCAATATTGAAAAAGGAATGAAACTCGAGATCTCAATATTAAGAAAGTTAGGAAAACAACAATATTGAAGAATCTAGTCTTTTTCAAGTACAAGATCTAAGAAAAATAAAAAGCAAAAAGAATAATTCCCAAAAGGGTAAAATACTAGGCTTAGAGAATATCTAATAATCTGCCCACTTTTGTGGCTGCAGGTACAAGGCTTTATATAGGAGGGGAGTGGAAGCTCTAAAAATGCTAAAAGACAAAATAGTCAACGGCTCGGTCAACTCGACCTGTGCTCGGTCGAGTGGCAGGTCGAGCTGGCTTCTCTCGTGCATTCTCCACTCGGTCGAGTGTGTGGTCGAGTTGGACTCCGGACCTTGTTATTTCAGCCTTAACTCTCTTGCTTTTCCTTCATGATTGCTCCACTTCTTCCTCAGCATTGCTTCCATGCTCCTTAAGCCCCAAAATCACCTGTTTATGCATGAAAATATGCAAATGCAATGCAACTAAACTCTAATGCATGATTAGTCCTAAAGCTATGCAATAATGGTGAAAATGGATAGCAAAAGATGTGAATATACTAAGGGAAAACATAGTTAAATATATGAACATCAACACCCCCAAACTTAGTCTTTGCTTGCCCTCAAGCAAATAAACAAGACATAAGAAGTTAGGTGAGGTTTGAAAGTGGGATCTCAGCTCCTAAAGCTTGCTAATAGATGAAACAAGATTTTTGATGGTGGGTGAGAGTGAATGATGATGAATGTATGCAATGAATGGATGGATGGTAAGGTGTTTCAATTCCACTTATGCAGTTGCAGAATAAGAGGTGTCAATCCAATCTGAGTGTTTGTGAACAGTCAAGATGTGCATAAAGATCTAATTTAAGCCAGATGTAAAGGATGTTTGTCACTAACAATCCTATGATTAATATGCAAAGTGCAGAAAATAAAACTACAAGAACTAGATGCTGAATGTAAATGAACAGAATGATTGTAACAGTAATGAAGCTAAAACAGAAATATAAACTACTATAATGCAAGAAATAAACCTATGCAAGACAAGCAATGAACAGAAAACTAAATGAATGCAGCAGAAATGAAACAGGACAATCACAAATCATAAACACAAGCTCTGGGGAAGAACTCGAGCAAGCACTCGACCAAGTGTAGGTTGAGTACAGGGTCGAGCTAGACTAAACGTGAAAACAGAGCAACACAATAAAAACAGAGCAATGCAAAAACGAATCAAACAACAATCAAGCAACATGATTATGACTAAGATATCAATAAACAAAGAAGGTTTTGAGGAGGGATTCATGGGCTAAACTAATCATTGTGGTTATTTAACTTGGTCTACAAACCTCAAACAAACTTTGAGCTAATCTCTAGACATACTATTCTAAGACATGTTTAATCCACTCTCATGGCAAGAAACAATCAAACCTATGCATTTCTAGACTTGCTCTCACATAGTAAAGAATCTACACAAGCAGGCATTAAGCAATACATCTCAAACCAAACAAGACCTCTAATCTCTTAGCAAGCCTAATGGTAAGCTCTAGATCTAGCCTTATCTATGCTTCTTAGACATTGGTGTGATGCTAAGATGCTTGAAATCAAACCCTACATTCTCAGATATAGGATCAGCATTAAGATCATCTAGCCTAGAAGAGATCTACAACGATCAAGCTTGACCAAATCAAACAAACCACAAGATCAACCCAGCCTAACCCATCCTTAAGATCCTAAGCAAACTACTCACAAGAACACATGGTGAACAAAGTCAAAAACCCAGAAAATAATGAAACTTGCATCACTAGAAAGATAAAACAGAGATCTTCAATATTGAAAAAGGAATGAAACTCGAATTCTCAATATTAAGAAAGTTAGGAAAACAACAATATTGAAGAATCTAGTCTTTTTCAAGTACAAGATCTAAGAAAAATAAAAAGCAAAAAGAATAATTCCCAAAAGGGTAAAATACTAGGTTTAGAGAATATCTAAAAAGCTGCCCCCTTTTGTGGCTGCAGGTACAAGGCTTTATATAGGAGGGGAGTGGAAGCCCTAAAAATGCTAAAAGACAAAATAGTCAACGGCTCGGTCAACTCGACCTGTGCTCGGTCGAGTGGCAGGTCGAGCTGGCTTCTCTCGTGCATTCTCCACTCGGTCGAGTGTGTGGTCGAGTTGGACTCCGGACCTTGTTATTTCAGCCTTAACTCTCTTGCTTTTCCTTCATGATTGCTCCACTTCTTCCTCAGCATTGCTTCCATGCTCCTTAAGCCCCAAAATCACCTGTTTATGCATGAAAATATGCAAATGCAATGCAACTAAACTCTAATGCATGATTAGTCCTAAAGCTATGCAATAATGGTGAAAATGGATAGCAAAAGATGTGAATATACTAAGGGAAAACATAGTTAAATATATGAACATCAACACCCCCAAACTTAGTCTTTGCTTGCCCTCAAGCAAATAAACAAGACATAAGAAGGTAGGTGAGGTTTGAAAGTGGGATCTCAGCTCCTAAAGCTTGCTAATAGATGAAACAAGATTTTTGATGGTGGGTGAGAGTGAATGATGATGAATGTATGCAATGAATGGATGGATGGTAAGGTGTTTTAATTCCACTTATGCAGTTGCAGAATAAGAGGTGTCAATCCAATCTGAGTGTTTGTGAACAGTCAAGATGTGCATAAAGATCTAATTTAAGCCAGATGTAAAGGATGTTTATCACTAACAATCCTATGATTAAAATGCAAAGTGCAGAAAATAAAACTACAAGAACTAGATGCTGAATGTAAATGAACAGAATGGTTGTAACAGTAATGAAGCTAAAACAGAAATATAAACTACTATAATGCAAGAAATAAACCTATGCAAGACAAGCAATGAACAGAAAACTAAATGAATGCAGCAGAAATGAAACAGGACAATCACAAATCATAAACACAAGCTCTGGGGAAGAACTCGAGCAAGCACTCGACCAAGTGTAGGTCGAGTACAGGGTCGAGCTAGACTAAACGTGAAAACAGAGCAACACAATAAAAACAGAGCAATGCAAAAACGAATCAAACAACAATCAAGCAACATGATTATGACTAAGATATCAATAAACAAAGAAGGTTTTGAGGAGAGATTCATGGGCTAAACTAATCATTGTGGTTATTTAACTTGGTCTACAAACCTCAAACAAACTTTGAGCTAATCTCTAGACATACTATTCTAAGACATGTTTAATCCACTCTCATGGCAAGAAACAATCAAACCTATGCATTTCTAGACTTGCTCTCACATAGTAAAGAATCTACACAAGCAGGCATTAAGCAATACATCTCAAACCAAACAAGACCTCTAATCTCTTAGCAAGCCTAATGGTAAGCTCTAGATCTAGCCTTATCTATGCTTCTTAGACATTGGTGTGATGCTAAGATGCTTGAAATCAAACCCTACCTTCTCAGATATAGGATCAGCATTAAGATCATCTAGCCTAGAAGAGATCTACAACGATCAAGCTTGACCAAATCAAACAAACCACAAGATCAACCCAGCCTAACCCATCCTTAAGATCCTAAGCAAACTACTCACAAGAACACATGGTGAACAAAGTCAAAAACCCAGAAAATAATGAAACTTGCATCACTAGAAAGATAAAACAGAGATATTCAATATTGAAAAAGGAATGAAACTCGAATTCTCAATATTAAGAAAGTTATGAAACCAAAAATATTGAATAATCTAGTCTTTTTCAAGTACAAGATCTAAGAAAAATAAAAAGCAAAAAGAATAATTCCCAAAAGGGTAAAATACTAGGTTTAGAGAATATCTAAAAATCTGCCCACTTTTGTGGCTGCAGGTACAAGGCTTTATATAGGAGGGGAGTGGAAGCTCTATAAATGTTAAAAGACAAAATAGTCAACGGCTCGGTCAACTCGACCTGTGCTCGGTTGAGTGGCAGGTCGAGCTGGCTTCTCTCGTGCATTCTCCACTCGGTCGAGTCCTCCTCAGCACACGGTCGAGTGTCTGGTCGAGTGTGTGGTCGAGTTGGACTCCGGACCTTGTTATTTCAGCCTTAACTCTCTTGCTTTCCCTTCATGATTGCTCCACTTCTTCCTCAGCATTGCTTCCATGCTCCTTAAGCCCCAAAATCACCTGTTTATGCATGAAAATATGTAAATGCAATGCAACTAAACTCTAATGCATGATTAGTCCTAAAGCTATGCAATAATGGTGAAAATGGATAGCAAAAGATGCAAAAGATGTGAATATACTGAGGGAAAACATGGTAAAATATATGAACATCAACACCCCCAAACTTAGTCTTTGCTTGCCCACAAGCAAATAAGCAAGACATAAGAAGGTAAGTGAGGTTTGAAAGTAGGATCTCAGCTCCTAAAGCTTGCAAATAGACCTTCTAGAATCAATGTCCAAGTTACTAGTACTATGATGCAAGTTGAATGAGCTGTACTTAAAGACTTTAGACAAGCATATCACAACCTTTACTGATTTGAGCCTTAGATATCCACATGCATTCAAATCAACCATTTCCTTTAACATTCATTATTCAAGAACATGAATCAATTCTATGCAATGCTTAAACTTATTTGGCTTGGAGGTAAAGGCTTTGAGAAAATGATGGTCTCTTTTTAGAGTGGGGCTTATCAATATCAAGGTTCTCTCATAAAAAATGGATTGAGCTTTAGAAGAATGCTAAAGGTAAGAACACCTAGACACATACAAGAATAAAACCTTGTCTACCCAAAGGCACCCAAAGTGTTTATCCTAGCAATCTAAACCCAAATGATCCTAGTGCTACCCTTTAACTTCTTCTTTTCTCTTTCACCCTTTTCTCTTTTGGTTTTCAAGTCTTAGGAGAGGTTTCTTATTTGATATTTCTAGTGGGATGGGGGATTCTTACTTATTTGCTATGGTCCTCTTTTCTTCTTATTCTTAAGACATACAAGCTTTTTGCTACACTTTTCTTTTCTTTCATTTCTTTTCATAACTAGAACCATCTTCAACAATTTTTGCTTCCCATCCTTTCACTAGACCTTGCTTAAACACAATCTCCTCTTAAAGACTCTACCCTTTTTATTTCTTTTCTCTTTTTTTTTTTTTTTTTTTTCTTTTCATAACAGCCAAGTCCCAAACCCAACAAGTGAACCACCTAGTCCTATCTAGTTTGAAAAGTGCAAACTAGAACTACCCAAGGCTTTACTCTTGTCAGTTCAAACATAACACTTTCTACCAAGCTCAATCCCAAAATAGGCCTCACACACACAAGAATAACAAGGCTTGAAAGAAGGGTTGGTTAAGGGTAGGGAAACTGATTCTTAATGAGGAAATCAGCTACTTGGATCAACAAGAGTGGTAAAAAGGAGAAAGATGATCCAAATATGTATATGGTATCCATGAGTTTAAAGCAATGCAACATTGATAATTGAAAGTCAATATTAGGTTCTTATAGATAGGAAATGGTGTCAAATCACAACATGCTTCAATACAGACCAAATACAATGCAGGAATTCAAGGCTTGGTTCAATCTTATGCTTCTAACCACTCAACTAGCATCAAAATACTATTAACTTGGGCATTGATCCTAGTCTAGTGAATGAGCAAGCTAACAAGGAAATACAATGCAAACATGCTAAACAAGATTCTAATATGCAATGCAAACTACATCAACACTCTTTTTTTTTATAAAGATTTTTTCAAAATTTTTCAAATTTTTATGGGTTTTCTATGCCTTAGATGCTTATGCAAATACTAATATGAGGATGCTAAAAATTTGAAATAAGATCACAAAACACAATGTCAAATGCTATCTCAAACCCTCCCCCAAACTTAAATCACACCGTCCCATGTGTGAAAGAAATTTGAATGAGGATTCAAGACTAAAAACAAAACACAAATATGAAATGCAATGATATTTACAAGTGAAGGTGATATTGGTACCTTAAGGATTGGAGAAGAAGTTGTCCACATCCTCTTGCATGCTGTCAAAGGTGTAGTTGGGGTCTTGTTGGTGACTTGGAGATGGAGATTGGGGCAGCACGATGATGGCAATCGACCGTGACTCGGTCGAGTGCGTGTCCGAGTGAGGGGGTCGAGCTGGACCGCGGATCTATTTTTCCAAGTCCAATTCTCTCCAAACCCATCTACACTCTCATTAAAAGGCCTGCCAAACACAAACATAAAAGAAAACACATCAAAACTACTAAGAAATTAAACCATATTTACAAAGGATACCTTAGGGACTTCCTCCCTAGTGAGCTTGTTTAGAGTCACTAAGCTTGACTTTGGTTTCCTTATTAGACTTGGTCTAGGTACCAAGGAGGTGATGAAATCCCCCCTGGTTCTATTTGATAACCTTGGTGTTCCTTCTTGATCACTACTTCCTTGACACTTAAACCATGTTTCTTATTAAACTTGAGTTTTGGTCCTTCCTTCTTCAAAGACCTTTTGTTGAGCTGAGCTTGAAGATCCTTCACCCAACCAGCTAACACTTGAACTGAACCTTTGAGATGTTGAAATGATTCCTCATGAGATGAGACCTTAGCTTTTGAAGTCTCTTCTTCTCTCAAAACCCCAAAATCAGCTTTATCTTCAATCTTAAATGGTTGACTTCCAATGGTTGGTTGGTTAGGTGGATTTGTGATATCAAAGTTCATGGTCAAACCTTCAGCTATGTTCAACCTTATCAGCCCTTCCTTAGCATCAATGACTGCTCCTGCTGTGGCAAGGAATGGTCTCCCAAGCAAGATTGGATCCTCTAACTCTTTATCCATCTTTATTATGATGAAATCAGTGGGAATTCTTGCCTTGCCTATCTTGACTAGGAGGTTATCCAATTTGCCAACCACATCCTTATGTGAACCATCAGCTAGACTTATGTGGAGATTGCTTGGCTTGAATTCAGTGTGTCCAAGCTTTTCTGCTATAGAGTAGGGCATGATACTAACAGATGCTCCAAGATCACACAAGCATTTGTTGAAGTGAAGGTAGCTGATGGAGCAAGGTAGATTGAATGGACTTGGATCTTCAAGTTTTGCTGGAACAATAGCTGTCCCAATCTCCTCTTGATCTCTCTTGCCTTGATTCTAAGCCTTTTTCTTGGATATATCAAGTAACATGCCTTTGTAGATAGGATATGGGGCATATTGTTCCAAAGCTGGTCCTCTCTCCTCTTCCTTCTTTTCAATGACAACCTCCTGTTGAATGGCAATCACTTCCTTTTTTTCAATCACAACCTCTTCCTTCAAAGCCATCACTTCTTCCTTCTCAATAACTTCCTCTTGTTGTAAAGCTAACTCCTTCTCTTGTTGCAAAACCAACTCTTCTCTATTCTCAATAATGTCCCTGAGTTCCTTTAGCCTTTGTGCCTTGAAACGTCCTGGGAATGGTAGAGGCGGTTTGTAAGCAGGAGGAATGTATCTAGCAGGCTTAAAAGCTTCAGTGTCTTCAACTCGATCGTGCACTCGATCAGGCACTCGGTCGAGTGCTGGATCGAGCACTTGGTTGAGTGCTTTGACGGATTCAGTCTGCTGTGCACAAGCTTCACCCTGGGCTTCAATAAATGACCAATCCTCCCCACCTTGAACCTCACTGTCCTCAGTGACAGCATCTTCATAGAGATTAAGAGCTTTAGCTGTAAACACCCTTAGGTTTGGAATAGGTTCTTCAAGAAGGTGGTTTGGCTTAGGAGCTGAAGTAGGAACAATGGAGCTCTCCATGTACTTGACCTTGAAGTTTAGGTCACTAGAATAGGAATTCAACGTTTGGTTCAGCTCAGCAAACTACTTTGCTACCTCAATCTGTCCAGTTGCTTGCCCAAGTAAAAGTTGCTGCATCATAGCTCTTAAGTCAGGTTCTTGGGCTTGTGAAGTTTGAAACACTTGAGGGTGACACCATTGAGCCTGGAATCCTGGTTGATGTTGCCATGGTACAGAATGGAACATACTGTTGTGAAACATGATGACTGACTCGGACAGGCACTCGGTCGAGCACAGGCTCGAGTAGGTGGTCGAGTCGACTGGGAACTGTTGTCTATTTGTATCCGGCTTCTGACTCGATCAAGTGCTCGATCACACACTCGGTCGAGTGGTGGTCGAGTTGATAATCGAGCTGGTACCTAAAACTCAATCACAGACAAGCAGAAGAAGAAACAAGATCAGTAGTGAACAAGTGGATAAACGAACTTAATCTTAGACTTTTATGGATCCTAATTGTCACAAAAACACTGAAATAGGCAATGGCGCCAAATTGAAACAAGATTTTGATGGTGGGTGAGAGTAAATGATGATGAATGTATGCAATGAATGGATGGATGGTAAGGTGTTTCAATTCCACTTATGCAGTTGCAGAATAAGAGGTGTCAATCCAATCTGAGTGTTTGTGAACAGTCAAGATGTGCATAAATATCTAATTTAAGCCAGATGTAAAGGATGTTTGTCACTAACAATCCTATGATTAATATGCAAAGTGCAGAAAATAAAACTACAAGAACTAGATGCTGAATGTAAATGAACAGAATGATTGTAACAGTAATAAAGCTAAAACAGAAATAGAAACTACTATAATGCAAGATATAAATCTATGCAACACAAGCAATGAACAGAAAACTAAATGAATGAAATAGGACAATCACAAATCATAAACACAAGCTCTGGGGAAGAACTCGAGCAAGCACTCGACCGAGTGTAGGTCGAGTACAGGGTCGAGCTAGACTAAACGTGAAAACAGAGCAACACAATAAAAAGAAAGCAATGCAAAAACGAATCAAACAACAATCAAGCAACAGGATTAAGACTAAGATATCAATAAACAAAGAAGGTCCTGAGGAGGGATTCATGGGCTGAACTAATCATTGTGGTTATTTAACTTGGTCTACAAACCTCAAATAAACTTTGAGCTAATCTCTAGACATACTATTCTAAGACATGTTTAATCCACTCTCATGGCAAGAAACAATCAAACCTATGCATTTCTAGACTTGCTCTCACATAGTAAAGAATCTACACAAGCAGGCATTAAGCAATACATCTCAAACCAAACAAGACCTCTAATCTCTTAGCAAGCCTAATGGTAAGCTCTAGATCTAGCCTTATCTATGCTTCTTAGACATTGGTGTGATGCTAAGATGCTTGAAATCAAACCCTACCTTCTCAGATATAGGATCAGCATTAAGATCATCTAGCCTAGAAGAGATCTACAACGATCAAGCTTGACCAAATCAAACAAACCACAAGATCAACCCAGCCTAACCCATCCTCAAGATCCTAAGCAAACTACTCACCAGAACATATGGTGAACAAAGTCAAAAACCCAGAAAATAACGAAACTTGCATCACTAGAAAGATAAAACAGAGATCTTCAATATTGAAAAAGGAATGAAACTCGAATTTTCAATATTAAGAAAGTAATGAAACCAACAATATTGAAGAATCTAGTCTTTTTCAAGTACAAGATCTAAGAAAAATAAAAAGCAAAAAGAATAATTCCCAAAAGGGTAAAATACTTGGTTTAGAGAATATTTAAAAAGCTGCCCACTTTTGTGGCAGCAGGTACAAGGCTTTATATAGGAGGGGAGTGGAAGCCCTAAAAATGCTAAAAGACAAAATAGTCAACGGCTCGGTCAACTCGACCAGTGCTCGGTCAAGTGGCAGGTCGAGCTGGCTTCTCTCGTGCATTCTCCACTCGGTCGAGTCCTCCTCAGCACACGGTCGAGTGTCTGGTCGAGTGTGCGGTCGAGTTGGACTCCAGACCTTGTTATTTCAGCCTTAACTCTCTTGCTTTCCTTTCATGATTGCTCCACTTCTTCCTCAGCATTGCTTCCATGCTCCTTAAGCCCCAAAATCACCTGTTTATGCATGAAAAGATGCAAATGCAATGCAACTAAACTCTAATGCATGATTAATCCTAAAGCTATGCAATAATGGTGAAAATGGATAGCAAAAGATGCAAAAGATGTGAATATACTAAGGGAAAACATGGTAAAATATATGAACATCAATAGACCAGCTAGAATCAATGTCCAAGTTACTAGTACTATGATGCAAGTTGAATGAGCTGTACTTAAAGATTTTAGACAAGCCTATCACAACCTTTACTGATTTGAGCCTTAGATATCCACATGCATTCAAATCAACCATTTCCTTTAACATTCATTAAACAAGAACATGAATCAATCTTATGCAATGTTTAAACTCATTTGGCTTGGAGATAAAGGTTTTTGAGACAATGATGGTCTCATTTTAGAGTGGGTCTTATCAATGTCAAGGTTCTCTCATAAAAATGGATTGAGTTTTAGAAGAATACTAAAGGTAAGAACACTTAGACACATACAAGAACAAAACCTTGTCTACCCAAAGGCACCCAAACTGTTTATCCTATCAATCTAAACCCAAATGATCCTAGTGCTACCCTTTAACTTCTTCTTTTCTCTTTCACCATTTTCTCTTTTGGTTTTAAAGTCTTACGAGAGGTTTCTTATTTGAATCACCTAGTGGAATGGGGTTTCTTTCATATTTGCTATGGTTCCCTTTACTTCTTATTTCTTAAGACATAAAAGCTTTTTTGCTAAACTCTTCTTTTCTTTCTTTCTTTTCTTTGACTAGAACCATCTTTAACAATCTCATACTTTCCATCCTTTCACTAGAGCTTAAATTTGCTTAAACACATTCCCCTCCTAAAGACTCTAACCTTTTCTTTCTCTTTTTCTCTTTTCTTTTCTTTTTTTTTTCTCTTCTTTTTTTTTCCTCTTCTTTTATTTTATTTTTCAAAACAACCAAGTCCCAAACCCAACAAGTGAATCACCTAGTCCTATCTAGTTTGAAAGATGCAAACTAGAACTACACAAGGTCTTACTCATGTCAGCTCAAACCTAACACTTTCTACCAAGCTCAACCCCAAAAATAGGCCTCACACACACAAGAATAAACCTGGCTTGAAAGAAGGGTTGGTTAAGGGTAGGGAAACTGATTCTTAATGAGGAAATCAGCTACTTGGATCCACAAGAGTGGTAAAAAGGAGAAAGATGATCCAAATATGTATATGGTATCCATGAGTTTAAAACAATGCACAAGATGATAATTAAAAGTCAATATTAGGTTCTTATAAATAGGAAATGGCATCAAATCTCAACATGCTTCAATTTAGACCAAATGCAATGCAGGAATTCAAGACATGGTTCAATCTTATGCTTCTAGCTACTCAACTAGCATCAAAATACTATTAACTTGAGCATTGATCCTAGTTTGGTGAATCTAGCAAGCTAACAAGGCAAAACTCATCATAGATCCCTAATGCAAAAACATGAAACAGTCCTATATGAAACATGCTAAACAAGATCCTAATATGTAATGCAAACTACATGAACACTCTTTTTTTTTATAAAGATTTTTGCAAAAAATTTCAAATTTTTTTTCTTTTTTATATGCCTTAAATGATATGCAAATACTAACATGATTATGCTAAAAATTTGAAATAAGAACACAGAACACAACATCAAATACTATCTCAAACCCTCCCCCAAACTTAAATTACACATTCCACTGTGTAAGAGAAATTGGTAAGAGGATTTAAGACTAAAAACAAAACACAATAAGAAATGCAATGATATTTACAAGGAAAGGTGAAAGTGGTACCTCAAGGATTGTGGAAGAAGCTGTCCACAACCTTATTCATGCTTTCATAAGTGTAGTGGGGGTCTTGTTGCTGACTTGGAGGGGGAGATTCGGGCAACTCGACTATGGCAATCAACTGGTACTCGATCGAGTGAGTGGTCGAGTGGGGGGGGGGGTCGAGCTGGGTTGCGGATGCCAAAATTCTGACCTTGCTGCTGGTAGAACTGCTGCATGAGTGATGGATCCATGAAGTGCTGGGGTGGGAAGGGAGGGTAACCTGGATATCCTGGATAAGCATCTGGGGTGCTCAGTCGAGTGGGTGCTCGAGTGACCCGGTCGAGTGCCTTGAAAATTGTTGTTCTCGGCTACTTGAACTCATCTTCCTCTGATTTGGCTCGTACATTGAGGCTCTACCTGGTTCCACAGGGTTTGCAACTCTTGAAAGTGCTCTAGTTGAGCTACTCCTCCTCAAGGGGCTTGAATGGCTTGGAGATGAGTTTGCACTCTTCAGCTCAGCAATCTCCTTCTTTAAGCCTTTGATAGACTTAGCCATATTGGTCACCTTCTTCTTTAGCTTATCAAACTTCTTCCCATGCCACTTGTTCCATTTTTGCAAAAGAGTCAACCTCTTGCTAGTCTCTCTCACTCCTCCACTATCCCTTGGGTTGGGCTCATAATCCTCAAAGTAAAACTGCTCCTCCCCATCAGCCATTTGTACATCTCTAGCTTCATCAACTTTAGGTTGAACTATCCCATCAAACAAGAACTCATCAGCTGGCCAAAAGTCAATGTTGGCTCCTTCTTGAATGGTGGTGAGCTCTTGGTTAGGCAAGATCAACTGTTTTTTTCCAACTGTTGGAAGCTCAAAGTTGAAAATGTGATTTCCTTGATGCATCTCCTTGGCTAATATGAGAGTAGAGGTGAGGTAGCTTGAGTCAATCCATCTTGCTGAGACCTTTTCTCCTCTAAGTAGGACCTTGGCAGCTTGTAGAATTGGAGTGATGATGCCTCCAATGGTTAGTGCTCCCCTTGAACCTTTGTTTTGCAATTTGTCCACCCAACTTCTCAAATATATCATTTGGTCAATGAGCACCATTGTTAGGTCAGTCTCCACAGTGGTCCCAAGAATGATGGTTCCATCTCTTGCCTTGAGGATGATTCCATTGAGAGCCATGTCAATCATCTTAAGCTCACCCTCATTGAGATTTCCAGTTTCCTTCCTAGCAAAGAAGGTCTTTGCTAAGGCCTTGTGGAAGTACCTTAGGACTGGGCTCCTTATCTTTGAACTTTTGGTCTTGGAGGATGAATAAGTGATGTTGTCATTAATGGTTTCCCAAATGGAATAGAGCTCTTCTCTTGGTATCATTGATGTTCATATATTTTACCATGTTTTCCCTTAGTATAATCACATCTTTTGCATCTTTTGCTATCCTTTTTCACCATTATTGCATAGCTTTAGGACTAATCATGCATTAGAGTTTAGTTGCATTGCATTTGCATCTTTTCATGCATAAACAAGTGATTTTGGGGCTTAAGGAGCATGGAAGCAATGCTGAGGAAGAAGTGAAGCAATCATGAAGGGAAAGCAAGAGAGTTAAGGCTGAAATAACAAGGTCCGGAGTCCAACTCGACCGCACACTCGACCAGACACTCGACCGTGTGCTGAGGAGGACTCGACCGAGTGGAGAATGCACGAGAGAAGCCAGCTCGACCTGCCACTCGACCGAGCACAGGTCGAGTTGACCGAGCCGTTGACTATTTTGTCTTTTAGTATTTTTAGGGCTTCCACTCCCCTCCTATATAAAGCCTTGTACCTGCAGCCACAAAAAGAGACCAGCTTTTAGATATTCTCTAAACCTAGTATTTACCCTTTTTGGGAATTATTCTTTTTGCACTTTTATTTTCTTAGATCTTGTACTTGAAAAAGACTAAATTCTTCAATATTATTGGTTTCATAACTTTCTTAATATTGAGAATTCGAGTTTAATTTCTTTTTCAATATTGTAGATCTCTGTTTTATCTTTCTAGTGATGCAAGTTTCATTATTTTCTGGGTTTTTGACTTTGTTCACCATGTGTTCTTGTGAGTAGTTTTCTTAGGATCTTGAGGATGGGTTAGGCTAGGTTGATCTTGTGGTTTGTTTGATTTGGTCAAGCTTGATTGTTATAGATCTCTTCTAGGCTAGATGATCTTAATGCTGATCCTAAAACTGAGAAGGTAGGGTTTGATTTCAAGCATCTTAGCATCACACCAATGTCTAAGAAGCATAGATAAGGCTAGATCTAGAGCTTACCATTAGGCTTGCTAAGAGATTAGAGGTCTTGTTTGGTTTGAGATGTATTGCTTAATACCTGCTTGTGTAGATTCTTTACTATGTGAGAGCAAGTCTAGAAATGCATAGGTTTGATTGTTTCTTGCCATGAGAGTGGATTAAACATGTCTTAGAATAGTATGTCTAGAGATTAGCTCAAAGTTTGTTTGAGGTTTGTAGACCAAGTTAAATAACCACAATGATTAGTTCAGCCCATGAATCCCTCCTCAGGACCTTCTTTGTTTATTGATATTTTAGTCTTAATCATGTTGCTTGATTGTTGTTTGATTCGTTTTTGCATTGCTCTGTTTTTATTGTGTTGCTCTGTTTTCACGTTTAGTCCAACTCGACCCTGTACTCGACCAGCACTCGGTCGAGTGTTTGCTCGAGTTCTTCCCCAGAACTTGTGTTTATGATTTGTGATTGTCCTGTTCCATTCATGTTTCATTTCTGCTGCATTCATTTAGTTTTTTGTTCATTACTTGTCTTGCATTAGTTCATTTCTTGAATTATAGTAGTTTCTATTTCTGTTCTAGCTTCATTACTGTTACAATCATTCTGTTCATTTACATTCAGCATCTAGTTCTTGTAGTTTTTTTTTCTGCACTTTGCATTTTAATCATAGGATGTTAGTGACAAACATCCTTTACATCTGGCTTAAACTAGATCTTTATGCACATCTTGATTGTTCACAAACACTCAGATTGGATTGATACCTCTTATACTGCAACTGCATAAGGGGAATTGAAACACCTTACCATCCATCCATTCATATCTCACTGCATACATTCATCATCATCACTCACACATACCATCAAAACCTTGTTTCAATTTGGCGTCGTTGCCTATTTGAGTGTGTTTTTGTGACAATTAGGATCCATAAAAGTCTAAGATTAAGTTCGTTTATCCACTTGTTCACTACTGATCTTGTTTCTTCTTCTGCTTGTCTGTGATTGAGTTTCAAGTACCAGCTCGACCATCAACTCGACCACCACTCGACCGAGTGTGTGATCGAGCACCTGATCGAGTCAGAAGCCGGATACAAATAGACATCAGTTCCCAGTCGACTCGACCACCCACTCGAGCCTGTGCTCGACCGAGTGCCTATCCGAGTCTGTACTCGAATCTGTTGATGCAAACAAGGTCCAAGGGTCCTCACAATCTTCAGAGACTCCTTGATCACATCAACAAACCACCAAGGGACCTGCGACAGTAGAAAACAAGGATCTATCAGGAACAAGAACAACAAGTGCTAATGGAGCAACAAGATCAACAAGCTCCAAGAGCAAGAAACATTGGTGCTGGAGATGCACCAAACACACATAACCAGAGAGCTGGTATTGTTCCTCCTACTGTTGCCAACAAAAACTTTGAGATCAAAAGTGGATTGATCACCATGATTCAAGCCAACAAGTTCCATGGGTTGCCAATAAGATCCCCTGGACCACCTTGATGAATTTGATAGGATATGTGGTCTCACTAAGATCAATGGAGTCAGTGAGGATGGATTCAGGTTAAGGCTATTCCCCTTCTCACTTGGAGATAAGGCTCACCTTTTGGGAGAAGACTCTTCCTACTGGAGCAATAACCACATGGGATGCTTGCAAAAAGGCTTTCTTGGCCAAATTCTTTTCCAATGCTAGAACTGCTAGATTGAGAAATGAAATTTCTGGGCTTGTTCAAAGGAATAATGAGAGTTTTTGTGAAGCTTGGGAAAGGTTTAATGGATTTCAGACTCAGTGTCCTCACCATGGCTTCAGCAATGAGTCCCTCCTAAGTACTTTGTATATCCCAAGATCAGAATGTTTCTTGACACAACCTCAAATGGAAATTTCCTCAACAAAAATGTTGAAGAAGGCTGGGAGTTGGTTGAAAATCTTGCTCAGTCAGATGGCAACTACAATGAGGACTATGACAGAACACTAAGGTCCACATCCATTGATTAAGAGGAGAAGTACAAGAAGGACTTGAAGATGGTCAATGAGAAGCTTGACATGATCCTCCTTAGCCAACAAAAATCTATTCACTTCATTGGTGAGGAAGAGGTTCCAGTTCAAGAAGGGGAGAATGAATTTGCTGAGTTGTGCTATATGCAAAACCAGGGAGGATTTAAGGGCTACAACCAAGGAGGTTTCAAGAACAACAATCTATCTTATAGGAGTACCAATGTAGCTAATCCACAAGACCAAGTCTACCCACCTCAATAGCCTCAACAGCAACAAACCTACATCCCCAAACAACAACATCACGTGTTCTAGCCTCAGTTGTGTCCCCCACCAGGATTTCAGACTAACCAAGGCCAAGAACAAGACTTAAGAGCAATGATGCAACAATTGTTGATTAGGCATACACAAGGAAAGATTGAGGCAACAAATAGATTTGCTGAGTTGAACAGGCGAATATCTGATGTTTACAGTGACCTCAATGCCAAGTTTGACACACTGACTTCCAGGATTGTGACTATGGAACACTAACTAGCTAATGCCCCAAACAACAAAGGCAAGGCCATTATGAACTCTATAGAATCTGCTCATGCTATCAATCTACGCAGTGGAAGGGTTCTACCAACAAGAGAGGGAGCATTACCAGACACTGAGGACAGTGGTGATCCAGAAGAGGAGGGTTTTCAACAAGAAGAAACTCAGAATGAAAACGCCATCGAACTCGACCCACCACTCGACCACCCACTCGACCGAGTGTGTGATCGAGCACCCGATCGAGCAGCCTCTCAAGAAAAAACTAAGCTAGTTTCTTCCAAAGAAAAAGAAGTCCGGTTCATTCCTCCTCCTTACAAGCCTCCACTACCTTTCCCAGGAAGATTTAAGATGCAGATGGTTGAGAAATACAAGGCATTGTTTGACTAACAAGCTAGAGAGATTGAGATTAGAATGCCTCTAATAGATGCCTTTGTGATGATACCCCCTTACCAGAAATTCTTGAAAGATGCTGTGATGGAAAGGATCAAAGAAGTTCAGGGGATGGTGATCCTTAGCCAAGAGTGCAGTGCTATCATCACAAAGCAAGTGAATCCTCAAAAGCTAAGAGATCCTGGTTCCTTTACTCTACCTTGCTCTATAGGCCCTTTAACCTTCAACAGATGCCTCAGTAAGCCTAATGCCTCTATCAGTTGCTAAGCGCCTAGGGTTTACAAGGTATAAGCCATGCAATATATCCTTGATCTTGGCTGATAGATCAATAAGCTTACCACATGGTGTTTTGGAGGATCTACCAGTTAGAGTTGGAGCAGTAGAAGTCCCAACAGACTTTGTAGTCTTGGAAATGGATGAGGAACCAAAAGACCCTTTGATATTAGGGAGACCTTTCCTAGCTACAGCAGGAGCAATAATTGATGTGAGACAAGAGAAGATTGATCTTAACTTGGGAAAGGACCTCAAAATGACATTTGACATTGTGGAGGCTATGAAGAAACCAACCATTGGAGGGCAAGTCTTTTGGATTGAGGAGATGGACAAATTATCAGGAGAATTGATGGGAGAACTAGCAGAAACAGATCACCTTAAGACTGCTTTAACCAAAAGTGGGGAGGAAGGATTCATTCATAAAGAAACCAAGGCTTATGAAGAGATATTGGACTCCTGGAGAGAATTAGACCATCCAGAGGTTTTTGAGGGATTACCTGCACAAAAAGAGGAAGTCTGATCAGTTCAAATAGCAACTTTGGATAGCTCGACCGTCAGCTCGAGTACACACCCGACCGAGCACCAAAGCCACTCGACCGAGTGCAACGCCGAGTCCTACACAGAGGATTGGTCCGAACTAAAGGCACCAAAAGTAGAGCTCAAACCTCTCCCAACTGGGCTAAGGTACATTTTTCTAGGTAAGAACTCTACTTATCCTGTGATAGTAAATGCTAAGTTGAGTAAAAAAGAGCTTGATTTGCTAGTTGTTGAGCTAAGGAAGTATAGGAAAGCCATTGGTTATACCTTGGATGACATTCAAGGACTCTCAACTAGTCTTTGCATGCATAGAATCCATCTTGAAAATGAATCTTACTCCAGCATTGAACCCCAAAGAAAATTAAACCCCAACTTAAAAGAAGTAGTTAAGAAAGAGATCCTTAAGTTGCTTGATGCTGGTGTAATCTATCCTATCTCTGATAGTACTTGGGTTTCACCAGTTCATTGTGTCCCAAAAAAAGGAGGGATCATTGTAGTAAAGAATGATCATGATGAATTAATTCCCACTAGAACCATTACAGGGCATAGAATGTGCATTGATTATAGAAAGTTTAATTCAGCTACTAGGAAAGATCATTTTCCTCTTCCTTTCATTAGTCAAATGTTGGAAAGACTAGCTAATCACACTCACTACTGTTTCTTGGATAGATATTCTGGATTTTTCCAAATTCCTATTCATCCAAATGATCAAGAGAAGACAACATTCACATGTCCATATGGTACTTTTGCTTATAGAAGGATGCCATTTGGATTATGTATTGCTCCAGCAACTTTTCAAAGATGCATGATGTCTATCTTCTCTGATCTCATTGAGGATGTTGTTGAAGTATTTATGGATGACTTCTCTGTCTATGGAAACTCATTTTCTTCTTGTCTTGATAATTTGTGCAGGGTTTTAAAAAGATGTGAAGAGACAAATCTAGTCTTGAATTGGGAAAAGTGTCACTTCATGGTTGAAGAAGGGATAGTTTTTGGTCATAAAATTTCAGAGAAAGGGATTGAGGTTGATAAGGCAAAGATTGAAGTCATGGTTCAACTTCAACCACCAAAAAGAGTAAAGGACATAAGAAGCTTTCTTGGTCATGCTGGATTTTATAGAAGATTCATCAAGGATTTTTCAAAGATAGCTAGGCCATTGACAAGGTTGCTTTGCAAAGAAACTGAGTTCAACTTTGATGAAGATTGCTTGAAAGCTTTCAAGGACATCAAGGCTGCTTTGATTTCAGCTCCAATAGTCCAAGCTCCTAATTGGGATCTTCCATTTGAGATTATGTGTGATGCTTCAGACTTTGCAGTAGGGGCAGTCCTAGGACAGAAAAAAGACAAGAGGCTGCATGTGATTCACTATGCAAGTAGAACCTTAGATGAAACTCAAGGAAGATATTCAACAACAGAGAAAGAGCTCCTAGCAGTGGTGTTTGCCTTTGAAAAATTCAGAAGCTACTTAGTAGGGTCCAAAGTGATTGTGTACACTGATCATGCTGCTCTAAGGAACATTTACTCAAAGAAGGATACAAAACCAAGGTTGTTGAGATGGATTTTGCTTCTTCAAGAGTTTGACATGGAAATAGTTGATAAAAAGAGGATAGAGAATGGAGTAGCTGATCATTTGTCCAGGATGAGGATAGAAGAGGAGATTCCAATTGATGATTCAATGCCTGAGGAAAAACTGATGCTGATTGGGACAACTCGACCACCTACTCGTACAGGCACTCGGCCGAGTTGGTTTGAGTACTCGATCGAGCAGGATGAGATGGAAGAGTGGATGAAACTTGAGAGTGAGGATCTGCCTTGGTACGCTGATATAGTCAATTACAATGTGTGTGAAGAAGTCCCAGCAGATATGGACTCCTATAGGAAGAAGAAACTCCTCAAGGACATCAATGGATACTATTGGGATGAACCTTACTTATACAAGAAGGGATCAGATAGATTGTTTAGAAGGTGCATAGCAGAGAATGAAGTTGAAGGAGTGTTAGGACATTGCCATGGTTCTGCTTATGGAGGACATTTTGCAACTTTCAAGACAGCCCAGAAAGTCTTACAAGCTGGCCTATGGTGGCCTACATTATTCAAGGACACTCACAAGTTCATCACAAAGTGTGATGCTTGCCAAAGGATGGGGAACATCACAAGAAGGAATGAGATGCCTCAAAATCCAATTTTTAAAGTTGAGATATTTGATGTGTGGGGAATTGATTTCATGGGACCTTTTAATCCCCCTTCAAATGGGAATGTCTACATCTTAGTAGCAGTGGACTATGTCTCCAAATGGGTGGAAGCCATTGCTAGCCCCACTAATGATCACAAGGTGGTTCTTAAACTTTTCAAGACCATAATCTTCCCAAGGTATGGAATCCCAAGAGTTGTGATAAGTGATGGAGGAACACACTTCATCAACAAGATCTTTGAAGGAATGCTAAGGAAGTATGGAGTTAAGCACAAGGTGTCTACAGCCTATCACCCTCAAACAAGTGGGCAAGTAGAGGTGTCAAACAAACAGATCAAGACCATTCTATCAAGAATAGTAGGAGCAACAAGGAATGACTGGTCTAGTAAACTTGATGAAACACTTTGAGCTTATAGAACAGCTTTTAAAACTCCTATAGGAAGAACCCCATTCCAGCTTGTGTATGGAAAGTCTTGTCACCTTCCAGTTGAAGTTGAGTACAAGGCTCTATGGGGAATCAAACTCCTAAACTTGGATCTTGAAACATCACAAGCTAAGAGAAGCCTTGATTTGCATGAACTTGAGGAGATCAGATTGGAAGCTTATGACAACTCCAAAATCTACAAGGAGAGGACTAAGGCCTTCCATGATAAGAAGATTCTCATAAAGGACCTTAGGCCTGGAGACCAAGCCTTGCTTTACAATTCAAAACTCAAGTTATTCCCTGGGAAGTTGAAAAGTAATGGGGAGGTCTTTTGAAATAAAAGAGATTTTACCATATGGAGCTGTCACACTTCTCAACAAGGATGGTAGTGAGTTCACAGTCAATGGTCAGAGGGTTAAAATATATTTGGGAGCGAAGGAGACACATGGGAAGTGCTCAATGCTTCTCAAAGATGCCCCTCAAGCTTAAATAGCTATAGAAGTCAAGCTTAGTGACTCTAAACAAGCTCACTAGGAAGGAATTCCCTAAGGTATCCCTGTATATATTGCTTTGGAATTTTGGTATTTTGATTTTTTCTTTAGTGTTTTCATGATCAGGGAGGCAAAGGAGTATAAATAGAAGAGGAAGGACAAGGTAATGGACATCCGCAGTCCAGCTCGACCCCCCCCCCACTCGGACACGCACTCGACCGAGTCACGGTCAATCGCCATCATCGAGCTGCCCCAATTTCCATCTCCAAGTCATCAACAAGACCCCAACAATTCCTATGACAGCATGCAGATGGATGTGGACAACTTCTTCCACAATCCCTAAGGTACCACTATCACCTTCACTTGTAAATATCATTGCATTTCATATTTTGTTTAGTCTTTTAAGTCTTGAATCCTCATTCAAATTTCTTTCACACAGGGGACTGTGTGATTTAAGTTTGGGGGAGGGTTTGAGATAGCATTTGACATTGTGTTTTGTGATCTTATTTCAAATTTTTAGCATCCTCATATTAGTATTTGCATAAGCATCTAAGGCATAGAAAAACCATAAAAATTTGAAAATTTTTGAAAAAATCTTTATAAAAAAAAAGAGTGTTGATGTAGTTTGCATTGCATATTAGAATCTTGTTTAGCATGTTTCATGTAGGATTGTATAATATTAGCATTAGGATCTATGATGAGTATTTCCTTGTTAGCTTGCTCATTCACTAGACTATGATCAATGCCCAAGTTAATAGTAATTTGATGCTAGTTGAGTGGTTAGAAGCATAAGATTGAACCAAGCCTTGAATTCCTGCATTGTATTTGGTCTATATTGAAGCATGTTGTGATTTGACACCATTTCCTATCTATAAGAACCTAATATTGACTTTCAATTATCAATTTTGCATTGCTTTAAACTCATGGATACCATATACATATTTGGATCATCTTTCTCCTTTTTACCACTCTTGTTGATCCAAGTAGCTGATTTCCTCATTAAGAATCAGTTTCCCTACCCTTAACCAACCCTTCTTTCAAGCCTTGTTATTCTTGTGTGTGTGAGGCCTATTTTGGGATTGAGCTTGGTAGAAAGTGTTAAGTTTGAACTGACAAGAGTAAAGCCTTGGGTAGTTCTAGTTTGCACTTTTCAAACAAGATAGGACTAGGTGGTACACTTGTTGGGTTTGGGACTTGGCTGTTATGAAAAGAAAAAAAAAAAAAAAAAAAAAAAAATAAAAAGGGTAGAGTCTTTAAGAGGAGATTGTGTTTAAGCAAGGTCTAGTGAAAGGATGGGAAGCAAAAATTGTTGAAGATGGTTCTAGTTAAAGAAAAGAAATGAAAGAAAAGAAAAATCTAGCAAAAAGCTTGTATGTCTTAAGAATAAGAAGAAAATAGGACCATAGCAAATAAGTAAGAATCCCCCATCCCACTAGAAATATCAAATAAGAAACCTCTCCTAAGACTTGAAAACCAAAAGAGAAAAGAAGAAGTTAAAGGGTAGCACTAGGATCATTTGGGTTTAGATTGCTAGGATAAACACATTGGGTGCCTTTGGGTAGACAAGGTTTTATTCTTGTATGTGTCTAGGTGTTCTTACCTTTAGCATTCTTCTAAAGCTCAATCCATTTTTATGAGAGAACCTTGATATTGATAAGCCCCACTCTATAAAGAGACCATCATTGTCTCAAAGCCTTTACTTCCAAGCCAAATGAGTTTAAGCATTGCATATAATTGATTCGTGTTCTTGAATAATGAATGTTAAAGGAAATGGTTGATTTGAATGCATGTGGATATCTAAGGCTCAAATCAGTAAAGGTTGTGATATGCTTGTCTAAAGTCTTTACGTACAGCTCATTCAACTTGCATCATAGTACTAGTAACTTGGACATTGATTCTAGATGGTCTATTTGCAAGCTTTAGGAGCTGAGATCCCACTTTCAAACCTCACCTACCTTCTTATGTCTTGCTTATTTGCTTGAGGGCAAGCAAAGACTAAGTTTGGGGGTGTTGATGTTCATATATTTTACCATGTTTTCCCTTAGTATATTCACATCTTTTGCTATCTATTTTCACCATTATTGCATAGCTTTAGGACTAATCATGCATTAGAGTTTAGTTGCATTGCATTTGCATCTTTTCATGCATAAACAGGTGATTTTGGAGCTTAAGGAGCATGGAAGCAATGCTGAAGAAGAAGTGAAGCAATCATGAAGGGAAAGCAAGAGAGTTAAGGCTGAAATAACAAAGTCCGGAGTCCAACTCGACCGCACACTTGACCAGACACTCGACCGTGTGCTGAGGAGGACTCGACCGAGTGGAGAATGCACGAGAGAAGCCAGCTCGACCTGCCACTCGAGCGAGCACAGGTCGAGTTGACCGAGCCGTTGACTATTTTGTCTTTTAGTATTTTTAGGGCTTCCACTCCCCTCCTATATAAAGCCTTGTACCTGCAGCCACAAAAAGAGACCAGCTTTTAGATATTCTCTAAACCTAGTATTTACCCTTTTTGGGAATTATTTTCTTAGATCTTGTACTTGAAAAAGACTAAATTCTTCAATATTGTTGGTTTCATAACTTTCTTAATATTGAGAATTCGAGTTTCATTTCTTTTTCAATATTGTAGATCTCTGTTTTATTTTTCGTGTGATGCAAGTTTCTTTATTTTCTGGGTTTTTGACTTTGTTCACTATGTGTTCTTGTGCGTAGTTTGCTTAGGATCTTGAGGATGGGTTAGGCTGGGTTGATCTTGTGGTTTGTTTGATTTGGTCAAGCTTGACTGTTATAGATCTCTTCTAGGCTAGATGTTCTTAATGCTGATCCTATACCTTAGAAGGTAGGGTTTGATTTCAAGCATCTTAGCATCACACCATGAATCCCTCCTTAGGACCTTCTTTGTTTATTGATATCTTAGTCTTAATCATGTTGCTTGATTGTTATTTGATTCGTTTTTGCATTGCTCTGTTTTTATTGTGTTGCTCTGTTTTCACGTTTAGTCCAGCTCGACCCTGTACTCGACCAGCACTCGGTCGAGTGCTTGCTCGAGTTCTTCCCTAGAACTTGTGTTTATGATTTGTGATTATCCTGTTTCATTCATGTTTCATTCCTGCTGCATTCATTTAGTTTTCTGTTCATTACTTGTCTTGCATTAGTTCATTTCTTGTATTATAGTAGTTTCTATTTCTGTTCTAGCTTCATTACTATTACAATCATTCTGTTCATTTACATTCAGCATCTAGTTCTTGTAGTTTTATTTTCTGCACTTTGCATTTTAATCATAGGATTGTTAGTGACAAACATCCTTTACATCTGGTTTAATTAGATCTTTGTGCACATCTTGATTGTTCACAAACACTCAGATTGGATTGATACCTCTTATACTGCAACTGCATAAGGGGAATTGAAACACCTTACCATCCATCCATTCATATCTCACTGCATACATTCATCATCATCACCTCACACATACCATCAAAACCTTGTTTCAATCATCAAGCTCCTATTACTCCCAACTTCAGAACCAAACACATTTGCTATGTTCTTCATTGGAAGCTCATACTTCTTCCCCTTGATTGTGAAGGCAATGTGACCAGCTCCCAACTCATCATCCTTCCTTGCATATGTGTGCAGCTTGACTGTGGCTAGAAACTCACAACTTTCTTCCTTGTAACCCTCCATGCAAAGCCCCATGAACTTGGTTAGGTTGCTCTTCTCAAAAAGAAACTCCACATCTTCATCAATGGGTAGCTTCTCCATGGTTTCCTTGTGTGGATATCTAGTCCCCAAGAACTCCATCCTCATGAAGGCTTCATAAAGTTGCCTCTTTGTCAAACCACAAGATTCTGCTTCTCCATCATCCTCTCCCTCTTCTTCTTCATCTTCTTCCTCACTCTCTCTTTAAACCTCCTCTTGTTCAACCTCAACTGTTGGCCTCTTCCCTTTGGCCTTGTTTCTCCTCATGAACTCCATAAGAGTTGGCTCCCTTTCTTCTTCACTTTCGGTTCTCTCAGGATCTTCCTCAACTGACTGGTTTCTTGAACTCGGCATCTGGCTCGATCGACTACTCGGACCGCCACTCGGTCGAGTGGTTGCTCGAGTGGGGCGTCGAGTGGTTCTTCCAGCTTCTCCTCTTGATTCAAGGTGAGCATCACGACGTTCCATGGAGCTTGCAACTGCTTGTTGAGACTTCGTAGTAATCCTTGAAGACATTTTCGAACAGAACTGAAGGGAATAGACTCAAAGCTTAAGGTTAATAGGTTAGTGACCCAAAAACTTAAAAGAGCTAAGCTTGAGCAAAAGATGAACTTAGAGAGAGATTTTAAAATTTGATTTTAGTTGTTTTGAGCAAATGAGAGAGTGTGAGATGTATATGGTCGAATCAAGCTCTATTTAAATAAGCTAAGGGGACAAGGAAACAAGGGTGGAGCGTCCGTACCATTCAAATTTGAAATGGGAATCTTTGACCTGCTTTTTGCTGCCACTCGACCCCACACTCGACCAGCACGTGGTCGAGCTCCTTGACCAAAATTTGAAAATTCAAGATTTTCTTCTTTTTCTTCCCTCCACTCGATCATTCTAGAGAAATGGGAATCGAATGGGCCTTAGTTCTTTTCCAACTCGGTCGAGTACCTCTCTTGGGCTGGTCGAGTGGGCTTGCGAATCTACGTCCCCAAGTCCAAATCTCTACATACCCATCTACACTTTTGAAACAAGCTTTCTTTGTGGAGGTGAATGGATGATGAATGTATGCAATGAGATATGAATGGATGGATGGTAAGCTGTTTCAATTCCCCTTATGCAGTTGCAGTATAAGAGGTGTTAATCCTATCTGAGTGTTTGTGAACAATTAAGACATGCATATGAGACTAAGTCAAGTCAAATGTAAAGGATGTTTGTCACTAACAATCATATGATGAAAATGTAAAATGCAGAAAGTAAAACTACAAGAACTAAGAGCTAAATGCAAATGAAACAGAATGATTATAGCAGTTATGAAACAAGAACAGAAATAGAAACTATTATAATGCAGGAAATGAACTAATGCAAGGCAAGTAATGAACAGGAAGCTAAGTGAATGCAACAGAAATGAAACTAGAATTAAACAGAACAACTACAAAGCATGAACAAGAATTCTGGGGAAGAACTCGACCAAGCACTCGATCGAGTGCAGATCGAGTGCAGGGTCGAGCTGGACTAAGCACAAAACAGAGCAACATAATTAAAACAGAGCAATGCAAAAACGAATCAAACAACAAGCAAGCAACAGGATTAAGACTAAGATATCAATAAGCAAAGAAGGTCCTGAGGAGGGATTCATGGGCTGAACTAATCATTGTGGTTATTTAACTTGGTCAACAAACCTCAAACAAACTTTGAGCTAATCTCTAGACATACTATTCTAAGACATGTTTAATCCACTCTCAAGGCAAGAAACAATCAAACCTATGCATTTCTAGACTTGTTCTCACATAGTAAAGAATCTACACAAGCAGGCATTAAGCAATACATCTCATACCAAACAAGACCTCTAATCTCTTAGCAAGCCTAATGGTAAGCTCAAGATCTAGCCTTATCTATGCTTCTTAAACATTGGTGTGATGCTAAGATGCTTGAAATCAAACCCTACCTTCTCAGATATAGGATCAGTATTAAGAACATCTAGCCTAGAAAAGATCTACAACAATCAAGCTTGACCAAATCAAACAAACCACAAGATCAACCCAGCCTAACCCATCCTCAAGATCTTAAGCAAACTACTCACAAGAACACATGGTGAACAAAGTCAAAAACCCAGAAAATAATGAAACTTGCATCACTAGAAAGATAAAACAGAGATCTATAATATTGAAAGAGAAATGAAACTCGAATTCTTAATATTCTGAAAGTAATGAAACCAACAAAATACAAGAATCTAGTCTTTCTCTCTTAAAACAAGTACAAGATCTAAGAAAAATAAAAGTGCAAAAGGAATAATTCCCAAAAGGGTAAAAACTAGGTTTAGAGAATATCTAAAAAGCTGGACTCTTTTGGTGGCTGCAGGTACAAGGCTTTATATAGCAGGGGAGTGGAAGCCCTAAAAATACTAAAAGACAAAATAGTCAACGGCTCGGTCAACTCGACCTATGCTCGGTCGAGTGACTGGTCGAGCTGGCTCCCCTCGTGCATCGTCCACTCGGTCGAGTCCTCCTCAGCACACGGTCGAGTGTCTGGTCGAGTTGGACTTCGGACCTTGTTGCTTCAGCCTTAACTCTCTTTTTTTCCCTTCATGATTGCTTCACTTCTCCTCAGCATTGCTTCCATGCTCCTTAAGCTCCAAAATCACCTATTTATGCATGCAAAGATGCAAATGCAATACAACTAAACTCTAATGTATGATTAGTCCTAAAGCTACACAATAATGGCCTAAATGGCTAGCAAAAGATGCAAAAGATGTGAATATACTAAGAGAAAACAGGGTAAAATATATGAACATCAACTTTCATTAAAAGGCCTACCAAACACAAACACAAAAGAAAACACATCTAAACTACAAGAAAAATAAAGCTTATTTACAAAGGATACCTTAGGGACTTCCTCCCTAGTGAGTTTGTTTAGAGTCACTAAGCTTGACTTTGGTTGCCTTTTCAGGCTTGGTTTTGATACCAAGGAGGTGATGAAATCCTCCCTGGCACCTCTTGATCACTGTGAAGTTTACTCTTGTTCACTTCACCCTTAACACACAAACCATATTTCTTCTTGATTTTGAGCCTTGGTCTAGCCTTCCTCAAAGACCTCTTGTTTAGCTTGACTTGGAGATCCTTAACCATACCAGTCAACTCGTGAACTGAACTCTTAAGCTTTTCCACTGAATCCTCTTGAAGAGAGAGCTTAGCCTTTGGAGTTGCTTCACCACTTAAGCCTTCATCACTACCATTGTCCTTGATAGTAAAAGGTTGATTATCAATGGTAGGGAGGTTGGTTGGGTTATAGATGTTGAACATCATGGTTATATCCTCAGCAATGTTCAAGGTCACAAGTCCTTCCTTAGCATCTATAACAGCTCCAACAGTGGCTAAGAATGACCTCCCTAAAATGATAGGATCTTCAGGCTCCTTATCCATCTCTAGAACCACAAAGTCTGTATGAATCCTTGCCTTTCCTATCTTGACTGGAATGTTTTCCAACTTACCAACTATGCCTCTGTTTGTTCCATCAGCTAGACATATGTGAAGGTTGGTGGACTTGAATTCAGTGTGCCCAAACTTTTGTGCTATAGAGTAAGGCATCACACTGATAGATGCTCCCAAGTCACATAAGCACTGGTTGTAGTGAAGATAGCTAAGTGTATGTGCCTTAATTCCTTAATTCCTTAAGCTTTTGTGCCTTGAAACGTCCTGGAAATGGTAGAGGCGGTTTGTAAGCAGGAGGAATGTACTTAGCAGGCTTGACAGTTTCTGATCCTTCAGCTCGATCGACCACTCGATCATGCACTCGGTCGAGTGCCAGTTCGAGCACCTGGTCGAGTGCACTACCGGATTCAGTCTGCTTTGCACAATCTTCACTCTGAACTTCAAGAATTGACCAATCCTCCCCATCTTGAACATCACTGTCATCAGTGACTTCTTCATCAAGGATATGAATGGCTTTTGCAGTGAACTCCCTTGGGTTTTGAACAGCTTTTCCAGGAAGTTGAGTAGGTTTGGGAGCTGAAGTAGAATCAATGTTGCTCTCCATGTATTTCACTCTAGAGTTCAGACCCTCAAACTTCAGGTTAAGGTAATTATACTGTGATGTTAACCACTGGTTCAACTCAGCAAACTGCTTGGCCTTCTCAATCTTTCCATTGGCTTGCCCAATCAAAAAATTGTTGCATCATGGCTCTTAAGTCTTGTTCCTGGCCTTGGTTAGTCTAAAACCCTGGTGGGGACACAATTGGGGCTGGAACACTTGTTGTTGTTGCTTGGCTGCATAGTTGTTTTGTTGTTGAGGCTGTTGAGGTGGATAGACTTGGTCTTGTGGATTGGCTACATTGGTGCTTCTATAGGAGAGGTTGTTGTTTTTGAACCTTCCTCCTTGGTTGTAGCCTTTGAATCCACCCTGGTTTTGCATATAACAGAGCTCAGCAAATTCCCTCTCCCCCTCTTGAACTGGAACTTCTTCCTCACCAATGAAGTGAATGGACTTTTGTTGGCTAAGGAGGATCCTGTCAAGCTTCTCATTGACCATCTTCAAGTCCTTCTTGTACTTCTCCTGTTGATCAGTGGAGGTGGACCTTACTGTTCTGTCATAGTCCTCATTGTAGTTTCCATTTGACTGAGCAAGATTTTCAACCAACTCCCAACCTTCTTCCACATTCTTGTTGAGGAAGTTTCCATTTGAGGCTGTGTCAAGAAGCATTATGATCTTGGGAAGCACTCCTCTATACAAAGTACTTAAGAGGGACTCATTGCTGAAGCCATGGTGAGGACACTGAGTCTGGAATCCTTTAAACCTCTCCCAAGCTTCACAAAAACTCTCATTATTCCTTTGAGCAAACCCAGAAATTTCATTCCTCAATCTAACAGTTCTAGCATTGGAAAACAACTTGGCCAAGAAAGCCTTCTTGCAAGCATCCCATGTGGTTATTGCTCCAGTAGGAATAGTCTTCTCCCAAAGGTGAGCCTTGTCTCCAAGTGAGAAGGTGAATAACCTTAACTTGAATCCATCCTCACTCACTCCATTAATCTTTGTGAGACCACATATTCTATCAAATTCATCAAGGTGGTCCAGGGGATCATCCATTGGTAACCCATGGAACTTGTTGGCTTGAATCATAGAGATCAATCCACTCTTGATCTCATAATTGTTTTTTGCTACTGTGGGAGGCACAATACCAGCTCTCTGGTTATGTGTGTTTGGTGCATCTCCAGCACCAATGTTTCTTGCTCTTGGAGCTTGTTGATCTTGTTGCTCCATTAGCACTTGTTGTTCTTGTTCCTGATAGATCCTTGTTCTCTGCTGTCTCAGGTCCCTTGGTGGTCGGTTGATGTGATCAAGGAGTCTCTGAAGAGACCTTGTTTGCATCAACAAGCGCGAGTACAGACTCGGACAGGCACTCGGTCGAGCACAGGCTCAAGTGGGTGGTCGAGTCGACTGGGAACTGATGTCTATTTGTATCCGGCTTCTGACTCGATCAGGTGCTCGATCACACACTCGGTCGAGTGGTGGTCGAGTTGATGGTCGAGCTGGTACCTGAAACTCAATCACAGACAAGCAGTAGAAGAAACGAGATCAGTAGTGAACAAGTGGATAAACGAACTTAATCTTAGACTTCTATTGATCCTAATTGTCACAAAAACACACTCAAATGGGCAACGGCGCCAAATTGAAACACATATATTTTGGGTGGATGAATGATGGTATGATGGAATGATGAGATATGAATGAATGGATGGCAGGGTGTTTCAATTCCCCTTATGCAATTGTAGTACAAGAGGTGTCAATCCAATCTGAGAGTTTGTAAGCAATCAGGATGTGCATATATGTCTAAGTCAAGCGAAATGTAAAGGATGTTTGTCACTAACAATCCTATGATGAAATGTAAAGTGCAGAATGTAAAAGCTACTAGAAATAGATGCTAGATGTAAATGGAACAGAATGATTATGACAATTATGAAGCTAGAACAGAAATAGAAACTATAGTAATGCAAGTATTGAACTAAAGCAAGACAAATAAAGAACAATACACTAAGTGAATGCAACAGAAATGCAACTAAAATGAGACAGGAAATAAGACAGGACAACTACAAAGCATAAACAAAAGTTCTGGGGATGAACTCGAGCAAGCACTCGATCGAGTGTAGATCGAGTGTAGGGTCGAGCTGGACAAATGCGAGAAAACAGAGCGACACAAGAAAAACAGAGCAACACAAGAAAAACAGAGCAACACAAGAAAAACAGAGCAATATGAAAGCGAATCAAACAACAAGCAAGCAGTAGGATTAAGACTAAGAAATCAATAAACAAGGAAGGCATTGAGGAGGGATTCATGGGCTGGACTAATGAGCGACTCTAACGAAGATCTTCCGTTAGTATTCAACTTCGGAGTTTTTCACAAAAGTTGTAGGAAATCGAGTTAGCTTTCCAGTGCCGGTGGTTTCAGGTCAAGCAGATGTGTGTTTCAAGCGTTAGCCCTGTTTTACTGAAAAGATATCATCCAAGATCAAAAACTGGAGATACTCGACCAACCACTTCACCATGCACTCGGTCGAGCATATGGTTGAGCACATGGTCAAGTCAAAGCCAACAACTCTCTATTTTTTTACTCTAGCCAACTAGGTCTTCCCCCCCTCTACTATATATATGTGTTATCACATGTGCCCGCAAAGAGACACCTCATAACCTAGTTTTTGCCATTTTTAGCCTACTTTTACTTTATTGCATCTTCTTATCTTTTCTAAGATTTTTAGCCACCAAAATTTTGTAATCTTCATAACTTTGAATCTGCTGCGTATTTGCTTTTACTTATTTGTATTCAATTGTTCATCTCTCTCTTATCTATCTGATCATCTCTGCTTTATCATTTTCTAGGTTTGTGTTCTTCATCATTATTTGTAGATCTGAGTAGTGAACTAGGATCTTAGAGATGAGATAGGTTGGTTAAGAGATCTGTTTATCTAGACTGTTTAAGCTTGATTGTTTACAAATCCCTTCTGAGTTAGGAGAACTCTATGCTATCTTTGTTCTAAGAAGGTAAAGATAGATCTCATGTTTTTTAACTTCCAAAAATGTTTAAGATGCTAGATAAGACTAATACCAGAGATTATTGTGTCTAGCCTAAGAGATTAGTTGTCTAGGGTGGTTTTTGACAAATAATGATTTGGATCTTCATGCATGTTTAGTATAGTTTCACCAATGAGAGTTGGGTTAGGATGTTACTAAACTTGATTGCTATTGTCATGAGAGTGGATTAGTAAGTATATGAGATCATTGTCTGGGGATAGCTTCTGTGAAGTTTGTTAAACAGTCTGGATAAGCTTAGCTTGATACCAACCAATTACTCCCATCTCTAAGACCTATTTGCTCATTTTTTTTGTTACTGCTTTCATATATAATCATTTTTCATCGTTTTATTTGCATCTATTTTCTTTGTTTTGCTTTTGTCCTTCTGTTATGCATCACTTGACCAAGTGCTCGACCATCTGCTCGACCAAGCGCTCAACCGAGCACTTACTCGAGCGCCAATTTATTTCCTTTTCTATGTTCTGTTTCATTCCAGTTTGCTCTTAATTGCATTTGTTAGTAGTTTTCTCTTGCTTAGCATAGTTTATTACACTTGTTCTATAATTTAATTTTGCATTAGTACTGTCTCAAGTTGCCTTAGTTTATTGCATTTCATTTATGTCATTAGGTTGTTAGAACAAATCAACTTGATATTTGGCTTAACTTGAATGAATTGATCATGTCTTGATTGCTTACATATCGCACTCTTTATGGATTGGCATCCTTTATGCTACAACGACCGGGTCTTGAAACACCTTACATTGCTCTTCATTCATCATATGATCATCACCACGCTTATGTTTGTTCATTGCATCATCCATTCATAAGTAGTCACATAGAAAAAAGTTTGTTTCAGTTATGGTAGAGAATAGGAAGGTCAAGCAGAGGAGTGTTGACGCAAGTTTGCCGATATGGTTGTAGTGTTTCCTTCCAACCTGGATATGCTGGGACACCGTCACCTACTATGTCGTTCCATATTGTGAAGATACAAGGGCAAGCAAATTATATATGATTTCTCTCGACTCAGCTAGCTCACCATAGAATAAACAAATTTCAAGAGCTCCTCAAGCGCACATTCTCACACCGGTAGATAGACTATCTTTCACAAAAGTTATGCTACAAATTCATAACGGGGTACAACTTGAGAGAAGATGTGCTCAAAAGTGCTCGCTCCACCATTTCTCCTAGCCGTGTATACGTATCTGGTCTATGAATATGTGTTTGGTGATATTTTGTAGGCGTTTGGACTGATGAGTTCACGTATACACGGCTAGTGAAGATGTATTCGTCTGTCTGAAGTAGTGTCTCTGTGATACAAGAAGTGATACAATATTTTTATTGTTTTGTGTGTGTATGAAGATTCTAGAAGGTTTGAGAAGGCAAGATTGAACGACGGTTTGCGAATAGGCTGTATTTGCTTTCTTGTTCTAATGGAATTGAAATCTGGACGAGGTTCCGGGGAGTAGGTAAAATAAACCTCGTTAACAAAGTTCTTGGGTTTTTTACTTTCTGCACTTTATTATTTTTACCTCATCTGCATTAACAAGTGGTATCAGAGCGGGTTCTCGATAGAGAAGGCACGTTTATGACACGACCACCATTGCTTGATTCATCGAATTATGGATATTGAAATGTTTGTATGCAATCATATTTTATTAGTAACCTTGATGAAGATTGTTGGAATTCGATTGAGCTTGGTTGGGAGCCTATAAAGTTGTGGATTGTAAAGGAGTTGAGAGTCTTAAGCCAAGAGATAAGTGGACTGTTACAGAGAAAAAGCTATCAAGTTGCAATTCTATGGTCAAGACAACGATTTACAATGCTATTAATTCAAGCCACTTCAAGTTAATTTCTCAATGTGTATATGCTCAGAAAGCTTAGAAGTCACTGGAGAATATGTTTGAGGGAACTTCAAGTGTTAAGCAAACAAAGCTGGATATGTTGGCATCACAATTTGAGAATATAAGGATGGAAGAAAAAAAAATGTCTTACTGTGGCTGTGTTTAGTGCAAAGTTATGTGACATATCTAATGAGGCTTTTGCTCTTGGAAAGCATTACAAAGATAAAAAAAAGTTGAAGAAACTGAAGCGATCATTGCCTGCAAAATTTGAGTCAAAAATTTATGCAGTTGAAGAAGCTCATAATTTAGATGACATGGGTTTGATGAGTTTGTTGGGATTCTTAAAGCTTTTGAGTTAAATAATGTATATGAAGCTGACGGAGTAAACAAGAAGAAGGATGAAGTTAAGAAAAAATAAAGAAGGAAGTTGACATTGGAGTTGTTCTTGAGGTATCATCATATGAAGATTCAATGGCCATGCTATCAAAAGGATTTGCTAAATATCTGAAGCTTAGGGGGAAAAGAGAAGAAGAATAGAATGGAAGAAGAAATGAGAAGTTCATGAAAGAATGTCCAGTGTTTTGAATGCAAAGGGTATGGACATGTATGTTATGAATGTGCCAATCTACAAAAGCATAAGAAGAAGGTTATGAATGTGTCACTAGGGATTCTGAAACTGATTCGGATGAAGAAGAAGATTTGAAGAATTTTGTCGCATTTACAACTTTTGAAGATAATTCTGCATCAGCGTCTGCAACAGTGTCTGCACCTGTGTCTACATCTGTGTCTGCAACTACATTTAAATCTGCAACTATAACAGAACATAAATCTGAAAGTGATAGTGATGCAGAGAGTATGAATTATGAAGAACTTGGTAAGAAGTATGAGATGTTGTATGAACATTAGCGTAAAGTAATTGAGGATAATTTAGTTTTGATTAAGAAGAAGCTCAAGTTAGAGGCTAAAGTCGTTGAAGAAGAGAAATATGCAACAGAAAAGGAGGAAGAAGCATCACAAGCTAAAGCGCAACTTGAAAAAACACAAAAGAATTTGATGATGCTTAATAATGGTACAGAAAAGTGGGATCGTATTCTTAATATTGGCAAGAGACAGATAAGTATGACCTTTGATTTGAAGGAAAACTTGCAAAATTGGATCCGGTGTTTGTTTTAAGTGGAAAAATTACGTTTGCATTATGAACTGTGTCTAAAACTGCAACTGCTTCAAAGACTGTATTTGTGAAAGAATGTGGTGCAAAATTTTTTGAATTTCAGAATGCACCAAGACGAGTTTTTCGACCTGTTTGCCATCATTTTGGTGTTGTTGGTATATAAGGCCAAGATGTTTTAGATTGTTGAGGGAGAGGAGTCGAATGGAGAATATTTATGATATGAGAGTTCATGGTCCTACATGTTATCATTGTGGAGTTCAAAGATACATTAAGAGGAATTTTTTAAAATTATTTGAGAGTTTCAACATGGAGGTCTAAGGCGCAACAAGATTTGGGTTAGAAAATATGAGTTCTATGGAGGTGGTGTCTTAGGCTATCAACCGCGTATTGCAAAGCGGAGAGAATTTCCAATTATTTTTTACCATGTTGTGACTCATTCACGGGGAGAATGAAGATGTGCTTGGTGATGTTTTTTAAGAGTTTGGACTGATGAGCATAGTCAAAAAGGGGAGAATGAATATGTATTGGTCTGTATGAAGTTGTGTATGTGTGATACAAGAAGTGATACATGATTGCTATTCTTTTTTGTGTGTATGAAGATTCTAGAAGGTTTGAGAAGGCAGGATTGAAGGACGGTTTGAGGATGAATCAAAGAGGAAAGTTACTATTTTATTGGATGATGAAAGTGGAGTTTTACAAGGAAAAAAAAAAGTGTAAAAGGAAAATTACTTTTCCTTATGAAATATGGAAATCTTCTCCTAAGGTGATTAGAGAATTGCGTTGGCTATATAAGAAGTAATTGACCACGTCCTTGAGAGGCAAGAGAGCTGAGGCATAAAGGATAAAAACCTAGAGAGCTTTCTCATTTTGTGCGGCTTAGTTTCACGTTTTGGTGCTTGTGTGATCAAGCTTCTTTGTTTGGCGGTGTAACGTGTGTGTGAAGGTTGTTCCAGAGACTTAGAGAACTGAAGTCTAGGCTCAGGAAGAGTTTAGCCCAATGTTAGGTTATCTTGGTTTAAATCTAGGCTCGGTGTGAGTTTAGTTAAGGGTAGAGATTTATCCTTAAGATTTCATAATATAGAATATAGTGGTTAATTAAGAGGGTTGTGCTTGATTTACGCGTTTGCAAATAGGTTATATTTGCTTTCTTGTTTTAGTGGAATCAAAATCTGGACGTGGTCCCGGTGAGTATGAAAAACCGAATCTCGTTAATAAAATTTTTGAGTTTTTTACTTTTTGCACTTTATTATTTGTACCTCATCCGCATTAACAGTCTCAAGTTTGTTAAGCGGAGAAGAAGTCACGATACGATCATGTCATGTGCCATGTTTCCACGTCACCATATATATCAGCAAAAATTTGCGGTAGTGGTGCTGTTGAGAATATTGTCACAGATCTGACGGATATGAGTCATATAACTATTTCTATTGTGACAAAATCTCCAATTACCACTTATCGAAATGTCTGAAACCATATCTCCCCGAGAGACACCACGTTCATGGTACCTCTTTCACTTATCACATCAATTAATATCCCCAATGGCAGCCATAAATCAAACCACAGCATAGTATTATCCCTCTCTTGATTTCTACTATAATAAATTTAATAGCCCGTTGACCAAAATTTAAGAAGCTTAGGCCATGCCGGATTGGTCGTAAGACCACTTCCGATACTAATATATAATCTAAGGGTTTTAACAATATTTTAATTATAAATTGTGTACTTTTTAAAATTAAGAATGTTTTAAGATTAATTAAAATTATATATCTCTAATGATAAAATTTTAATTGGATTTTTAAGAATAAAAACAAAAAATTTAATTTTGTAAAACAATAGTATGTATTTTGTGTTAAAACAAAGAAGATGGATGCAAAGCCGGATATAAGACAGAGGACCTTTTAGCAACTTTATCTAGAAGTTTCGAAGCCAAGATTTTACCAGTTGCTGAAATAATAAAAACAAAGAGAATGAACCAGCCAAGACTGTAGCATTGTATGTACGACCACTCATCCATTTCCTTTTGGCTTGATGGATGCAAACACATTAAAAATAGATGAACATTGATAAGGGAATGTCACGGAGAAAAATATAGGTTGGCTCAATAATAATTCATTATCTCATAATCTTAATATGATCATAGATGCTCTATAATTCATGGAAACAAACTATGACAAGGGTTACAGGGCACATGATCCATAGTTTCACACTACAAGAAAACAGTCGATTAGCGACTACAAGTAGCGACTACATTTGTAGTCACCAAAAATAACGATCAGATAGTGACCACTTTGCGACTATGTTGTGACTACAATAATTTAGTCGCCAATGAGTCACTATCTTACCGACCACAGTTGATAGTCATACTATAGTCGTCAAATTAGCGACTATTGTGCGACTCATTCGGCGAGTCATTAAATAGTCACCCCGTAGTCGCCAATAGTCATAAAAGACAGTTAAAAAAACGTGTTTTTTTCCTGTGGGGGTTGGTGTACCAACTGTTATTAAGTAGTCGCCTATTAGTGGCATAGGTTTAGTCTTTAAAAACAAATTGCACCCATTTGTCATCTTCATTCCAACACAAGTGTCTTTCCTTCTCCAAAAAAAAAATGTTGATCAAAAAAAAAAATTTAGCTTTATAAAAACTTTTATTTTCTCCAAAAAAAATATATATAGTTCTTAAAAAACACAATATATATATATATATATATGGCGGGAAATTTTTTATTAGAATTCGAAGTGGGGTTGGACGAATTCTTATCGTTTGCAAATAGCCAAGATACAGTTCAGAATAATGGCGGTAAGTTTCTCTGTCCATGTAGTGTTTGCAAGAACAATAGATGTCCCTAGGGTAGAAGAGTTATGATGCATCCGTTCGATGCATTTAAACGATCGTGAAGTAGCTGTCATACGAAAGAACCTGTCCGCAATAGAAGGGAAAGTAGAAGAAGAAAACAATCATATGTTTTAAGAAGCCTATCATTTTCTTACTTTTATTCACAAACAATATTTGCATAGGATTTCTATCTTAATCATTTAAATGTTTAAGGCCCAAACCCACTACCTAATTATCTAATTAGGCCTACAAATTCCTAAAAACTCATTAACCCACTAACTAACCTAAACCCATTAACCCACTAACTAACCTAAAAACCCTAATCTCACAACACAACTCTCTCGAAACTCTATCGCCTCTCTCTCGAAACTCTATCGCCTCTCTCTCAAACCCTAATCTCACAACACAACTCTATCGAAACCTTTCTCCTTACCTCTCTCGTTCTCTGTCTCTTCGAATCTATCAGTCTCAATCACCAACAAGATGCCAAATCGAGGGAAGAAGAGGAAGGATGGTCCTAACGTTACTCAAAGAGCGACGGGGGCAACACCAAATCGACGGCCTAATACTCTGCCCAGTCGGTACAACTTCACGCCGGCGGGACAAGATCCTCCTCCTCTGCAGATGCCTGAAGAACAACTCGGCGGTTTGCAACGACAGTCATCAGCCCAGATCCGGAACTATCCTCCGCCGCAACAACTTTTTCAGAACTCATCTACACATCCACCTCCACCCGAGCTACACCGGACTCCTTCAGAAGAATTCCACTTCAATCCACGGACTCATGCCAGAAGTCGGGATGTCTCTCCGCCTTCTCCAGTTCGACCCTCTCAAACTCAGGCGAGAAGTCAGGCGAGAAGTCGGGAAGTCTCTCCGCCTTCTCTAGTTCGACCCTCTCAAACTCAGGCGAGAAGTCAGTCGCATCCATCGCATCCATCGTCTCAAGGGAACAACTTTGAAGAAGAATCTTCTCCGGTGTTGCCCAAACTACAGTCGGATGTGTTGCGTGCTCTAAATTCATTGCTTGTGGTTCCAGACAGGGATAAGTTCACCACTGTCCTCTCTCCCACACCCGTACCGAACACCCAATGGTATGATTTTCCTCTTCACATGCGAATAACAATGATTGTGGTCTTGTCTTGTGCGAATAGAAATGATTGTGTTCTTGTCTTGTGCGAATAGCAACGATTGTGGTCTTGTCTTGTATTGATCTCATTTCTGTTGGTTTGTCTTGTGCGACTAACTTCTAAGTTGGTCTTGGCTTGTGCGAATAACAATGATTGTAGTCTTGTCTTGTGCGAATAGAAATGGTTGTGGTCTTGTCTTGTGCGAATAGCAATGACTGTGGTCTTGTCTTGTATTGATCTCATTTCTGTTGGTTTGTCTTGTGCGAATAGCAATGACTGTGGTCTTGTCTTGTCTTGTATTGATCTCATTTCTGTTGGTCTTGTCTTGTCTTGTATTGATCTCATTTATGTTGGTCTTGTCTTGTGCGAATAGAAATGGTTGTGGTCTTGTCTTGTGCGAATAGCAATGACTGTGGTCTTGTCTTGTATTGATCTCATTTCTGTTGATCTTACTTATTTTATTGGTTCATGTGTATGGAGGTTTACTCGTGACAAAGGATCGAAACTTGTTCGGAAGATTACTAAAATTCTTCAAAACAAATTCGAAGGTCCCTTCTACAGCTGGACATGTGTGCCGCGGGACAAACAAGAGAGATACTTCCTTGAGTTTGCGGTAAGGATAGCTCCTTTTTACATAGCTTTCATACATAGCCTTCATACATAGCTTTACATGTCTTCTTTTCACTCACAATAGCTCCTTTTTTTCTAGAAAACCCACACTTGGGATCCTTTGATAACCGGGACTGTTCAAGCTTACTTTGAGGGAATCTGTCAAAACCGGATCAAAGACATGGTTAGCACTGTGAGGACTAGTCGAGTTCAACCAAACTGGATTGGCGACAATCTCTGGATTACGATGGAGGATTACTGGGACACTAAGCACAACAAAGGAGTAAAACCTACTCTGATGCCCGTATGTCTGACCGTAACGGCCTAGGTCCTCATGTCCACCTCTCAGGGCCAAAGTCGTATCGACAGCTTGAAGACGAAATGGTTAAGTAGCTGTTATTTTTGCCACTTTCAATTCTTACATAGCTGTTATTTTTTTTTAGTTAATCTCTGTGTCTTGGCTAACATTGCAGGTTGAGGAATTGGGAAGAGAAGTCCGACTTGGTGAGGTTTTTATCAAGGCACATACAAAGCCTGATGGTACATATGTTAATCGGAAGGCAGAGAAAATTGCAGAAACTTATGAGAAGACTGTTCAAGAGAGGTTGTCTCAGCTCGAGGCAGAGTCTTTTGATGTGTCAGATGGAGAATCACGGCCACGGGACCTCACAACAGAAGAATATACAGAAATTTTCCTTGAGGTAACTCTTTTAAAAAACAATACACATTTATAGTCTTGTAGTTTAATTTGTCATCCACTAATCTTAACTTTTCTCTTCTTTTCAAGTCCACTGAGAAAGATACAAGAGGAACACCTTATGGAGTTGGAAGCCTCAAGGACTGCCTTGTCAATGGAAAGCATAAGCAAGCATGTGGCTCTTCTACCTTTGTGGCTCTCGAAGAACAGTTTAAGGAAGCTCAACGAATGATAGAAGAACAGGCTGCTCAACTGCGGAGGCGTGATGCAGAAACAGCTGTGCGTGAAGCTGAGCAATCCAAAGTTATTGCTGCCCAGAAGGACAAGATTGACCATTTCTCAATCGTCCAGGAGTTTCTGATGGAATGTGATCCGCGGTTTGAGAATTTCGTTGCAAGCAAAAAGACAGCCACATAACCTCTTCCCCAAGACGATCCAACTCCAACTCCATCAACCGCTGCTTAATAGGTTTCTTCTATGTCTTAACTCTTTTTGGATGAACTCTATCTCACTCTACTTGGATGAAATCTATCTCTCGCTCTTTTGTATGAACTCATTGCCACTTTTGTATGAACTCTATCTCTCGCTCTTTTGATTTCTGTAACTTGAACATGTAGTGTATTTCAATATTTCGATATTATGTCTTTCCAAATTCAAATCTTTCAATTAAAATTGGTATACAAGAATGAAAAGAAGAAGATAATGGGAATGAAAAGAAGAGAATAATGGGAAATTAGTATATGAAACTTTCAGATTTTGAAATCAACATCAGTGGCTAAATAGTCGTAACATACGGATTCTGAAATCAACATCAGTGGCCAAATAGTCGTAATGTAGTTTCTAAATAGTCACTACGGTAAGTGACTATATAGCGACTATAAACACTCAGTTACTAATTAATCACATTATGGTCGTAATATAGTCGTATTTTAACGACTACAAGACGACTACTTAATGACCATATAACGACTACATTTTTTGGTCGTACAGTAGTTGTAACAACCCGTCCCGTGGACCCCACTAGCCCCCGCTAGCCACCCAAACGGACCCCAAGCTGGCCCTGCAGGGCATCGATCCTAACCCAGCACTGTGGATATCCCAATCCACCAGTAGGTTATTGGTGCGCGAGGAACAGATCAATTGGTGATAGCTTGTCCTGTGGGAAGGTTGTTAAAGGGTGAGGACCAGAGTTCGAGGAACGCCTGGTGCACCAATAACTACTGTGGATTTGGATGAATAGTTCCATTTGCCACGGTGAGGGGTTAGAATCGATGCCCTGCAGGGCCAGCTTGGGATCCGTTGGGACGGCTCGATTTTTATGTGACAACCCGTCCCGTGGACCCCACTAGCCCCCCGCTAGCCCACTAGCCTCACTGCTAGTCGCCCAAACGGACCCCAAGCTGGCCCTGCAGAGCATCGATCCTAACCCATCACTGTGGATATCCCAATCCACCAGTAGGTTATTGGTGCGCCAGGCGTTCCTCGAATCCTGGTCCCCATCCTTTAACAACTTTCCCACAGGAAAAGTTGCTACCAATTGATCTGCAGGTCAATTGGTGACAGCTTGTCCTGTGGAAAGGTTGTTAAAAGGTGGAGACCAGGGTTCAAGGAACGCCTGGTGCACCAATAACCTACTGTGGTTTTGGATGAATAGTTCCATTTGTCCAGTGAGGGGTTAGGATCGATGCCCTGCAGGGCCAGCTTCGGCCTATGGGGGCAAGCTAGCGGAGGGCTAGTGGGGTCCACGAGACGGATTGTCACAGTAGTCGCTAAAAGGCGACTATAAATACGACTACATAAATTAGCGACTCTTGATCTCCGACTGCTTGAGATAGTCGCTATTTGATCGTAATCACAGTTTATACGATTACAAAGCGACTAATAGTGTAATCGCTAACCACCTGTTTTCTTGTAGTGTCACAAACCAAGCACATACCTAAATAATATAGCTTCCAAACAATGAAACAAAACAACTAAAGTATTAAAGCAAAGAAGTCAGCATGAGAAATCACCACTTAACACAGATGGAAGCCGATGAAAATCAGGTCCTTTCGCATGTTGAGTCAAGGGAAGCTAGTTAATTCATATCATACAAACAAACTCATGATTATCGGTATCAAAGCCAAACATTCATCCAATCATGGCGGAAGAAATCACAATCTACCGAAGATATCTATTGCTCATAGGCCATAGCTAAAAAAACTATCGCAATTCAACAAACTCCAACCCGGAAAGGTGAATTCAAAATTCAAAATTGACGAGAGAATATGAGACAAACCTCCTGCGATTGCTACAACCGGCAACAGCACGACCCAACTAACTTGTGACAGGTATCTAATAAGAGCTGGTTCAGAAAAACACTAAATAAGAATTGTTTTTTTATATTTTTCATCAATTCTGATACTCGGTAAAAGCACTAAAAGCGCATTCACACCATAGTAAGTAGTAAACCTATTAATAAATTTAAAGTTTAGCAAAAATGGTGACGTGGCAGTCATTTGTAATTATTTCAGTAACTGAGCAACACCTGTGGAAAAAAGAGAAAAACTGAAACGCAGGTGTAATAATAAGTCTGAGTGAGTGAGCAAAGCACTCGATCGTCGCCTTCTTTTTCAGTAATAATATTGTATTGTCTTCTTCACGAGTCTTGTTCCCATTCCCGAGACATTTTTTTTGGCCTCTTTGTGACTCCTCAGTTTCTCAGAAGCCAAAGGGAAAGGACTTTTGATCTCTTTCTTCCCTTATCTTTTTTTATATGGCAGCTGCACCGGTTGAGCCGGCGGTGACGACGATGTTCCCTGGCTTCAAATTCTCGCCGACGGACATCGAGCTTATTTCTTATTACTTGAAGAGGAAGATGGATGGTTTGGAGAGGTCTGTTGAGATTATACCTGAGGTTGAGATTTACAACTTTGAACCTTGGGATTTACCTGGTTCGTTTTCTTTACCCTTCTTCTTACAAAGTTAATCTTCTTGTTCTGTAATTTTGTTTTCCTCAAGTTCGGTATACTAGGAATAATTAGGTTATATATTCTTGTCGGAAAAAAAAAAAACAAAGAGTGGACCTTACTATTTTCGTTATAAAATACGACCACTAGCGTTTGCTTAAAAGGGGATCTCGGGTTACAAATTTGGTATTAATTGTCGAACTATTCATGTGAATTTCCATTGAATCTCGAGTTCCATGTGAACTTAAAGTGGTATGTCAACTTTTGAAGTTTAGCCGTTTAGGTGACATGTTTGATAGGTTGCATCCTCTTTAATAGTACTTTTTTCTTGGGAATTTTGTATATGATTGTACAAGTTTCCTGAACTGTGAAGGTTACTTATTATACCCATGTGACTATGTCCATATATTAGGTTGAATCTCTGGTCATGTGGTTAGTTTCTACAAGTTTTGTGGAAATCAGTGTATCAGAGCAGAAGTTAAAGTTAATTTTTATAAATATGAACTTCTTTCTACTCTTGAAACTGAGGTTACATTGTTTGGTACAATACAATATTTTATTTTTTTGGAGACTGATTTGTTGAAATACCAACTAAGGAAAACGTTGGATTGGTTTGAAGATGTGATGGCTTGGCTTGTGTTTGTAGCTTGTTTAAGTATAATATTATAACATTAGTTAAATGCATCTACGTATGAAAATACCTTTGTGTTTCAACGTATGAAAATACCTTTGTGTTTCAACGTATGCTTGATGTCTGCCCCTGATTTGCTCCTACTTGTAGTTATCTCTTTTGTGGGTTGAACCGCTACGAACTGCTCTTTCATTTGTAAGTATTGATATGGAATACAATTTTATGTTTGCATAAACTAGTTCAGGCCTATGACTATCGAGGTACTTGTTGGCTTTGTTCAACGAAATCTTCATGTTCATTGTCGGAGAAAAGTTTATGTTTCATCGTCTTTTTATTTTCTCTTCTTGAAAATATAACAAGATTTTCGAAATGTTTTTTCGCAGACAAGTCCATTGTAAAATCTGACAGCGAATGGTTCTTCTTCTGTGCTCGTGGTAAGAAGTATCCCCATGGTTCACAGAACAGAAGAGCAACCAAGATGGGATATTGGAAAGCCACAGGAAAAGAACGTAATGTGAAGTCAGGTTCTGAGGTGATTGGAACAAAGAGAACGCTTGTATTCCACATTGGTCGTGCGCCAAAAGGCGGAAGGACCGAATGGATTATGCATGAGTACTGCATGATTGGAGTATCACTGGTAAACTATTTTCTGCCAAATAATAGTATATTATAACACAAGGTGTTACAAAAATAGGATATTGTTATGGTTATTGAATATCTCAAGTGTTATATAGGATGCTCTAGTTATTTGCCGACTTAGGAAGAATACCGAATTTCAAGGAGCTACAGTTCAAAAGTCACGACAGCCAAGTCTATTACCTGACAAGGACGTAGACACGAATAACGCTATTTCAGAAAGTATTTCTGGTTGGGAAACTATGGTTGACTTTTACTTATCAAGTGAGTCAGGGCAGGAACTACTCAGTGAAATAGCAGAATCTTCACAATCTTCACAAAATCCACAGGTTGGTCCTCTTTAATTAAGTTCTATATATATATATCATCTGTTAACATTGTTTTTTACGGGTATGTTGCGAGTTGTACATGATCTGATTCCCATTAATTTATCCATTTTTTAAGGTTCCTAGTGAAGAAGATTTCTATGCGGATATACTGAGGGATGAAATAGTAAAGCTAGATGATCCGGCGGTCTCCGGTAATACACTTATCAATGTACCAAGGCTTCAAACAGAGTCTAACACCACAAGAGTACTGCCTTTACCCAACATGGTAGACAAACAAATGCAATCATTGCTACAGAAACTGCCATTACAAAATGACACTGGAGAAGAAAACAACATATCCATGTCAAATTGCTTTATCGGTATATACTCGATTAAGTCTATAAACCGAGCGCGGTGGGACGTCGTTGTTTGGGCGCTTGTTATGATAGCCGTGTTGGTATTTTATCTAGTGTGATGCCATAAAAGACTTTCTCTAGGCAGTTGCATGGTTATGTCTAAATGTTGAGAGAGATCTTGTAACGTTTAGGCTTAGTTTACGTTATCATTCTCTCCATTATATATTATTATATTGTATGGTAGTGTCTATGTGTACCAAGAATATGAGGCTCTCCAGAGATATGTAATTCTGTTTCACGCAGATTTTATATGTTTTAAAATTCATTTTCAACGCACAATAGCAATGCTATTGCAATTATAGTCTCCTTTAACTTGTAAATCTAACGTGATCTTGTGCTTTATGTATGAACATGTCTCTTTCCACTAGTCCAAAACAACATCTTCTTTAGGTATTTTCACTTCTACTGTTAGCATACCAATCATCACTTGGTGAATCTGATTGTTCCATTCCTCTAAAATCAACACAACTATCCTTATCTTCTTCGTTTGTGGCATTATCTTCTTCTTAAGTAACCGTATATTTTGTACGCCATAAAATTTAATAGTTTTCCCAACCATAACAAGATGAAAACTTGGGTTCTAAAGATTTCTTCTATTGATTAAAGTGGATTCCTACAAATTTCAAATTGACATAAGCACTTCAGATTCCCCCTTTGTTTTGTCACGTTTTGTGACATGATCTTTTGTTCTCAAACATCATTTATAATTCACCTTTTCTTTGCTAATTTACTAAGTATTGTTTTATCTGTTGAAAAAAGTTTATAATGATTTATAGGATTGTCAAGAACTTTTTGTATTTGTATATATACAGAATGGTTTACTTTCTAAAGATCCATAATATACTCAATGTAAAATATTAATTAAGTTTTATAAATAAACAATAAAAATGTAGTAAATAGATATTAAAATTTAATAAGTAAATTCAAAATTTTATTAAGCGTAAGTAAACTCCCAAAGATCATATTATAATGTGTTATCTCAGTTACAAAATAAAGATGAGAGTAATCCATATTTGGATTTCAAGTAGCCGTTAGTACAAACATTCATAATTTTTTAGACATTCAAAAATACAAAAAAAAAAAAAAAAAAAAAAAAAAAAAAAAATCTTCAAGGCTCCATTCTTTACATCTAATCTGAGTTCCTGAGCTTTCATCTTGTTGCTTCATCACATGGTTTAAGTAATAACGTCTAGCAAATTCAGACCTACAAATATATAAAGTGTTTTAAGTGTTAACATCATGCATAATTTGATTTAATATACATAATAACATCTTACGTAGCCTGGTGATGCTCCAGTTCTTTGAACTCTGGTTTTATGAAGATCTTCAAAGAGGCCAATGTGTTTTAAATACATGGTGCACCTATAGACATTTACAATTGAAAGTGAATATATTGTTACCTTATGATGATTATATCAGAACTAATTTATGTTACATACCTTCATATTCTCCGACCTTCATAAACCGCATTACACAAAACACAGGTTCAGATTTGTATGTGAGATGGCACCCGTTTGATTGCCATATAGACATGAATTGAGAAGTGTAGTTGTCTTTGACACGACAGTTCACGGTCTTATTCCTACATATTTATCAAATTAATAAAAATCTTAACAGTGACAACTTTAAAATGTAACTGTCCTAAAGGTAGAGTAAATATCCTTTACCTGCCATTTAACAGCATGAGAACAACTTCATTACTATTAGTGGCACTCGCAGGTCTTCTTCTATCTTTCACATCTGATCCATTTGATCGACATAGTTTGGTTTGTACTTCATATCAAATGTTAGGTTTGCATATACACAAATACTTTCATATATGATCGACGTAGTGGAATCGTGGAGATTATCATCTTAACTGAGTATAATTCAAGTTTGCTATTGCAATATGGTTTCGCTCTTCTTCTTTTACCTGTTTATTGAAATCATATCTTTCTGAACTGGTCCAGATGATAAGATATACTCCATAATTTAGTTACACAATCAAGATCTTGAGAGATTTGCTTACATGTTGGGATCTTTAATCAAAAGAGCAGTCTCTTGAACAAAAGTATCTTGCAACACAAGCTCCTCTTTCTCTGCTTCAGCTTTGGCTTTTTCCACTGGTTTCAATTGCTTTCTCCACTGGTTTCACTTTTCTGATGCTACATTGCGCCGCCGTTGTTGTCAAGTTAAAAAAAAACTTTGGCTTCCCTTCACAAATACAAATCACCACCCAAAGTTCTTTCAATCATAATATAAAGATATAGACATATCAATAGAAAAAAGAAGAAGGTAAAGCTTTAAGAACTTTCAATCAGAAAGCTTATTTACATTTGTATCGTATGAACAAAAAATTAAGATTAAAGAATGGGTATTTTTGATAACGTATTTTTTGCTTAAATCATCAATTACTACTTCTCATAAGAAAATAATAAAGCATATACGAAACCAAAATGTTTACATGTTCTTCTATTGCTTTTGTTGGTTTAAAGAACGATACAATTAAAATCTGAATAACAAATTACGTAAAAAGATAATAAGCAAGTGACAAAGCTCCGCCAGTGGTGTTGGTGTTATTAGATCCACCGTGAAACCCTAGGTCCGGTCCGGAAGAAGATTCAACAACGTGACCCAAATACTCTCCAGCGAGATGAGTCCTTCCGATTGAAGTAGAGTCATCGACCTCAGAACCGGAGTTTGTAGAGAAAGCGGTTTGAAAACCGGCCATGGTTTTGAAATCGTGGTGATCAGAGTAGAAGCCGGTTTGGTTGTGGTTGTGGTTGTGGTGGTGACGTGGATCGCAGATTTTAGTGAGGGAAGAGTCTTGTGTTTCGGTTTGACTGTTGTCTGAGTAACGAACCATCGAAGAAGAATCACCGAGAAAATCTTCGAGCTTAGGGATGTGACTCTAAGAATGAGACTGCGGGTCTACGAACGTTGTTAAGATTGTTGAATCCGCCATTGAAGCTGCTGCTGCTAACTGAGCTTCTTCTTTGAAAAACTCTTGTGGCTTCTGATTCGTCCAACCTATATATATATATATAAAAGTTGATGGATTTAGAATTATAGATACGTATGTTACGATGAAGGAAGGCAAACTTTCTTCAATTCTTGCATCCGACGACTTTAACAGGGCATCGATCCTAATCCATAGTTTTTGCCTAGATGACCTGTTATTCAATTCTTGCATCCGACGACTTCAAGCAAACTTTCTTCAGCACCATCTTCATCACTCGGATTGTTTATTATCGAAGCTATTCCTGGTGCTACCAGTTTGTTCCTGACCCTCCGCTTTGGATGTTATAGCACTCTACCCTTGACCATCAAACCTTGGTCTACTGAACCCTTGCCAATGTGGTGCTCCTGTTAGTACCCCTCGCTCCGGTGAGTTTATTGGCTATGGCTTTGTTCTTAACGTCACAATGTCTCTTGACCGTGACTATCTTGTCATCCACCGAATTGCTCGAGGATGATCAATCGAGCTACCGTGATCTCTCATGTTCCAAGCCGCTTCTTAGTGAGTGTTTCATAGCTCTCATGGAGTCTATCTCGATATTAACTATCTTTTCCTTTATGGCATTGGGGAATGCCCATCTTTGTAACCTTTGTTTCAGTTTAAACTTTGAAATCTTTTGCATCTCTTCCTTTATATTTGCTTTCATCTGAATGAACGAGAGCATCTGTCTGTCCAAAAAAAAAAAAAAAAAAAAAAATTGTAGGAGTCACCCGAAACGTTTAGTCCTCTTCTTTGCGCATTCATTCAGGGAACCTCGGCTCCTTTTACATTTCTCTACTAACACAGAACTCATTTAGTGTTTTCTGATTACGAATTCGATTTTGGAAGATCTCGTATCCACTTTCACAATTTCCCATACCCTAACGGAGGAGGTGGTCAGGTTGATCGATCATGAAGTTTGGTTATTGCTCTGGTCAAATTCGATTTGTAAGTTCAAAGATCATCTTAATCGCTTCATTGGGTCTTCGTTTTTTTTGCGGTTGCTGAGGAAATGGGGTAGATTAAAAATTGAATCTTTTTGATCTTAGAGGTTGATGATGCGTTATTGCTTAACTTTATTAATATAGGTGGAGATAATTATTTGATTAGTAAGTTCAAATTGAATTTTATGTGTGTTTTTGAGTTGGTAGACTTGTAAAATAGTGTAAAAGGATTGATTATGAATTTGGCTTATTTTCTTGGGTGGCAGGTGTTTTAACGCAACTGATATTGCAATGTCGAAGCCAATCTTGCTCGTGTTTTTGCTAGTTATACTTATAGTCACCTCTCAGTTTGAATGGAGACAACCACTTGTTGAGTTAGATACAGCCACCAGCTTGTCTCAGAAACAGCAGCAAATTTCAGATAGGGAAGAAGCTATTAAAGAGAAGGTACTGGTTTTTTTCCCTAACTCTTTCATGTGTTTCTTTTTGTTCCCCTTTAGAAGACTAGTATTTCTAGTTGTTTGTAGGATACCTGAAATAGCCTAGATATTGTAAACATCAGAATAGGTGTGTGTGTGTGTGTGTGTGTGTGTGTGTAGTAGCTACCTTAGTTCTTAGTGTTCTGATAATTAAGCTACACCTTCTTCTGTTCTTTGCTTGCTGTGATACTTAAGATTCATAAATTTACATTGGGCATATCAGTTTTTAAGCTCTGGTTTGGTTTCTTAGAAAATGTCTTCATTACCATGGGATCTGTTGTTTTTGGATTGACTTTATTCTTTGCAATGATTACTTTAAATGCAATTCGAAATATCTTCTTGGATTGAATTCTGTGATGTTATGTTTGGAAATCTCCAATAATTTTTTTTAACAGTGTGCTGAACTGTTTGGTTGGATCGCTTAATGGGGTTTCTCTTTAATGGCATAAAATAATTGATAGAAGTGGAACATTTATAAGACTAGCATTAACGTCTTTGATCGTACATTGCAGTACTGTACCCATAAGGATCCAATTGGATTGATAGTCATTGAGTAAACCTCAGGTTTCCGCTTAGTCCTGACCTCAATGTGTATTGTAATCTACACCTTCCCTTACTAATCTATTTTGAGGCAATCATTTATTTCTGTGGATCAGGAATGAGTAACAATGCTACGATCACACGTTTCATATAGACTACTACAATGAAACTTATAATAGCTGCAAATCCAAGAGTTTAAATGAAGTCAGGTAGAACGATTAGGTAGCTTGTAGCTTTCGGGGCTCAACATATTATGAGTTCCGAGCTTGTGCGCTTTTCATCTTTATGCTCGTAGGATGGTTCTCCTTTGGGTACTTTTTAGTCACCATCTTTAAAAAGATGATATTCTAAAGGATCTAAAAGGCTGCTCTTACTTTAGTGTGTTTCTGTATCAGGCTTGGATATTATTAATATGTTGTTCTCAGGGGGAATGTCAATCTAACCGCAAAGTTCACCGTTTTTTCACAGATCATCATATCACAGGAGAGACATATGCAGAGGCTAAATGAGCTTGTGAGGAGTATTCAGTTGCAGTTGCTGCGATGCAAGGGAGAGAATGAGACCCAAAATGCCACCAAAAGCTATCATGTAAACAAACAATTCATCCAGGTCGAAAGAAAACAAATCCTGGAAGGCTAAACTCAGCTACGGAAAACATTTCTAAATAACTGAATCGGTATGTAAAAGTTGTGAAAGAAACCACTCTTTAATTTTGTGTTGAAATGTTGTATTGTAGTGTATGTGACCCGTATCAGTGTTAAGAACAAACAAGAGATCTTTGTTGAATCTTATCGAATGGTTTGTTTACAAGCTACGAATCAGAGTTTCAGGGCTCTGTAATGTAATGATAACCCAGCTCACGCAGGAGCAAACACAAAACTCACGAACCCAGTCTCTCCTTTTATACTTGAAACGTCTTCACTCGATCACAGCCTCTTCTCTCTTGCCAGCTCAGCATCTCTATATGCCACATCAACTTCCACATTCAAAAGATCTTGCTCGAATTTGGAATGTATTGTCTAGGTCCTCTAGGATGACTAACAACTTGTGTTGTATAGTCAACACTTATATTGCCACATTTGTTTTGATGATCGATTTGAACCCAAACTTTTAACTAATAAATCATATACATAAAAGTAAGTTTTGGTCTCTCTTTATTAGTTGATTTTCATTTAATGATTTCTAATTATTTTATTTTTTTAAAAATTGCTTTCTAATTAATTAATTGCTTTAAACAATATTTAAAACCCAATTAACACAATACATTTAACTTACACATTAAAATAAAATTATAACTGAAAATAAAATAAATTATGCATTAATCATATTCCACCATTCAATTTTATTCAAACACAATAAATTATAATTGTAACTCTATAATTCTAAATGTAACTTTCATCAATTCTTATCATATAAATAAACATTCTTTCATTCTCTCATATTGGCATTCTTTTACTTTCTTATTTTCACATTCTCTCATTCTCTTCTACAATACCTTAAATCATTTTTTGTTTTAGATTTCTTATTTTTGTTGTATGGGTTACAAAAAAACAAATGAAATATCATTGTAAATTTTTAATGCTAAATTTTAATTTTAGAGACTACATATATATTTTACATTGTTCTTATTTTAAAGATTTATCTCCATTATCTAATTTGGACTATCATCTTATAAGTAATCATTCTCTCCTCCTCTCCACCAATATCAAATGTTGTTATATTTCATATGTGTTGTAAGAGTTTGATTCAATATTTTAATTTAGAAAGTATTATATATATTTAACATTGTTTTCAATTTTTATTTTATTTATATAAAAATAATATAATTCTTTTATATTTCTCGCCTTTCTAATCTATTCATATTTATTTTTAAAATTTCTATAGTTAAATTGAAATTCACATATTATTTTTTTAGTCTCTCATTTTTTCATTCTCTCATCCTCTTTCACTATATCTCAATTTTTTTTTTGTGTGTTCTTTTGTTATTTTTGTTGTATGGATCAAAAAAATCAATTTAAATATCATTGTAAAAGCTTAATTCAAAAATTTAATTTTAGAGTTTGTATGATATGTATATCTTACATTGTTTTTTGTTTTATGTTTTAAAAGATTTATCTTCATTGTCTATTTTAGATTAGCATCTTATAAGTCATTATTTGCATACTCTTCTACAATATTCATTACACAATAAGGTCATGAAGTTGAAAGATCCTTCTCTAATTCTCTATTATGTACTCTGGTTATCTCACATATTCATGTATTATTTTTAATAATTTACAATGATTGATATAATTATCCATTTATAAAGTCTAATTTTGTTTTGTAAAGTCTATAAACTCTATCCATAAAGTCTATAAACTCTATCCATAAAGTCTATAAACTCGGTGACCAAAAAAAAAAAAAAAGTCTATAAACTCTTCTCATAAATTATATTTTACCTTTTGATCCAATAGATAAATATGTAAAGATCAATATAATATTTATATTATTTAAGTTTTGAGGTTTTTGAAAACAAAAAAACTTAATTAAAAAATTGGTTTTTTTGAATTAAGAAAAATGGAAAAATGATTCCAAAAAGAAATCATGTTTAACTGGAAGTGATATATAGAAAATAATATAATTTTATAAATACCATTTAACTGAATCCTCTAAAGATGAAACCATTAGTATAAAATCTAACACTATAAATTAAATTGATGAGTGAAAAAAAAAAAAAAAAAGGATAGAAGTTATCCTTGAGGTTTAAAAAAATCTTTGGATTAAAGTTCATATAATTTTATAAGAAAACTAATTTACGTTGTCACTTCAAAAGTAATATTTTCAATTTGGAATACTATGTGTGAGTGTTGAGTTTGTATCAACAAAACAATCAAATTATGTGCAAGTTTAAATACTGATTGAGCCACTTGGTATTCCTTTTCTTTTAAGTCAAAAATAAATTAAAATATTTATTTATAATTAAATCAGTTTTAAAAGCATGTAAGTCCACTTAACTCTAAATTTAACTCAAATGTAACTCCTACCCAATAGTTTTACATTCATTCCTCCAACTAATATATTTATCTTTCAAGAAAAAATATTTTTGGTTAAATTTTTCATATTTTTTAATTATTTAGGTTAGCTAAACTTATGGTCATATATAAATATATATATATATATATATAATATTGTTTTAAACTTTGAAATGAGAAAATTTTATACATAATAATTTTATACATTATTACTAATTTTTTTGATAATTTTATTGGATTTAATTTTACTATACTACAGCCTTATGTTTACAACGTTATTAAGGAATACTCTTTTAAATCAATGTTTAACCTCTATAAAACATGATAAACATAAAGTCACTCATATTAGAAAAATGTTTAAATTTCTATATTATTATTTATATTAATATAGCTTATCGATTTGTAAAAAAAATTTTGTAGTATTTGTTAGTTTCTGTTCTATAGAAAATTTTATATATTTAAATTTTGTATAATAAATAATCGTACCAAAAAAATGTTGATAGAAGTGTTATTTTGAAAATTTGTTACAAGAAATTTTAAAATTCATGTTTTAGTAAAAAAAAATATTTCTTTGTTTATGTTATTACTAATAAAAAGAATAGTATTTTAGTTTAACTAAAATTTTGAAATATAATAAAAATTATTATGCATGCAACCGCTCATTGTGTGGACTAATTACTTAGTTATTTAAGATAGTGACTCTTTCCCTTTAAAAGAAAAAATCAAAGAATTTGAGATTTACGACACGATTTACATACGCAAAACACTTTAAAAGTTTGGACTCTTGTTATCCATCAACTTGAGATTAGCTCGAGACTTCCCCGTAGTCCATCCAATACGTACTCCCAATTGACTTAAATAATAATATTTGTTGGATTATGATATTCGTTGTAATATCGGCCACATGTAATTGGATTAATATTTGTTTCTATCTAACTAATTTCTGTGTATCTTATACAAACAGAGAAAAGAAAGAAAAAAAAAAGACTTTCGACTCTAAAAAACGTATTTTTATAAAGGCACACACTACTGTAGTACTGTACTTGTTTATAAAATTAGTACTACCAAAATGACTTGCATCGTTTACAATTTGTAGATATGTTTTTCTGTTTGTTCTTTTGTGAACCACACAGGTCAACCCAAATAGGTTAATTAGTTATATTTAGTTATTCAGTTACATATACATCTCTATAAAGAAAAATACATTGGTTTTGGTCTTTTAGATATGAATCATATAATCTTCCCCCAAAAAATGGGAATTCACTGAATCCAAGATATATACATTCTCTTTGTGTAAAAAGGAAGCAAACATATTACTGTATATATAACATTTGAACCAATCATACAAAATAGTAATAATAAAATATTTAATACAATTAATTTTCTAAATAAAAACTTGCAAAACAAACAAAAAAAACTCCAAAATTTTATGTTTGCTGCAATATTAAGTGTATAGCATAAGTAGAAAAAGAGAAAAATGTCAAAAAAATCACCAACTTTCAAATTGTGGCCAAAAAAATCATGAACTTCTAAAATTTCATTTAAATCACTAAGTTTATATTGACTTTTCAAAAAAATAGGTAACTTTCGTTAATTAAGCCATTTAAGAAACGACGTTAAATCTTCAGTTAAACGGCAATGACGGAGTTGACTTCCGTCAGAACATCCGTTAAGCCAAAACGACGTCGTTTTAATTAGAAAATTAAAACAAAAAGAAAACTTTCGGTCTAGTGGGAATCAAACAGCCTACCTTTGAAGACTCATTAGCCGCTCTCTACCATTGAGCCACAATAATATTTTGATAACAACAAACAAAGATCTATATATATATATATATATATATATATATATGTAAATAATCGATTAAAAATAACAAAACTAAAAAACTGTTATATGTAATATATTTTTAATATATATGTTATCATATCATTACTCTTTATATATATATATATATAAAATATAAAGAGTAAAAATTAAATATTTTATAAATACCAAATAAAATCTACAATCAATATGTTTTATTTGGTATATATGTAAAAAAAAACCGTATTTAAAATTTATGCATTTCATCTCGATTAATAAGACATACTAATTTAAATAAATGCACGCTATCAGTTATATATCTTACTTAGTACTTAATAAAAAAATATTTGTATAGTAAAGAAAAAAGTTATATTAATTTTAGTTTTTTATATTTTAAATATATTATATTCTAAAACGTTAATATATATATATGTAAAGTACTGATATGATAACATATATATAGATATAAATACACTACATATAACCTTTTTTTAGTTTTGTTATTTTAATCGATTTTTATATATAAATATATATCTGTTTGATATTATTTTGAAATGTGATCGTGGTTCAATGGTAGAGTGCTTGTATTTAGTTTTAAAGGTAGCCTGTTCGACTCTTGCTTGATGCAAAACTTTTGTGTTTTAATCTTCTAATTAATACAACGTCGTTTTGGCTTAACAGATGTTTTGACGGAAGTCAACTCCGTCATCGCCGTTTAACTGAAGATTTGACGACGTGCCCTAAATGGCTTAGTCAACGAAAGTTACTTATTTTTAAAAATAATTAACAAAAACTTGGTGATTTAAATGACATTTTAAAGGTTTATGATTTTTTTGACCATAATTTAAAAGGTTGTGATTTTTTTGACATTTTTTTCATTAGAAAAATGTATACTAACCCAGTAGAGAGAGTGGCCAAGTTGGACCGAGGAGGAGTCAAGTTACGTTACAGGGAGAGTCAAACACCACAACACAACTTGACGCGTTTCTCTCGTGTCTCGTCCCACGTCTTCTTCCTCGCAAGTCGCAACTCCTCACTCTGTTTCTTATTTGTCATATATATTCACAACACACACTGACTCTTATCCCCAAATCATAAACTCAAACCTTTTATAAATTCAATTTATTCAATGGCTATCATCAAATCGAACAAAGATCACAAACCATGCGGTGGTGGCGGCGTCGTCACCACCGTCGTGACTCGCGAAGTCTGGGCGGAGAATCTCGAATCTGAATTCGCACTAATCAGCGAAACCATCGACGATTATCCATTCATCTCCATGGACACTGAGTTCCCCGGCGTGATTTTCAAATCCGATCTCCGATTTACAAACCCCGGCGATCTCTACAGTCTACTTAAAGCCAACGTCGACGCGCTCAGCTTAATCCAAGTCGGTCTCACTCTCTCCGACGCGGACGGTAACCTCCCGGATCTATTTGGTGACGGACGGCGGTTCATTTGGGAGTTTAATTTCCGAGACTTCGACGTGGCGCGTGATGCACACGCTCCTGATTCCGTCGAGTTGCTTCGTCGGCAAGGTATCGATTTCGAGCGGAACCGCCGCGAGGGGGTTTTTTCGGAGAGGTTCGCGGAGCTGATGATGTCGTCGGGGCTTGTTTGTAACGAGGACGTGAGCTGGGTGACTTTTCATAGTGCGTACGATTTCGGTTACCTGATGAAGATCCTCACGCGCCGTGAGCTGCCCGGCGCGTTATGGGAGTTTAAACGCGTGATGAGAGTTTTGTTTGGTGAGCGCGTTTACGATGTGAAGCATATGATGAAGTTTTGTGGGAGGAGTTTGTATGGCGGTTTAGACCGGGTTGCGAGGACGCTTGAAGTTAACCGGGAGGTTGGGAAATGTCATCAAGCCGGTTCGGATAGTTTGCTTACGTGGCACGCGTTTCAGAGGATGAGAGATTTGTATTTTGCTCAAGATGGGCCCGAGAAGCATGCTGGGGTTTTGTATGGGCTTGAGGTCTTTTAAGGGGTGTACTGATTTTTTTTTTCTTTTTTTAAAAAAATTCAATTGATTAACTCAATTAATCCTTGTAGCTAATGTTCTTTTTGGTAAGAGGAAATATATATAAAAAAATAAATAATGATACATTTTAAAATATCAAAAACTCCTCATATAAAAAAATAAATCTATATGGATTTGAAAATATATTTTTAAATTATATAAATTAATGTGGATAATAAGTTACTTTGAAACTGAGCTAGCAACATAAACAGAGTGAAACTTTGTTGGTGACAAAAAAAAGAAAAAAAAGAATAGTAAAATAAGTAGAAACTTTTTATTTTGTCAAAACTCAAAAGACTAATGACATGCATTTGTCTATATTGATCTGTATATTGCTTGTGTCTATGTAAACACATTAATTCCTCTTCACTTCAATAAAAGGCAGAAGAAAGTTAGCCAAAAAGAAGAACATGAAAATGTCTATCTCTCTTTGTTTCCTTTCCTCTCGCTGTACTCTTCTTTAAGAAGTTTTTACCGTCGAAAGGGAAGCTGCCTCCAGTACCTTTGGATCTTTCAATCATCGGAAACTTACACCAGCTTGGAAAGGTTCTTCACATATATTTTCACAAAATCTCTCAAGAATATGGACCGTTGGTGCTTTCTCCATTTTGGAGTAGTTCCTGCGATTTTGTGGATATCGAGAGTGTCGAAGAATTGGTTCTTGAGTCAGAGACCAACCTTGGCGTTAACCGACTGCTTCCCTGAAGGTTGGCTCGTAGACCGGATCTCTGGTCATCATTCGAGGGTGAAAAAAGCCGTTTTCAAACTCGCCAATTTCTTTCAACATGTGACCAATGATCACTCGAAGTTTGGAAAAGCTCAAGATCACTCGGATATCGTCAGTATCATGTTGGATACTTGGATATGATCAATAAATACACAAAAGTCAATTCATATAAAGTCAAAAGGAGTCATGTTTGTGTACAAATGCCTTGTAGAACAAGATTATTATACCTTGGGGAGGAACTTAACTGAAGATATTGAAACTGGTTGATTGGTGAGGACATTTCGAGAATACACTAAGGGGTTGAAGTGTTTCAGTGAGTTTCTATAAGGAATAAACTGGAGGAGACAAATGCAAATTGACGCTGGGACTGTTTCAAGACGGGTCACTTCAAGAAAGGAAAGAAAAAAGTTTGTGTGTATCTAGCTTGATACACAACATCTCAAAGTTGGTGTTAGAAGCAGAAGCTAAAAAAGAATGTCCTAGTAAGTGATATGATCGTGGCTAGCAAGGAGTCAGAAGCTGCAGACAAACCAGAGATCGTGGGAAGGATCACTCGTTCAAGAGCTAAGGAGATGGTCAAGGAAGCTCATTCACTCATAGCTGATGGGTCATTCGACTTCCCGAGGATCCAAGTCTTCAACATATCCACCATGAAGACTTCACCCGGTAATGATAGCTAGATAACTTAGGTGTGAAGTTTGTACTCTTTTTTCCATAGCTGAGTTTTGTCCCACTGGGTTTCCTCAGTATGGTTTTTAATGAGGCAAATGGATCACTACGTCGAGTTATCTAGAAGTCATTACCAATGGGGAATAATGTACTTATGTACTAGTACAAGTGACTTCTGTACTATTACAGGTCACCGAGACGTTTTGTTGTTTTCTTATTTCCTTTAAACGTCTTGTTGTTTTATTTTGAACTTCCTGTTGTTTGGAGTGTCGAGCCCTAGGGTTAATTATAAAACCCAAAGCTACGCCTCTTTGTTCTTTATCGAAGAAGTTGTATGAACAAGTATTGTCAAACTTTTTCCTCAATTTGAATTCTTAAATGCGTTCTTGATTTCTGAGTTTCTATACACTTTGTGATTCAGAAACTCTTCACTTTATCTCAATCCATACAACCACCTAAACCTCTATCTCCATTGAATCATTGTTCTATCATTCGATCATCACCACCTCCATCGTATTTGTCACTTCCGCACCATTACCATCGCATCTCATCACCAGTCACGAGTCTATAGCCTTTCATCGGAGTTCTGTCCTAGGGAGATCCTATCATGTGGTATCAGAGCCAACTCTGTGCCAAGGCTAAGCGATTCTAAACCCTAATCTCTTGTGTTTTTGCTTGATTTCGTTTATTTAGTTTTAGGGTTTGAATTTTTGTTAATTCGTTTGTGCCTAGATCGAGTTCTGTGAGTTTAGGATTTAGTTTGGTGTTGTCTCGAAATTAGACTGCAATTAGGGTTTAATTATTTCGCAGTTTGTTCATTATAGGGTTTGGGGTTTTCGTTTTTTCTTATAGTCGAGTACCTCTTGTTTAAAATTTCGAGTCTTAGAGTTTATTTTCGTTTATCTCATTCAAGGAACAACTTACTGCGAGTTTCTTCTTTAATTTGCAGGTACAATGGAGCTCTCTCCAGAAGCTATGGAAGCTTTGAATCAAGCCATGGCTAAGCAAATAACAGAAGCAAACAAGACAATGTCTACTCAGTTCCAGCAACAGATGGAGCAGCTCAGTAACAAGTTTGAGAAGCAGATCAAAGATATAGCTCAGGCAACTATCGTTTCGGATCAGAGTTCTTCAGAACCGCCAAGTCCTAATGAAGCATCTTCGTTTAGCTAAAGGAAAGGCTCACGTGGGAGCTTCCTCCAAACACACACGGATCAGAACAGTTCAGTCACCTACTGGGGGAAGAGAGACTTGTTTCAATCAAAGAAGAAACACTCAAAGTACAGAAAGAGAGCATCGCCGAACTGGTAGAAATCCTACACGCCCACGACGAGCTGAACAAGTAGCTGGGCATCGAATATACATTAAGTCAAATAGAGAGTATTCGGAAGAAGAAGAAGTTTCAGATCATAGTCAAGAGACAATGAGGAGAAACAGTAACAGAGATCACGGCAGGGATTTTGATCCTTTGAGGCAGCAGCTGAAGCACCTCAAAATTCAGTATCCTTCTTTTCATGGTACCAATGACCCAGAGACGTATCTAGACTGGGAAAGGAAGATGGAATCAAACTTTCAAGTTCAAGGTACTTATGAGTTGAACAAGGTGAAGATAGCCATATCCGAATTCAATGGCTATGCTTTGTTGTGGTGGGAGCAGTTGGGACTCACTAGACATCGACAGAGAGAGCCTGCTATCACTACATGGGAACAGCTAGTCACGCAGATGAGAAAGAATTTTGTGCCTACACGCTACCAGAGAGAGATTCTTAACAAGCTGAGGCGTCACACTCAAGGTACCAAGTCTGTAAGAGACTACTATCAAGAGCTGGAAACGCTTATGATCAGGGCTGATCTAAGAGAAAGTGAAGACATGGTTATGTCGAGGTTCCTTGGAGGTTTAAACAGAGAGATTCAAGACAAGGTAGAGTTGTAGGACTATGAAGATGTGCAAGAAATGGTACATAAGGCAGAGCTGATTGAATCGCAGATTAAGAGAAAGGGAGTGAGGACAGCATTTACGCCTAACATGTCCAAGCCAAGATAATTCAGTAAACCCGCCTTCACCAAGGACAGCAAACCCGCGATAGCCACAGTCAAAGAGGAAGTTAAGATCAATTTTAAGCCCAAGAGTAGCACTTCTACAAGTCATATCAAGTGTTTCAAATGCCAAGGAATGGGCATTATTCCAGAGACTGTCCTAACAAGAAGATGTTTCTTCTTCAAGAAGGAGGAGATATTGTGCCAGTAGACAGTTCAGAGAGTGAACCAGAGTCTGAATTCGGTGAAGAAGGTGAACCAGCAGTCATGGGAGAGATGTTGGTAGCACGCAGAGCTTTAAGTGTTCAGATTCATCCAGATGATAGAGGACAGCGTGAGAACCTATTTCACACACGGTGTATGGTTCAAGACAAGGTCTGCACCTTGATCGTTGATGGTGGAAGCTGTACTAATGCAGCTAGTGAAGAGATGGTACAGAAGCTTAATCTCAAGACCACTTCACATCCAAGACCTTACCAGTTGCAGTGGTTGAACAACAAGGGAGCTTTGACAGTTTCGCAGCAAGTGATGGTGAAACTAACGATTGGGAAGTATGAGGATGAGCTGCTTTGTGATGTGATTCCGATGAAGTCAAGTCATATCCTTTTGGGAAGACCATGGCAGTTCGACAGAAAAGTGTTTCATGATGGCTACACCAACAAGCAATCGTTTGAGTTCAAGGGACGTAAGATTACTCTTCTACCACTTACACCCAGCGAAATCTACAAGGACCAGCTTCACATGAACCGCAAGGATACAGAGAAAGTGTCTCACAGCCTGTACATCAATCACAGCGAGTTCAACAAGCTATTTGATCCAGAGATGACCACATTCATGTTTGTTTATAAAGAGACACTCACCAGTACTAAATCAGCAGAAGAGCTTCCATGCGAGATGATTGAGATCATAGAGGAGTACAAGGATGTGTTTCCAGAAGAGATACCTCCAGGCTTGCCTCCAATACGTGGGATAGAGCATCAGATTGATTTGGTACCAGGTTCAGCTCTACCGAACAGACCAGCTTACAGAACTAATCCAGTAGAAACTAAAGAGCTTCAGAAGCAAGTAGAAAAGCTGATGAGCAAGGGACACATCAGAGAGAGTCTCAGTCCATGTGCAGTACCAGTTTTGCTTGTACCCAAGAAAGATGGTTCATGGAGGATGTGTGTTGACTGCAGAGCTATTAACAATATCACAGTGAAGTACAAACATCCAATTCCGAGATTAGATGACATGCTGGACGAGTTATGTGGGTCAACAGTCTTCTCAAAGATCGATTTGAAGAGTGGGTATCATCAGATCAGAATGAAGGAAGGAGATGAATGGAAAACAGCCTTCAAGACCAATCAAGGGCTCTACGAGTGGCTAGTCATGCCGTTTGGTCTCACCAATGCTCCTAGCACCTTCATGCGTTTAATGAATCATGCTCTCAGACTTTTCATAGGCGTCTTCGTGGTTGTGTACTTTGACGACATCCTCATCTACAACAAAGGTCTAGAAGAACACTTAGAACACATCCGCCAAGTTCTAAATGTTCTTCGTTCTCAATCCCTCTTTGCTAATTTTGCTAAATGTTCATTCTGTACTACTGAGGTTGTTTTTCTAGGCTTTGTTGTCAGTGCAGAAGGAGTTAGAGTGGACGATGAGAAGGTCAAGGCTATTAAGGAGTGGCCAACACCCAAAAACGTGGCAGAAGTCAGGAGTTTTCATGGACTAGCAGAATTCTATAGGCGATTTGTTCAAGACTTCAGTACTATTGCAGCGCCACTTATCAAGAAGGATGTAGGATTCAGATGAGAGGAAGCACAAGAGAAGGCGTTTTCAGCCTTAAAAGAGAAGCTTATCACTGCCCCTATTCTTTTACTTCCTGACTTTATGAAAACTTTTGAGATTGAATGTGATGCCTCCGGAGTGGGTATAGGTGCTGTTTTGATGCAGGACAGGAAACCAGTAGCTTACTTCAGTGAGAAGCTAGGAGGATCGACATTGAACTATCCTACCTATGACAAGAAGTTGTACGCCTTGGTTCGGGCTCTTCAAACGTGCCAGCACTATCTGTGCCCCAAGGAGTTCGTTATTCACACTGATCATGAGTCCCTGAAGCATCTCAAAGGACAACAGAAGCTCAACAAGAGACATGCCAGATGGATGGAGTTCATTGAGACTTTTCCCTACACGGTTAAGTACAAGAAAGGTAAGGATAATGTAGTCGCCGATGCATTATCCAGGAGGTACACTCTCATTTCTACTTTGTCTTCTAAGCTTGAAGGTTTTGATAGAATAGTAGAACTTTATGAGACTGACATCGATTTTGCTGAGAGCTATGGCAAGTGCAATAAGTTTGCTATTGAAAACTATTATAGGCAGGATGGATATCTGTTCTTTAAGGACCGATTGTGCATACCAAGAGGATCCATGAGGGAGCTGCTGATCAGAGAAGCTCACGGAGGTGGACTAGCTGGACATTTCGGAGTGTCAAAGACTCTACTTGGACTGCAAGAACACTTCTATTGGCCTGAAATGAAGAAAGATGTTGAGAAGGTTTGTTCTAGGTGCCATATCTACAAAATGGCGAAGGGTAAGGTACAGCCCCACGGCTTGTACACTCCTCTACCTATCCCTTCTCAACCTTGGACTCATATTTCTATGGATTTTGTTCTTGGCTAACCTCGAACCAGAAATGGTAGAGATTCGATTTTTGTTGTGGTTGACAGGTTTAGCAAGATGGCTCACTTCATTGCAAGTCACAAGACGGACGATGATGTTATTGTAACTAACTTGTTTTTCAGGGAAGTAGTACGCTTACATGGGATGCCTCAAGTAATTGTCTCAGACCGAGATACAAAATTTCTAGGACACTTCTGGAGGACGTTATGGGCTAAGCTGGGAACCAAGCTATCATTCTCAACCACATGTCACCTGCAAACAGATGGGCAAACCGAAGTGGTGAACAGGACGCTATCTACACTCCTAAGGACCTTAGTGAGAAGGAATCTCAAGTCATGGGAAGAATGTCTACCACATGTTGAGTTTGCATATAATCACGCTATGCATTCTGCTACTCTATTCTCTCATTTTGAAATTGTTTATGGTTTTAATCCACAATCACATCTAGACTTGATTCCTTTACCTTTAAGTGTGAAGTGTAGCTTTGATGACAAAGAAAAGGCTGAACAGGTGAGGAGGATACATGCTAAAGCTAAGGAGAACATAGAGAAAAGGACAAAGCAATACGAGAAGCATGCGAACAAGGGCAGACAGGAGCTCGTTTTCGAAGAAGGAGACTTAGTGTGGATTCACTTACGCAAGGATAGATTCCCAGAAGAGAGGAAGAGCAAGCTTCTACCACGAGCTGATGGTCCATTTGAAGTCATCAAGAAGATCAACGACAACGCCTACCAGATTGATCTTTAAGGTAAGTATAATGTATCTTCAACATTCAATGTTTCTGACTTGCTTCCTTATTATGCAGATTCCGATTTGAGGACAAATCCTTTTGAAGAGGGGGAGGATGATATGATCGTGGCTAGCAAGGAGTCAGAAGCTGCAGAGAAACCAGAGATCGTGGGAATGATCACTCGTTCAAGAGCTAAGGAGATGGCCAAGGAAGCTCATTCACTCATAGCTGATGGGTCATTCGACTTCCCGAGGATCCAAGTCTTCAACATATCCACCATGAAGACTTCACCCGGTAATGATAGCTAGATAACTTTGGTGTGAAGTTTGTACTCTTTTTCCCATAGCTGAGTTTTGTCCCACTGAGTTTTCTCAGTATGGTTTATAATGAGGCAAATGGATCACTACGTCGAGTTATCTAGAAGTCATTACCAATGGGGAATAATGTACTTCTGTACTAGTACAAGTGACTTCTGTACTACTACAGGTCACCGAGACGTTTTGCTGTTTTCTTATTTCCTTTAAACGTCTTGTTGTTTTATTTTGAACTTCCTGTTGTTTGGAGTGTCGAGCCCTAGGGTTAATTATAAAACCCCAAAGCTACGCCTCTTTGTTCTTTAGCGAAGAAGTTGTATGAACAAGTATTGTCAAACTTTTTCCTCAATTTGAATTCTTGAATGCGTTCTTGATTTCTGAGTTTCTATACACTTTGTGATTCAGAAACTCTTCACTTTATCTCAATCCATACAACCACCTAAACCTCTATCTCCATTGAATCATTGTTCTATCACTCGATCATCACCACCTCCATCGTATTTGTCACTTCCGCACCATTACTATCGCATCTCATCACCAGTCACGAGTCTATAGCCTTTCATCGGAGTTCTGTCCTAGGGAGATCCTATCAGTAAGGAGAGATAAATGCAGGAAGTTCGAAGTGCATTTTGAGGGACAATGATTAAGGTCTTGAAATCAGTTGTCAGCATCAGGTGAAGATCACATAAGTGTCTACTCAAGGAAATCACTTGCAGGTTAGTCAAGTGGATACTTTCAAGTATCAGGGAGTCATAAAGAAAAAATAAAAGGCCCTAGTTAGGGTCTCGATGGATATTCTAATGACGATGGTACAAATTAGTTCTGGTGGAGTTTCGCATACTTGAGAAGCATTGCAGGTTGAGGTTACAGCTAAAAAGTGTTGGAACTGAATTTTCAGAAACAAGTTTCAGAAAATTGCAGGTTTTGGGACAATGACTTTCCGGCGACTTTCCGGCCAGATTCCGGCCAAATGGCTGATCAAAATTGTCTGGTCGATAGTGCAATGGAAAGCTGGTAACGAGTACTACAAGATGGTATACTCATACGTCCAAAACGGAGTTGATTTGAATAAGAAATAAGAGTGTGAAGTGAGCTACTTGGGACGATTTGGGAAATATCCCACATCGGAAATATGATTGATTTTTCACTCATATATATATATAGTTTCACACTCTTCTAGTTTCAAAAGTGTGTAGAAGGAAGAGGGAAGGTTCCCACACGCGAGCCGGGCCGAGCACGGATGCAGGACGGGCCGGACGCGGGCGGGGCGGGCCGGGCTGGTCTCGGACGCGGGCTGTGGTCTCTTGAGACTGCTGTAGGCTCATTTAATTTTTTGGAAAGACTTGGTGTGAACTCCAAGCAAACTTGGGCAGCACTTCGAGAATATTCACTGAATATTTTCTTGAGACCTCCCTCCTTCCACTATATATAGAGGCATAACCTCTCATTATTTTTCACACACAAAAACATAAACACTCCTTCCTCTGAAGATCTCTCTCTCCCTCTCCCTTGCTTTGTCCAAGTAAGTTCTTAGTTTAGTAGTCTCGAGAGTATAACGTAGATCTGTTCGCTTGAGTTCTATTACTGGTGTGCTACTGTAATAGTTCGTGGTCGGTTGTATACTGGGATTCATAAATCGTGATTGTCCGAAAGCACTTACGGCCGATTTCTTGAATTAAGGAAAGAGATATCATATCTCGCCTCCGTGATTTATTTTATGCTTTATATTATGCTGTTGTAATTCGTTTCTGATTTCGTTAATTTAAATATAATTCGCATATTTTCTCAATTCGATTTTTGCGCTCCTTACAGTGTTAATTCAATAAATCCGCTTTCTGCTTATCGCTATAAACGGATTGAGAATTTTTCGAATCTTATTAATTTTAAAACGATTTCAAAATCTTCTGAAAAACTGTTTCTGCTTTCATCTTTCGGTGCTTACGCGGAAAGTTTTTGAAGAACGCTTTTACTTTAATTATTTCTTCTCTACTCTCTCTGGTTTCCACGAACACTCTTACTTGAGTGAGTTTGTGAAACAAGTTTCTGCGAACGCTTGTTAAGCGAGTTTGCAAAACTAATTTAGTGTAATTTAATTACTTGAATTGTTTGATTAATATATTAATCAGATCTGTTTATTAGTGAAACAGAAAAATGTCTGGAGACAACACCAACAACGTTGACGGTGATAGGGTTCCTTCAACCCCTATTGAAACTCCTGCGGAGTTGGCTTTACGCCTTGCTAAAGAACTTGAAAAGACAAAGCTTACCGATTCGGGTATGGAAAACGTGCGCCGAAATCTGTTCAGTAATGGATCAACCCACATGGGGATACCACCTTCGGCTTCCCAAGGGATGATGCCAGATAAGTTCGATGGTAAAGTTGGGTTCAAAACGTGGCAAAACAAGATGCACTACTACTTGGCCAGCATGAACATGGAAAGGTACCTCACAGAGGATCCACCAACGCTTCCACAAGGTGACACTGACGTGTATGTGGTTGGAAGTATGGATAGTTGGGCTCAAGGAGACTACTGTTGCAAAGGTCAGATTCTGAACCGTTTGGTCAATGATCTGTATGACCTCTACAGTATGTACAAGACTTCAAAAGCATTGTGGCTAGCTTTGGAGACCAAGTACAAGACTGATGAGTCTGGGATGCAGAAATTCTCAACTACGAAGTTCCTGAACTTCAAAATGGTGGATTCCAAACCAATTATGGAACAAGTGGAAGCTCTTCAACGCATTTTTCAGGAGATCGATTTGGAAGGGATGTCTATCTGCAATGTCTTCAAGATGAATTACCTGATCGAGAAGCTACCACCAGGATGGTCGAATTTCAAGCATTACCTTAACTTCAAGCGTAAGGCAATGTCTCTTGATGATCTCATCCATCGGTTGAGAGTTGAGGACAACAATCGTGGAGCTCATTCGGATGCTCAAAGCCAAGGGCATGATGTTCATGTAGCTGAGCATAAGGCCAAGTCTAAAGGCAAGGGTAAAGGGATCTCTATTCCTCATAAACCGTTGAAGGTTTCCTCTGGACCAAACTTCGAAGAGCAACCTTGAGAGGAAGTTCAAAGGGAAGTGTCATCATTGTGGTATGATTGGACACAAGGCTGATGTTTGCAAAAGCAAAGCAAAAGATCTCAAGCTGCAAGCAAACCTAACTGAAGAAGACATGGTTGCGGTGGTTACTGAATGTAACATGGTGGAAGACAACCCAGTGGAGTGATACTACGACACTGGTGCTACCACACACATATGCTCTGATAGGACCATGTTCACCACCTACGAGAAGAACAAGTCAAATGAGCAGCTTTTCATGGGCAACACGGCGGTGTCCAAGATTGAAGGTAAAGGCAAAGTGGTTCTGAAGCTAACTTTTGCTCGTGAGCTCACCTTCCAGAACGTGAAGCACGTACCTGAAATGCGGAAGAATCTCATCTCTGGAACAGTTCTAAGCAAGCATGGTTTTTCCATTAATTTTGAGGTTGATAAGTTAGTTCTTAAGAAAAATGGGATGTATTTGGGAAAGGGTTTTGTTAAGGGTGGACTGATCAAGATGTCTGTAACGACAGTCCATCCAAAAAATTGTAGCTTCTGCTTCTGTTGCTGAAATGAATGAAAACCATATTGCTTACTTGGTTGAGTCGTTTACTACTTGGCATGAACATTTAGGACATGTCAATTACAAAACAATGCGAAAAATGCAAAAACTAAATTTAATTCTGAAATTCAAAACTAACCAAGAAAAATGTGAAGTGTGCGTACAGGCCAAACTCACTAAAACTCCCTTACCACGCGTTGAAAGAACAACCGAACCTCTAGGCTTAATTCACACAGAGTTATGTGATTTAAAGTATGTGCAAACTAGAGGTGGGAAGAAATACTTTGTTACCTTCATTGATGATTGCACAAGATATTGCTATGTATATCTCTTGCATAGCAAAGATGAAGCACTGGAAAAATTCAAAGAGTTCACTCTCGAAGTAGAAAATCAGCTTCCGAAAACTATAAAAGTAGTTCGAAGTGATAGAGGAGGAGAATATAATGAGCCGTTCAATGCATTTTGCAGAGAAAAAGGCATTATACATCAGACAACCGCTCCTTACTCGCCAGAATCTAACGGAGTAGCGGAACGAAAGAATCAAACTCTGAAAGAGATGATGAATGCGTTGTTGCAGGAATCTGGGTTAACCCAGAACATGTGGGGGGAAGCTTTGCTTACCACTAATTACATCCTCAACAGGATACCACATAAGGTTAATGGCAAGTCACCATATGAGCTTTGGAAAGGTACAATACCTTCGTACAAATACCTCAAAGTGTGGGGGTGTCTAGCAAAAGTGGATGTACCGCCTCCTAAAAAGGTCACAATTGGGCCTAAGACTGTAGACTGTATCTTCATCGGATATGCACATAACAGTAGTGCATATCGATTTCTGGTTCATAAATCAGATATTCCAGATATCCATGTGAATACAGTTATGGAGTCAAGAAATGCTTCATTTTTTGAAGACATTTTTCCCTGTAGGAAAACTCAAGAACGGACTCGTGAACAACGAGATGCAGCGACTTTGGACGCTGGCAATACTTTGAGTACTACTTCTGTAGAAACAGAACTGGAACCTAGACGAAGCAAACGAGCTCGCAAAAGTAAATTGTTTAGTGATGATTTTCTGATGATGGCATTTCTAGCTGAAAACCTACCAAGAACATATGCAGAAGCTATGTCTACACCTGATGCACCTTATTGGAAGGAAGCAGTCAAAACTGAAATAGACTCTATCATGCAATATCATACTTACGAGATGGCAGATCTACCACAAGGATTTAAGCTTTTGGGATGTAAATGGATTTTTACGATAAAACGGAAACAAAATGGCGATATTGAGCGGTACAAGGCTAGGCTTGTAGTGCAAGGATTTCGGCAAAAGGAAGGCTTAGATTTTTTTTGATACCTATTCACCGGTAACAAGACTATCTTCGATCAGGATGCTCATAGGTATTGCAGCCTTGAGAAATTTTGAAATCCATCAAATGGATGTAAAAACTGCTTTTCTCCATGGAGATTTAGAAGAGGAAATCTACATGAAACAACCTGAGGGATTTGTTATTCCAGGACAAGAACACAAAGTGTGTAAACTTGTGAAGTCATTATATGGACTCAAACAGGCTCCTAAGCAGTGGCATGAGAAGTTTGACAGTATGATGATGTCTAATGGTTTTCGCATTAATGAATGTGACAAATGCATATACTACAAAACTACTCCATCAGGGTACATTTTGTTATGCTTATATGTAGATGATATGCTCATCATTGGCAGTAACAAAGACATCATCACTCAAACGAAAAACATGCTCAAAAGAAATTTTGACATGAAGGACTTGGGTTTAGCAGATGTAATTTTGGGGATAAAAATCATCAGAACTGATGAGGGCCTTATCTTGTCTCAAACCCACTATGCAGAAAAAGTGCTTGATAGATTCAAGCATTACTCAAATGGGACTGCAAAAACTCCAGAAGATCCTCAAATTCACTTAACCAAAAATTCTGGTGAACATGTGCAACAGGTGGAGTATGCAAGGGTAATTGGCAGTCTAATGTACTTGACAAATTGTACACGACCAGATTTAGCGCACTCTGTAAATGTACTTAGTCGCTACACAAGTAATCAAGGACATAAGCATTGGATGGCTATAGCTAGAGTTTTGGACTATCTACGTTATACCAAAGATCATGGCTTGCACTATGGTAGAGAACCCGAGGTTTTGGAAGGTTACAGTGATGCCAACTGGATCGCAGACTCGTGAAACTCAAAATCCACGAGTGGATACGTTTTTACACTTTGAGGTGCAGCAGTGTCCTGGAAATCTTCCAAACAAACTCTGGCAGCTAAATCAACTATGGAATCTGAATTCATAGCTTTGGAGATAGCTATGTCGGAAGCTGAATCACTTCGTAATTTCTTGGAAGACATCCCAATGTGGGGGAATCCTGTGCCTGCAATACGTGTACACTGTGATAGCGAATCGGCTTTGGGCAGGGCAAGGAATACCCATTATAATGGCAAATCTCGTCACATCAGACGGAGACATAAAACTGTTAGACAACTTATCTCAACTGGTGTAGTTACGATTGATTACATCAATACGAAAGAGAAACTAGCGGATCTATTTACAAAAGGTTTGGCGCGAGATCAAGTTATAAAATCATCAAGAGGAATGGGTTTAAAGCCTACGACTTAAGAGGATGTTTGATGGTAACCTCACCTACTCAGATTGGAGACCCCATGACCTAGGTTCAAAGGGACAACTAAATCAAGCTGAATCTGCTACAAGCACTAGAAGACTTTTGTCTTTTCCTAGTTCCTAGAGTGATGTAAAGTGCTTCCTGTATGTTAGAGGTTAAGCATATGCTTTTAATGATTTGAAATGTAGCTTTGTAAAATATTTGAAATAATTACAGGATATTTCTTTAAATACAAGCAGCTTATAAAATCACCTTGTGAGTGTGAAATGGGGCCGTTTCTAGGAGATTATATGAGGCTAAACTCTCCAAGTTCACTCATGATTAACCAGGCATGTTCAAGGCCACAATGAACACAATAGAGAACCTCGTTCTACGAGAAAACGAAGCTGTGTTATGCATGCTGTCTAAGTTTACATACAAATCCGGATGGTTCAAGACATCATGTTCACCAACTGGCCGAGTAAACTCGACATGTATAACAATGAGTCGGTTCAAGGTTGAAAAACACCACCAACTCAGATACAGTTAGTTTTCGCATATACCCTCGAAAGTCTGTCTAGTCTAGATAGTCTAGCTCGTAGTGTCAGTCTATAGGGTTAGTCCTTAGTTATATGTTTAGACTTATTTCTATTCATGTGGGGGATTGTTGGAACTGAATTTTCAGAAACAAGTTTCAGAAAATTGCAGGTTTTGGGACAATGACTTTCCGGTGACTTTCCGGCCAGATTCCGGCCAAATGGCTGATCAGAATTGTCTGGTCGATAGTGCAATGGAAAGCTGGTAACGAGTACTACAAGATGGTATACTCATACGTCCAAAACGGAGTTGATTTGAATAAGAAATAAGAGTGTGAAGTGAGCTACTTGGGATGATTTGGGAAATATCCCACATCGGAATCATGATTGATTTTTCACTCATATATATATAGTTTCACACTCTTCTAGTTTCAAAAGTGTGTAGAAGGAAGAGGGAAGGTTCCCACACGCGAGCCGGGCCGAGCACGGATGCAGGACGGGCCGGACGCGGGGCGGGGCGGGCCCGGCTGGTCTCGGACGCGGGCTGTGGTCTCTTGGGCTATTGGGTTTTTGGGCTTTTTGTCTCTTGAGACTGCTGTAGGCTCATTTAATTTTTTGGAAAGACTTGGTGTGGACTCCAAGCAAACTTGGGCAGCACTCCGAGAATATTCACTGAATATTTTCTTGAGACCTCCCTCCTTCCGCTATATATAGAGGCCTAACCTTTCATTATTTTTCACACACGAAAACATAAACACTCCTTCCTCTGAAGATCTCTCTCTCCCTCTCCCTTGCTTTGTCCAAGTAAGTTCTTAGTTTAGTAGTCTCGAGAATATAACGTAGATCTGTTCGCTTGAGTTCTATTACTGGTGTGCTGCTGTAATAGTTCGTGATCGTTGTATCCTGGGATTCATAAATCGTGATTGTCCGAAAGCACTTACGGCCGATTTATTGAATTAAGGAAAGAGATATCATATCTCGCCTCCGTGATTTATTTTATGCTTTATATTATGCTGTTGTAATTCGTTTATGATTTTGTTAATTTAAATATAATTCGCATATTTTCTCAATTCGATTTTTGCGCTCCTTACAAAAAGTGCATCAAGTAGCTGTGCATGTTTTTCTCATGGTTATCACAAAGTTTTGCTGATATGAGACATTATAGGAAATTGAACAAGGTTATGTTCGGGCTCTGGTTTATTGAAACAGGTTGTTGTAAGGTTTAAGTGGTTCTTAACAAGCTGATGAGATTGACTGCAAGGTTGAATCAAAAGGGTATCAGGTTATGAAGCAAAGAAGATTCAGTTTCTGCAATATTTGATTCAAGTTATTCAGAGGGTTTTGATCTCAGTAAATCCTAGAAGCTAGCTAGGGAATCATGTTTTTGCAGAGAAATAACTGGTACATCAATCACTGTAACATGCTTATGGTCTGAACAGAGTTACAGAAAGGCGATGGTTTTAGGCAAACATTTTTTAATTTCTTAATCCTTACTCCTAATAAACTTTTAAAGAACTTAGAATATATATATATATATATATATATATATATATATATATATGGTAATTAATTGTTTCATTTGTCAGTTTCTCTGATTCGTCTGCAAAATCAGATAAAATAGGTTGATTGGTTTGTCTAATCTTCGTCTTACAGTAACATAAAAGCGAGAGAGAGAGAATAAATTTGATATTAATGATGAGAAGGACTGTTTGTGTTGGTTATGAGTACTTGCCCACATGACACGTCACTAACTATGTATTTTTGCCAATTCAATGATCAAATCCGGTTTCAGGTGAGAAGACAAAGTAATTGATGTAATGACGTGGATGGTGATCTTGATCTAAGTAAGGCAGCTAATACTCAATTTAAGTGGTGGAGTAAGAAACATAATCTCAATATCACATTTGTATTCTTGATTTTTGGGAGAAACCATACCCTGAGTGAGTGATCCGGTTGCAGAGAAACTTGTTTGTCTTGTTTTATGCTTCACTACCATCTTACACAAAACATGTCTTGAGATAATTATAATTTTTTTACACAGACACTGGTTTTGAGAGACTTGTCGAGAAAGAAAGACAAAAGTGTGGAACTAACCAATAAAGAAAAACTCATCTTTTCATCAAAATCTGGTACAAAAATATACATTGGAACAATTAAAAAAAACTCAACTTTTCATCAAAATTAAATCGAATACAAACAGATACATTGAGAGATGTGTTATTAACTAACAAGAAGAGATGTGTTGTTGACTAACACTAAACACATCAAAGTTAAAGTAAGGACTAAGAGCATCTCCAATGGTCCTCCATTTTTTCCTCTATAATAGAGATCCTCTATAATAAGGGTGAGTTTTACTCCAACCCATCTCTATGCTCACATCTAAAATAGAGATTGCTATTTTTTCCTCTATTTATAGAGGAACTCTATTTTTTCCTACAAAAGATTCCTCTATAAATAGAGGAAAAAATAGAAATCTCTATTTTAGAGGTGATAATAGAGATGGGTCAGAGTAAAACTCACCTCTATTATACAGATCTCTATTATAGAGGAAAAAAATAGGGAAAACCATTGGACATGGTCTAATGAAGCAGTGTTTTCCTTGAGATTTTAATACATACATAAGCTAGGCCCATAGCCAAAATCATCAAAAGAAGGAAACCCAGGAACAAAGATCGGATTGAGTAGCGGAAACGGTGGTGGAGGAGGCGGTGGTGGTGATGGTGGAGGTGGACCGTAGCATCTGGTCATCATCGCAAGGTGGATTTATTGTTGTCTGTGCTTTAGACGATCAGAGATGATTCTACAACCGAGTCCATAAACAAAGCCTTCAGCCTTTTGCACATCCTGGAAGATCTTAGTCATCTTAACAAAAACCCTAGCGGTTAATTCGCTATCTGAACCGGCATGGTGAGCAGTACCAACACGGTCAAGTCCCAACACATCAGCTAGATGCTCTAAACCTAAATGGCAACCAAGCCCTTCGTATCTTCCCGCGATAGCTTTAAGATCAAAAACAGAACCGAGGGTTCTAGCTACGGCTTTCGCAAACATCGCAACAGTCACGGGTAAAGACTCTCCTCTGGTAAAACACTTCAACATATACGCGATATCATACGACCCGTGAAACGTCACCCAGGTGATGTTCCTCGTCCTCTTCAGAATCCAAGAGAGATCATTGAAGAAACCGTCGATTTCAATTCCTTTTACCCTAATCTTCTTCAGATCTAGACCGTTGCGTTTAGGAACTCGATGGACTTGTCGTTTCTCGCGTCTTCAGCATCTCCAAAATCAGAGAAGTTGATCTCCCAAGTTCCACCGACTCTTTGCTGTCGAACATAGTTAGACCTAATTGGATCAGTTTCGTCCTGTCTATGCTGAAACTCATGTCGGTGTAATGTTGATCATCTGAAGCGCACTACAAGAAAACATGTAGTTTGTGACCATATTTTGTGATCCTTTTTTTGGTCACAAAACTTTGAGACGCTATTGTGACTACTTTGCAACTATTATGCAACTACATTCAATGGCTAAAATATTGGTAATTTACAACAGAATAAAATAGACGGTAAATAGTCTAAAAATTTACCAAAAAGTTTCAGTCGCAAAAGAGTCACAAATTGAGACTCGTTAGTGACTCATATTTTAATCTCAATAGTCAAATAAATATATTTGGGCTGCCTATATGTGGCCCCCTGTAAAATAGGGTTTCAACTCGTTTACCCCTTTACTTTTAGGCTCTACTTATTTTTCTCTAGACAACATCTATTCTTCCGAATTCCACCTATATTAATTCATTTCTATCTAATTAACCAAAATAAATTAAGCTTTTAAAAATCTAAGTTTTGCGTTTTACAATTGATAATTTACGATTACTATACCGCGATTGGCTTAACCCGACTCAATATATCATACCTGAAATCATTTTGTTTACCTATAAAACTGAATCGATTTGGGGAAATTCCTAGGCTAGGGAGCTGGTTTAAGCCATGCCCTTATTTGACTCCCAAGTTGAAATTAGGTCTTCTTCTTCTTCTTCTTCCTCGAAACCCAAAAATTTGAGTTTTTCTTTCCCGATTCATTGTAAGGCCATCACCAGTCAAAGTAACTAAAGAAACTTTAAATTTTCTGGAAATGATACAAGGAGATATATGTGGACCAATACATCGACCATGTGGTATGTTTAGATATTTTATGGTTCTTATTGATGCATCGACCAGATGGTCGCATGTTTGTCTATTATCCACTAGAAACCTAGCCTTTGCTAGATTGCTGGCCCAGATCATATGCATGCGTGCACACTTTCCAGATTTTCCACTTAACACAAGAGAATACAACCTCTAGTTTCTCTACTTTCATAACACAAGCAAATTTAGGTTTTAGGGCTTTCCTTTTAGTTTATTAAGTTTTCCTTTTTTGAATGGGTTTACTTAAATATGTCAAGAAGAAACCGATTTTCTGGGTTTCTGAGGAAGAAAAAGAAGAATACCTAATTTCAAATTTTCCCAAATCGATTTGGTTTTATGGGTAAACAAAATGATTTCGGGTCTGATATATTGAGTCGGGTTAAACCAATCGCGGTATAGTAATCGTGAATTGTCGATTTTAAAACGTAAAACTTTGATTTTTAAAAGCTTAATTTATTTTGGTTAATTAGATAGAAATGAAATAATATAGGTGGAATTGAGAAGAATATATGTTGTCTAGGGGAAAATAGGTAGAGCGTAAAAGTACAGGGGTAAACTAGTTGAAACTCTATTTTACAGGGGGCCACATACAGGCAGCCCTATATATTTTCAGCAATTTTAGTTATCGTCCTAAAAGCGTCATAAAATCCCTACTTTTTGTGGCCAACTTTGGAATCATCTATATTTAACAATATAGTCGCAAGTGTGTCACAAAATAACATTGATTTTGACTTTATTGTGACTATTTTGCTACTTTTTACCAACTCCTAAAAATTTTAAATTGCAAATGCACATTATATAATGTTAATATGTTAAGTTACATGTTTCAACATTGGTTTGAACTAATACATACACAAAATCTCTATAAAACTCTTGCTTTTCAATGTTTTAAACAAAATATTTGTATTTTCCCTTACATGTACAAGTGTTACATGTAGTTTCAATGAAAAGTTGTTAGTATTGTATTCTGTAAAACTAATTTATCAAAACATTGTTTTATCTTTTTAAACTTAGAGATTTACTTTACAGTTCGAACATGATTGATTGTAAGTAGTTAATGTAAACATTTTTATCTCTTAAATAATAAATTTTGAAATATAAGTTTCTGACTCATAAAATTACATCACAAAAGAGTTACAATTTGTGACTATTTTACTACTAACTTTGGAAATACTTTGCCACTTATTTTGCGATTCTTTTTGCTATTATTATGTTTGTGATTACTTTGCTACTTACTTATGACTATTTTACGAATACTTTACTACTAAATAACTTTGTTAGAACTAAATACACGTAGTCTTTCTAAAACTATTTACATACAAAATCTGAAAATTTATTGAATCTAGTCATTTTAATCCTAAACTATAACTTTAAATTTCTAAACCCAAGAGTTATTTATTAATATATATAATACATATATATAACCCAACACTTCAATCTTAAAAAAAAAAATACAATCACTGAAAGCCTAAATCTAATTATTTTGAAATATACATTAATTTCTAAAAAAGATCCTATTATTATTAGATTATTTTGTGATAATTCTTGAATTTATATTATTTCTTAGTTAAAATGAACTAATAATAATTAATGTCTATAAAAGAATATATGGATTTTATTTATTTTAAAGAAGAAAACTTCTGATTGGCTAATACACAAAGACATGGATTGCACTTTCGTTTATCATCTACCATTGATTAATTAGATCCAATGGACCAGATCTCCTCCTTCTATTTTTTCTTTTCTCTTCTTCGTCTCCTTATCTCGTTTCTTTAAGAATCAAGCTTATGCATTTGTCAATAATTTAGAGTTCAGACACAAGAAACACAAATCAACTAAACCCATTCACCGTTAACTCTTCATTTCTGCTAATCGATTCTCCTTCTCTCACTTTGTTCCCTATATCTCAAAGCTACATTACACCACGAAGCTTCCGCCTTCACCACCACCAGATTTTATTGCTTCCGTCGCTCCACCCACCAGACCTCGAAGCTTCTGTCGTCGTTCACCACATCATATATTGAAGCTTTCGTTGTCGTTAAGCTTCCGCCATCCTCAACCTCCAGATCTCGAACTTCTCGCCAACAGATCTCGAATCCTCCACCATCGCATCTCTGATACTCTGCCTCGAGCGTACTTCTCTTTGCCGACACGTTCCCGATCTCCTTCACCTTTTCCTCCGCTGCCAGAAAAACGCGTCACCGGCTAAGCTTATCACCGCCCAACCACAACGTCGATAAAATAAATATACACACATGTATATTTTTCAAATTAATTATTTAATAAAGAAACATTCATTTATGTGATTTATTAATTAAAATCAAAAATTGTGTAAGAAAAAAAACATAAAAATAAAAAATAAAATAATTCATTTTTGTTTTTTTTTGCCACCCTATAAATTTGCGACCAAATTTTAACGATCATATAAATTAGTCACTAATTAGTGTCAAACAGTCATTTTGTGACGTTTTTGTGACGTGTTTGATGGTCACAAATGATTTGTTTTCGTGTAGTGAGTGTGTTGTGGTGTATCCCTTAAACAACCTGGAAACTCTGTATCAAAAGCGATAAAACGGTAGTTTCTTAGACAATTTTTGATCGTACTCATCTCTTCGCTACGATTTTAGCCACAAATCTCACGGCAATTTTTCGTCGAACTAATATTTGTTTTTTTTTTGTTAGTAGATGAGTGTGAGAGAAAAAATATATGAGAGAAACAATATTTATAGTTTTTGTATTTTTGGAAAAAAAGGAAATTTTCTTTTCCCAGTATTGTTGATTTATTATTTTCTTCTATATGACCGTTTGGATTTTTTCTGATAATTACATGAATACCAATTTCTCTTTACAAAAACAGATAAGGAGGTTCAAAACTTTTTTTTTATTATTGGATTAGTTACAATTAGAGAATTTCTTTTCCATTATGGAATTTTTGACATCTTTAGTTATTTTTATTTTGGTAATTTGGTTATTAAAATATATAAAAGTCAATTAAACAATTTTCACAGTATATGTCATCACTTTGAAAGTCTTGCATTTGCTTAGAAAAAGTCATAAGGTTTTCAATTTATTTATTTATTTTTGAGCTAAAGAGAAACAGAGTCAGTGAGTAAATCTGAGAAAAGAGAAAATAGTGTAGTGGAGTCGTGGTGGGACTCAAGTTTATAATATAGAGTCTATGTCCTTATCCTTAAAAGTCAAGAGTATTTGCTTTATGTTCAGATTTATGAAAAGGGAAATTTCTTTCTTTTTTTTTCTAGTTTGGAGATTTATTATTGCCGTTTTCAAAATTTTCTGATAATTACATGAACTTTTCAGATCTTTGTAATACCAATTTCCTTTTCACAAAACCAGATTAAATGTTCGAATTTTTTTTTTTTTCTGTTACCAATGGAGATTATCTGTTCTTTTATGGAATTTTGCATTTTGGACATCTTTATTTATTTTGATTATTAAAATATATAAAAGTAGATTGAACAATTTTCTCAATGTATATATGTCATCACTTTGAGTGTCATAAAACTTAAAACTCAAAATCATAATAAAAAAATGCTACAAAATCAGATTATTATTGTCTATAATTAAACCAGAATTAAACCTATTTGTTCAACATATTTCATCACCAGCTATCTTAGTGTAATAAGACTCAACATGTTAAGGGAGGAAAAAATCCAACATTAAACCTTTTATTCTCTCTTTTTAATATTAGTTAAGACTTAAGATGAAGGGTGCTGGGCCTGCTGGCACTGAAATCTATTATATTTTTAGATAAATCTCGTAAAGTTGATACTATATATGAGAGTGTATGTTTAATGTTATTACGGTAGAGTTTAGCCTGTAAATGTGTTCATTATATCATATCTCGATAAGAAGATAATTTGAAAAGATTATTTATTAATAAAAACTATGTGAGAAGATTACCATCTCCAATGGTTTTTTCTTTTTTTTTGTAGTTTTACTCTAATAGTATTCTATTCTCACCTCTAAAATAGAGATTGCTATTTTTTCTTCTATTTATAGAGGAACCTTTGTAAATAGAAGAAAAAATAGCAATTTCTATTTTAGAAGTGAGAATAGAGGACCATTGGAGTAAACTCACATCTATTGTAGAGTTTCTCTATTATAGAGACAAAAATAGAGGACCATTACATTACGAGGGAAAACAAACCAAGACATGTTTGTTTTGAGTGCTCAAATAACCACTAATTTCCTAAGCTTGATAAATCAGAACTAAAGATATTCAAATTCATTGTAAATTAATTGGAAACGATAAATTAAAGAGGAGGATAAAATAAAATTATTTTCAATTATTAACACGTCAGCTTTGAATAGAGAAGACTCTGTATTGACTAGAGAGTTTCGTGTCAGCTTTGGCGCTACACAGATAGAAGAACAGAGCAGCGATAGAGTGAGAACACAATGAACCCTTATTAGTGTATGGAAAAATAGCACTCTAGCACACTTTTGAAACTTTAATAGCACTCTAGCACACTTTATGTCCACAGCACACTTTCTTATATTGAATTGTCAAAAACATCCTATAACTAAAGCATCTCTCCCAACCATTCTTTTTTATGCACACGATAATACTTAATAAAAAAACAAAAATATCTTTCTAACTGTATCTTTAGTTCAACAACCCTCACAATATCTTTTTTTTTTTTAATTTATAGCAATATCTTCTTCTTTTTCTTTTCTTTTATAATTTCTTAATTTTCAGATCCACTATTTTCATTACTCTCTTTCTCTCTCCAATGAACATCTTCACCACAAAAAAATGGGAAAACTCTAGATACTCAATTCATCTCACTCTTTCCATGATATCATTCTCATACATGTTGTCTTACCTCCTTTTTCATATCTCTAATTTATTTTCAGACTCCAAATACCAAGCTTTGACTTGGATAAATGCCAAATCAATATGAAATTCAGTTTTTTATTTTTCTTTTCTTTTAATCTTAATAAAACATTCAATCCAAATATTTTTTTAAAAACATTTCACTATAAAATAAAAAGAGAAATAAGAAAAAAAAAAATAGATCTCCAATTCATCTTATTGTTATCATTCTCACTTGCTTCGTTCTCTCCACGAGGATCTTTAAGAAATGTAACATATGAGAATTGGTTGTTGATAGTACAAAAAAACTAACCATATGGTCACTGTTTTGTGGACATCACGTGGTAAATTTACATGTAAACTAACAATATGATTAGTGTCTCGTGGACAACCCTTAAGAAAAATAACATATGAGAATTCGTTATTGAGGACACAAAGAAAATAATCATATGGTCATTGTCTCGTGGACATCACGTGGTCAATTTACATGTAAACTAACCATATGGTCGTTGTCTCGTGGACAACCCTTAAAAAAAATAACATATAAAATTGATTGTTGATGCCACAGAGAAACTAACCATATGGTCACTGTCTCGTGGATATCACGTGGTTAATTTACATGTAAATTAACCATATGGTTAGTATTTTGTGGACACCATATAGTCATTGTCTCGTGGACAACTCTTAAAAAAAACAACATATGAGAATTAATTGTTGATGCCACAAAGAAACTAACCATATGGTCACTGTCTCGTGGATATCATATGGTTAGTTTACATGTATTCTTATGTTTTTATATGATCATCCAAAAATAAGTATCCACATTATAAGATACTTTAAGTATCCACATAATAATGAACAAATATTCAACTATAAATGAATAATTATACATATTATTTCTTTTAAGCATAGTAAAATGGATCTTAAAATATAGAAAAAAATATAATTATAAAGAATCACAAAAATAAAATCAACCATATATGTCATAATAATTAAATAAAGTACTTACAAAGAGAGAAGAAAAAGAAGATAAACAAAAAAAGTAAAGAGAAGAATAGAAAAATATGACATAAAAGTGTTTGAAAAAAAAAAAGTAAAAAAATTTCTTTTTGTTTTAGTTGATAGTAAAAATGGTCCCCACATTTTGTTTTGTTTAAACTCTAGTTTGATATTAACACTCTCTCTCTCATATTCTTGTTATATTAAGAGGGTAAAATAGTCAAAAAATTATGTGAATAGTATAAAAAGTTGTTAAAAAGTGCCTCATGGATAGAATGTATGCTATAATGAAAATATTTTTATCAAAAATGTGCCATAGTGCCAATATCCGTTAGTGTATATAGTTTTTGTATAGAATATAGAGTCTGTATAGAATACATAGTCTATATAGAGGGTCATGGAGTTATGGGACTCCCAATATATAGTTTTCATTAGCCTTGAGACCTATTATCCGGGATTCGGTATCCAATCCGGGATCCGCCCATATCCCCTCCGGAAAACCGGATATCCGGGTGGGACGGATCCGGATTCGGATAGTGAAATTATGTATCCGGGCGGATCCGGATAGTAGAAATTTTTAGAACCGGATATCCGGATCCGGTATATACATATGACATATATATAAAAAAAACCTAGTCTTTTATAAGCCCAAATACTAAAAACTGAAACAAAATTAGAGTCCAAATGTTAGATTAATGTTTTTGGATATTAGAGCATCATTACTGGCGTTACTCAATGAATTACTCAGTATTTTTAAGCTTTAAAAATAAATCAAAAAGATCTTTTCATTAGAGAAGCGTTACACTGGGAAGCGTCGGAAGCAACTCATAAGACACGACACGTGTCAATATTTGGTTGGATAATAAAAAATAGAAAAACAAAAAAAAATTTCCATCCTATTCTCCGTTTTCTCGCGAATCTTTCTCTCTTTTCTCTCGACGGGGTGATAGTAATCCTAGATTTCAATTTCAGTAACCATAAATTCAAAATTTGCTCTTGGAACTTAGAATATTGGTCATTGTTGATCGACGCGTAGGTCAAGGATCTTCAATTTGATCCAATATGAGTTTCAATTTGTTCAATTTCTATGCTGAGCAGCTTGTGTCTGATGCTTCTGAGAAGAAACACTCGAAATCTTGCATTGCTCAAGCCATATCAGCATCTGGGTTGAGGTATTTTTTCCCTCTATAATCTATTAGTTTTGTCTAAATCTCTCTGGTTTTTTTTTAATTCGCAATTTGTCATTTGTTTGTTCTTTGGTGGATTTGGGGGTTGTTGGATTTTGATTGATGATGTTGATGTTGATGATGATGCTTAGTTGACGATGGTGAATTGATGATAAATTGATGATGTTTAGTTGTTGTTGATGATGATGAATTGCTTAGTTGATGATGATGCTGATGCTTTCTCTTGTTCTTATGGTTCGATTCTCGTGTGTGTGAAATTTTTTGTGTATCTTTGCTTCTTTCTCTTGCTTTGATTCCATGACCTGAGAACTAATTGCATGAATGATGATGATGCTGATGCTTAGTTGACGATGATGAATTGATATGCTTAACTGATGGCCAATGGATTTTCTTTGATTTACACATGTTTCTCTACATTTCTTGATGAGTGGATTAAGAAGTTCAAGCAATCTTGCAGGGTACATGCTGTTTGATCTTTATTTTCTCAAAGCAAGGCTTGGTCAAGGAAAATACAAAGTTCTCTACAACAAAACGAGGAAGGCATTCAATCCCTTGTGAATCGTGCCTTGCTATGTCTTCCACGCCATAAGCACATTAAGTTCATATCACAGACTGCTATCCTCGAGTTCAAATGTTGATTTGCGGATAGAGGGAGATCACTATTTGAAGGCGTTCTTAGGGAATACCCGAAAAGAACAGACTAGTGGAGTGTATATCTGGACCAAGTTCGTTTATATTCCGCTTCTCCAAAGTTTATGTTTCATTGCCATCTTTGTAGCATTCTTAACTTGTAACTCATGTTTTTCTTTGTACAGGAGATCCGGCTGGGAGAAATGGATGTAATTAGATCTTTATTCGAGAGAGTCATTAGCTTGAGCTTGCCTCCTAAGAAGATGAAGGTGCGAAACAGCCTGTTCTCTAAGTCTGTTTCATAAAGTGTTCTTGATTACTATGGATTCTAAACTATTTTGTGCTGTGTGTTCTCAGTTCTTGTTCAAGAAGTACTTGGGATATGAGAAATCTGTTTGTGACGAAGAGAGAGTCGAATACGTGAAACAGAGGGCGATGGAATATGCAGACAATACCTTGATCTGAGATTTTATTGTAACAAACTCCGAATTTTTGTAAAAATTCTAAAATTTTGAGAAGCAACCATTTGAGCAAGGCTGTCTAAAATTTAAAAAATATAATTTTAATGAAGGGATGATTTGAGGTTCTCTAGTGGAGGGATGATTTTGCTTAGGTTCTCTTAGAGTTGCTTTAGTTAATTTAGTATTAATTATATGATAAATTAATATGTGACTAACTTAGGAGGGTTGCTGGAGTAAAGATGGTCTTGGGGCTTCACCCTCACGCCTCACATCACCTCGCTGATCTGTTTTTTTTTTCTTTCTTTTCGCCGTTAACCACCGATCCTTCATCTCCCCATGACCGATTTTGCCGATGACGATCCAAGATGGAAAATAGTTGGTGAAAGTTTGATGGCAAGCCGTTTCTACCGCCGTCATGAGTGCCTTCCCGATACGCTGTTTTATGATTTTGTCTTTGGCTGTGACGACTCCGGTTTGCCGGTCTAGATACAAACGTAAGTCGTGAAGAACTGGTGTGACGGTTCTTTTGCTGAGGAGAATGAAAGAGACGAAGAGAACATTTTTTTTTCTTACGGAATGGATATCCGCCGGATATTTCTGTTTTTACCGGATCTCCGAAAACCGGATATCCGAATATACAGATCCGGATTCGGATATCAAAATTATGAATCCGGCCGGATGTGGAGCGGATGCGGATACACTCCATTTTGCCGGATATCCGGCTCCGTATCAGAGCTGGTTTTCATCTAGTATTTTTCTTAAAGAAATTGTTATTTTGGATTTTTGAAAAACTGAAAATTTCCTGTTTTTCAATTTTGTTGATTTATTATTTCCCTTTAAATTATTGTTTGAATTTTTTCTGATAATTACATGAACTCTTCATATACTTGTAATACCAATTACTCTTTACAAAACCAGACTAATTGAATCCATCAGCAAAAAACGCTGGAATCTCTGCTGATAAATCATTGTTTGCCAAAAATATATGTACATTGAAGATAAAGAAGAGTTATCACCCTTCTCTCACCGGTGTCAAACAAGATGTTAGTGGTTTTGTGTTGAACCACGAACGATGGCAAACGCAACTAACGGTGAAGTAGAAGAAAGTATGTGGTGCGGTCACTGCTGTGTTAAAACTCCTATCCGCCTTCAATAGTGCATGACTTAATTGCAACGTCACTAAAGTAACAACAAAACGTGGCAAGTAGTATGAGTTGAGTTGGGGCGAATCTAAAATCATTTTCTTTTTTCCTTTAAGCATCTCCAAAATTAAGCTTTGTTAAAGTTTTTTTTCGAACAAAAGAAAAAATAAAAGCACTTTTTCTTATCCGTTCCAGAACGAACTTAGCTTTTGCCAACGTAAATTTTCTCTTATTTAAATGAAATTTAGATTTCAAAAAAAGAAACAACGAAAGTAAACAAATGTCATGCGTATTGCACTAGAAGGTGTGCAAATGTCACATGACCACGATTTTTTCACCACTCACGTGTATTAAGTCATCAATATGTGCATAAAGCTCTTGAATCAATTTACATACTTTTATTATAAACCATAAAACCTAACTAAGGTACCAAAGTGATGATAAAAAGAGATGTTCCACGAATTACAAGTTTTCAATGCAGTAATATATACTTGTACAAGTCTCTCTTCTCTCGTTTGTTTGTTCAATAATCAAGCACAAGTTCATAAAGACTGGTGATCGATTAAAAATAATCCAAGATTTAATCAATTTCAGAACAGAGCTTTTTGAAAGTAGATTTACTTGGGAAGTTCACATGCAACTGAAAAAGAGAAGACAAAAGTCTTTTAGAGGTTAGAAATTTAGTTGACCCAAAGCTGCTTACTTAGTACCAAGTGAATATATATGATCTTGTCATGTCCCCAAGAAACATGATCCAAAAATTATGCAAAAGTCACCTCTTCAAGAAATATTCACAAACAATGCTAGAAATGTTAATAAATTTATTGTTGATTTTGATAATTAGACAATGGAGAATATTTTTTTAAAACAAAGATCCAAATGTTTACTTAATACTTGCACAAGAAATCTTGATTAAATTGAAGTTTAATATGTCTTCGATATATCTCTTTTGCAATCTTGCTTATGTTCTACCATCGAATTTGTTAATTTGTCAACTCCAACTATAAAAAGAGTTTATTTTTTGGGATAACGTAATTGGAGGGAAATTTTATGCACAATGGCAAATCGTAAAGAGTAAAAGACTGTGTTTTTACTTTTTACAGTACTGATATTTTGAAGTTTATCATTGATTTTACAAATGCTTTTAGAAAATATCTTATTATGACAATACAATACTGTTTACTGTTATAAGTTATGTTTTTTGTATTGGGATACAAATAATGTCCCACATCTGAATATTAGAAAATAACTGTAATTAGTATGAGTTTTTTGGAAATGAGCCCAATAAAAAATCCATGCAAATTTTATCATCTGGACCTAAAACACACAATATCATACTAATACTAATAGGTGAGTGGAAAATCCAATATTTTGCTTTAGTTAAAGTTTTCGAATAATTCCAGTTGAACTAAATGATTTTACGTACATCTTAGATTATGCTATTATTGGATTAGCATGTAAGTTTTCCGAACTTTTCGTATGATAACGTATCTCTATAAGTCTTTAAACGTCAAAGAAAGAATAAAGGGAAAACTTGTGTGCTCCTAGTAATTATTTTGTTAAAAATTAAATATCACAAAAAAATATATTTTTTTATGAATAATAACATTTCGAAGAATTTAATTAAACTAAACACGAAAAGCACAACAAAAGTAGTCTAGTAGTCTAGTAGTCTCTCTAAAGAATAATGATGATCCCTTTGCTTAAACGTCAACAGCACATCGCTGGACAAGCTGATACTTTACGCCCGGATCCTCACCGGAAAACTGTCCCGCGACTGTAATGTAAGCCGGACAATTGACGTGGAGGCGGTACCTACCGGAGATCCACGTTCCCACTTTCCATCTAACCCAACCGTCGATCTTGATATTCAGAAGCACCATCCCCGCCGATAGATCTTGGCTTAACGCTGGCGAAAGGTATGGTGCTACCGGTACGGTTGTTCCGTATAGAAATGGCGACCATACCGTCACATCAAGGTGGCCTTGATAAGTCGCCGGTAATAAAGTCGCCAACGTCACCTTATAACAAGAAAAAAAATTAATTGCTTAAAAAGGAAAAAAATAAACTAATTCAAACCTCACATGCAAAATCTAGACAATTCTCATATCGTTTAATACAAACGTTGAGATTGGTCTACTAGCTAGACTACTACCAAGATTTCGTCGGTCCATTTGTATTTGGTATTATATACTTTGTATAACATAAAAACTATATTATTCGTCGGTACATTCTTTATAACACTTTCTAGTAAGTGCTGAATCGCGAAACGCTAATTCAAATCGCTAATAAAATCTAGAATACCTGTTGGTTGCGGTAAGAAGCGTAAATGTCAAGGCGGTCATAGAAGATTCCGATCTTGTCATTCGGATTTCGAGAAGAGAGAGTGACCTGAATGTTGGAAGTGAGATAGTTTGGCTGAGAAATGTTGAACGCGTAGATTGTTGCGTCTTGAAGAACAAATCGCGGCCCGTGCGGGTGAAGTATTGCCCACACCAAGAAAACAACAAAAAGAACAGCTGCGAGAAAGCCAAGCACCACCGCTCCTATGCGTTTCCGCATCTTCTCATCTTCGTCATGGTGATGCTCACATTCCTTCTCCGTCATCTTGGCGGTTGCGTTTAGCGTTTAGCCGCGACGAAGGATTAGTGCGTTGCGTTGAGAGGCAGAGAGAGTTAAGTTACTATGGAGTTCAATGGTAATGAGACGTATATATAGAGTCTTTATGCGATATGATAAATTAATGTATATTAAATCAAGAAAGAAAAAAAAAACAATTCTTATTGCCAACAAGAAAGCGTAATAAGTTTTTTTTTTTTTTTTGTTAACGATCATATTATTATTTCATTAAAACCAATATTCGTGATATTTTAGTTTGTGAGACAATTGCATTTTTTGTATTTTTATTTGTATTTAAATAAAATTATAGACCCCATATTCGATTTTCGACAAATATAATCACTATGGGTGTTGAAATTACAGTTGACTCCCTAACGACCAAACAAACAATAGAAGTCGAAATGACAGATTTAATCCGAGAAAGTCTGCAATAGATATTTTTACGGTTGATTTCAAATTGACGTCAAACAGAAGACATAAAAATATGTCTACTCCTTAATTATAGTTTAAATTTTAATTAAAAAATTATAAAAAATAATTTGGTAAACCTATTGACCAAATAATAACCACATAGACTTCCTGCATTGTAATAAAATAAATTTACATATAAACTAGTCAAATTAAGGGAGGAAAGACTGATTAGGCTCAAATTATTTGATTTAGGGTTTGCTTAAGTAGACTTCTCTGTAGACTATTGGTGGTTGACTTTCTTATGCCATCAACTATTGATATTAGTCGTGAGCGTTCGGTCATAACCGAGAGAACCGAACCGATTAAACCGAGATGTTCGGTTTTCGGCAGCATCTGTGAGAGGATCAACAAACCGATCGGCGAAATTAATTTGGTAATTCGGTTCCCAGTTCGGATCGGTTTGGTGGGACACATAACCAATCAGTTTTAATTAACCGAGTTATATATACATAATTTTCACTAACCCTAACCCTAATAATTTTCATTTCTTTCTCTTCCACCTTCTGCCTCTCTCTCTTGCGATAAGCGATTCTGAAACTGAAAAAATCTGTCTCTCATCAAATCATCATCATAATCACCTTTCTTCTTCATCTTCGTCATCTACAGCTCTTCTCTCTGTCAAACATGGTGTAGAGATCGACCTTTTAGCTGTCCAAACCCTAATCTCGAGTTTTAGACAGGTAATGTCTTCTTCTTTTCTTTGTCTTCTCCTATGATGCTTTGTTGTTTGCTTCTCGTTAATCAGTGTATTAATGTGTGGGTGGTTTATTATTTTGACAAATCTAAAGATTGTAGCAGCGGCTCAGAGCCAGATCTGGTGGAACACTAGTAAAAAAAACATGTATACCCACCAAAGAATTCGTGGCTGAGCCCAATTATTTGTGGCTATAAATCAAAAAAGTCACGCATAGTCACCATAAAAAATCGTAGATATAGCCTCGTAACTAAATTATTGTCATGACTTTTCATGGCTATGAAGTCACGAATTTGTTACTCATGATTCGTCGCTAATCTTAGCTACGAAACTATCACCATCACTTCGTGGCTTCCAGTAGCTACGAAGCAACCACAATTAGTTCGTGACTAAGCTTAGCCAATAATTTTATGAACATTCGTGACAAAGTTAGTAGCTCCAAAACAACAAAAATAATCATCTAATTTGGTGGCTGATTGTTTGCAAAAAAATATATATATATTAATTTCTAAAATAAAAACCTGCAACGAAAAGCTAAATTCAGAAAACATGAAATCAAATAGCAATATTTTAACATAATCATAAGTAATCTTATTTTACATATGACCAAAAGAGCTTACTAAATAAGTGTTCTTCTTGTCTTACATATTACCAAAAAGACTTACAAAATAAAAGTCTAACTGTTTAAAAGTTTAACATAAAAGCTATAAACATCATAGCCTGTAATTTAAAGATCTAATGATGCACATCAGACATCTAAGTTGTCTTGGTTTGAACCTGGAATAGGTGCAGCAGTTGTAGAATCTGCATCAGGAGCAGCAGCAGAAGTTGTAGCAGGAGCAGCAGCAACAGAGGCTTGTCTAACTCCAAGAGACTACATGACCAGAATAAGAGCTTGTCGTGATGCAACCAGCTCGTCCATAACCATAACATTGGTGTTGAGTCACTTGAAGTTAGTCTCCAAAACAGAGATCAGCACTTCCGTGAAAATTCCATCTTTGCGTCAGTGTGTCCTCAGCACAAGATCAGTGAAGGGTGGTGCTTCATCCAGACTAGACTCAATCATCTATAAAAACAAAGAGGAAACATTAGTACATATATTAAAGTAAATAATAACATACAAAAAGTATAACACTTACCATCTCATGCTCAATCAGCAAAAAACGTCGAGGACATACACAATGCTTGTGAACCCCTATGCCATCATGATTAGATAAGTGGCTTCCAGCATTCTTTCTCTTCTTCTTTTCTGGTTCTGTTTCCCAGTACTCCACTAGAGTGTCCTAATCAGCCTCGCCAATGTACATGGGTCTCTGATTTGCCCTCTTCTTTTTGCTGATGCGCTTGTGTGTGGCCCCTGGTGGCATCCATCTACATTGCAGATCTTGCAATTAGAAGCACAAATAATAAAAAAAATCCACAAAGTTGAGTAAAATTTAACCATAGAACAAAGCCAAGTTAAGAATCGACATCTACAAATCCTAACCCACATAAACATGTTCGTAAGACATTGAAATGAGTAAAAGCTCAGAAACAATTACACAATTAATTACACACAATTAAAGCAAATACATAAGTAAAGTTAAAATACAAAAATCGAACACTTGTTTATGTTAAAAATTCAAAATCAAACATATCTAAACATCATCTGAGTTGAAAACGTGATAAAATCAAAACAAAAACAACAATATGAACAAATCAAATCCTAGAAAACTCTAAACAGAAACAAAAACAAAAGATCTAAGCAGCCTTAGAGAAAGAGAGAAATAGAGCAAGGAGACAAAGAGGGAAAGAGACATAACTGGTAATTAGGGAACACTTCTCCAATCGGAAGAAAAAAGAAGAAGGAGAAGAGACACCGTTAATTACCTGCTGGACCTGACTCGGAGGACTGTCGGAGACGACGGCCAGAGAGAGTCATTGCCGTTCGTCAAGGAATAGATCGGTCGGAGCTGGTTTTAGATTAGGGACAACATCTTCAAGGGAGAACAAGAAGAGGCGTTAGGGTTTTTAGTTTTAGCTTCTTTTTTCTAAGTGTGGTGGTGATATAAACGAAGAAGGAGAAAAATTAGTAGTATATTATAATACCCTTAAAATTACTATTTAGCCAAAATTTTCATTTAGCCGGGAAACTAAATTAATTAGTGGAGTTGTGAGAAATTAACTGCTGGGATGGTGGGAAATTATTTGGGTTAGTCCACCCAAACCAAGTAAAATTGGTTTAAAAGAATTATTTAATTTTAATGAATTTTGATAACAATTTTATGATTTATTAATATTAATTTTTATATGATTTAGTAACACTAATTTTCTGATATAATAAAATGTAATACACATAATTTGATATGATAGCCACAAAAGTACCAAAAAAGAATTAGTGGCAAGGTCTTAGTCTCCATTTAGCTACGAAAGATTTTAGTGGTTAGTGGGAGTTACGGTTTAGACACTAATACCATCGTGTCTATTTAGTCACTCAATTAATCGTGGCTATTTTGTGACAAATGTTGATGATGACACTAATATCATCGTGTCTACAAATGTTGTCACATGTATTATTTGTGATTATTTCGTGGCTAAATAGTTACAAAATTGCTACTAATTACTTTAGTGGTTAATTCGTGACAAATAAATTTATAGTCACGATTGTTAGTGACAAAAACGTGGTTATACGTTTTTTTTACTAGTGGAATTTGAACGACGACGTCGATGATGATATTGACGTCGCCGACGGTATTACTTCAGTTTCTCTCGTAAGAATTCATCTCTCAACTTCTTCTCCTTATCGATTCTCTCATTTCCAAATTTTATCGACGACTCATCGTTTACTTGTTGTTTTCTTTTGGTACTAGATCTGAACTCAGAAGATCACCGAGTTCGTATCTTCTCCGTTTGAGCAATGGCTTTGGTAAGTTTCTATTACACGCGATTCATCACTTCCGTAGCTCATTATACGTTTGATTAGAGCCGTGTACGATTGATTTCACATATATGTTCGTTGTGTATCTTGAGAATTCGATTTTGGTGTTGCATAGAGAAACTGATGTGTTAGAGTTTGATTGGTGAGTTTTTTTGTGGGAATCTTACTACTTTTTTTTTTTTCCAGGTTTTGCACACATACAAGGGAAACAAAGGTGCCTTTAAGGCACTCGTTGCTGCTGAGTATGCAGGTGTGAAGATCGAGGAGGCTGCAGATTTTCAGATGGGCGTCACTAACAAATCCCCTGAGTTTCTTAAGATGAACCCTATTGGAAAGGTGTGGAATCCCTTTCGATACATTATCTGCTTCCATTGATGTTTGCTGTGATTTCTTATCTGATAAAAGGTTATGATCTTACTAGGTTCCTGTGCTTGAGACTCCTGAAGGTACCATATTTGAGAGCAATGCCATTGCCAGATATGGTACAAGTTCTTTTTTTGTCTCTCTTACATGATTCATTGCTTGAAAGTGTATTGCAGGTAATGACTATTTGGTTGTTCCAATGCATTGAGCCGTAAGAATGGTGAATACTCTTTGAATGGATCCTCCCTCATTGAATACGTAAGCTCTTGTTTATCGTCTTGCTTTCCTTTTTATTATTTCTTACACATTTTTTTTTTTAATGTCTATGTGTATGGGTTGACATTTTAGGCTCAGATTGAGCAATGGATTGATTTCTCCTCGTTGGAGATTGATGCCAACATGTTGAAGTGGTTTGCTCCTAGAATGGGCTATGCTCCTTTCTCTGCTCCTGTAAGCTTTCCTTAATTTTTGTTTCTCGTCTCGTATACTGTGCTAAAATCTTGCTACCCACTAGTGTTTCACTTCCTTTGTTGTGTTCAGGTGAAAGGTGTAGATATCTCTTTGATGCTGCCTAGGTTTTTTGTGTTATCCTTGGTTTTTTCCATTGCTTGTGTATACATTTGCGTCTATGTGACTTGTCTATTTCGTTCTCCTTTCTAAGATCTGTAATATCAGGTTTAACAAGTTTTCTGTAAATGTATCCCGCAGCTTTGCAGAAACTTCTCCAGTGGTCTCTCCTCTGATGAAAGTGAAGGCAGTACATCTGATGAAGATGAGAAACCTCAGTTGAAACCTGAATCTTCAACAAGAGGCCGTGATGAATCTCAATATGTTACTACAGCATCAGCAAGCAAGTTGCCTACAGAACTCCCGGCAAAACAGGAACAACCAAAGTGCAAAGACAGTAAGCTCGTTCAAGCTACGGTGGCAAACTTTTTAGTTATGTTTGTGTGAGATGGAGAATGAGAAATTGCTATGAGACTGATGATTATGTCGCACTAAGCAAGAATTGGATAATGGATTCATCATTGCTTAATCGATAGTTTGTGTTCACGAAGTTATGTATAAATAATCTGCTCATTTTAATATAACAAAAACAAACCATCTCTCATGTATCTAAACTGAGTGATCAAGACAATATACCTTTTATCACATTTTGCCAATATTGAAACATCATTACACTTTACTTCTTCAACAGATCATCCATCACATTGAGCATTTAAAAGGATTCATTCAGAAACTTGTCGACTCTATGATTAGTTGAAGCTGAGAGAAACTTCATGCAAATAGGAGGTTTAACTCCAGCTATAGCAAGCACTGAACTTGGCAAAGTCCAGATTCCATCTCCACATATCAAACCAGAAGCCACTGTTGTCGCAAAAGCTTCAGCCTTTGGCGCATCTAACCTCTCCCAGAAAACAAAATAAAACTCCCCACGCACATGTCAATCGCAAAGTTAGACTCTAACTACTAGTTGTCTAACAGAATGTTAGAGATAGAATTGTTGTAGACAAAGTTTAACATAAATATCAATAGAAAAAGAAAATGAATATAATTTTTTTAATAAAAAATCAAAAAAAAATTCAGTTAAAGATTTTTTCAAAAATAAGTCTAAGCTAATGACTTAACTGCCTAAGAAAACCAAAAGCTTGATTTCCCCATATGTATAATATATAATCATGTCAAAAATATATAGAAGCAAGTACATAACATATATCAAAGAATAAAACAAGAAAATCTTAAAAATTATTCACCAATTTGCAATAAATTGGTTTACAAATTTTGCAGACTTCATGTTGATGTCAAACGAGTAGACATCAACAAGCCTCTACGCAGAGACTTTAACTCGAAGTCTATTTCTTGCGGTCTATTTTTGCAATTACAATTTAACAAAGCATACTGCAAACGAAGTCTACCATAACCGGTTGACTTCTTTTGTGGTCTTCCTTTGTTAATTTTTTGGTTAGTTTTGCAATTAAATAGATAAAACTAGATAGACTTCAATGGAAAGTTCAACGAGTTAACTTCAGTTATAGTCGACTCTGGTTATTTTTGCAATTGACCAACCCATTGACTTTCGAGTAGACTTCTGTCTACTAAGTAGACTTCTGTCTACTAAGTAGACTTCTGTCTACTAAGTAGACTTCAACTATCCGTCAACAAGAAAAAGTAAACTTCATCGTGGTTAGTTTTGCAATTGACCAAGTTTGACTTTTGCCAAGTAGATTGTCGTACGAAGTCTACAATGATGATGACTTCGTTTGCCGTCTACCTTGGTCATTTTTGTGGTTGACCAACATTTGAATTTTTTAAGCAGTAGACTTCTTTTGCAATCAACTAATTATTTTAATATAATAATATTACGGTCAATGCTTAAATATTTTGGTCAATCCAAAAATAGTCACTATAGAAGTCTACTCGTTTATTATCGTAAGAAGACTTAGCCTAGCAGTCATCACTAAAAAGGCAATAATTTAGTCAATTGCAAAAATACACCTTAGTAGACTGCAAATGAAGTATCTGACGGAAAGATTATGCAGTCTGAACCATATTTTTTTGTTTTCAAATGAAATTAAGGAGACTGAAATTTCAGTCTACGAGCTCGAAATTCGATAAATTTTTAATTGCAAAATTGACCACAGAGTAGACTTTACATAATATTATGACGGTTAGACTAACAAATGAAGTCTAATTTCGCAAAAAAATCAAGGAAAATCATGAAATCTACCGGAAATTAACCTTATCGGTAGTTGTTTCGCAATGACAAAGCACCGAAGACGTCGTATTTAGTCACCACGGAAGAAACCCAACACCAATTTAATCACTATCCAAGAATCATAACATATAACAAGATAAATGCACTTGCAAATTTTCTTGGATTGAAATGGAGAGGAGATGGAAGAAAATGAAGTTCTCATAGCATTGGGTGTTATTTAGCTTACAAATTCAGGTTGTTGAAGCTTTAAGAGCTTCAAATTTGGTTGTTCATGGTTGTTGGAAAATTGATGGCGGTGGCACAACCGTAAATAAAAGAAGAAGATGAGGATATGGATGTAATAAACATTTTCGCAAGAAATTCAAATAAATTAGAAATAATGGCATTTTTGTGAATAGAATGAATAGACAAGAATTTAGTAGAGAGAAAGTGAAAATGTTGGAGAGAGAAAAAAAAGGGTCTAACATTGCAATTGACTCAAGTTAGGGGTTTACTTTTGCAAGCATCCCTTAGTTTGTTGGCTTTTTAGCTTTACCTTTAATGCAAAATTAAGGAACATGTTTTTATTCCTATGAAAATTTTGCAATGTTAAAAATAAATCTTTCTAAGGCTATCCACAATGAAGCTGTTGAAAAAAATATTCAACAGTTTAATCACTCCAATTGAGGTGTTGAAAAACAGAAAAAACTGACGTGGATTAATTTGGGTTGAATCAAAAAATTTGGGCCCCACAAACACATGCCGACATTCCATTTTCGTTTTTTTTTTTTTTTTTATTTTTTAAAAAAAAGAAAAATATATGAGAGAGACATGTGTCGTATATTTATTGGACAGTAAGATTTTGGAGATGTTTTTCTTATCTTATCATTTCAAAATCAATTATTATATAGTAAATATTTTTTTTATAAAATAATTTTTATATCAAAATTCATCATTTTTAAAACTCTATAAATAGAGACTTGGTTCATTTTATTCCGACACAAAAAAAAAACCCAACATTTCTACTATATTTTCAAATTCTTCTCTAATAAACTCTTGTTTATTTCAATTTTTTCTTTTTTGGGAATGGATCCTAACAACAATCCTACCCAAAATTCTACTAATTACCCTTTTCCATTTCCAAATCCCAACAATTATCTAAATCTTTATTTCAACCAATCTCAAAATATCCCAAATTATGGCTTTCCACCAAATTTTCCAATCCCGTCATCTGTTCCAAACTATAATCCATATTATGGATCCATGATGCCATATTCATCTCAACCACCTCCTTATTCTTTTACTCCAACGGGTAATGAAAGTGTTCAAGATGTTAGAGAAATTGAATTTCCTGGATTTTCTACGCAAGTAACTCTTGGAGGGATGAACAGTGTTGATTAAAGAGGTTTTTAAACACAAATGTCCGTGTGTTTGTATTTTCCGAATTTGAAGTTTGTGTAATTTTATTTGTTTTAATAATAATAATTTTTATTTTTGTTATATTAAAATATTAAGAAAAATATAAAACTAAATTAAAAAAATAATAATGTAACTTTTATTAATTTTAAATTACTATAAATTTGTTGTTATCAAATTAAGTAAAATGAAAATATAAAGTGAAAATAGTGGGGTAAGGTGTTGAATTTTATTAAACAAAACCATTGGAGAGGTTAAAATTTATTTGGGTGTTGAATGATTAGGTGGAAAAAAGAGAAAATGACGTGGAGTGTTAAAAGTCGAGGTGGAGGGTGTTGAAAAAAAAAACCATTGTCTAAGAAGTTTATAACAGATGAAACGCAGTGCAATATCAAAAAGATTATCTCTCAAACCTAAATTATCTCGCCTCTCTCCTCTCAAAACACAAAAGCCGCCGTCTCTGGTTTTTTGGCCAACGTCCAGTGGCTTTATAACCCCGGCGTTGTGCTTTCTTTATGCTTTCCTTTCTTCTGTTGTAGTGTTCCTCTCGGCTGTGTAGTTCTCGAACGGTTTTTGACTTTTCTCGACGAGATCGGAAGTGGAGCTACTCTGGGTTCTAGGTGTAGATCTATTGATGATTTTGAAGATGCTGATGCCTTGTTCGATCTACCTGTGTATTGGATTTGTTTTGCCAGCGATTCATCCTCTTTCTGCCGTGTTCTCAAGAGTCTCGCTCTACCTTTAAAGTAACAGATCTGGTCCATCGTGTTGGTCGGTGGTGTTCGTCGGAGTTGTCTCTTCAGAGGCGGTGGTGCGGTCGATTCTATTGTCCGGTAATCGAGCTCAATCTCATCAAATTAAGCTAGTTTGCTATATCCCCGGCTTATTTGATGTTGGCCTTAGTTGTTGGTTTTTGCTTATTCCACTGGTTTGTTAGGTCAGCTAGTCTAGCTTTCGATCTCGAGGGAGTTACGGCCGGGTCTGTTGTTTGGTTTAGGATAACTTTCGTTTACCTTTTTATTTCTTCGTTGAATCTTTAAACCAAGTCTCCTTTCACCGCCATTAGTCTAGAAAATAAATAGGTCTGTTCCGTGGTCTGTTCCATGTCAGTTCATTGTAAGACTAAACCCTGTGGCAAGTGTCCATTTGTGGGGAGGCATAATTCTTGATATAGATTCTCGGTTCAAGATTAGGTGGTTAGGAATTAGATTCGCGTTCTTGGCTTATTTTGTTCGAGGTATTCGTTTTTAGATGGGTTAAATCTTCGCGGTGGCCTCTATCTTTGGATCTCTTCCATTTGCGTTTGCATGTCCTTTCGACATCGACTCTTGAGTCCTTAGTCCCGCGACTAATGGTCTCTTCCGACTTCCCCAGTGATTTTGAGAGCTTTGCTTTTGGTTTTAGTTTTTATCTTGTGTTCCCTTGTATCGGGATTAAGCCTCCGGGGATATCTTTGTTTTCCTCCGGTTTTAGGATTTCAAAAACGCATTTCACCCTGTATTTCACCTTTGTATAATATAATGGAAATGTTCTAGTGAAAAAAAAAAAGTTTATAACAGATAAAATCCTTTAACAAAAAAAAAAGTTTATAACAAATATAATTTGTAGATTAAAAAGCTTCCACGTCATTTCTCTCTCTTCTCTCACTTCCATCTTTCAGAGAGAGAAAGCGATTTCCGATCTAAATCGGAATCTTCTTCCGGCTTAGCCGGATTTTTGTACTTTGTACAGGTTCCGACGTTAGTCGGATTAGTCTTTCCGTTTTTCGGATATTAGTAATCTCTGATTTAGTTTGGTTTTTGGTTTTGTTCTTTCTCCTCTTTCTACAGGATTTTAAGTTCGAATCCCGCTTGCTATTGCGTGATTTCTCTCTTGCTCAGGGTTGGCTTGACTCAGCTCAATAGTTGGAGTAATATCTTCGCCATAAAATTCTTCGTCTTCTTACGAAGTGGACCTCTGGGGTTAATGAAATATACATGTCTCTTAATTCACAATAAACATGTCGCTTTCCAGAACGGGCTAATGAAATATACAAACCTGTTTAATCCCATCTTCGACGCTTTCGTGTGGGGAACGGAGAAAGAGGGTGTGATGAATTTACCAAGAAGACCTATAGTCATTTTTAACACAAAAAAAAACAACAAAATTCATGAACTATATGATTCACAATATCTCTATTTGATGAAAGAGTTTTCATGACTTTTGTTATGAAGGAAATGGTATAAAATCATAAACCAATAACATAATATTTGAATTCATTAACAATCCAAGATTTTTTTGTTTTACTTGAATAGCATAAAACTTTTGATGACTTTATAAAACTTTTAATCCAATAACACTAGATTTATCAAGATTTTAGATAACTTTATACAATTCCACAACTAATAACACTAAATTTTAAAGGAGTTTTAAAAAGTCTTGATTGAATAACAACATATTTTACATAACTTTTAAAGTCATTAAAATTCTATTTAACTCTCAAACAAATAATCCCTCCTTAAATTCACCCCTAGGGGTGAACCTAAGTATTTTTCATCTTTAAAAGTCAATTTAGTTTGTAACTGGGTTCTAAGACCATCTCCAATGGTTTTCCCTATTTTTACCTGTAAAATAGAGGAACTCTATAATAGAGGTGATTTTTGCTCCAATGGATACCTCTATTTTTTCCTCTAAAAAAAATATTCAGTAGAGATTTCTTTTTTATTTTACTATTAATACTTTTTACTTATAAAAGTTGCAAACTAACCCATTTATTTTAGTATTTGTGAAACTTTCATAAAATTATGATATTATTTAAATTTTTAACATTCATAAATATTATTTAACTATCACATTTATTAAAGAAATACATATAAAAGTGTATTTATTAAACTATTGTAATATATATTTTAAATATTATTATTAAACTATTTAAATATATATTTTATTTATTTTGATCATAAATATAAAAATGTTAAAAGTTCAAAACTCTATTATAGAGGAAAAAATAGAGTTCCTTATATATAGAGGAAATATTAAATATATATTTTTAAAGAAATATATAAATGTATACAGAGGAAAAGAAATAGGGTTTTGTGCAAAAAAATCCTCTAAACAATTTTTTTTTTTGCATGTATCCTTCAACTCAGAAAAATGCAAGTCAATATCACCAACTCAAAAGTCACCCGCAATATAACCCTGGTCAGTATATAGGTTTTGTAAATTGTGTATCTCCGTGTATAAATACTAAATACTACGTCGTTTTGAGTATTTTAAAGTAACAAAATATTACTTGGGGGGCGAGGCTTGAACTCACAACCTCCCGCACAATCATAACCACAAACAACCAACTCCGAAGAACTATAATTGCTTCAATTTACCAATACGTATATATATTCTTCTTTCATCTCCGTCACTGTCTTTGTCTCTTCATCTTCATCAACAACATCGGCGACGACGATTCAGTCTCAGCTCCTTCGCTGCCATAACTGTAACACTGTGATAGATGTAGTGCTTAAATACAAAGCTAGAGAGAGAGTGGTCAAGAGAGACTAAGGAGATAGATCATAACTACACTTCGTTTACTATTCAGATCCAATTAACACAAACTGGCAATATATGGCTCCTTCATCATCTCCAATGGAGTAATTTGTTATGTCAGATCTGTTTCCCGATTCAAACTAATTCTCATCCCTTCTTTGTTTTTCATCAATCTTCGATCTTCACCGTCATCCTCAGCATGGTTATTCATTTTTTCTCGACCGTTTGATGTCTCTGGTAAAATCTAAAGGTGAGCATTCAACGGTGGTTTCAAGATGCGATGATAAGTTATTGGTATATATATATGCATATATTTGTAAAGTTATAAAAAGTTTCTCGTGGCACAAGTCTTTTAGTCTTCTTAGATTACTAAGGAGGTCACACGAGTTCGATTATGGCATGTGCCCTTTTTTATAAGAAAAAATAAGCAAAACGACGTAGTTTAATGACTAATATACAGAATTGTACAGTTTGAAAAACCTATATACAGTTGAAGGTTATATTGCGGGTGACTTTTGAGTTAGTGACATTGACCTGCAGTTTTTGTAGTTGAAGGGTTAACTTGCAAAAAAGAATTGGTTGGATGGTTTTTTTGCACAAAACCCAAAGAAATACATTAATATAAATACATTAAAGAAATCTATATAATAATAACAAACTGAATAAATGCAACTAACTGTTGTGTTTTTTCAATCGTACATTTTGGATATTTTCTGAAAAGTCGTGATGGATCATTAAAACGGTTATTTATGAAGAGTTACAACTGTTCACTGTAAAGTTGTGTTGATTGGAACATTCAAATTATTTTTAATCTATATATATTTGTCTGTTTGAACTGTTTCTATTTTTTTGTCATGACACAAAATCAACTAAAATTTCAACCTCAACGGTTTATTCATTTTTCTAAATTATTTTCTAGCATTCATCCTTTTAAAAATCAAGAAATTCCTTTAATTATTGTTTTAACAAAAGATTTTTGGAATGATGAATCTATCTCGAATAAATGACACCAAAAATTGTGTTTTTTCAATCGTACTTTTTGGATAATTTTCCAAAAAAAACTGTAGAAAATTTAAATTTTGTGTTTTACATACACAAAGTTGTGATTATTCATTGTAACAGTTTTTTTGTAAAGTTGCAACTGTTCCTTTTAGAGTTGTGTCTATTCGAATATTCATATATTTTGAAATCTATATATATTTGTCTGTTTGAACTGTTTTTCATTTTTTTTTGCCATGAGACCAAATAATATAAAATTTCAATCTCAACGGTTTTACAGCTCTCTAAATTATTCTCTAGCATTCATTCTTTTAAAAGTAAAGAGATTCCTCCAATTCTTGATTTAACAAAAGATTTTTGGAATGATGAATCTAATTTACAACTTTTAGTTAATTTTATACATAGAGTCATTTTCCAAGAGTTAGATGGATTATATAACGAGCTTTTGGATTTGACTTTTGAATATGGTAATAAAGATGCCTTCTATTTAAAAGCAGTTTATATGAGTTTGTAGGTATAATCAAGTGCAGACACAACAGTTGCGATTTTTCGTAGTACATTTTCGTCAAAAATGTTTTTATTTGTTTTTTTTTAATTCAAACGGTTGTATCTGTTCATTGAAGAGTTGTGTCTTCTCACTATATTTTATTTATATTTTTTTATCACAACTTTTTGTTCTAATAGGTGTGGCTATTTAAATAGTCATGCTTTTTGAACTCTCTTTATATTTGTCTCTTCATCACTAACTAACAAGTTCGTTGAAACAAATTTTTCATTTTATGTTGAGTCCAGATAATTGAATATATTCTATAATTTGCGGAAATAAATAGAATATATTCTATAATCTATATAAAATTTTACAAATGATTATAGCAATAGAGAAATTTTATACAACTTAATATTGAATTTACAGTTGTGTATATTTATCTTAACTTTCCGTTTTAAAAAATATTTTAATATTTAAAAATAAGAATAACAATCTGAATAAATGAGAACAACAGTTGCGACTTTTTGTAGAAAAATTGGTTTTATTTGTTTTTTTTTTAACTCAAACAGTTGTATTTGTTCATTGTAGAATTGTTTTTTCAGTATATTTTATTTATATTTTTTTCATCACAACTTTTCATTCAAATAGGTGTGTCTATTTAAATTGTCATATTTTTTTGAACTCTCTATATATTTGTCTCTTCATCAATAGCTAACAAATCATTGTTCGTTGAAACAAATTTTTTCATTTTATGTTAAATCTAAATAATTTGAATATTATTTTGTTTATTTTTTATATCTAATATTCAATGTTATTCTATCATCTAACTAAAATATTTGAAATGATTATAGTAATATAGAAATTTAATAAAACTTAATTTAGAATTTACAGTTGCGTCTATTTATCGTAACTTTTTGTTAAAAAACTATTTTAATATTTAAAATTTATTTTATTTTGTTCTTAAGAGTTGTGTGTTTTAATTTTAATTTTCCGTTGATATTGTTTCACTCATTATTAAATATATTTTTAATTATAGTTATTTAATAGAAAATTACATTATTCATTATAACCATTAGTTCAATATTTTCAGTAAGGATCACTTTGTCATAATAATTTTTTTTAATTGTAGCTCTTTACCATAATTCTTCAAAAAATTATCTTATATTTATAATACTTTAAACAATATATTTTGCAAAGTTGCGTCTATTCTACATAATATTTTTTGTTATAAGTTTTCATTTTGATGATTATGTTTTTATTAACAGTCTATGTATTCAATTATTCTATTACATTCAAACAATTTCATATGTATAATTCTAAATTTTTAAATTTAAATTTTTTTTTCTAAAATACTTCCCCCGCGACATCGCGGGGGGGGGGGGTATGAGTCCTAGTATATATAGAGGAAAAAATAGAATTCCTCTATATAAGTGTATTTATTAAACTATTTAAATATATATTTTAAAAGAAATAGATTAAAAGAAATTATTATTAAACTATTTAAATATATATTTTATTTATTTTGGTCATAAATATAAAAGTGTTAAATGTTTAAGGACCATTTTATAAATAAAAAAGTTCAACTCTATTTTAGAGGAAAAAATAGAGTTCCTCTATATATATAGAGGAAAAAAATAGAGATCTCTATTATAAAGATAGAAATAGAGATGGGTTGGAATACATTTTACTCTAAAATAGAGTTAAAAAGCAAATATAGAGGTGGGTTGGAGATGCCCTAACTAGGTTAACTACCTACATATTGGCAATAATTTCTTTAAACCAATTTATATATGGTGTTAAATGGTTAAATATTGATTCTAAGAGTAAGATTTTTTTGAATAAACCCTTTTAACAAAACAAAAAAAGATTTACTGGATCAAAAGTTGAATTCTTCCACTAGGATTTCAATGTTATTTGATTGCCCATAAAAATGTACAGCAAATGAGATCGAATTCTGAATAATAATTATTGATTAGAAGAATATTCGCCCTAACAGAATTTATTTTTGAGGAATTTTAATTGTGAGTTTATAATATGCAACATACTTTAGCATTCTTTTTAATAATTTTAAATTTACTAAATTGTGAAATGGGTGGGCGTTTGGGTATTTGTTCGAGGTTTAGATCAAGTATTTTAGACATTCAAATATTTATAGATTTCAGGTTCTGATCAGGTATTTTGGGTTCGAATTTGTATTACTTGGAATTTCCAAAACTTAAAATTTTAGTATCCACAAACTACTCAAAAATATCCAAATATTTTGAAATTTTAAGATTTTTTCTCAAATTTACTAAAAAATAACAAGTAGTTATGTCAAAACCAAAAAAAAAATGTCATTAATTCATTGTTATTTATAAAGAAAATAGCTATCGAATAATTCATTATAAAATGTGAGAACAAATTTTTAGATTTTTTTTCATTAGTAAAGACAGATTTGTTTTTATATTTTTTATCTAGTCAAACAAATATATTTACGTATAGATTTTTATGGATCACCCTACAAAAATGTGCCACTATAACTAGCTAGAGACTTATTTATATACATATCTGTGTATTTTTTTTACATGTAAGATTTTCTATCAAGAAGCCAAAAAAAGTTTCTTTGGAAAGAAAAATCAAATTGTCGTCATTTAAGTTTGCTATCTTTTGTATCATCCTCTTTTCTCTTGCTAGTGTTTACGAATGTATGTATATCTTACATATGCTTTAGGTTTCGTTCATCATAATTATTTGTTATTATTATAAAGGAATTTTTTGTTCATATTCTTCAGTCTTTTAAATGGTTTATTTTTCATATATATATATGCAAGGTACAAACACGGAAGGTTTTGAGGCAAGCAAGATAAACTTACCACGATGCATGCCAAGGTTGCGATCACAATGTCCTGACAAAAAAAAAGATGTTTTTGTTGCACGGAATTTGCGCATCAACCAAAGCAGATTGTGAGACTACACCTAGCTGTAAATAACCCTAAGCTGAACCCATCACCTCTTTCAAAGATTTTAAGATTTTAAGATTTATCTATCAATACAAAGAAGAGTAGTATCGAAACATCACTGCTCTTCTTAGTATTGTAGAATTTCTTACAAGGGTTATGCAAACAAGCATTAAAACATGTAAAATGAGAATCGTTTCAGTTTTAATAACTAAAAGCAACACATATTCTTCGATTGCAATAAAACTTGACAGGGGCTAAATAATCTACAGTTCAGAAGTGATCAAAATTATGTAAGTAAATGATCATCTAAACAAAATAACCACATCATATGAAATTCCAATTAATTGCACATATGAAATTTTCATTTAATTGCACACAAACGATTATGATAATTGGACTTATTATTGATTAATGGTCCTTATTTATCTAATTGCACACGAACGATTATGGTAATTAGGTGATTAGTGAAGTGATTGAGACCACGGAAGTGAATTATTCATATTTACGAGGTTCGCGTTCATTGTTGATTGTTTTTTTTTTTTTTTTTTTTTATTGGCTCAAACAAGCCAATGCGAAGGTACATTGTTAACATATGTAACTAAATGCGGAACTGTGCGAGCTCGTCGCGCAAGATTATCCGCTTTACCATTCTGAGAGCGCGGGACATAGACTAATGAGAAAGAGGTGAACTCCTCCTTATCTGCCTGTATGTCCTCCAAGTAAGGTGTAAAAGCTGGCCACTCGGAAGGCGAAGACACCATCTTCACTAAGTCAGAGCAGTCGGTGAGGAAAACAACTGATTGGTTGTCCGCTCGAATCATACATCGCATGGCCCAAATAAAGGCCTCAATCTCAGCATGAAGAGGGGACAGGCTACGACGAAGGTTGGCAGCTCCCATAGTTGGGGCATCACCAAATGGTGACGTACAAAACCACCCTCGACTGTATAACAGTCTGTTTCCTTCCAGGAACCATCTACAAAACAAAAATAGCTCGCCAAAGGGCTAGAAGCGCCGACGCCCCTGCTTCCTTGGGGAACATCCACAGTAGGAATAGCCGATACCATTGGTATATCCTCTGTTTGAGCCAAAGCCCATGCTTTGGCCTCATCCTCCGCTAACCTCAAAAGCGCTAGTGGATTGGAATCCAGGTTACTAAAAAGTTTATCATTTCGCGCTTTCCAGATATACCACAGGATCCAGGGAAAAAATGTCTGTGATGGGACATTTGTAAACCGCCAAAAAAGAGAATCCATATTTGTGAAAAGTGAACCCGATGGGAACGCATCCAAGGCTGTCGGAAACGGCGATAGAGCCCAAACCTGTTGAGCAGGCGGACACTCAAAAAGGGTATGATTAATTGTCTCCTCATGAACACAAAGTCCACATGTGGCATCACAACTCATACCACGTTTTCGTAGATTAGCTGTAACCGCCACACAGCCTGAGAGCATATGCCACATAAAATGACGAAGTTTCGGTGGGCACTTAATTTTCCACACAAAGGCCTGAAGAGGTGTAATGTCCGGCTCGAAAACATCTGGCCCAGAAGGGTCCGTATGACGGGACCGTAGACAGTGATAACTTGATTTGACCGAATATATACCAGACTTGGTAAAATGCCATCCCAGCAGATCCGGTTTATCCGGTTGTCGCAGCGGTAGGGCAGAAATTATAGCAACATCTTCCGGTACAAACGTAGCCGTAAGCTGAGCCATATCCCAGGAATTAGAACTCCTGTCAATAAGATTTATAACTCAGAGCAGAGGATTAGAAGGCGATCCTGTGCTTAATGCTAGTCTCGGGGATTGAGCAGGGATCCAGGGGTCAGTCCATACAGAGATGGAAGCACCAGATCCTACTCGTGTAATGAGTCATTTATGAACCAGAGAGCGAGCCGAAATGATACTCCGCCACCCATAAGACGGGAGTAAGATTTAATAGGATCCAAAGGGTCCGAATGCCTATAATATCGACCTTTAAAAACCCGTGCAAAAAGCGACTCCGGTACCGTGATCAAACGCCAGAGCTGCTTGGCCAGCAGAGCAGTGTTAAAATCATCCAAACACCGGAAACCTAAACCTCCAGCATCCTTACCACTGCATAGTTTATCCCATGCCACCCAGTGTAAACCTCGTGATTGTCCCGATGAGCTCCACCAGAAATTCGAAATCGCACTGGTTAATTTCCGTGTTACCGTCTTAGGTAATCTAAAACATGACATCACAAAAGTAGGGACCGCTGTAGCGACAGACTTGATCATGACCTCCTTGCCCCCTTTTGATAAAAGCCTAGCCGGCCACCCACTTGCTCGAGCTTGCAAACGATCCTGAACAAACGAAAAAATTTTCGTCTTTGCTCCACCCAGGCTTTCTGGAATACCTAGATAAGAACCCATACCACCCAAAGTTGTGATCCCCAGAACCCCTTTTAGTTCCTCCCTAAGATTAAAATCCACGGTATGTCCAAACTGAACCGAGGATTTTTGGAAATTGATCTGCTGACCAGAAACCCGTTCGTACTTCTTAAGAATCCCTAATACCACTTCACATTGCTCCTTCGTAGCTCGACAGAAAAAGAGACTATCATCCGCAAATAAGAGGTGTGAGATAGCGGGACTAGCAGTTGACACCTTGATACCCGTAATAAGTTTCAGCCGCTCTGCTTTCCGAAAATGTGCAATAAGCACCTCCGTACAAAGAATGAAAAGATAGGGCGACACTGGATCTCCTTGACGCAGACCCCTACAAGGAATTATAGACCCATAGGCTTGCCCATTAAGAAAACCTTGTATTGAACCGACCGAACACAGAACATGATCCAGTTTATCCACGTTTCACAAAATCCAAACTGTCTAAGTAAATGTTCAACAAAGGGCTACTCAACCCGATCATAAGCCTTACTCATATTTGTCTTTATAGCCATGAACTTTCCCTTGCAAGAGGGATTTGTCCGGAGACCGTGAAACAATTGTTGATTGTTGATTAGGTGAAAATTGTTTTCAAGCATTCTTATGCTTTTATTTGGTTTTACTTCTTGCATTCTAGTGGATGGTCATCATACAGCGATGGGAACCAGTAATTTCCCCATCTTTCCCCTCTTCCCTACCGTTCTAGCTAGAAATCCAAGGACTACCCAAGCATTACTGGAAAAAAGAAATGGTCCACTCTATTGGAGAAGCACTTGGTGAAATTCTGGAGTGGGAAATCTCCTCTACTTGCATACAACTCAAGATCTTACTCAATGGTCTGGAACCTATTACGAAAGAGACCATCATCGAGTTCCCGGATGGTAGTGAAGCTGTTATCTGGTTGGAATATAAAAACCTTAAGAATCATTGGTCTCACTGCTTGAGACTGACCCACGACAAATCTCAATGTCCGGGCCTACAAAAGATAAACAAGGACCAAACTAGGCAAAGCAGAAAAGAACCAGTTTCTTATGAGCAGAGAACAACCTCGAGAAACTACTACACACCTTAGGATAACTTCCTTCCTCCTCGAAACCAATCCCAAGTCTCTGGAAAGAGTCAACCTCTTTTCCCCAGTTTCAACCAAAGGAAAAGATCCTTTGCAAAGATGAACAATTACTCGAGATCTTTCTCGACGGTGAGACGATCTCCCACCCCTGCCCGGAATCACTATGAAAAACCATACAGGGCCCGATCCCCTCCAAGATACACCAACAATAGAGAACTCTCCCACCCCTCTCGGTCCAACAGATCAGTGGATCTTCGTCCCCCAACTCGAAACCTGAAATGGAGAGAGAAGTCAGCATCCTCTGCTGAACAGTATGGTGAACCCTCTGTGTCCTCCAGAGCTCGGAGACCGCCCCTAGAAAGAGAAACTTTTACTACAGATAACTCCAGTCTCCCGACCCAACCTATTGTTGCCTCTCCACGAGCCTCTCCTAACTTAACAATCCCACAAACTGTCCCTACCAGAGAACATATATTGGAGGATCTTCAAGAGGTTACCATTCAGTATGTTTCTTGCCCTAACCCTATTGAGAGTGCTGGCCGCAGAGTGCGAGTCCTTCAGAGTGACTCGGAGAACCTTATGGAACACACAGCTGACACCATTATGGAAGCCAACTTACGCTCTTCAGCACTCCAAATCACCCCAGGTAACAAACACTCAGTTGGAGGAAACTCCTGTGAACCCTCCTGTTCCTATTTACCCTCCGCGAATCAGGGAACCAGGAAGCTCGAGTAAACGAGACCGGGGTCGCCCTCCCCTACAAAAGCAAAATGGTAAGTCAAGTCTCATTTTACCAGGTGCGAAATCACAGAAAAGAAATCTTACAAAAGGGTCTCCACGCAAAAGCTCTGAGTCAAAAGGTCCAAGTAAAACCTTTTCCTCCAAATCAAACCAAAAACGAACCTCAAAAGGATCCAACAATTCGAGCTCTCGAAATCCAATTGCCTCGTCCAATCACCAAACCCCACCTGGTGATGGGGATCAAGCGCAACCGAGAGTAACACCACCACCACCCTCATCTTCTGTACCACCTCGAGTTAATATAATTCCTGGCATCAAGAAGAAAAAGGTGGATTTTCGAAACCGCCAACCCCTCTACCTTAAGGATGGTGAGCTGGAACTGTTGTGGGTTGGGAAACCCCATAACAGTCCAGCGACCAAAGGAAATCAGGAAGAAGATCTTTCCTGATGTTCTCTTTTTAATGGAAACCAAAAATCCCTCAGAGAGTGTATAGAAAATCTTACAGTGGTTGGATTATCCACATCATCACTTTGTTCCCCCACACTCTCCTGCCGCAGGTGGTCTAGCCTTGTTCTGGAAGTCAAACATAGAAGTAGAAATAATTACCTCTAATCAGCATTTCATAGATAGCAGAATTAAAGCAAAAGGCAGAACTTTCGCTGCTACCTTCCTCTATGCAGACCCAGAGAGAGTTAAATGAATTCAAGTATGGAACATCCTTCAGGAGATTGGTTTAGGTAGAACTGGCCCCTGGTTCATCACGGGAGACTTCAATGACATCATTTGCAGTGATGAAAAGGTGGGAGGCCCTGCTAGATCGGAAGGGTCTTTCTCTGATCTACGCACCTTCATGTCCACCTACGACCTTTATGACTTGAAACATTCGGGTAATTTTTTATCTTGGAGGGGAAGAAGAAATTCCCACCTGGTCAGGTGTAGACTAGACAGAGCAATGTCGAATAGTGATTGGATTTTGGCTTATCCTTCTGGTAGAAGCGAGTATCTGCGCTTTGAGGGTTCGGATCACCGCCCTTTGGTTACATCTTTTGATCCGGCCTTACGGAAGCACAAGAGCCTGTTCAGGTATGATAGAAGACTCAAGAATAATCCCGAAGTAAGTAAACTGGTGAGTCAAACCTGGAAGTCAAATTCATCAGCATCCATAGATCAGCGCCTCCAAAAGTGTCGTTTAGCCATCATCCAGTGGAACAAAGAACAAACACAAAATAGCCAGAAGGGGATACATTCACTCAAGGAACAACTTGAAGAAGCTATGACTGACGATATGTTTCTACAAGCTATCATTGATGATCTAAACCAGAAACTCTTAACAGCCTACAAACAAGAAGAAGAGTACTGGAGTCAAAGGAGTAGACAACTCTGGCTTACCCTTGGAGACAAAAACACAGGGTATTTCCACGCTGCAACAAAAACCAGAAGAGCTATAAACAATATTTCGGTCATCGAAACAACGAATGGAACCAAGGTCTATGAGGAAAAAGAAATTGTTAAAACAATTGCTGACTACTTCCAAGACATCTTTACCTCACAGGACGACGCAAAAACCAATATTGTTAATGAAGCTCTATCCCCATGTGTTACTCAGGAGATGAATGAAAAGCTTATAGCTATGCCCTCCCCCTCGGAGATCCAACAGGCTTGCTTCTCAATCCATGCAGAGAAGGCTCCAGGTCCCGATGGCTTCTCAGCCAGCTTCTTTCAGACCAACTGGTGCACAGTGGGGGACGCAATCATTGCAGAGATTCGAACCTTCTTCATCACTGGGAATTTACCTGCAAAAGCAAATCATACTCATGTAAGGCTCATCCCAAAGATAACTACAGCACAAAAGGTTTCTGATTATCGACCTATAGCTCTCTGTTCTGTATACTATAAAATCATTGCAAAGATCTTAGCAAAGAGGCTACAACCTGTTTTAGACTCTTGTATCTCGGAGAACCAGTATGCTTTTGTGCCTCAGCGAGCTATCTCTGATAATGTCCTGATAACACATGAAGCCTTGCATTACCTAAAGACCTCAGGAGCCAAAAAAAGATGTTTCATGGCGGTCAAAACTGACATGAGTAAAGCATACGACAAGTTAGAATGGGATTTCATAAAGGCTGCTTTTGAGAGAATGGGATTTCATCGAACCTGGACTCACTGGATTATGCAATGTGTTTCCACCGTCTCTTATTCCTTCCTTTTCAACGACCAAGCTAAAGGATTGGTAATTCCCCAGAGAGGAATCCGCCAAGATGATCCCATGTCTCCTTATATCTTCATCATTTGTAGCGAAGTTCTCTCTCGTCTCTATCTAAATGCTCAAGCACAAGGCACCCTCCCTGGTTTGAAAGTCGCAAAGAAGAGCCCAAGAGTGAATCACCTCCTCTTTGTTGACGATACTATGTTCTTTATCCACTCTGATCACCACAGCTGCTCCAAACTCCGTAGTATCCTCCAAAAATATGAAAGAGCATCGGGTCAAAAAATTACCCTAGATAAATCCTCAATCACTTTCTCCACAAAAACTCCCCCTTACCTAAAGGACCAAGCGAAAAGAATACTAGGTATCTCAAAGGAGGGAGGTCAAGGAAAATATCTTGGCTTACCGGAACTGTTTGGCAGGAAAAAGAAGGACCTCTTTGCCTCCATTGTTGAACGCATCAAACAAAGAGCACTCAGCTGGTCTTTCAGATTATTATCCACAGCTGGAAAAATAACTATGCTCAAGTCAGTCCTAACTGCTATGCCATCATACACCATGTCTTGCTTCCACCTCCCTGCGTCTCTCTGCAAACGCATCAATTCTGCGCTTACTCGTTTTTGGTGGGACGCTAGCACTAAAAAGAAAAAGATGTCTTGGTTAACGTGGAAGAAGATGACTAAACCTATCAAGAGTGGGGGTCTAGGTTTGAAAGACTTACATACCTTCAATAAGGCTTTACTGGCAAAGATCAGCTGGAGACTGATCACAAAACCCAATTTTCTCCTTGCTAGAGTTCTGTTGGGAAAATACTGTCACTCGGTGTCCTTACTTGATTGCAATGTCCAAAACTCTGCCTCCCATGGCTGGCGAAGTATCTGTCTAGGCCGGGACCTTATTATTCAAAAGCTGGGAATGCTAGTGGGATCGGGCTCCTCAATCCCTTTGTGGCGAAAACCGTGGCTCTCCATGTCCTCCCCTCAAGCCCCAATGGGACCTCCAACGGAAGCCCATCAGAATCTTAAAGTCGCGGATCTTATTCTACCAGGAACATGCGACTGGAACCTCGAACAAATTAGTCTTATCATCCCACACCATGAAAAGGAGATCCTCAAACTCAAACCAAGTTCACAAGGGGGCTCCAGATGTTTGGGCTTGGTTATCCACACCTAATGGCGTATACTCTGCTAAATCAGGGTATTTCGAAGCCTCAAAACTAGAGGTTGAACCCGCAGACTCCATCAACCTACCCTCTTCAGACAAAGACACCTTCAGCTGGAACTCCGATATCTGGGCAATAAAGACATCTAAAAAAACAAGCTCCTCCTATGGAAAGCAGCACAGAATGCCCTCCCAGTCGGTGAGAACCTGAAATACAGAAACATCACAGAATCAGCCCAATGTCCCCATTGTGGAGAAGAGGAAACAGTGTCACATCTATTTCTCCACTGTCAGTTTGCTCGTCGAGTATGGGCCAAGGTACCACTCAAAACCCCTTTCCTCCCTGCGTCTACCTTGACAATAAAGGATGGTATTAAGAAAGCAAAAGAATTTGTGTGCTTACCACCCTCGAGTATAGCTTTGGGACCTATCTCTCCATGGATATTCTGGTCTCTGTGGACCACCCGCAACCAACTGATCTTCAGTAAGAAAAAAATCTCGGAGGAAGACGCAGTTCTTATAGCCCTGGTTAGAGCTAGAGAGTGGCAAATTGCTCAATCACTCATCCCGCAACCTGTCAAGGTACCCAAACCTCCTTTACTAGCTCGATCAAACCCGACTCTGACCTGCTTCACGGATGCCTCTTGGAAGGATAACGAAAAGGCGGGGTTCGGGTGGATCCTAAAAGATCAATCGGACACTACTCAGCTGCAAGGATCTGCTTCAGCGATCGATGTAGGATCCCCCCTGATGGCCGAAGCACTGGCAACTCTCACTACGATGAGAGTTGTGAGTGAATCAGGCATCACCGATATCACCTTTGCTTCCGACTCGCAAGTGCTAGTCCAAGCTCTCTGTCAGAATAACCTCCAGAAGGAACTTCATGAGACTCTCTACGATGTCCTAGCCCTATCTGTTAACTTTAATTCTTGTCTCTTTACTTTCATTCCTCGGAATCAAAATCGCCAAGCGGATGCGCTGGCTAAGGAGGCTCTCCTCCGGTTATGTATTGAACACTAATTTGTTTTAATTAATATCACTTGTTGTTCAAAAAACAAAAAAAAAAAAAAAAAAAAAACTTCTTGCATTCTAGTCTTTTTGGGCTTGTTAGCTTTTAAAACAATCAAAAACAAATCATATATTCTCTAGATTAGTTTGAATCTTGTATCTATGGGGTGCAGTCTTCATGTCTTTGTGGATCGATCTTTAACTCAACCTTTTATGGTTTTACTTTTTTGTTTTTAGTCGAAAATGAGCAAATCTCTAAAGCTAGTTAGTCTCTCTATTCCTTACTTTTTATAGTATTACACTCTTGTTTTACTTCTTCTTGAAATGGACGAGATCTTCTGAAGACAGGACTTCGATATGTGATTGGAGATGGAACAAAGATCAGTACATGGGAAGATCCTTAGGTTACCACTAAACCCACCGCGGGCACCACAACCAAAGAATACTTTTGATACAGCGGAGAATTTGAGGGTTGCAGAGTTATTGAATACAGAAAGAGCTGGGTGGAATGAAGAAAAGGTTAAAGCAGTAATTCATGAAACTGATGTTAATACAGTCTTGGCAATCAAAATACGCGATGAAGCACAAGAAGACCTAATTGGATGGCACTACACAAGAACTGGTATCCATACAGTCAAATCGGCTTATTGGCTCTCAACACATTCCTCGGAACAACATATCCTTCCTCCTTCAGGTAATCCTACACTCAAGGCTGCAGTTTGGAAATTAAAAGTAGCCCCAAAGATCAAGTATTTCTTGTGGCGTTTACTTTCTGGAGCACTTGCAACAGGAGCCCAACTGAAATATAGACATATAAGTAATCAGTCCTTATGGCGCCGGTGTGGTCATGATGAGGAAACATCAAACCACTTGTTTTTTGAGTGCTCTTATGCTCAAGCACTTTGGAGAGCTTCAGGGATACCATTTACAAACTTATTAGACCCTCAAAAGAGTTTGGAAGAAAAGCTGCAACTGCTAATAACTCAGAGTTCAATGAAAGAAGTTACAGAGGTAACCCAACAGTTGCCATTTTGGATATTATGGAGACTATGGAAGAATCGAAACATCCTCACCTTCCAACAAAAGCATATCAGTTGGATATCACGTCTACGCAACGCAAAAAAGGATACCTGTGAATGGATAAACGCTAAGACGTTTGTGGCATCTCTTCAACCACCATCATATCAAGCTAATTCACGGCTCAGAAACACAACACATTGGCAAGCGCCAGAAGAAGGATGGATGAAATGTAACTACGATGGTTCCTTTATCAACCAAGAAACAAAATCAAAGGCTAGATGGATATTCAGGGACAGTGAAGTTTTTTATGTTGGTTCTGGTCACGCGGAAGGAGAATGCACAACCAATCAACTAGAGAGTGAATTTCAGGCATTGATAATGGCAATGCAACATTCACATATTAAAGGTATCAAGAACATCCATTTAGAAGGGGATAACAGAGAGATCTTCAATCTGTTACAAGGCAAAACCAAAAACTTCTCAGTTCTCAATTGGATCAGAGATGTGAAGAAATGGAGCTTAAAGTTTGAGAATATCAAATTCAGTTGGGTACCAAGAGAAAGTGCAGATATGTTCGCGAGATCAGTCATACCAAACAATGCAAGTGTTCACAATTATTTCTATGTTCCGTCTTTTATCATTCCCAGTTTACATTGTGACTACTCTACAAGCAATTAATAAAGTATTTTCAGTGATAAAAAAAAAAAAAAACCTGAATTGAAGTTTCTTTTATACTAGGCGGGAACCCACTCTAGGCTGCTAGTATTTTCTTAAGTTATCATTGTTCCAGTTTAAAATTTGTGTGTGTTCAATCTTATATCTTTGTCGATCGATCTTTAAGTATTCCTCGGTGTTCCATGCACTTGTAGATTATTTAAGGTTTAATAAATTTTTAAAGCTCAACTCACATGTGCATTCTCTAGTGTTGGATTAATTAGCGTGTAAAAATTAGTTTCCTGAATTTTAACCAACACTAGAGAATGCAGTACAAGTCTATGATGTTGTCAGAGTGGAACTGTTAAAAAGAAAAACATACGGGAATAATGGTTCATCGAGTGTACAAGATCTCCCACCAAGATAGTATTAACAGAGTTGAGCTTAGGCAAGGTGTTGCGTAGTTGATTCTTGTAAGTTGTATCTTATATGAAAATTAGTTTAGCAAATCACCGGGTAACTTGTTTGTCGTGAAGAGACCAATGCAAGATTCACTAAAAGAACCAAATGGAGTGTCATGACATGATTCTGCTATATCCATATCGTTGATGTAGATGGTAATATTGCAACAGTCAATGAGTAGATTATAAACAGAAAGATGAAGAGGAACAAATAATCAACCAATAATCACAGAGTCTGTACTTTCAAAATTTCGAAAATGGATGTGTTTATTAACAATTTTTTTTTTGTTTTGTTGTTGTTTGTGATTCTTTTTACTGAGTGAATTGTTACTTTATGAAAATATGAACTTCATAGAAAACAAGTAACAAAGAAGAGAGTTTTGTTGAAAATGCTTGTATGTTACTTTACCTTCATGATACATTTCTGGAGCTGCCACTGTTATTATTATTGATGTCTTCGATCATCATTCCTTTCAAACTCTTTGCCAACCAAATTGCGGTTTCTCTAGGCGAAACTTTGCTCTTCCCGAACGGCTGCAACACAATGGCTAGCTCTTCGAGCCTGCTCTGTTCCAGCAAATCCGCAGATAGTTCCAGTAGACCTTCAAGCGCCTCTGCTCTCTGTCTGAACGACTTGATGTCCAATGTCTCTTTCACAGCTGGAGCCGGAGTTGTTTCCTCATCAGGCATGAATGAGTTGGGTCTGGTCTCAGCTGGTGAAGAATCAGAGCAGGAGTTAAAGCTCTTTGTTTCTGAGTAATTGGTGATGGGATCTGGTACTTCAGGGCGGGTCTCAGTTCTTGAGTCAGGCTCTGAAATGATCGATCTAGTGGTGGGTGATTCCGAGGGAGTTGCTACTTTTCTCACCTCCATTTCATCTCTCACAACGTTTATGAGTTTCCCCATGTCGACGGTCTGTACACCGACTTCAACACTTTCCATTACTGGCTGGTCACTCCCTACACGGAAGCTGCTGTGTCGGATAACATGTATGAAATCATCAACAACTGGATGAAGATGGGAAGGATTGTTGTTCTGCTCAAGAGCTGAGTTCTGAGACACAAGGCATGTTTTGTTATCCGAGTGAGAACTCACTTGCACTTGGTGGGAGCTTGTTTTGTTTTCTGAGTGGGAATTCACTTGGTGGGATGGTCCTACATGCAAAGGAATTGGTGCAGCTCCAGGAACAGAGGAGATGAATTCTTTGACTGTGAATTTGTCATCACCCTGGTGTCGTTGTGATGCGTTAGGCTCGTAGCTCTGTATTGTTGCAGGGCTATCATCTTTTTGCGGAGTGGGCGAGCTTCCTTCTGGATGATGATGATAGGAAATAGTGTTTTGAACATCGGAAACAGTGTCAGGAGTTTCGTTTAGCCGCATACTGGTGCTGTGTTCTTCTCTGCGGATCATCATCTCGGAGGAGATTTCTGGAAATGGAGATGAGTATTCACTGTGAGAGGATCTTCTGTGGTCATCGGGAGTTGTATGTTCTGACATGTCGATATTTGGGGTGGAAGCATCATCACAGAGCTCAAGCGCCTGCATGGACAACGAAGACGATATTGAGTTGCTGCTTTCACTCTGCATTCCTTTGGAAGATCCGACAGAAGTTCTCTTTGGCTCCGGCGTATTCACAGGGGAAGCATGGACACGAGATTGATGAGAATTAGTTTCAGACTCTGATGGAACATATGGATGTTGCTTCATGGTCTCCTTGGCTGCCATATTTGGAATATCTGCTCCTAATTGTCTTGACTGCTGCGCTATCAAAGACGTTCTTCTTGGTAAAGTAGGAGGTGTTCTTTGCCTTCGCTTAATAGACATTGCCTCTTCGGCCTCGTGTTTAGCAGCAGGAGAAGGTGAAATTCTGTCGCTTCTAGGCTTAAGTTTTGGAGAAGAGTCAATCACTGGCATCTGCAACACAAATTTGTCAAACGAAATCCTTAGAATATCAAGAAAAACTGGGAACTAGAGAGAGAGAGAGAGAAAGAAAATACATGATGCTTTGGTGGTATTGATCCTGGATTCCTTGCGGAATCAGGAGCTAGCTTTGGAGGTGGGATAGGCGTATTTACATTAGTCTTGGAGCCATGAGCAACGTCACTGAGTTTGGGAATCTTTGATGGAGTTTCAATATTATTCTTCTGAGTTGGAACACTAGAAGGTCTCCCTCGATTAGATCTCATGGGTGAACCATTTTCTCTAGCTTTCTCTTCTTTCAAAACCATCATGATGTTTCTGATAGTTTTTGGGTGCCTTGGTTGAATAATGTCTGGTCGCTGGTCACTTTGTACGGGCTTTAAAATCCCATGGCCATCTGGTTTCGTTGCTGAAACACTCTGGACATTATCATTTTCAGCTGGTTGCTCGAGGATGTCTTCATCATCAATAGAAGCTGAATCTGTCTCAGTGATTTTATTACCGTTACTTGGAACCACATATCGGATACTTTTGTCACTCACATAGAAGTTATCTTTTTCACTTGAACTATTGCTGTTCTGGCTTTCAGCCATACTCCTCCGGCCCTCGCGAGAATTAAGAGGCTTTTCTGGAGTTATAGACGCTGCAGAAAGGGTTGGACGGTACTGCTCAACATATGGCTGCAAGTAAGGATGCTTCAAAATATCGGAGGCCTGAACAGAAATGAAGGAAAAAAGTTATGATTAGTTAATCATTCTGGAGGATGAATGCCATTAAGCAGACAGTTTCTGGTCCTAGAAAAATCATACGTTTGGCCGATACTCGGGGTTCTTCCTTAACATCCCCTTGATGAGTGCTTTTCTGCAATATCAAAACAGAGCAAAACAAAAAAGGAGAGAAATGTTATCTAACATGTTATTGTATATCTGCCATGTTATATATATTTGAGAGTACATATATATAAAAGCTCATATCTTAGGGATGGTATGAATGGACAAGGCAAAGTGTCAAATCAAGAAATATAGAAGAACAGATTAGGCTTCAGATTAACAAAAAGAATCTTACAAAGATGGTGAATAGCACGGTGGCAATGGACCTATTGAGGAACGATTAACCTTACTTATAAGCCCTGCCATATCCTGAAAACATATATCACATAAAAGCAAATGCCATAAGGTACTTTGAAGAGATCAAATGCAGGGGTTTCTAGATCTGTTTGAGGCATAAACTTCAATATACACAAGTCCATATTATAGCTCTTAACAATATTCTGCTCTTCAAAAGACAGAAACTTCTCGTAGGAATGTTACAAACAAGAAATATTTAGACTATCTAAATGAAATTAAAAAATACTTACAAAAGCTTTGAAAGCTGGCCGATATGCAGCCATTTCATATATACAACAGCCTGTTCAATAACATAGCTTCTTAGCTTCAATGGCAATAACAAAATTCTTAAGCGTTACAGAGGATAGAGTTGCATATACCTAGCGACCAGATATCTGATTTAAAACCATAAGGGATATCAGCAAGCAGCTCCGGGCACATGTAGTTTGGAGTTCCAACAACCTATATATAAAATTCCATGAGTCATAAACATCAACGCTATCACACTATGTACCAGTGATTCAATTCAGAAGCTTAAGAGCAATCACTAAGAATAATCATTATGTTCTTGTGTTATTCAATGAGAGGAGTAACCCATGACTGTTATAAACCTTAGTAAGATATTTATCTCTTTTCGATCTAAAATTCCTAATATTCATGCACCTAATTTTGTTGGCATAACCCATGTCAAATGTGCTCAACTGCTAATGTGCTATAAATACAAGCTGTATGCTAACAACGCCGAAACCTACGCACTACCAGGACTAATTCGTTCTCCTAGACCATCTTTTACTTTCACAAATTACAGAGACTTTCACAACATACCGAGGAAGTTAGGTCATCCGCCTTCATTGTTTTGGCAAGGCCAAAGTCCCCTGCAGACAACACATGAACACAAGATGAAACATAATTATTTAAAAATCCGCTTACATTCTGTTGCAGGTCAAATTATGTGGATCATAAATCAAAAACGTACCAAGGCGGACGTCTTGATCTTTTGTAAGGAAAATATTGGAACACTGGCAAGAACAGACTTCACAAATAAGTCCATACATAAATTAAGCATAACACAGTGATTCAGACAACTAGATTTTTACCTTAAGATCACGATGAAGAACATAGTTAGAATGCAGATACTCAACAGCTAATAATAATTGAGTAAACCACTTGCAGAGTTTCTGCAAAAAAAAAAAAAAAAAAAAAAAAAAAAAAAGAGAAGGAAAAAGAAAGTCACCATGACTACTACTAATCAAATCAATCACCTAAATCATATTTATTAGAGGTGAAAAAGTACCTCCTCAGGAAAATAAACACCATTTGACTTTTTCATCAATTCAGCCCTGTAACCGAAACCATTTGATTTTAAACATATTCTTTTACTTCTGTGAACTAAAGAACAAAAAAAAGGACAGGACAAGTTAACTACAAAATCTTTAGAGAAAGTAAAACTCACATGTCTCCTCCTTCACAGTATCCAGTGACAATACAAACATAGCAACCCTGCATTTCCCAAATCAAAGCTCATGTCAAAATAACTAAATCTCCTTAAAATCCAGAGAAAAAAATAAATCAACTATAAACCTTACTTTCTCAACCCAAGCTTCTTTAAACTCCACAATATAAGGATGCTGAACTCTTGCAATCAAAGCCATCTATAGAAACTCACCAATGTTGTCAAAAAAAAAAAAAGCAAATTCATGAACTAAATGGTTTTCGAAATCTCAAAAAAGACGATTCAAATTTCACCTCTTGATGAGCAGATCTCCGGCAACGTTCCGTTTGCCTAGCTAATCTGATCTTCTTCAAAACATACCTAAAATAAAACACAAAAATCAAAACCTAAGGATCTATCTCAAATTTAGATACAATGGAGGAGAATCTCAAATTTACTTCTTTCTCTCAGCTTTATGATGAACTAAAATGGCGGCACCAAACGCTCCTCTCCCGATCTGTTCCATAAGCTCATACTGATCCATTCGTGACTCCATCGCTCTACCAAACCAACAGACGGAAACTTTGAACCTCCTCCTCCTTCTCCTCCAAATCGCGATTTAAGAACTTGCTTCTCTTCAACGTAATCTTAAGCACTTGTTGTTTTCCCCTAACCTACACGCTTCGTTTTCCCCAGAGATTCGAAACTGCTCGATGTTTATTAAGCATTGAACTTGAACCGCCGCACAATCAAAAAATCAGATCCAAATTGTACTGAAGCTTTCTCTCTGATTCTGGATTCTGGATTCGTCGTCTCGTCTCTTTCGTCTTCTGTGTTTAGTTCACTTGCAGAGTACGAATCTACAAGGGAACAAACCAAAACAAAAAAAAATGTGATTCAGAGTAAAATATATTTATTTTTATTTTGTTGTTGTAGGTTTGACGTGACGAGACGAGACGAGAGATTAAGAGAGTAGTTAAGTCAATTTCAGTTATTTTGTCAATAAGTTGGTAAGTTAAAAGTAAATTAATCAACATGTTTTCTTACTAATTAGATTTATTTATTACATCAATAATATTAGCTAACTACAGATATATAGTTTATAGATTTCCCATATATACTTGATAATTATAGATTTGCATTTAAAAGATAAAAAATGACCATACTTTGACTCTTTTTTTTTTTTCCTAAATTAATTTAAAATCTATTAGACCTTTTATATTTTAAAAAAATATGATGTAAAAGAAATTTCTATAATAATAAAAATATATGTGGTAATTTTTGAAAAAATTAATGGATATTTTAAGGTACTTGCCAAAACTCAGAAGTTAGTATTTTAACTAATTAAGTGTGGTATATATTTATCAAAATTTTAATATTTAATCTGTTCTAAGAAAAAGTCTATCAAAAATTAAATTTATGGTATTATTGGGGTGTTTCTCAAAGGGGATATTTTACAAAATGTAGTATTTTAAATTTTTAACTAACAATTGTTAATTTAAGTTATGATCAGTTTAATACTTTTAGATATAGTGTGTTTAACATTTAGAATAACTTAAAATATTTAATCAAGATGATAGAAGCTTTTATATACTTTATTGAAAACTAGAAAATGCAAGATCATGTTAAAATACTGAAATGGTGAGGATTAATTGTTTTATTTCCATACCTAGTGTGTTTTTAAAAGAAATAAAAATTTAATGTGAAATAAATACAATAATGGGAGTGAGAGCCAACAAGTCCAGCTGTATTAATGGAAACGATACCTGCTTATCTGCTTGTCTCTCTATACCACTGTTACTAATAATAACAATAATTGATTTGACATTATTTTATTCTTTTAATGACGTGGTCGATCTCTCAACGTGACAAAATCCTTTATAGTATTTCTTTCTTTCTGTTCAATATCTAAATTAATTTGATTATACACCTCTGGCTCTGTTCCAGTATAAGATTTTCTAATTAAAAACATAAAGTTTAATAATTACCATTAATTCTTTTTTTCTTAACATCATTTGTATTTAATTAGAAAAAATTCAACCAATAAAAGAAATACAGTAGAATAATACAATCATAAAACATTTAATTAACTTAGGTTAGGCATTAAAACTTGGAAAAAAAAATCTAATAAAATGGAACACAAATAAAACTTCTAAAACATCTTTTACAATGTGACATGGAGTCATATAGATAAGAGCTTTAAATCAGTTTCTTCTTTTTTATTTTCTTTTTTTAGAGTCTTTACAAAAGTGATAGATCATACGTAGATATGTCAATGTTGATTGAAACCAAAAGTTTAGTTAGGATGTATTTGGGTCAAGATATTTGGATTTTGAGGTCAAATCCATATATTTATATGTTTATAGCTTATGCAGATTGATTCATGTGTGGGTTGTATTGTATGTAGTCTTGTAGCCTTATAGGTCAACTTATTCATTTGTCATTCCATTCAACCTCGTATATTTATAGTTGTTTTATTTATATAATAGTGTATGTAGTAAATATAATATGAAGGAAAATAATAGTATGGGATATTTTGTTTACAATCCAACGAATTTATATTACATATATATATATATATAGACAAATCTTATCAGATTTTTATACGCTAATGTCTTTGACCTTTGTAATATTCTCTTTTACCTCAAATTTGCAAATCATTGATTTTTTTAACAATCTAATATTCTTCTTTTTTTTTTCTCTTAAAAATCATATCAGTAAATATGTGGTAAATCAAAGGTATTGACTCTTTACTGTTGGCGGCCAGCCTCTGGCAAACTTACGGTGTAAATGGTTACAGCGGTTGGAGCGGACAAATCCATCTGCGGATTGGACCGCTTTTTATTTACTATTCAGTAAATGTAATCCGCAGTGGTGCGGTCCAAATAAAGCAGAGAAAAAACTGCAGTGGACCAACTGTAGGCCACTTTTGCATACAAATAGAGTTGGTCCGCAGTGGTCTGTAGTCTGCCTTAAAAATGGAGCGGTTTAGATCGCATATAGATTTGGCCGCTCTAACCGCAGTTACCATTCAAACTTTTATAGTGCTAAGATCATTTTGAAACTCGGCATTTGCAATTGGCATGGCAGTCACTCTTCTTCCTAACTAACTGATTTAGAAAAAACAACACGTCTAGTTCCTTTAAGCTTTGTCGTTTTGGTTAACTGGATATACATTTCTAAATTATGCTTGTGTGTTCTTACATGGGACCATTTGTCATAGCCTCAAAGGCTATAATCATGATTGTATTCCTATTATTATTTAAATGAAATATTTACATTATATGGAAAAGAAATATACAAATTTTATACGGTTGAATCCATTGTATTAGAGCATCAATATTGGTAAATTCTGGGTGGGTACCTCAAAAAATATTTTTTTAATCAATTTTATATAAAATTATTATATATTGAAAAATAAAATTTAACCAATTAGAATTTGTCATGTGTTCCGAACAGTTTCTAAACTTCTCTCCTACTTTTTTGTTACTTTTTATTTTTTAGTTAGTGAGATCTGGGTGAGAAACTTTCAATGCATATGATCTTAACCTGGGCACGCCAGAAAGCCTGAAATGATTAGACTAAAAAAAAGAAAAAGAAAAAAAAAAAGTCAACAAAGATGTTCCTGCTTAAATTTCGGCAACAAGATCATTCTTCAATAGCCACCTATCTGAAGGACATTAAAAACATTGCTCTTTCTTATGAATCTATAAATTTTGTAAAGATCCCAAGATCACTAAATGTTATAGTTGATGGTCTAGCAAGAGATGCTAGGATTAAAAAGTCAAATTTTGTAATATCACGGAACAATGTACCTTGACAGTTAATCAATATAAAGTTAGATTGCCGAAAAAAAAAAAAAAAGGATGTTCCCGCTTAAATTCAGGCCACTACTGGGCCTACATCCCAAGTTAGAAAGCCCATTTGTAAAAATTAAGAAATTTGCAACGAGAGGATCAGGGAAGAAACACACGGCAGGATCCTTCCGCCGTGGGCGACGTCGCTTCTGACGTCACTCAAACTCGTTAACCACACAATTAAGTTTTTATTCCTCCTCTCCCTCAACTTTAATAAACCTATCTAATACAGCTGTGTCTGTCTGTATGTATGTAGTTGAAATCGAAATTGGAGAACATTCGAGAAGTTTTTATTTTAACAAATTGGATTTGAAATCGCGAAGATATGGAAAGACCAGAATCTGAATCAGCAAAGGGGCGGAGAGTGGTGGTTATCGGCGGCGGAGTCGCCGGCTCTCTCACCTCCAAATTGCTTCAGTTCGATTCCGATCTCACCCTCATCGATCCGTAAGCATGTTTATTAATTCTTAATCACCATTTTATTCTTAGATTACAGAATAAACTGTGATTTATTTTTGTCTTAATCTTTGATAAATCTCGATTAGGACATGACTTAATTTGATTAGTAAAATGTGTTTGATAATAATAGGAAGGAGTATTTTGAGATTACATGGGCAAGTTTAAGGTCAATGGTGGAGCCATCTTTTGCTGAAAGATCAGTGATAAACCACAAGAAGTATTTACGAAACGGTCGTGTTGTGACTTCTCCAGCTGTTAATATCACAGACACTGATGTTGTTACCGCTGATGGGCTTGTCTTTGGTTATGATTATCTTGTCATTGCTACTGGTCACAACGATGTGCTTCCCAAAACTAGGCAAGAGAAGCTTTCTCAATACCAAGCGGGTATATATATGATCTTTCTTCAATTTGCTTAAGGTTTTGTTGTTTGTTTTTTCTTGTTTCTGTTCCTTGAGTTGTTTTGGAGAATGCTTCAAGTATGAAGCAAGCGTGCTCTGTCCTGTGCTATCTATTAGCTTAGATATTGAGTTCTGTGTGTAAATATAAGCTTTGTGAATTAGGATGTAGAACTTGGTATGGCCTAACTTGACATTAGAATGTGATTTGAGTATCCGGGAGCCATCGAAGGCTTTCCACAAATTGAGATTCGGCCGTAGAAGAGTCGAATTGTATCCGAGGAACTATGGATGGTTTGGTTTATATTTTCATACAATTGGAACTATTTGGTTGCAGAGTATGAGAAGATCAAGTCATCTGAGTCGATTCTGATTGTTGGTGGAGGCCCGTCGGGTGTGGAGCTTGCTGCGGAAATAGCTGTCGATTTCCCTGAGAAGAAGGTTACTATTGTACACAATGGGCCGAGATTGCTGGAATTTGTTGGTCAAAAAGCTGCAGACAAGGCATTGGATTGGATGAAGTCCAAGAGAGTTGAAGTGCTATTGAACCAAAGGGTTGATTTGAGTTCAGCTTCGGACGGAAATAAAACATACCAAACATCAGGAGGAGAAACGATACACGCAGATTGCCACTTCCTCTGCATCGGAATACCTTTGTCTTCAGAATGGGTTAAAGGAACTGTTCTGAAAGATAACTTGGATGGCAAAGGAAGGCTGATGGTTGATGAGTACTTGAGAGTTAAGGGACGCAAGAATGTATTCGCAATTGGTGATATTACTGATGTCCCGGTAAGTTAGTAATATCGGAATGTTTTCTTCTTTCTTTAATTACTATAACATATCAGCTGAATTATATGATTCCTATGACAGGAGATGAAACAAGGCTACATTGCTGAGAAACACGCCTCTGTGGCTGCAAAGAACATAAAGCTGTTGATGTCTAGTGGGAACGAGAAGAAGATGTCGACTTACAAGCCTGGTCCAGATATTGCCATAATATCTTTAGGAAGAAAGGAATCAGTGGCTCAGTTCCCATTCTTGACAGTCTCGGGTTGCGTTCCTGGTTTGATCAAATCCAAGGATCTGTTTGTGGGGAAGACGAGGAAGGCGAGAGGGTTGGATCCTAATATTGTGGAGCCTTGAAAGATTGTGTTTATCACTTCTAAGTTTCTTCATGATGAGATTCTTGTGCAGACGCTTTGGTCTTCTGTTTCATTTCATGTTTGTTGTGTGTTTATTTGGTTTAGTCCTTTTTTCTTGGTTTTCACAGGAGAGAGTTGGTGTTGTTTTGTGTCGTATACTGACTGTACTGTTGTATCATTACTCCGCAAAAATATTTGTGCATCTTAATTGGGCCACACTACTTTGTATCAGTGATACTACAAAGTACAAATTGATAAAGCATTCAAGAAAATGAGACTAAATACTTCTTTCTAATTAAGGTCAAGTTGAATGCCCATTCTTGCAACCCATCCTCCAAGTTTGCTTTATTGCTAATTAATTATAAGAAAACTATTTGGCAGCTACTTGAAGTAAGCTCCAACACATGCTCACACATACAGATAATTTAAGTGTCCGTTTAACTACTTGAACTATCGATATTACATAAAGACATGGGTAAACTTATAGAGGTTATGTGTAGAGCACCATAACCATAGCTTCCACCACCGTTTCAATGTTTGGTGCGGCGGAATCTGATCACCGGCGATTTAGTCCATTATGACCCAATTACATTTGCTGACCCGGTTCATTTTTTATTAAACCGGACCCAATTGTTGGGATTTAAGCGGAAAAGGTTGAGAAGAAGAGAATTGTCGGCAAGAAGAATGAGAGAAAGTTATATTCCATAAGTATATCTTACAAAGGTTTACAAAAGAATATATATACTAAGAGAACTAGGGCTACACCCTTTACAATAAATCGCATAAGAGATAAGGAAAGAGAATTGGTTCTTCCCAAGATTGAAAGTGACCCCTCCTTGTTTCCTTAAACGAAGCACAACCCGTGACTCCACTCTCTCTTCTTCTCTAACGGCTACAAGGAGGATCTCGAACCTTCTCATGGGCTTACACCAATAAGGCCTCCTTATTCTCATAGATGACTCGGCCTTGTCACATAGTTGTACGGACGGCCTCATAGTTGTACGGACAGGGTGATCTTGGTCAATACTCCCCCTCAAGCTTAGCCAAGGGAGGCGACTAAGCTTGGAACCCGCGTAAGATCACCTCATTAAAAACCTTAACATAGAAAACCACATGGGACAAAACCATGTTAAGGAAAAGAGTATGATCTTCACAGGTTAGAGGAGTTTCTTCACGGATGTGTTGGATCTACTAGTCCAAGCTTGCTGGAAATGTATTCGCAAATCTGAGGACTCGTTGCTTTGGTGAAGATGTTCGCCAGTTGGTCTTTGCTTGGAGTGTAACACGGCAAGACTACACCTTCTTCAATCTTTTCTCGCACTTTATGGCAATCTACCTCAATGTGCTTAATCCTTTCATGGAAGACCGAGTTGGTTGCTATGTGTATCGCCACCTTATTGTCACAATGCATGGTGATTGGTTGACCAGACTCCACTCCAAGGTCCTTGAGGAGGCCTTTGAGCCATGTGAGCTCATTGGTTAGCTTCTTCATAGCCCTATATTCCGACTCGGCACTTGATTGAGACACAACTTTCTGTTTCTTCGACTTCCAGGTCACTAGGTTCCCTCCAATGAATGTGCAATACCCTGTCGTGGACCTCCTATCTATTGTATCACCAGCGTAGTCCGCATCACAGTAGCCGACGAGTTCCATGTTGTTGTTCTTTCCCATCCAAATGCCTTGTCCTGGACTACCCTTGAGATAACATAGGATCCTCTCGAGCGTCTGCCAGTCAAAATTCGTTGGAGCCTTCATGTGTTGGCTGACTTGGTTCACCGCATAGCATATGTCCGGCCTCGTGATCGTAAGATAGATAAGCTTGCCCACCAGCCTACGGTAGCGTCCCACATCTTCGTATGGTTCGTGCGACTTGTTAACTGGAGCACCGGGTGTTGGCTTCTCCCCCTTTCGCTTGACCTGGTAACCTTCCTCAAGCGGCGTGGACACCGGTTTAGCTCCTATCTTACCTGTCTCATGTAAAAGGTCAAGTGTATACTTCCTTTGAGAAAGAAACAATCCCTCCGGAGAGCGAGAGATTTCTATTCCAAGGAAGTATTTAAGTTCACCTAAATCCTTAATATCAAAGGTAGAGTTAAGAAGAGCCTTAGTGGCACAAACACCGTCCTTATCATCACCGGTGATAATGATGTCATCAACATAGATGAGAACGACGACGCGGCCAAAGTCAGTCCGGAGAGTGAACAGCGTATGATCAACTTCAGAGCGCTTGAAACCATTCGTGCGGAGTGTAGAGCTTAGCTTGTGGTACCACGCCCGCGGAGACTGTTTGAGACCATAGATCGCCTTGTGAAGCCGGAGAACTTTACCCGGAGCAACAATGTGCTCTAAACCTGGTGGAGGATGCATGTAGACTTCCTCGGTCAGCTCCCCTTGAAGAAAGGCATTCTTGACGTCCATTTGACAAAGCTCCCAAGAGAGGTTAGTGGCCAAGGAAAAGATGACCCGGACTGTATGGAGTTTGGCCATCGGAGCAAAGGTGTCCGTATAGTCAAGTCCATAGGTTTGAGTGAAGCCGCGTGCGACCAAGCGGGATTTGTAGCGCTCGATCTCTCCAGTGCTCAGATATTTAATAGTGAACACCCACTTGGAGCTGACAGCCTTTTTACCTTTAGGGAGATCAGCCTCTTCCCAAGTTCGATTCCGGATCATAGCCGCCGTTTCATTGTCCACCGCATCAAGCCACTCCTTATTTTGCTTAGCTTCCTCGTAGGTTTGAGGAACAAAGTGCTCATCAAGCTTACCAAGGAAGGCAAGGTGATCCGAGGAGATAAGGTCAAGCGAACACACGGCCTGAATAGGGTGGGCGACAGCCTGATTGTTGTAGTAGACTCGTTGATTCTTTAACCTTTCACTACACCGCGGTTGTTTTAAACGTTCACTGCGCCGAAGTGGTGGTGGAGATGGTGTGGGCTGGCCTGTCTCAGCTGTACTATCGTCAGGTGATAGATCAGGTGGTGCTGTCAAGGCTTCTTCGGATTGTGTCTCTCTTGGCTCTAGAATATTGTTCTCCGGATGGGAAGGAGAAGCATCATGAGTTCCCGGAGGTTCCGATAATATTGTAGGCCCATCGGAGGGTGGTTTTGGTAGAGACGCCTCGGGATATGATGGTTTGGTGACGCCCAAATGGTCAAGAAGGAACTGCAAGTTGGCCGCCCGGTCAGTATTGGGTTGAGATAAGTCTTTGAGGCCTTCCCAGTCCTTCTTATCATAGTACCCTTGTTGTTCAAAAAACTTCACATCTCTAGAGACTAGTGTGCGGCCAGTGATCGGATCGTAACACTTGTACCTCTTCTGACTTGTTGAGTAGCCAATGAACATCCTTCTAGTGCTTTTGGCCTCAAGTTTATTCCTTTGTTCTCCGGGCACTAAAACAAAACAAACACACCCTAACACGCGTAAGTGATCAAGAGAAGGTTTAACTTTGTTTAGTACCTCATAGGGTGATATGTCATTTAAGACTTTTGTTGGTGTCCGATTGATCAAGTAGCACGCCATCATGACCGCATCACCCCAAAACCGCTTAGTGACATTCGAATGAAACATCATTGACCGAGCCACCTCCATTAAGTGTCGATTTTTCCTCTCGGCCACTCCATTTTGTTGAGGCGTGTATGGACAGCTGGTCTGTTTGAGGATTCCATGCTTAGCTAGGTGCTCTTTGAGTTTGTGGCTTGTATATTCACCTCCATTATCCGATCTTAGTACCTTTATTTTTGCATTAAATTGATTAGTAACATAATTCTGAAAATTGACAAAGGCATCATAGACTCTATCTTTAGATGGTAACAAGGTGAGCCAAGTATATTTAGATTTCTCATCAATAAAGGTCACAAAATACTTGTTATTATCCCTAGATAGGCAAGGAGATGTCCACACATCAGAATGTACTAAATCAAAGCAATGTTCATAAATAGTACTTGATTTAGGGAAAATAGTCTTGCAATGTTTACCAAGAATACAAGACTCACAAGTGGAGTTATCAAACGAAACATTGGGAAACATTAACTCAAATGCACGAGAATGAGGATGGCCTAGTCTAGCATGCCACACATCACTTAAACTACTATTAAGATTCGAAGCAAAAGAAAACGAATTAGAAGGACTTGAAGCTTTCTCTAGGACATAGAGATCTCCTCTACCATCTCCTTCTCCAAGAACCTTTCCACTCTCAATATCCTGAAAATGTACACTGTTAGGCCCAAAAATCGCATAACAATTCAAATCTGTAGTAGCTTTCTTTACCGATAAGATATTCGAAGTAAATGAAGGCATAAAGAAGGCTTTATAACTTTTATCAAACAATTTTAGTTCTCCTATTCCTTTAACCAGTACTCTATCTCCATTAGCAATGATAACATTACCTAGTGCCGGTTTTATGTTGTGTATAAGACTAGGGTTACTAATCATATGGTGAGAAGCACCCGAGTCTACAACAAGTAAGGTACTAGGTTTTGAAGCAAAGAAAGTGGTACCGGAGTCCTTTAGTGCGGCAATGGACTTGATGAGGGCCTCTAGGTCCGACTTTCTCACCAGGTCTCCAAGGGAAGCTACCATGGCAGTGGCTGCTGCGTCTCCTTGATTTGCTGCTCTGGTGCCTTGACCACTTGGTCCTCCTTGCGATAGGTTGGCCTTGAACTTCGCCGGCTTGAGATGCGGGTGAAGGATCCAACATTTGTCTTTCAGATGACCCTTCTTCTTACAATGGTCGCATACCATTGCTTTCCGGTCCTCATGCTTGTAAACTTCCTTGTTCGCCGTAGCCAAGTCCTCCTTACCGCTAAACAAGCCTAGCGACCCTTGCTCTTTTTGAACTTGAGAACACACATCTTCAAGAGTCGGAAGCTTGTCACCACGAAGGATGTGCTTGATAAGGTCGTTGAACGCCGGATTCAGAGTGAGAAGAAGACCGAAGACCTTGTCTTGTTCCTTTCTTTCGTTGAGGATGGCCGGATCTATGGTGCTCGGCCGAAGCATCTCTAGTTCGGCCCAAAGAGACCTAAACTTGCCAAAATGCTTTGTGAACTCCAAGTCTTCTTGGTGAAGACAGTTGATAGCCTTTTTGACTTCAAACACCCTGGTCAAGTTTCCATACACGTTCGCAAGTGTCTCCCATAACTCCTTGGCCGTCTCACAGTAAGAGTATGCTTCAAGGATTGGTGCATCAAGCGAATTCTGAAGAATGGCAAGCACGGTCTGATCTTCTTGAAACCATTTGATTTCCTTCTCGAGTTCAGCCTCCTTGTCTTCTTCCTTTCCTTCTTTACCGTCGTTCTTGGTGACTTTCTTGCGAAACTGGTTCGTTTCAACGTGAATCCATAGTCCCTGGCCACTCAACGCGGTCTTTGTGGTTCTTTTCCACAACAAATAGTTGGCCCCCTTTAAGACCACCGGTGTAACAATAGGTTTGGTAGTGTCCATGAGCGAGATTCGCGAAAGATAGAGAAAAATGATAACTAAGAATGTCGAGTAGCGAGTATGGAATGCAAGTAATAGAGAGAAATCTTGAAGAGGATAGAATATGAGAGAGAATACGAGTAGGTTTAGAGAATCAAAGATCAAAAAACTGCTCTGATACCATGTTGGGATTTAAGCGGAAAAGGTTGAGAAGAAGAGAATTGTCGGCAAGAAGAATGAGAGAAAGTTATATTCCATAAGTATATATTACAAAGGTTTACAAAGGAATATATATACTAAGAGAACTAGGGCTACACCCTTTACAATAAATCGCATAAGAGATAAGGAAAGAGAATTGGTTCTTCCCAAGATTGAAAGCGACCCCTCCTTGTTTCCTTAAACGAAGCTCAACCCTTGACTCCACTCTCTCTTCTTCTCTAACGGCTACAAGGAGGATCTCGAACCTTCTCATGGGCTTACACCAACAAGGCCTCCTTCTCATAGATGACTCGGCCTTGTCACATAGTTGTACGGACGGCCTCATAGCTGTACGGACAGGGTGATCTTGGTCAATACTCCCCCTCAAGCTTAGCCAAGGGAGGCGGCTAAGCTTGGAACCCGCGTAAGATCACCTCATTAAAAACCTTAACATAGAAAACCACATGGGACAAAACCATGTTAAGGAAAAGAGTATAATCTTCACATGTTAGAGGAGTTTCTTCACGGATGTGTTGGATCTACTAGTCCAAGCTTGCTGGAAATGTATTCGCAAATCTGAGGACTCGTTGCTTTGGTGAAGATGTCCGCCAGTTGGTCTTTGCTTGGTGTGTAACACGGCAAGACTACACCTTCTTCAATCTTTTCTCGCACTTTATGGCAATCTACCTCAATGTGCTTAGTCCTTTCATGGAAGACCGAGTTGGTTGCTATGTGTATCGCCGCCTTATTGTCACAATGCATTGTGATAGGTTGATCAGACTCCACTCCAAGGTCCTTGAGGAGTGAAACAAGGTTTTGATGGTGGTGAATGTGAATGATGATGAATGTATGCAATGAATGGATGGATGGTAAGGTGTTTCAATTCCCCTTATGCAGTTGCAGTATAAGAGGTGTCAATCCAATCTGAGTGTTTGTGAACAGTCAAGATGTGCATAAAGATCTAATTTAAGCTAGATGTAAAGGATGTTTGTCACTAACAATCCTATGATTAAAATGCAAAGTGCCGAAAATAAAACTACAAGAACTAGATGCTGAATGTAAATGAACAGAATGATTGTAACAGTAATGAAGCTAAAACAGAAACGGAAACTTCTATAATGCAAGAAATAAACCTATGCAAGACAAACAATGAACAGAAAACTAAATGAATGCAGCAGAAATAAAACAGGACAATCACAAATCATAAACACAAGCTCTGGGGAAGAACTCGAGCAAGCACTCGACCGAATGTAGGTCGAGTACAGGGTCGAGCTAGACTAAACGTGAAAACAGAGCAACACAATAAAAACAGAGCAATGCAAAAACGAATCAAACAACAATCAAGCAACATGATTAAGACTAAGATATCAATAAACAAAGAAGGTCCTGAGGAGGGATTCATGGGCTGAACTAATCATTGTGGTTATTTAACTTGGTCAACAAACCTCAAACAAACTTTGAGCTAATCTCTAGACATACTATTCTAAGACATGTTTAATCCACTCTCATGGCAAGAAACAATCAAACCTATGCATTTCTAGACTTGCTCTCACATAGTAAAGAATCTACACAAGCAGGCATTAAGCAATACATCTCAAACCAAACAAGACCTCTAATCTCTTAGCAAGCCTAATGGTAAGCTCTAGATCTAGCCTCATCTATGCTCCTTAGACATTGATGTGATGCTAAGATGCTTGAAATCAAACCCTACATTCTCAGGTATAGGATCAGCATTAAGATCATCTAGCCTAGAAGAGATCTACAACAATCAAGCTTGACCAAATCAAACAAACCACAAGATCAACCTAGCCTAACCCATCCTCAAGATCCTAAGCAAACTACTCACAAGAATACATGGTGAACAAAGTCAAAAACCCAGAAAATAATGAAATTTGCATCACTAGAAAGATAAAACAGAGATCTTCAATATTGAAAAAGAAATGAAACTCGAATTCTCAATATTAAGAAAGTTATTAAACTAACAATATTGAAGAATTTAGTCTTTTTCAAGTACAAGATCTAAGAAATATAAAAATGCAAAAAGAATAATTCCCAAAAGGGTAAAATACTAGGTTTAGAGAATATCTAAAAAGCTGCACACTTTTGTGGCTGCAGGTACAAGGCTTTATATAGGAGGGGAGTGGAAGCCCTAAAAATACTAAAAGACAAAATAGTCAACGGCTCGGTCAACTCGACCTGTGCTCGGTCGAGTGGCAGGTCGAGCTGGCTTCTCTCGTGCATTCTCCACTCGGTCGAGTCCTCCTCAGCACACGGTCGAGTGTGCGGTCGAGTTGGACTCCGGACCTTGTTATTTCAGCCTTAACTCTCTTGCTTTCCCTTCATGATTGCTTCACTTCTTCCTCAGCATTGCTTCCATGCTCCTTAAGCTTCAAAATCACCTGTTTATGCATGAAAAGATGCAAATGCAATGCAACTAAACTCTAATGCATGATTATTCCTAAAGCTATGCAATAATGGTGAAAAAGGATAGCAAAAGATGCAAAAGATGTGAATATACTAATGGAAAACAGGGTAAAATATATGAACATCAACACCCCCAAACTTAGTATTTGCTTGCCCTCAAGAAAATAAGCAAGACATAAGAAGGTAGGTGAGGTTTGAAAGTGGGATCTCAGCTCCGAAAGCTTGCAAATAGATCATCTAGAATCAATGTCCAAGTTACTAGTACTATGATGCAAGTTGAATGAGCTGTACTTAAAGACTTTAGACAAGCATATCACAACCTTTACTGATTTGAGCCTTAGATATCCACATGCATTCAAATCAACCATTTCCTTTAACATTCATTAATCAAGAACATGAATCAATTCTATGCAATGCTTAAACTCATTTGGCTTGGAGGTAAAGGCTTTGAGACAATGATGGTCTCTTTTTAGAGTGGGGCTTATCAATATCAAGGTTCTCTCATAAAAATAGATTGAGCTTTAGAAGAATGCTAAAGGTAAGAACACCTAGACACATACAAGAATAAAACATTGTCTACCAAAAGGCACCCAAAGTGTTTATCCTAGCAATCTAAACTCAAATGATCCTAGTGCTACCCTTTAACTTCTTCTTTTCTCTTTCACCCTTTTCTCTTTTGGTTTTCAAGTCTTAGGAGAGGTTTCTTATTTGATCTTTCTAGTGGGATGGGGGATTCTTACTTATTTGCTATGGTTCTCTTTTCCTCTTATTCTTAAGACATACAAGCTTTTTGCTAGACTTTTCTTTTCTTTCTTTTCTTTTCTTTAACTAGAACCATCTTCAACAATTTTTGCTTCCCATCCTCTCACTAGACCTTGCTTAAACACAATCTCCTCTTAAAGACTCTACCCTTTTTCTTACTTTTCTCTTTTTTTTTTTTTTTTTTTTTTCATAACAGCCAAGTCCCAAACCCAATAAGTGATCCACCTAGTCCTATCTAGTTTGAAAAGTGCAAACTAGAACTACACAAGGCTTTACTCTTGTCAGTTCAAACCTAACACTTTCTACCAAGCTCAATCCCAAAATAGGCCTCACACACACAAGAATAAACAAGGCTTGAAAGAAGGGTTGGTTAAGGGTAGGGAAACTGATTCTTAATGAGGAAATCAGCTACTTGGATCAACAAGAGTGGTAAAAAGGAGAAAGATGATCCAAATATGTATATGGTATCCATGAGTTTAAAGCAATGCACACATTGATAATTGAAAGTCAATTTTAGGTTCTTATAGATAGGAAATGGTGTCAAATCACAACATGCTTCAATATAGACCAAATACAATGCAGGAATTCAAGGCTTGGTTCAATCTTATGCTTCTAACCACTCAACTAGCATCAAAGTACTATTAACTTGGGCATTGATCCTAGTCTAGTGAATGAGCAAGCTAACAAGGAAATACTCATCATAGATCCCTAATGCAAATATTATACAATCCTACATGAAACATGCTAAACAAGATTCTAATATGCAATGCAAACTACATGAACATTCTTTTTTTATAAAGATTTTTTTCAAAAATTTTCAATTTTTTATGGTTTTTCTATGCCTTAGATGCTTATGCAAATACTAATATGAGGATGCTAAAAATTTGAAATAAGATCACAAAACACAATGTCAAATGCTATCTCAAACCCTCCCCCAAACTTAAATCACACAGTCCCCTGTGTGAAAGAAATTTGAATGAGGATTCAAGACTAAAAACAAAACACAAATATGAAATGCAATGATATTTACAAGTGAAGGTGATATTGGTACCTTAAGGATTGGAGAAGAAGTTGTCCACATCATCTTGCATGCTGTCAAAGGTGTAGTTGGGGTCTTGTTGGTGACTTGGAGATGGAGATTGGGGCAGCTCGACGATGGCGATCGACCGTGACTCGGTCGAGTGCATGTCCGAGTGGGGGGGGGGTCGAGCTGGGCCGCGTGTCCATATTTCCAAGTCCAATTCTCTCCAAACCCATCTACACTCTCATTAAAATGCCTACCAAACACAAACATAAAAGAAAACACATCAAAACTACAAGGAAATAAAGCTTATTTACAAAGGATACCTTAGGGACTTCCTCCCTAGTGAGCTTGTTTAGAGTCACTAAGCTTGACTTCTTATAGCTCTTTAAGCTTGATTTGGAGACCAAGGAGGTGATAAAATTCCTCCTGGTTCTACTTGATAACCTTGGTGTTCCTTCTTGATCACTACTTCCTTGACACTTGAAGCATGTTTCTTCTTAAACTTGAGTTTTGGTCTTGCCTTCTTCAAAGACCTTTTGTTGAGCTGAACTTGAAGATCCTTCACTAAACCAGCTAGCATTTGAACTGAACCCTTGAGATGTTGAAATGATTCCTCATGAGGTGAGACCTTAGCTTTTGAAGTCTCTTCTTCTCTCAAAACCCCAAAGTCAGCTTTATCTTCAATCTTAAATGGTTGACCTCCAATGGTTGGTTGGTTAGGTAGATTTGTGATATCAAAGTTCATGGTCAAACCTTCAGCTATGTTCAACCTTATCAGCCCTTCCTTAACATCAATGACTGCTCCTGTTGTGGTAAGGAATGGTCTCCCAAGCAAGATTGGATCCTCTAACTCTTTTTCCATCTTTATTATGATGAAATCAGTGGGAATTCTTGCCTTGCCTATCTTGACTAGGAGGCTATCCAATTTGCCAACCACATCCTTATGTGAACCATCAGCTAGACTTATGTGGAGATTGCTTGGCTTGAATTCAGAGTGTTCAAGCTTTTCTGCTATAGAGTAGGGCATGACACTAACAGATGCTCCAAGATCACACAAGCATTTGTGGAAGTGAAGGTAGCTGATGGAGCAAGGTAGATTGAATGGACCTGGATCTTCAAGTTTTGCTGGAACAATAGTTGTCCCAATCTCCTCTTGATCTCTCTTGCCTTGATTCTGAGCCTTTTGCTTGGATATGTCAAGTAACATGCCTTTGTAGAGAGGATATGGGGCATATTGTTCCAAAGCTGGTCCTCTCTCCTCTTCCTTCTTTTCAATGACAACCTCCTGTTGAATGGCCATCACTTCCTTCTTTTCAAACACAACCTCTTCCTTCAAAGCCATCACTTCTTCCTTCTCAATAACTTCCTCTTGTTGTAAAGCTAACTCCTTCTCTTGTTGCAAAACCAACTCTTCTCTTTTCTCAATAATGTCCCTGAGTTCTTTCAGCCTTTGTGCCTTGAAACGTCCTGGGAATGGTAGAGGCGGTTTATAAGCAGGAGGAATGTATCTAGCAGGCTTAACAGCTTCAGTGTCTTCAACTCGATCGTGCACTCGATCAGGCACTCGGTCGAGTGCTGGATCGAGCACTTGGTCGAGTGCTTTGACGGATTCAGTCTGCTGTGCACAAGCTTCACCCTGGGCTTCAATAAATGACCAATCCTCCCCACCTTGAACCTCACTGTCCTCAGTGACAGCATCTTCATAGAGATTAAGAGGTTTAGCTGTAAACTCCCTTGGGTTTGGAATAGGTTCTTCAAGAAGGTGGTTTGGCTTAGGAGCTGAAGTAGGAACAATGGAGCTCTCCATGTACTTGACCTTGAAGTTTAGGTCACTAGAATAGGAATTCAACGTTTGGTTCAGCTCAGCAAACTGCTTTGCTACCTCAACCTGCCCAGTTGCTTGCCCAAGTAAAAGTTGCTGCATCATAACTCTTAAGTCAGGTTCTTGGGCTTGTGAAGTTTGAAACACTGGAGGGTGACACCATTGAGCCTAGAATCCTGGTTGATGTTGCCATGGTACAGAATGGAACATACTGTTGTGAATCATGATGACGGACTCGAACAGGCACTCGGTCGAGCACAGGCTCGAGTGGGTGGTCGAGTCGACTGGGAACTGATGTCTATTTGTATCCGGCTTCTGACTCGATCAGGTGCTCGAGCACACACTCGGTCGAGTGGTGGTCGAGTTGGTGGTCGAGCTGGTACCTGAAACTCAAGCACAGACAAGCAGAAGAAGAAATGAGATCAGTAGTGAACAAGTGGATAAACAAACTTAATCTTAGACTTTTATGGATCCTAATTGTCACAAAAACACACTCAAATAGGCAACGGCGCCAAATTGAAACAAGGTTTTGATGGTGGTGAATGTGAATGATGATGAATGTATGCAATGAATGGATGGTTGAAGGTGTTTCAATTCCCCTTATGCAGTTGCAGTATAAGAGGTGTCAATCCAATCTGAGTGTTTGTGAACAGTCAAGATGTGCATAAAGATCTAATTTAAGCCAGATGTAAAGGATGTTTGTCACTAACAATCCTATGATTAAAATGCAAAGTGCAGAAAATAAAACTACAAGAACTAGATGTTGAATGTAAATGAAGAGAATAATTGCAACAGTAATGAAGCTAAAACAGAAATGGAAACTACTATAATGCAAGAAATAAACCTATGCAAGACAAGCAATGAACAGAAAACTAAATGAATGCAGCAGAAATGAAACAGGACAATCACAAATCATAAACACAAGCTCTGGGGAAGAACTCGAGCAAGCACTCGACCGAGTGTAGGTCGAGTACAGGGTCGAGCTAGACTAAACGTGAAAACAGAGCAACACAATAAAAACAGAGCAATGCAAAAATGAATCAAACAACAATCAAGCAACATGATTAAGACTAAGATATCAATAAACAAAGAAGGTCCTGAGGAGGGATTCATGGGATGAACTAATCATTGTGGTTATTTAACTTGGTCAACAAACCTCAAACAAACTTTGAGCTAATCTCTAGACATACTATTCTAAGACATGTTTAATCCACTCTCATGGCAAGAAACAATCAAACCTATGCATTTCTAGACTTGCTCTCACATAGTAAAGAATCTACACAACCAGACATTAAGCAATACATCTCAAACCAAACAAGACCTCTAATCTCTTAGCAAGCCTAATGGTAAGCTCTAGATCTAGCCTTATCTATGCTCCTTAGACATTGGTGTGATGCTAAGATGCTTGAAATCAAACCCTACCTTCTCAGATATAGGATCAGCATTAAGATCATCTAGCCTAGAAGAGATCTACAACAATCAAGCTTGACCAAATCAAACAAACCACAAGATCAACCCAGCCTAACCCATCCTCAAGATTCTAAGCAAACTACTCACAAGAACACATGGTGAACAAAGTCAAAAACCCAGAAAATAATGAAACTTGCATCACTAGAAAGATAAAACAGAGATCTTCAATATTGAAAAAGAAATGAAACTCGAATTCTCAATATTAAGAAAGTTATGAAACCAACAATATTGAAGAATTTAGTCTTTTTCAAGTACAAGATCTAAGAAATATAAAAATGCAAAAAGAATAATTCCCAAAAGGGTAAACTACTAGGTTTAGAGAATATCTAAAAAGCTGCACACTTTTGTGGCTGCAGGTACAAGGCTTTATATAGGAGGGGAGTGGAAGCCCTAAAAATACTAAAAGACAAAATAGTCAACGGCTCAGTCAACTCGACCTGTGCTCGGTCGAGTGGCAGGTCGAGCTGGCTTCTCTCGTGCATTCTCCACTCGGTCGAGTCCTCCTCAGCACATGGTCGAGTGTCTGGTCGAGTGTGCGGTCGAGTGTGCGGTCGAGTTGGACTCCGGACCTTGTTATTTCAGCCTTAACTCTCTTGCTTTCCCTTCATGATTGCTTCACTTCTTCCTCAGCATTGCTTCCATGCTCCTTAAGCTTCAAAATCACCTGTTTATGCATGAAAAGATGCAAATGCAATGCAACTAAACTCTAATGCATGATTAGTCCTAAAGCTATGCAATAATGGTGAAAAAGGATAGCAAAAGATGCAAAAAATGTGAATATACTAAGGGAAACAGGGTAAAATATATGAACATCAAGGAGGCCTTTGAGCCATGTGGTGCAGTTGAAGAAACATCTTGAACTTCTGCTTCCCCTAGAACCGATGTTCCAGCCCCATCTTGACCCATTAGTGCAGCTTCCTCTTGAGCGATCATTGCAAGTTCCATTTCTGCTTCATCTTGAGCTTGAAGTTGAGCTGCATTTCGAGCTTCTTCATTAAGCTTCCTTCTCTTTGCCCGGCTCTCGTCAAACTACCAAAAAAGTCAAAAATAGAGTTAAAACCTAGATGAAACATATATGAGAATCATGTAAAGACCAGATTGATTGGAAATACCTCTGTAGGACATTTTCTTGAATTATGTCCAGCCCCACCACATAAACCACAATGAGCTATTCTTCCTTTTCTACCAACTTTATACTTATTCTTATTTTTAGTTGGTGATTCATGCAAACCTTTGATCCTTGCTTTTCCCTTAGGTCATCCTGGAGGGCGCTTGTAAGGCGGTCCACAAATTCTTCTCCCTCCTGTCTCCTCCCAAAATTTAGTTCCATTAACCGGAGTTAAACCTCTACGATAATTATCTTTCCATTTTTCGGTCAAATAGTAATCAGAAATGTAGTCCTCAACTTCTTGACAATTCTCTCTGATTGCACAAACAGCATAGTGGCAATGAAATCCGGTTAAATCCCACTTCCTACATGCACACTCTCTCTTAGACAATGTCACACAAAATCCATTACCAAACTCCAGAATCTCATATTTTCCTCATGTGCTTGAAAGAGAGTAACAGTTTTGAGCCTCATTTAAATTGTCTGTATGTGTGAGCATATGTTGGAGCTTACTCCAAGTAGCTGCCAAACATTTTTCCTTAATTATAAGCTATGTTGCATGGTAACTCTCTCCAAGTTATTTCTCCCCTTTCATTAACGGAAACTCTTGAAACCACGAATAAACGCTTGCGGGAACCACAAACGCTTGCGCGGGAACCACAAACGCTTGCGTGAACCGCAAACGCTTGCGGGAAGCAGTTTTGGAATTCAGTGGTTTCGAGCGGTTAGGAGCAATTAGAAGCGATTGAAAGCGGTTTTTGTGATTGGTACCAACCGCTACCACCCACAAACACAGCGTTTGCGGAAGATAGCGGGAGATATTAATTTCTATATACACATCTTATATATATATATATAGTTAGAAAGCGGTTTTTTCTAACTTTTATTAATATTGCAACATTTGTCTCTCTCTTGATGACACATGTCCTCATTTATTTATATTTTTTTTGTTATCCATATGTTTTACAAAAATTGTGTTAATATTAATTCCAAAAAACCTACATTTGGTAAATATGACATATATTTTAAAATCTAATTTTGATCGAAGTTCTTTTACCGAAAATATTATCCATTTACTATCACATTATTGATATTAAAAAGTCACACAGTTTTTGTACATTATATTTGATTTGTCTTTCATTATATAAAGTTACAAAAATATATGACTATCTTATAAAAAAAAAAATTACTATCACATAATTGATTCATCTGCTTAACATTTAATTTTTTAAACATTATTTATTACACATTTAAAAATTATAGAACCTTTTCTTTCATTAATTGAGTACACTTCAATTAGTCGGCTCCACTAAAATCTTTTTAATTTAAGAAATTAATAATATATTAATTATAAAATAATATCATGCACTAAAGTCTTAGTAACTTAATCTCATCTGTTATAAATATTATTTTTTTCCTTTCATTACAATACACATATCTCCACGTAATTGTAGAATTTTTTTTGATGGTATAATTAGTCAGTTGAATGAGTTAACTGTATAGTTAAAATGATCAAAATCATAAATATTTCAAAATAATATTTTGTTTAATAATATAATAATCTACTGAAACTTGGTATTATTTTATTTAAATTTTAGAAAGGAAACATGTAAAATGAAAAATGTAAAGCTATAATGCAAAAGAACGTTAAATTAAGTTACTTATAATGTGACTGTAGCAGGACGTGTATTAGGATGCAACATGAATTCTGCCAAAAACACACAGGCTATCGCCAGGAGAGACGGATAAAAAAAAAAAACAGAGAATTCTCGGCCAAGTAGTGACAAACTCTATGATGTAAGAGCATAGAAATCCAAATTATAAGAAAAAAGAAAAAAGTAAGGTTAGTCACAAAATAAATAGAGCAAAGAAAATATTAAATTAGACATTTAAGCATCATGTTATTATATCACTCCAACTTAAACCAAATAGCATCAGTTCCGTTTCAAAATCATTGTAATAATGTTTGACGCTAAGTATTTTGGCATCATTTTAAGAAACAACGTTTACTTTTAATTTCATATATTTGAGTCAGTTTAAGTAAGTTTTGTGACTGTTTTTATGTGATACAAAACTTAAAACTCATATTTTATACAACATATGTATATCTCTTTTTTCTTTTTTAATTAACTTTCTTGTTATAATGGAAAAGATTGCAATTAAATAAAATAATAGATGAAAAATAAATCATCAAAGAAAGAAAACAGAAAAAGTAAGATACATTTAATGGAATTGGCACATTTTCAAAAATGCTCATTTTTCCATGCATTTTTCAAAAATACTACTTTATGTTGACTATTTTCAAAACTACCTCTCTCTATGTACAAAATGACAAAAATACATTTTTTTGAGTGATAGTAAAAATGTACAATTACAAAAATCGTAAAAAAATTTCGCAAAAAAAAAAAATTCCCGTCAAAAGTCGAAAATATTCCCTCAAAAAAATAACAAATTCCGCCAAAATTATGAAATTAGATTTTCCCGCTAAAAAAATTGAATCATTTGAAACCTTATAAGAACCTTATAAAAGCATTGTCAATTCTGATTTAAAGCCTTGTAAAGCCTTATACCAACTTTGGAGTTAATTTATAATTAGTGTTTGGTTGGAAAAAAAAAACCTTGTAAATTTTTTTGGCGAAAAAATATGTCATAAATTTTTTGGCAGAAAAATTTTATTTTTTATTTTGCTGACTTAAATATTTTTTAAGTAGGGGTAAAAATGATCATTAAAAATTGAAGAATGGCAAAAATGAAAATGGCCAAGAAGGGGTATCTTTGAATAGGGATATATCAAAAATGATATTTCTAACAAATTCTCAATGAAATTTCAGTCGGTTAGTAAACTGACGGCCAATTCCTTGTTAAATTTTTTTTTACGTCGGTTTAGATTTTGACATAGATTAATTGAAAAAAATTTAATAGTTAAAGTTTCTATAACAAAAGTATTCGCAGTCAAAGTGGATCAGTAGTTACCAGTCGGCTTCTAAAATTAAATTTGTCGATTTAATTAATTGAGAGTGAAGTCTTCTAATCCATTAACTATTTTAGCTAAAAAAAAATTAACTAAAAAATCCAATATTGCAAACCCAATGCATCTAAAATGAGAATTCTGCCCATATATATCATCAGATGAAACATTGCTGAGAAACATGCCTTGGTGGCTACGAGAACATAAAGTTGTTGATGTTTGTTTTGTAAGAATATTTTATATTCTATGTGGCCTATGCGTTTTACGATTTAATAATAAAGTTTAAGTTTATATTTAATATTGTGAATTTTAATATTAAAGAAGACACCGTGATGACTCGGTTTCGATTAATGTATTAGAATTTGGGTGTATTGATAACCATCTTCCCTTCTCTTAATTATACTATATAAGTAATATATATATATATGTATATGTTATGTCTATGCATTATTAAGGGTGCTATTACGAACCAGTACAACTCTTGAAAGGTGATTGTATATACATGTATATATATGTGTGGCTGTTGAATTGTTACAGTAACGGTTGTGCTCTCATAACTTGAGAAACACTACCAAATCAAATACACACCAGAAAAAGAGATTAGTGATCTTCTTCATCAAAGATCACATAAAAGGAATAAGGAGCAAAGGGAAGAGAAAATCAATTGCTGAAGATTTGGATCCATCATCAAGCATAATTAAGCAATGGATCAAGGTTAGTGTTTTCTTCTTCTCTAAGAAAGTGTTCATGGTTGAATTAGATCAAATCTTGATATCTTTGGGAGATATAGATTTCATAAATATAGAAATCATGAATTTATATGTTTGGGGAGGAGAAGAAGATGTTGAGTACTTACAAGCCTGGACATGCACAACTGTACATCTTCTTAGGGAAGAAAGGAATCAGTGGCTGTGGCTCAGTATCCCATTCTTGACAGTCTCGGGTTGCGTACCTGGTTTAATCAAATATAACTAAGGCTCTGTTTGTGGGGAAGACGAAGAAAGCAAGAGTGCTGGACTGGATCCTAAGTTGTGGAGCCTTGAAGACTGTGTTTACCAGTTCTAAGTTTCTTCATGATGAGATTCTTGAGCAGACGTATTTGCTTTTTTTGTAATATACTATGTAAAGAATCTTTTTGATTTCTCAGATTGGTTCGATTTACACTTTTAAAAGAGATTAAAAAAAAAGCTGAGATTGTAGTTTCCCAGCAAAAACACACACTAGCTAGCTTGGAACATGAGATGTGCAATAAACTAGAGACATTGAGACTTTGGCAGCAGATCAAACAAGAATCAAGAAGATCAAGCATTGTACCCCTTACTTGGAAAATACGTTATTCTTTACCATAAAAGGAACCAAAGTTGATGAATAAGCCATAGCTTATGGACCAATACAAGCTCAAAAACCCCTAAAATTTAAATGGTAACTAATAAGCTAATTTTTCTTGTTCAATAAGCCATCGCTTTTGGAGCAATGTAGCTCAGAAACCACTAACTAAAACAAAACAATAGTTAGAATCATTAATTTTTGAAGAAATACAGTAACTTATGATGGATGCATGTGATGATCACATGACTTGTATCTTGAGCTTGGAGGAAGCTGTTCGAAGCTTCAAAAGGTCCTCAGTGAGTTGCTTCTTTTTGGTGTCATCCATTGAAGGTGAAACGTGGACTTTCAACACTTCAAGACACTCCATATTCTGTAAGAAATGTCTAACGTGTTTCAGCTCGCTTACATATCCTTTATACTTGATGATACGCAACATGTTTATTCGGTTATTCCGGGGAATACTAGTAAACCGATGCCGTTTACATGGGAAACAATCCAGACCCTGAAGCATCAGGAGGATAATGTCATGCCATAGTCAGATAAATATAAAGTAAAATTTGTTCAGGGTTTGCTTCTTCATACCGAGAGAACCAAAGTTTTAAGGTTTGGAGACCGATGTAGCAGACGTGGCAGAAGCAATTTCCAACCTTCTTCTTTACCGTAAAAGACTAAATCAACGAGGTTGTTGAACACCGGTAGTCCACCTTTGCAGCATACTGAAATCACCTGAAACACACTCACACAATGAATGTTATCCTGTTTCTAATCACAAAGATGATGAGACCAATCTATATACGGAAACTAACCTCGACAGCAGAAGAAGTCAAGTGAAGGGTCTTGACATTGCGTATCCCACTGATGAGATCCCTCACATTCGGTTGCCTGTCATCTTTTAATAAATGAAGGTCCAATGTAGCTTTGTCAATTGAATTGAAACGACATTGTGGAGAATCATTCCCAAGATAATCAGAGTAGCAGAATTCGACAACATTAGGGGTATCAAATGAAATTATTCTAGAAACAGAATCACCAGTGTGACAGTAAAGGCTAATGGAGAGTTTCTTTATGGTTTTGCTAGATATGACGTATGAAAGTTTTGGATAATCCGGAGATATCGTATGGTTAAGTCTTCAAGTACAGGGCAAGCCGGGAGAAACACATTAGATAATTGATCATCCTTAAACCAGATTGTATATTGAAGAAGGAGAACCTTTAGTGCTGGCAGAGATGTATCCGGAAAAACGCTTGGGCAGTCTAACAATGCTACGTCCAATGACAGCTTAACAAGTGTTGTGCTGGTGAAGACTTTGGATGGGATAGAAAACCTCAACAATGTAGGTCTTATGCGTAGATGAAGATTAGAGACACCGTGTTCCAGGGCATAACATATCCAACCATTAAGCCAACTATTTCGCTTTAACTTCTGCATAGTTACTATCACAAATACATTGAGAAATTTAACATTAGTTACTATCAAAAAATCTTTTGACGTTAGAAATTTTTTTTTATTTTCATTGGTGGTCAGAGCTTGCAATTTTGAGATAACAGAAAAACCTGAACATGTTATCTCTACATTAGAGGAGGGCAGAGCCGAGGTTCTCTGTATGATGGAGAAGGTTGGACACAAAGTTATCTCCCCAAGGGAAGAAGGTGGAGGAGGTTGGACGCAAGGTTATCTCCCCAAGGGAGGAAGGCGGAGCCAAGGTTATCTCTCCATGGTCGAGGAGGTTGAACGCAAGGTTCTCTCCATAAAGGATGAAAAAAAGTGAAAGTAATTAAAAAACAATGCAGAAGTGAAAGTAAAATAGTTGACTTAATGTGTTCATATAGACATTTTCTATGTGGTGATAAAGAATATATTTGTAACATAGAGTATATTTAGGTGTAAAAAAATACACTTTTAATAGTAACATACTGTGCATAAAAGATTTGTAAATGGAAATCAGTGTATTCTAACAAAAATAAAATTTATAAATAACATACAACAATTTTTAATATATTTTTGTTAAATTTAATTTAATTTATAAAACTTTAAACCCGCACATCGAGCGGATCCTCATCTAATTATTAATAATCAGTAAAGTAATATAAATTAGTTGAATTTGACTATATATTGGCGACTTGCCAAAGCTTAATATTTGAATTTAAATATAATGATTATAATTATAAGAAATTTATGTTGTTGTTTTAAATGTATCATCTCGCAAACTGGTTCATTTTTAAAACTAATAATCTAATTAGATATCACAGAAAAAATATTATATATAGTATTGTATATTGAATTGTAAATGCTATATATAATAAATTGTTTTATATTGATTTATGTATATTGTGTAGATGTGTCATAAACATTTAAAACAATTATTGGTCATATATTTTGGTAGGTATATTGGTCATGTAATTTAATGAATTACATTTTAATTTAATTTTCTAATTTTCAAACGACAATGAATTTAAGATAATATAAATTTGAAATATTTATATTTTTTTAATAAAAAAATTGAAATATAATTATTTGTTGTGTTTATTGTCATCTTAAATGTTTACAACAATTATAGAAACATTTCTAACGACTTTGATTGGTAATGGCTGTTACTTTTGGCTGTAGAGACTTTGACTTTAAAATTTTAGTTGTAGAGAATTTGGCTGTAGATGCTTTGACTGTTAAAACTTTAACTGTTAAAATCTGATTGTTTACCAACAACTTTAAAAGCTGTAACTTTTTATTATTATTATTATTATATATTAATAATTTAATTTTAATAAATATATTTATGTCAGAATTTAATTTATATAGCAATTTAATAACAAAAATAAATTTTATAAATGATAAATTAAAAATTAAAAAATGTAAGTCAATCAAATATGTCATGTTTGAAAATTCTGTTTTTCTTTTGTTTTAGTTGATTTTTTAATTGTTTTGTATGTTTTTTTTTAATTGAGTAGTTATATGAGTAGTCAGAAATTTATTAAACACTAATTAATGTATTGTTTTGAAGTAGACAAAAAAAAAATGTATTGTTTTGAATGTTACTCTCTTACTAACAATGAATTTCATAAACTCTTTTACACTATTATTAATGTTGATGATGAAAAAAATAAAAAGTATTATGAAATGGATCTTAAAAGAAAGAGAAAAGAATAAGAATCATTAATTTGTAAAAATATAATATGTAATATATGTATATAAATACTTTTAGAAAGCTTTTAAATAAAATGGGAAAAAAAAATGTTTTAATAATTGTTTAGTTTTTAAAGCATGTTTTTGAGGTTTAAAAAAAAATGAGTAAACAATGAAGGAATAAAAAAGAATTGGCTTTCAAAGCTTTAAAAAAATAAAAGCAAAAAAAGTTTGATTGGCTAAAAAATGACTTTAAATGCTTTAAATAATTTTAAAGTCATAAAAGTCTGTTCCCAATCAGAACCTTAGTTTCTTCACTTTAAATAATATAATATTAAGTATATTTTGAAGTCTCAGCTACAAACTAATAGCCAAAAAATATGTGAAAGAAAAACATAACATATTATATATGTCTCTATTAACCTATTATTGTAAAAGATAACATGGTTATTCTTTTCTCCTTTATTAAAATTGTAATAATTTTTGTATTTGTTTAGAAATGTTTATGTATTTTGTAAATGTTAATCTATATAAATAAAAACAGTAAAATCTCAAAAGATAACCGTTCTTTCTTTCCCCTAACAGGCGACGTTAGAGGTGATTAACCAAAACCATGGCTTCGGTCGACGTCGGCACCGGCGTCGGACATACTCCTTCTTTTCATTTACCATCTTCTTAATTTATCTTATTCCTTTATAGATCTAGTTTTTGTAACATTCAAATTGTATTCCAAGTCTTCTTCCATAAAAAAGAGAGTTCCTGGAAGGAAGATATTCATTTCTACGGCAAGGTTTATCCTCATCATCCCAAGCATCCAGCTTTGGTGACTATGATCATGGTTGAAGATTATGGGTGTAAAAGATGAAATAGATCTCGTTTATGGTTATACAAAACTTATAGCAGATCTTCAAGTGGTGTCATCGCTATTGTCTTCCACATTTTTTAAAGGCAGAGGAAGAAAATCATACATATATCATATATATATATATATATATATATAATTGTTGTTTTTATTTTTATATCTCCTCGGTAGAGTTTGATTCTGGCAAATGATAATCTGCTAATTCTTCTGTCGGTTAATATTTTAAAATATTGCAAAGTGAATTTGATATTTTCATAGTTGGGTGATAGCCAAGAATCGCAACTACTTGGATTCGAACACGAAGAAGGAAAATAACAGATTTTATTATCGGTTAGCAAGTAAGAATCTTCTAGATAAGAAACATTATTAAATTCGCTTCTTTATTGTATCATTCCTTTTTTATGGATTATAAATGTATCTTTATGTAAATCATTTCTTTGTAACTTTGTAAACTCCTATTAGAAGTAAATAAATATAGATGTTAAAAAAATGTTAATCTATATATTTTATTTGCCAGAGAAGAAAACGTGTAACCGCCCTATTTCAAAGAGACGTGTTGTTTGATCAGAGTAGCAAAGTTTTTGCTAATCTCATCTGTTTGTGATGGGAAATAAAATATAAGACAATATAAATCCATTGTCAAATGAGCGTAGCCAACATTTATACAAGGCATTGCCTCAAATAGCTCAGAATACAACACTGCAAATGAACGAAACTACTGAGCATAGATCAGAGTCATAGTGACTGGTGATACAAATTCTGCGGATGTGAGGAAGGATTAAGGATATATATATATATATATTAATATTGATATGGATAGAAGTTGCAGGTGTGTTTTGTTAAAGACTTTGTGATTCTAAACTAAATAAATGAAGACATTAACAGTTAAAATGACCAAAGTTGTTCAGGTGCATATAATTAGTATCATCTAATCAGAAAATGTTATGGAGATGAAAGTGTTTATTCTTTTAGTTGGTTAGAACAAAGCAATAAAAACCACACACACGAAGGTTGGGTTACTTATTTTGGAAATAAATTTTTGCCGAAAACAAAATTAATTATTTCCTGGATCCTCAACTAAATAATAAATTTTCATATAGTAAATTTTTTGGAAACTCTAAAATATGCAATATTAAAATATTATATTATTTTTATTTTCAATTTAAAGATTAAAAGGTTTTAAATAATGTGATTAACTAATTTATATTTGAGAACTTCAATATATTTTTGAAGTCATTTTGCTATGTTACCGTAATTAAGCTCCAAATCATATACAATAGAACAAACAAAGATAATCATTGTTTGAAAGTAAATTATACGTTACAAAAAGGAAAAAAAAAATGTTTTATACAACATGTTTCACTTTCACCCATAAGTCACAATGTATACTCAATATGCTAATATGATCTTAAATTATTCGTGCTTCTTCCATGGATAAAGCTTCTTCTCAGGCTTGTAAAAAACCCCATCTTTTCGAACGGAATAACCACATACGTAGCTAGGATAACACTGAGCAGAGGTGTCTGGATGAACGCTGACCGGGAAGTTGACAAACCCAAAAGTAGAACGGAGATGGCAATGCGTGAAGGTGTGCCTCTTCTTACCGTCATACTTAAACTCAACCACGACGTACCGGTCTCCTGGTTTGCTCTTCTTCCATACCTTATTGCCACCCTTTGCGCATACAAATCCCGCGTTTCCATTCTTTAGACCGAAGAGATCGTTGGTTATGACCATTCGTACAAGCGTATTTGGCCGTACCTTATACTCTGATGTATAGTCCTTCTTGTGGTACGCACGTAACGAGTTTACCTCTAACGATAAGTTTGAGATTTGTACAAGGACAAGGATGAGCAAATTTGTAACTAGGGTTTTGGGATTCATCTTCGTTATCCTTTTGAGTTCTTGTGTTTTGATATTATTTGAGTTACCTTATCTTCCAAGTTACAACTTTTTGAGTTTATTATGTATACAATTTTTTTCTCAAAACGTTTTTTTTTTGTTTTCTCGTTTAATACGTTATTGTTACTTAGTTGGTGAACTAAATAGAGGAATAACAGCTCGGATCGAAAGGTGCTCCTTTGTTCTCATGTATATATTTGTTTCTTTCGTTAATTTGTTTTTGTTTCCCTTCCCTGTTAATACTAAAGAGGTATAACAATCGACTAAAAATAAATATATGGTTTACAGTTTACGTCATATTAGTTACAATTTAATTGTCTTTTTTTTTTTTTTTTTCTTTTCTTTTTTCTAAGTTGATTAGGTTCTATTGTTTAGGAGCTTTTTGGTATCTTCGATTCAGTTTAAGTTGATCCCTAGCCAAAGTTTAGTCACAAAATTAATACTGTATGTCTGTAAAGTCTAATCATTTATACAAAAAAAATAAATGAATATAGTCTAATTTTTACCGAAGTCATTTTGATTTTTTTTTTTTTTATTAAATCCCCTATATGTTAATAGAGAAACATTCTCTTGAAAAAGCTGATGTGTCGTCGCCAGAGAGCTCGAGACACATTTAGCCAAAAACCCTTAAATTTTCTACTTAATTACATTAACATGCCACTATATTTATTAAAAAAACAATTAACTGAATAATAATTAGATATGTCATCAATTATCACACAAATTTAAATATCACATATTAAAAATAATTAAATAATTACATACTATTTTAAGTTAAAATTTCACTAAAATTTACTTACAAATATACAAGTCAAAGTTATATTATTTTTAAGAAATAAATATAAAATATTGATTTCTTAAAATCAATATAATTGATTTCCTAAAATCAATATAAAATATTGATTTCTTAAAATCAAAAGTAAAATATTCTAAAAAAGCTATAAAAACAGATAAAGTTAATTTAAAAAAAAGAACATATAACTTATTAACAAAATCATATAAAAATGTTATTTTTTATGTTAGTATTATTACCATAGTAATTTAAATAACAAGCTTTCAATAGTTATTATAATTGATTATAAAAAGAAATATATTACCCCTGAACTATCTCCAACTCATTAAAGGAAATTTAATTCCCAATAAATATATATTTATATATATATATATATATTCATAAATAAATATAAAAATGACAACAAATTAGGGGATATCATGATGTGTGATTATTTATAAATATCTAAGTATGTAAACTAATTAATCTCAACATTTAGTGTGATTATATATACATTAAAAATGGAAATATTGATAACCAGATAGGAATATATGTTAGAATTGTACATTAATCTATGTGCTATTAAAAAAGAATGAGACAATAACCCTTATCATTATAAATAAACTTAGTACCCAAGAAAATCATAATATATTTAAAATGAGTGATTATTAGATTATGAAAAATTGTTATAGTTACTCGATTAACCATAAATATAAAAATTTGATTTTTAAAACACACAAAAATATATATTTCCATAAATTGTAACATTTTATAAATATTTTTTTTTACCATGTTCACATAATTCACGGGTGAAATGTATTCATACACGAATACATTGATTTTGAAATTTTATTAATTTTTCATAATGATTTTTTGGTAATAGTGTAATCCGTTATTTTTAGAAAATATTAACAAACCGACTAACTCAAAATATTTAAATAGCCTAATCACAAATATTAAATCAATAAATTAGATTATCTTCAGAAAATTTAGTTTAGAATCCGATTGTTACTAACATACAATAAAATTAATTAATTAAACTACCACGTAATTTAGTATATGTCCCTTATATATATTAAAAGAGAAACATTTTCACACAAAATGCTGATGTATCGCACTCACAGAGCTCCAGACACTATTTCTTTTATTTGTCATTAGTTTTTAATAATATTTACATCAGTTTTCTAAAAATATAATTAACACCCAAAATTAAATTTTTATATTCTCTTTTAACTTAATTATATCCTTTACATTTTCATAAAATCTTTAAAATGAATTTTAAGAATTCTTTGTTCATATGATATGATAATATAAGATTGATATTACAATAATTCTCACGGGTTAAATTTTAATTATTATACAAAAAATTTATATACTTTTTTAATATATATATATATACTACACAATCGAATTTTAAATTCCAATTACTGGTAAATATTATAGATTTTATTAATAAAAATTGCAGTAAAAAATATTTTATACCGCACATAGTGCGGGTTATTACCTAGTTTCCTTTAAAATTGTAGATATAAATTTTGAAACTTTGATTAATTGTTCCTCTTCGTCGCTTGACGTCTTGCATGCAAACAAAAAACTCTTCCCCTCCTGCTAAAAATACGAAACATTAGCCTCCACCACACAAGATGTAATTCTCTCTATCCCTCGTTGTACTCTACTAGTTTTAATAAAACTAGTTTATATCCTTAATAAAAATTTTGAATTTGGTTATTGGGCAAATTAGCCCGAATTTTAATGATAAATGACAATTGTTTTTAAAAATATTTCTTTTTTGTTATTTTTCTCAAAAGTTTTAAATTATATTATCAGTGATCAACAGAAATTTAATTAACAATTTTGATTAAAATTGAAATATTTTGTTTATAGTGAATCATTATTTATAAACAAAAAAAAGGTTATTTCTCTATTTTATTAATGGAATCAGTTTGTCAGTGAATTCTTGTGGGTCAACGATCACTTTTAAGATTTTAAGTAACAGAAATGTCACATTGATGTTTATTGTCTAAACCTTTGGGTTTAAAGAATTGGTTGCCACTTTAAAGGTTTTTTTATGAGATTTTCTCTTAATAAAATAAATGTATTTTCCAATAAATATAGTAGGATAAAGATATATAGAAATTTCTTTAATAATATATTTTTAGATTAGTAAAAGAGTAAGTATTATGTTTTTTACATTATTCCCATATTATATGATTTGGATAGTTGTAGATACGGCCCACGTGCATGAAGCCCAAAAATGAATTAAAAAGAGAGACGAAACCAAACTTAAAAGCTTTCTTCTCTAAAATATCCAAAACTCCTAAGCATCAAAAACAAATCCTTTACCTCTCTGCACAATCACTCGCGAAGAAGAAGAAAGAGGGAAACCAAAGATTCCTCCGTTTCTTTCTGGGCATTGCTTGTCTAATGCCAATTCCTGTATTGGGTTCTCTTCATGGTTGATTCTTCTCTTATTCCATCGCCATGGGAGCTCAGAAGAGCATCCACGCTGGTAGAGGTCATCACTCTATCTTTCTAAACCCATCTCTTTCGATTTTCGTGTTTTTGGATCAGTATTAATGTGATAATCTGCTGAATTTTGATTGTGGATTTAACAACAACCAATAAATTTTGGAGGGCTTTTGATTCATTTCATATGCAATAGTTAATGGTTATGTGTACAAGTGTGGCATGAGGAAACAGTTACTACCACTTTTTTTTTTTTTTATTACCATCATGTGGGTTTGGTCTCACTTTTAAATGTAGTGTAAGATTAAGATCGGATTAATTTGTTGCTGTGGCTTCCATAATTAGATTTAGAGTGATTTTGATCTTTTTACTTGAATGTTGTATGATACATTGGTTGTTTGTAAAGGAAACACCTTTTCGTCACTAATCATCATTGTGGGATGGGTCTTGCTGTTGATTTGTTTCATGTTGTAAAAAGATAAAGATCCGACTGATTTGATATGTTAAGGTTTTTCATAAATGGTTGTCGAGCGGCAGTGTCAATTTGTGAATATATTCTTTTGTTGATTGCAGCCAAGATTGATGTCAATGTGGATTTCACTCACAAGCTTTGTACTTCTTTAATGTTTCCTGCTTTCAGGTTTGCTCCCATCATCCATTTTTCAACTTTTACTCACATTTTTAGCCAACACTCATGAACTTTGTACATCCTTTAGCTTCTTCGAACGGTACTTAACTTCAGTTTGTTGCTGTTTGAACAGGGATACTAGCAGTCCTCTTTCTCTAGTGATTGGCAGGCAAGTTCTGTGATTTAGTGCTACAACTTACAGTTTGTACAATCTGCAGAACTGAAATGGTCATATCTTTCTTTTTGAGTCGAGTGTTTTATTTGGGTCTGTTTGTTGTAGCCTCTGTATCAAACATCCAAATTTGTTTGGAGGAAGCGAAAAGCTTGATGTATCATGGGATAAAGGGTTGTATGATTCCAATGTACTGGTGGCTTTCAGGAGACCTAGACCTGAATGGCGACCACAACAGTGCTTCTTCATACAGGTACTCAATTTTTTTTTTTTTTTTTTGTGACTGATCTATGAAGCTATCTTAGAAAGTGAATTTTCCATCCTATGATATGGTTAATACATTTAAATTTTGGTAATCTGGTACAGCATTCTCTTTCACCCGAGATAGGGGTACACGGCACCCCAGTTGACAATTTTTCTCGGTCAGGGAGTGGAGGTGTAAATCTTTCTAAATTAGCTGTTGGTTTAGACTTGAGCGAGCCTGCAAGTTCAAAGTGGAGCAGCACAACCAGTGTAAAGTTTGAGGTACCCGCACATTACCTTATTCAGTCATTGTAGAACAAATAGTGTTCTTCTTTTTACTGTTTTGCTTCGGTGTAAAAGAGTAATATTCTCCATTGGTGCAGCATGTGCGTCCGATTAACGATGACGGACGCGCGATAACCAGAGATCTGGACGGATTTCCTATAACATGCAGGTGATAAAAAATATCTCTTGCCTTAGGTTTGTTTCCTTAAGCGCTAGCATACAACTGATATTTACATCGTATAGAATTCTTTGCTATGCAGTGGAATTACACATGACAGTATGGTAGTTTTAAAGCAAGAATCCCGGTTTGCAAAGGCTACCGACCAAGGTCTTTCTCATGTAAGCAACTTATTATTTCTGTTTCATAGCCTAGGCAAATGGCGTAGTCATTTTACACTAGTTTCTCAACTTTTCTGTTCTTTCATACTGGTTTCTCGCATATTCAGTTCACCATGCAAATAGAACAAGGTATTCCGGTTGTGTCCAAGTGGCTTATCTTCAACCGGTTCAAGTTTGTTGCATCAAAAGGTGTCAGGTTGGGACCAGCTTTTCTCTTAGCAAGGTACTGACAGAATCTTACATACTCTTTCTAAACAAACTACACATGTAGATATCCTAGTTTTTGCTGTGGTTCTTACCTCTTCTGTGACAGCTTGACAGGTGGTTCAATTGTAGGAGACATGGCACCTTATCAAGCATTTGCCATTGGTGGGATAGGCAGTGTTCGGGGATATGGTGAGGGTGCTGTTGGATCCGGGCGGTCATGCCTTGTTGCTAATACAGAATTGGCGTTGCCTTTGGTACGTGGAGCTATTGCGTGATTTGGTCTTCAGAATCATCTCCCCTGTTAAGCTTTCATTGAGCTTTGGTTCTTTTTGTGTACAGAACGAGATGACAGAAGGGACCATCTTCTTGGATTGTGGAACGGACCTAGGCTCAAGCCGCCTTGTCCCCGGTAAGTGCACTTTGCCTGCTTTGAACAAGACCCATAAAGAAGTTGTTGGGACATGGAAATGATAAAGCTGTTACGGAATTGGTTTCAGGAAACCCTTCGCTGAGACAAGGGAAGCCGGGGTTTGGGTATGGATTCGGGTATGGGCTACGGTTCAAGTCTCCGTTGGGTCACCTTCAGGTTGACTATGCCATAAATGCCTTCAACCAGAAGACTCTTTATTTCGGTGTCACCAATCTTGCTTCATCAACATAGTTAATAGAATAAAGCAATCAAGAAAAGCACATATTCAGTGTCTTGCTTCAAGGATATACTTGTGTGATTATGGTGATGGGGTTAAACAATGGACAGAGGTTCTGAGAAGATAAATGAAGTGCTGTCATAGGAATCAGTCATGTAATACTACAGAACTACTTGTCTTAATTGTTTTCGTATATAATACAGCTGCCAGAGTTTTGTCTTGAAAGCTGCGGGTTTCATAGATAAGAAAAGAACACATTTGATTTGATGGTGTTGCGAATACGCATCTATTGCTTTTAAAAATCTGAGTTGAACTTAACGGTCAAGATCACCACTAGGCTCGACTCTTGGACTAACTCTGAAAACAAGTGGTTAAAACCAAACCAGATATGCCCAGAATAAGGACATTCCAGTTATTTCTGCAGTTTCGTGTTACATTTCATAAACCATTAGAGAGAATCACCAAAGAGGTTAACTTACGTGGTACAAACAAACAACGAATACAGAAGTCATCAAGAAGCTCAAAAGAAACTGTTGAACTGACTGGTAAGAGAGCTCTTGAGGTTCGAATACAGACCATAAAGAGAATACTGCTTAAGATTCTCAACTTCATACCACGAGTTGAGAACCCTCAAGTGTTTATCAGTGCCGGAAAACGCAAGCTGGATCCCGAGACTACAGTCCACCGTACCTCCACGACCTTTACAGCTCGGCGTTCTAATAGCACAATCCTGCCTGTTGAGACACACAAAATTCTGATTCCCCTTGCAAGACGCACACCCGTCTCTCTTCCAATACAGGTTTCGAAGCCTACCTTTCTGAAACTCCATCACCTTCAAACACCATAAAATTAAGAAGGTCATATATAATTCAGATTCTTCAGTCATGGTATCATGACATACACAAACAAAAAAAAAAAAAAAAAAAAAAAAAAGGGTTTCTTTCTTACCAAAGTAAAACTGGTAACGATGAAAGTGCTGTTAGCAATAAAAGCCGGAATAGACCTCGCCGCGTATTTCCGACCCGCAAACGCCACCATATATCCACCATAGTTGTCCTGAAGAGGAGAGATTAGACATATACTGTACCTAACATTTTTACTATTAGTAGACAGACATGTAATTAGAGTAAAGTCAACACTAAATCTTCAGAGAAACCAAAGTCAAACTAAATTCACATTTTCCTAATCTGACTCACTAAACTAATTCGATTTCTTTTTAATAAAATTTTTTGTGTTACCGGGAAAAAAGCGGAGGTGTTGATGGAGAGGAGAGAGATCTCATCGACCTTAGGACGGAAGATAGAGAGTTGTGAATTCATGGCGGCGAGAGTGAGTCGACGGTCACAGGGTGAGAGAAGAACTGTTTGATTGAGGAAGAAAGAAGGACGAGAGGAGAACGCGATTCCAAATGTGAATCCATCGGATCTTTGGATTCTGGTGTCGGAGCACGGAGAATAGATATGGTTTGTGTTTGTACCTCCTCCTCCGACGTCTCCGCCTAAGGCTACGACGTTGTGGAAACTGGTTGTTGTGATTAGAAGAATCACGACGGTGGAGATGAGGAGTGTTAGGGTTTTCATTTTTTTTTTTTTTCTTTTTGAAATGGATTTTGGGGGAAGTGAGAGTAGCGAGTGTGTGTGAACTGAGTCTGTGTGGCTTTTTGGTTTTCACGTTTTCGCCACCGGAAAATTCCAAAAGGTTTTTTTTTTTTTTTTCTAAGGAGAATAAATATTATCTTTTTTTGGTTAAAGGCGCCTCCATGCTTTGTGTGATATATACCTTTTTCGAATTCATTGCTTTAAATAACATTTTTTTTTTGGTAAGAAAACGGGGTAAACCCCATATTATTAAAATCAAAGTAAAAACATTACACAGGCACTAAACGTGACCTCGAATAACCCTCAACATCCTCCCCACATCCTCCCCACTCAACATCCTGCCCATAGATCGGAACAAGCTCCGTCGGGATCGAGTTAAAAGAATGAAACCCTAAAGATAAAGATAAATCATAGTTCGCCAATCCGTCTGCAAGACAATTAGCTTTCCTATACACGTGTGAAATCTGACAGCGGGTGAGAATCACAAATCCCCGCTATCAAGAACCCGACCACTACCTTTGAATTCACTTCCAACTCCAACCGCCCAACCCTCCTTTCCCAAGCAATGTGTAATCCGTAATAGACTCCCCACAGTTCAGCCAAGGGAGCCGAGCACCATCCTATATTCAACGCAAATCCACCACACCAGTCCCCATTTGCATCCCGCATGACACCACCAGCGGACGCTAGTCCCGGATTACCTTGTGAAGCACCGTCTGTATTAAGTTTAAGCCAACCATCCGGAGGTTTAACCCAGCTTATTTGTCTTTCCACCCTACCACTCCGAGTGCTACCTTCTCCATTCCTCTCATTGGCCCTAAAGACCTCAGTCGCTAGGTCTTTCAGAAACTGAACTCGATCCCGCCATAACCTATTCTCACCAAACACATTCCCACATCTCCATTTCCAGCCCCACCAAACCGATAACGCAAAGAGTATAGGACCTAGACCATCCCATTGATCCCCCTGATGCAAGCCCGCATAAACCCATTCCAGCAACGACTTAGAGAAAAACACTTGTACCTGGCGAACAGGTAACAAGCGAGACCACACTCCGGCCATAGCAGGACAATCACGGAGGATGTGCAAAATAGTCTCCACTCCTCCATAACACACTTGGCATACCTGAGTATCAGACAAGTGTCGCCTAAACCTCTCCTCATTAGTCATCAACACCTGGTTACCTACCATCCATAAGAAAGTTCTAACCCTTTCTGGCACCATTACTTTCCACACCCGTTTATAGAATTCTTTCACATTTGGTCTTGGTGTGTCATCTCTCCTGAGTAGAGCATAAGCGGACTTAACCGTGAACTTACCATCCGCAGTTTCACCCCAAGACAATCTATCCCGAGCCCCGGTTACGCTATCAACCACCACTGCAGCCAACTCTAACCTTTGGTTTTCAGACACATGTGGTGAGATCCGAGTGAAATCCCACCCCACTCCATCTTGCCATAGATCCCTCACCGTTAGACCTTGCATATCCACTGGAACATTCTCGGGAGCCAAGTCTACCAACGCCTTCCCCCACAACCACTTATCAGTCCAAAATTTTATTCTCCGCCCATCCCCAAGCACCCAGCTCTGACCTTTGAGCACCACCTCGCGTAACCCAATACCCACACTCTGCCATGTTGAGACCAGTTACTACGAGCATTCATCCAGGACAGGTCATGGATATCACCCACCTTATATTTACTCCGCACAACCCTAGCCCACATATTAGTTTGGTCATGTAACAAGCGCCACCCAATCTTTGCCAATAACACTTTATTCATATCACAGCTTTTCCTGATACCAAGTCCTCCGTCTTCCTTTGGTAAACAAACTCTATCCCATGCCACTAGGTGTTGTTTCCGCAAAGATATAGTAAACATTTTTTAAATATATTTTGTCAAAAAAAAAAAAAAAAAAGATTGTAATTTGGTAAGTATATTATTTTTAAAAAGAAAATTTGGAGGGACATGTATAGCCCTCTGCAAACAACAACATTGAAGTTTTGTAATAATTAAATGAAAACTTTGAAGTCCATAAAAGTTAATTTTATAATTTTGTACACTTTGGAGAGATATTGAACCTAGTGATCTTTTGTAGATCCATTTGATATATTAACTAAAACTTAGCCGCAGCATTGGCCCAAACATTTTAAAGTCTTTAAAGCACAAATTTTTTAAGGGGTCTTGTTAAATTTTACACTACAAATTTCACATTTTAGGTTGTTACCGAAAATTTAATTTTTAACCCTTATTTGCAATTTAAAAAACAAAATCAATTTCGAAAATATTTCAACTTTTCTTGTAAAAATACAATCTTTTATCTAATTTTCTGTATTAAACGGAAAATAGGTAAGTTTATGCATATCTACTAATTCTACTTGAACGAGCCTTTTTACTCAAATTTGGAAAACTCCATAATTTAATACAACAAACAGTTTCATACAAGTCATCTTCCCAACTAATCCTTTTATCGAAAAATTAATCATTTCATCATGGTGGTATTTAATCAGTCCTCCCAAGAGATGAACACATTAAATATGATCTGCAATCTTAGAATATTGGATGATGTAGCTGCTAACCCATTCACAAACTCCCCCCCCCCCACCTTCAAAATTGATATATCACAAGGGATAAATCTTTGTTATTTAGATCAACTTGTTGTGAGATCTCTAAATACATACGCAATACATAACAAAAACTAGGAAAAATTTTGCATATCCAAAAAGTTTTGGAATTGTTTGCAAATTTAATAGTTGTTGAGTATTCTCTTTTTTTTTTTTGGACAACAAGAACTTTCATTCAACCTAAAACCTCAAAAGAGGTGAGTTCATACAACATGATTTAAGATAAGCAAAAGAAAATACATATAAGGGTTCCATGAGTTTTTCAAAGGAATTTGAAGAATCAATTGGGACCAAAGTGGATTCGTCTTTGAAGCTGGACTTCACGAAATCCTCGACCAGCTGGTGGTCATAGGTAACTCTAGCGGATAACGCAATCGAGTTTGTAAAAGAGAGCTCCACGGGGGGATCACGTAGAGACCTTCTCGCCAAATACATGAGAGGGTTCAATAGCCTTGGATCAAAGTCCTTTAAGCTTTTAGAAACATACCTCATGATACTAGATGAAGCTACAATTAGGGTTCGCAAGAGATGGGTGTCAAACTGTAACAAAGCAGGTGGGTCCTCCCTCACATGAAGCTCATGGCCATGGAGGTCAAGGAATTTCACACAAAGCTTGTAATCGGTTTGTCCCTGAAGCAAAGAAACAGACCCAAGCATTCGATCTTGTGGCGGTAGGTGACATCTGGGGGCAATGGGTACAAGCATCAAAGTCACAGAGACTGTCGGCTCAAAGTCACCATTAAAACTCAACATTGCATATCTCCAAACAAAACTATTACCCTGGCATCGACATAAACGTTCTCCAAACCATTCAGAAGAAACCAATGTTCTGCTACCAAGGAGACCTCGTCTTGACCAAGCAGAAACAACCAGTACTAAAGATGAGCTTGACATAAACTAATAGAAACGGATCTGGGTAGGGAAGCTCTACAGCCAGAATCAAACTGTCGAAAGGGAGCTAGCAAGTATAGACATTCACAAAGCCATACCAAAGATAAACACGGCAGCAGGATTTCAAGATAATGGAGCCAAGACCAACTCAGCACAATCAATCCACAACTCAACTGGGTTCCGCCATAGAGAGTAGAGAAAAGATTTTCGAGAGATGTCGTTGGAATAGAAGAGGAAAACACAGACCTGAGCCTTAAAATTTAATAGCATAGATAACTTCTTTTGGTAATGGGCCAAAAGATGGGTAATGGGCCTAACTGTGACCAAAGATCCATCAGAGGGAACCCTAGTTCCTCAACGACTGAGCAGTGGGAGGCGGTAATGAGGCGGCGCAACAACGGGTAAGAGTTCAGCCTGGATCCACTTAGCACCGGTGAGGGAGGGGGCAGCGACGATCTGAAACTCAAAGTCGTCGAGGCACATAAGCGTTTGGTGGGGAGCAGAGGTGTCCTCTTCGATATCGTCTCCGTTTTTTGCAGCCAAGAGCACTCTAACCAAGACGCGGCAGCGCCATATACCTTCGACGCTTTCACCGGACGGAGAGAAACTTCAGCCAAGGGAGGAATTAACTCGGATCTGAGGACTTGAGGATGCACCAAATTTATTTGTTTCAATCTAGGGTTTGGGAAAAGGGTTTGAGTTGGAGAAAGGGTCGTCGACGGACTCCCCCACCGTTTAACTTCGGTAGAGACTCGGAATTTGCAGCTCGGTGGCGGGGTAGATAAGGTTTGAGCGGGTTTCTGAAACCGTCGGAATGATTGAGATAAGAGCCAAAAAGGAGTTAAAAGAGAGCACAGCATGTAAATAGAAACAAGGAGGGATTCAAGATCCCGATGCCGGCAAGCCGAAGCTTCACCGGCGTCGGAGCAGACTAGGCTTTCTGGTTTCTCTATATTCGGGACAGAGAGAGAATTGCTTTCCGTCCTTACCTCAGTTGCTGAGTATTCTCATCCACATCTTTTGATGGTAGTAAACAAGTAGAAAATGGAAGATTTCTAGTCTCTAAATCGAATTAGTATTTGCATAAAAACATTTTTGATAAGTTTTTTTGGTAAAGCAATTCTAAATTTTACTTTTAGTGTAAAGTTCGAGAGAATAATTAACTGCTAAATTTTTCAGGTTTAACTATGCAATCACATACATTCCTCATACTAGAAAGTATAAATACATACTCGTTCCATTATAATTTCACACTATTTTCTCTTTATTTTTTGTGAGCTGTTTCGATAGAAAGAACTTACACACTTTGCATGTGAAGTGAAAATGTGAAAGTAGTGTAGTTAAATCAACTTGATCTCATATAACCTACTACTATACAAGTACTATTAGATAACTATTATTGAGAGGGGAAATTATGTTTAATTCATGTGGCAATGCTGGTATAGAAGGCAATAGCAAAAGCCAATTGTCTTAAAACCTTTGACATACTCCCAAAATTTTAATTTATTAATTGATACTTTTACTTTAAAGATTAAATCTTACTATAATTATAATCGACGTATATCCATATGATTGTTTTTCTATTCACAAAGTATTTATGAATACTTAAGTAGCGTTAATTTAAATGACACACGAACAAAATTGAGAGGGTTTTCAAAATTTTCCAAGTTTGTTTGGTTAATCGCATTATCAAAAAAAGTTAAATCTTTAAACCCAATTCATCTTACTTTTTGTTAAGAATTGTAAACTTCTTCCATGCCGCCAAATGATACATTTACAATTTGTTTTCTTTTTCCTACCATGCCACAAACTCTAAATTCTTGTTCTTTTCTCTCAGATCTATTTAGTTTAAACCTTTTCAAGTGCTGAGTTTGGAGAAATTATAAAGCTAGGAGTATGAGACATATGAATTTAACGACAATGAGGAAGGAGGCCATTATTGTTGCTGTTGAACAACCTTCTTCACGAGCCGTTCACGTAAAAGAGAAAGAGACATAAGAGTATATATTCAATTATTGTTCCTTGTATCACAATAATTGGTTATGTCGCATTGGTTAAACGGAGCTTATTAGATATAAGCTGTGCAGGTTCGAGCTCGGCTTGTTACATTATTAATTTTATTTTTTTAAAACGACGTCGTTTCACTATCTCCATACACATGGAATCCACGTCAGGTTGGCTTAATGGAAAAATTAACAGAGTTAACATTTAATTATGTTTTTGTATATTTAAGCATAAAATCGTTTTGACAAAAAAAAAACATAAAATCATAAGTTTAGGTATGAAATTCAAATATTTTAAAAGTCAATGTATGTTTCAGCATACCCAATAGTCTGATGTATGAATCGAACATATTGTAATTGTCCAGGTATGAAAAAGCCGTTTTTCGTGAATTTCACATCATTCTTAATGTGGTATCTTAAAGTATGACAGAAAATAAATATACATAATTGTTATATTCATTTGATAAATTTTTTCCCTTTAAAATCTAACCAAAACTATCACTCTTGTATCATTTGTCTAACACTCTTAACACAAACTTACTAATATGTATCTTTTTAGACTTGGTTCACAATCACATTCATAATCGAATTGAATCTTCTTTTATTTGGAGGAATGAAACCCTAGTTACACTTTCTTCGTCAAACTTATACAGTTTGGTATTAAATTTCTTGTATAAAACATTATTTTTCAATTTTTAATTCTATAAATCAAATAAAAAATAAAAATATTTAATATCTTCAATATACTTTTTTGATAAATACTCTAAAATTTTATCAAAAAAGTTTTTTCTTCCTCAAATACCACATAGTCCTTATATTTCCATGAATACCATTCATTAATCAACATAATGACTATTTTACCTTTGTATTCTATAAACTCAAATTGTGTGATGGTTTTTCGATTACCTTTGTCCCTTTAGCTTTGACCCTCCAACACAAATTTCTCCGACGAAATTTGACAGCACAAAATTCTCCGGCAAGATCTGGCGGTTAGATCTAGCTCCTTCGTCGTCTCCGTCTTCATATGACGTCATCAATTCCAATTTGCTCCTTGAATTCTAGAATTATGTTTCTCGCATCTCAGCCAATTGATTCTGCTCACTTTTGTAAAGATATGTTGCTTTGTTGTGACTCTGTCGTCGTATTCCATAAACTTCAGTGATATTTGTCGACTTTGTCTAGCAATATTTTTACTAGAAAACCATAAGAATCTACTGAATTTTGCACCCAATTTATTTAGATTTTTGTGAATTTAGCAAGGTCAATATTTACAATAGAACGAGAATAGTACGTTTAAATATATACAAAGCTTACTTATAAATGGCGATGGAATAATAATTAATTGTCGCGTGGGGAAGATTGATCAAGTAAGAAGAACCGCGAAGACAAGATATAACAAAAATACTGACAACGAGGTAAAACAAGACTAGAGCAAGGCGAAGTGAATTAAATATTGTGCCGAATTGAGGTATACCCGAAACGGCGAAGTGTATCAAATATTGAGGTATACCCAAAACGGCGAGACGAAGCAATTCAGCACATTGAGGCGATGAGAATCCGGCAAGATAGATCGATGATATAGACCGATGAGGCGACGAGTTTCTGATGGTATCAGATCACTCTGTTTAAGGAGAGAAGCAAAACAATAAAACAGTGAGAATTTGAAAATTTGAAGGTATTTTTGTCACATATATAGTTTAATGAAAATATTAAAAATGAAAATTGTTGGGTCTTATGCTATTTTTGATTCAAAAACATAAAATCATGATATCTATGATAATTGTCCAACTTTTTTCATCTCTCATCCCATATACTAATTTTCTTTTTCACTGCATTAAAAATATACATTTTTTTGTTGGAAAAAATATAATAAAATAATTTCTAAAAATAGAAAAAAAAAGAAAGAAAAACAAACCCTTTGAGTTGTTCCTATGCTCTCCATCCTACAATTCTATGAACCTATTTACGTACCAACATAAGTATATTTTCAGAAAATACGTTTTTTGACAAATATTATTGTTTTACAAAATAAAATATTATTTACGAAATAAAATATTTGATTTTCTTCATGTCATAAATATTTTTAATTACAAGATAAATCGAATCTTTTTTCTTTCCAACAAAATTCATTGTCGAGATTCATAATCAAACTGAATTTTCTTCTATTTCCACTAACAAATTCTTGTTTATTGTAGGTATTTTCAGTGAATCTATTACAATAAATCATGTTAGATAAAGAAGTTTTATAAATTGTTTCTACAAAACATTAAAAATAATGTTTTATATAAGCAAAAGTTGTCATGAAAAAAAAAAAAAAAAAAAAAGTTGTCATAAAAGGGTTTGTTGTACACACAAAAACAAAAAAAAAGTCAATACATCATCTCTCTGAGTCGTTGCACAACATACGTCTTTCAATAATACCATTTTTTTTTGTCTAACCATATAAAATAATATTCGTTTTTGATTTATGTCTAAGAATTTAATACGTGATTTTTCTTGTTTAGAAAAGAAATATTAGTAAAAGTAGTTTTTTTAAGAAGGGAAAAACAAAAAAAAAAAAAAGAAAAGGAAAAAAAGAAAGTAATAAAACGTTCTAGAGAGTTCCATCCTAACTCCACAAAACCTCGAACAAAAGCAAACGCAATTGAGCCTCTTCATAAGACACACAAGACCTTCACAGCAGCCACATCAAACCCAAACAACACATCTCCGCCATCGAAAGAGAGGCTCTTCTCTTTCTCTCTCCCTTCGATTTCTAGGGTTTTCGTAAGAAGGGCGATAAGATGTTCGGGCGAGGACCCTCCAAGAAGAGCGACAACACTAAGTTCTACGAGATCTTAGGTGTTCCTAAGAGCGCATCACCTGAAGATCTCAAGAAAGCTTACAAAAAAGCCGCTATCAAGAACCATCCCGACAAGGGTGGAGATCCAGAGAAGGTGAACATCTTTCTTTAGATCCCTTTTCCTTATCGCTTCAGATTCTGTCAATTTCGATCTGGGTCTTCTTAGCTCGATTGTGCTTTCTCCGATTTGATTGAGTTCTTGTGAGCTTTTCGATGTTTGAATTTTGATCCGATCTGAAATAAAGTTTTGAGTTTTTTCCTGAATTATATGCTTTTGTTGAGATTAGGTCTACTTAAATTGAGATATTTTTTCGTACTAAGTGGTGAAAGTTATGAGCTTTTGTGGACTAGATTTTTTTTGTTTAAACTCTGTTGCTTCTTCTTGACAATTGAGGGGTTAAAGTTGTTTGCTTTGTGAAGTTATGGAGTGTTTGAGTTTTTTGGTTTGTGGTGATTAATTGTGATTTTGATTGCTATGTAATTCGTATTTGCAGTTCAAGGAGTTAGCCCAAGCTTATGAAGTTCTTAGTGACCCGGAGAAGCGTGAGATTTATGACCAGTATGGAGAGGATGCACTCAAGGAAGGAATGGGTGCTGGAGGAGGTGGACATGATCCATTTGATATTTTCTCATCCTTCTTTGGTGGAAGCCCGTTTGGAGGTGACTCTCTTGTACATTGTTTTGTTCTCTGATACTACAATTGAGAGTTTTCTTTTGATTGATTTGAGTATCTTTGTTTTTTTTTATTAGGCGGTAGCAGCCGGGGAAGGAGGCAGAGGCGTGGTGAAGATGTTGTTCATCCCCTGAAGGTTTCTCTGGAGGATGTGTACCTTGGAACTATGAAGAAGCTCTCACTTTCTAGGAATACTCTCTGCTCCAAGTGTAACGGGTTAGTATATTCTTCTTTTTCATTCTTTCACGCTTTCCTTTTTCCCCCTTTCGGTGTACCTAATAATATGAATTAGCTGAAACTTTGACAGATGTCCTTTATTTCAAAATCATTCTTAGTTATTTCCTCCAACTTTTTTGGACACCAGATGCTGAAAAGGTTGTTAATTTGTGATTGTTATTTATGATTGCAGAAAGGGTTCAAAGTCTGGAGCCTCCTTGAAATGTGGTGGGTGTCAGGGTACAGGTATGAAGGTCTCAATTAGGCAGCTCGGACCTGGAATGATCCAGCAGATGCAGCATGCATGTAATGAATGCAAAGGAACAGGTGAGACCATCAATGATCGGGATAGGTGCCCACAATGCAAAGGAGACAAGGTTATTCCTGAGAAGAAGGTGCTTGAAGTGAATGTGGAGAAGGGAATGCAACACAGTCAGAAGATCACATTCGAAGGGCAAGCAGATGAAGCGGTATGTGCCCTCAGACATTTTACTCCTGCTTTGATTACTATGTTCCTTTTTCTCCTCCTTGTGACTAACTGTTTTTGTTTATGTTTCTGTGTTGGAACAGCCTGACACTGTCACTGGAGATATAGTGTTTGTCCTTCAGCAGAAAGAGCACCCAAAGTTCAAGAGAAAGGGAGAAGACCTCTTTGTGGAACACACGCTTTCTCTAACAGAAGCTTTATGTGGCTTCCAATTTGTTCTGACTCACTTGGATGGCAGAAGTCTTCTCATTAAATCTAATCCTGGGGAGGTCGTGAAACCTGGTACGTATTCAGATACATCATAATGCCTTTGGTTTTACAGTTATCTGTCTTTCATTGAAACATGCCAACTTTTCTTGATGTGCTTGATAGATTCATACAAGGCCATAAGCGACGAGGGAATGCCGGTATACCAGAGGCCGTTCATGAAGGGTAAGCTGTACATCCACTTCACAGTGGATTTCCCGGACTCGCTGAGCCCTGAGCAGACCAAAGCACTGGAAGCTGTTTTGCCGAAGCCCTCAACAGCTCAGTTGAGCGACATGGAGATAGATGAGTGTGAGGAGACCACTCTACACGATGTGAACATTGAGGATGAGATGAGGAGGAAGGCACAAGCTCAAAGAGAGGCTTATGATGATGACGATGATGATGATGACCATCCTGGTGGTGCTCAGAGGGTGCAATGTGCCCAGCAGTAAGTAACTCCGTAGAGAGAGACTTTTCCCACATGGGTTTGGCTCCAACATTTGTCTTCTCCTTTTTCATTCCAAGTGTATTGGAGTCTTTATGGAGTTTGGTACGATTTAAGAATCTGCCCACTTTGGTTGAAGTGGAACAGCCAATTTGTTTTCTCTTTTTTCTGACTCTTAAAAATTAAGGCCGTGTTACAATTTTGTGTTTTTTGATAATTAAATTTGTAGTAATTTAATGTCTAAGAACATATATACTATGTCATTTTCTATGTTATGTCTTTTTTCTATGTTGATGCTGGTTTGCATTTTCGTTTATACTGATATAAACCCTTGACCGCAACAAGAACCCGTAACAACCCAAACCGAGATAAAGGTACTGTATCTCCAAAACTCAACCGGGGTCCGTGGAGTATTCGACAACACCACCGGCCAATACAGCCACCAGACAAGGTCTTAATTGAGTTGGGTTTTCATTTAGCACAACAAAGATGTGGTGGTTATTGTTGGTGTGGCTTCGTTAATGCCACGTTATCCCAGCCGTCGCCACAACATCGAAACCTGGTGATCTAGTGCTACCGAACCTAAACAGTAAACATACTAATCAAATCGAACCGCTTTTTAGTCACTTTGGTTTGGGTCGGTTACTATAAGTAAACCGATCTGTAGGATTTTAGATGATATTTGTTTTGTTATTCGTTCTGTTTGATTCGGCTCTCACTGATTTGATTCCAACTAAAATAATTTAGATTATGTTAAAATTACAAAAATATAAGTATCCAAATTGATTTAAAATTGTGAACCGTATCAAACCAAACTAAAAATTTGTACGAAATAGCTGATGATAACCAAACCGAATAATATATATCCCCTGTATATTAACATAGAAACACTCTCTTGAAAAAGCTGATGTGTCACCGCCAGAGAAACACATTTAGTAAAAATACCCTTAAATTTTCTACTTAATTACATTGACATGCCATTATATTTTCAAAAAAATGCAATTAACTGAATAATAATTAGATATATCATCAATTCTCACACAAATTTATATATCACATACTAAAACTAATTAAATCATTACATACTATTTTAAGTCAAAATTTCACTAATATTTACTTACAAATATACAAGTCAAAGTTATATTACTTTTAAGAAATCAATATAAGTAAAATATTCTAAAAAGGCTATAAAACATATAAAGTTAATAAAAATAAAGAACATATAACTTATTAAACATATAACTTTTAACAAAATAATATAAAAAAATATTTTTTATGTTAGTATTATTACCATAATATTTAAATAACAAACTTTCAATAGTTATTATAATTTATTATAAGAAGAAATATATTAGCTCTGAATTATCTCCAACTCATTAAAGGAAATTTAATTTTCAATAAGTATAAATTTATATATATTCATAAATAAATATAAAAATGATAACACTTAGAGGATATCATAATGTATGATTATTTATATATATCTAAGTATGTAAACAAATTAATCTCAACATTTAGTGTGATTATTCATTAAAAAATGGAAATATTGATAACCAAATAGGAATATATGCTTTAATTGTACATTAATCTATGTGCTATTAAAAAGGAATGAGACAATAACCCTTATCATTATAAATAAACTTTAGTACCCAAAAAAAACTCATAATATATTTAAAATGAGTGATTATTAGATTATGAAAAATTGTTATAGTTACTCAATTAACCATAAATATAAAAATTTGATTTTTAAAGTACACAAAAATATATATATATATATATATATATATATATTTCTATAAATTGTAACATTTTATAAATATTTGTTTACCACGTTCACATAATTCACAGGTGAAATATATTCTTACACGAATACGTTGATTTTGAAAGTTTATTATTTTTTTCATAATGTTTTTTTGGGTAATAATCTGTTATTTATTAGAAAATATTAACAAACCGACTAACTCAAAAGATTTAAATAGCCTAATCACAAATATTAAATCAATAAATTAGATTATCTTCAGAAAATTTAGTTTAGAATCTGATTGTTACTAACATATCATAAAATTAATTAATTAAACTACCGAGTAATTTAGTATATGTTGTTTTGATTACATAAGAAACATGCAAAATTGTTATGAATTTGATTTTTAAACCACACAAAAGACATGTTCCAATAAAAAGTAACATTTTATTAATATTTTCTTTTACACATTTAAAGATTTCACGGATGAAACATATTTTTTACACGAAAAATGCAGTTTTGAATAAATAAATAAAAAGTTTTAGTTACATATTATGTTTGACACAAACAAATATTGGTTCTAAAATAATAATTTTACTTATAATAATTTTTTTAAAATCGATTTATCCCGCATTGTTTGGAGGTTGTTACCTAGGTTGTGGTATTTGTGCTGTAAGCAAGAAATGAGCCACGTGACGAGAACTCCTCGGATAAAAAGAAAATAAAAACTTAATTTCTCAAGAAAGTCAAAAACAGCTAAACAAAAAAACATTTCTCTGATAAAAATCTAGAACCGTTGGATTGTTCGGTGTGTTCAGAAACCGTTGGATTCAATTTGCTTTTGTCAAAAAACTACTCAGGATACTCTCATTCACTCTACCCACCAAATTCTCCAGTTTCTTCTGTTTCATCTACAGTCAGTACTCATCCATGGCGATTTCTCAAGCTCAACCTCTGCTTCTTCTCCTCATATCACTCTTCCTCTTACCTGCTTTGCACGCCACTTCTTTCTCCTACTGCGGTTTGTCTCTTAAACTCCCTCCTTTGTCTTCTATCAGATTAAGGGTCTTTTTTTTTTTTTTCTTTTTTTTGGATCGTTGCTAGAACAAATCGAGTCTTGTATATCTTTAAAGCACTTTAATTTCCATAAAGTTTGAATCTTTATAGAAGATGCTTCGACTTTAACACTGATTGCTGCTTTCAATTTGAGGGTGAACTTGGTCGCTTATCTATTCAAGAAAACTATCTATCTGTTTAAATTCTTGAAGCATGTAATATGTAAGGATCTTACTCTTGAAATTATCAATTTCTTGGATGTATAGTCTTCAAAATTTAATCAAGGTGGGAACTAAATTTGTGTGATCCTTTAGAGATCTTCTTGGTATATGTTGAACTAAATCAGCAGATTTTTTTAGCTCAATTCAGCCAACATTATCGTCTTGGTTATGTTTATTACTTATTACAGCTTTAGCAATCTCTTCCAGAAAGAGAGACATTTTTTGTTGATAGTGTTGTTCTCTGTTTGATTCTCTCTCTTTGAATACACCAAAATGCTTCAACCTTTTGTTTGCTGTCCCATGTTTGTTTATTTGGCAATGATATTGGTCTATTGTTTTACTTGCCATGAACTGTATTTTTCCCTTGGTAAACTGTTGCTGACTGTTTGTAGATAAGAGGCTCGATCCTGTCAAGGTCACGGGTGTGAAGATCTCTCCTAACCCCGTTGTGAGTGGTGAAGCTGCAACATTTAAGATTTTGGGTTCTACTGGTAAAATACCCCTTTTATTATGATCTTCCTGCTTCCTTTTGTTTAAACTTCGACTCTATTGTTTGAATTTGTAACGTACTTTGAGTATCAACATTTCAATCTTGTGTGCTGATGTGCATAGGCGAAGATATCTCTGGTGGAAAAGTAGTAATCAGGGTTTCATACTTTGGGATTCCTGTCCATACCGAAACTCATGACCTCTGCGAGGAGACGGCCTGTCCGGTTGCACCAGGCAACTTTGTGCTTTCTCATTCTCAAACTCTCCCCTCAATTACGCCGCCTGTAAGATATCTTTAACACTCTTTCAATAGATACACCTAGAAATCTATAAGCGAAAGTTATGTATGGAACTGTATAGGACATGTTGGTAATATACATTAACTGTGGCTTTAGATTACTTCTCATTTCTTATTTGGTAAATCTTCAAACACATTTAGAGTGGTTTCTCTTTTGAAACAGGGCACTTACACGCTAAAGATGACGATAAACGACAAGAATGGCGGAAGACTAACGTGCATCAGCTTCAAATTCAAGATCACATTAAAATCCGCGGTCTTTGCTAGTTAAAGTTTTATGGTGTAAATACGTTGACGTCTTTGTGAATCTCTCTGTGTTTACTTTTGTGGTGTCTAAATAAAGAATCTGCGCTTTTGAGACTTGAGTTGATGATCTACATGAAACAAAGAGTGAACAGACCATTATCTGCTATTAAGCCTATTATTATACATAAGAAAAGATAAATCTCTTGACCCAAATTTGAACCTAACCAAATTATACAACGAAAGTTTGTTTGGTTGTTGTTTCCTTTTCTGTCTATTCCCACTAAAGAAAAACCCTACCGAAAGCAAAAACCATATAAACAACCTAAAGTTGACCTAGCAGGAGAGAGACCTAAACAAATAAATTGATCCACCAAATTTGTGACGTGGATAAGAAGTTTGCTGATCGTTTAAGTCTTTTGTAAATCCCTTTATTTTGTTCAGTATAATGAATGATTTTTCTATCTACCTCTTGGAGAGAAGGCGTGAGAGTTGAAGTTTAGACTGAACTCTTCTCTTTTTTTTTTTCTTTTTTTTCTTTTTCTTTTTCATGTTTCAGGAACCACTAGGGATGAGGTCTGTCTCTATGGATTGCGTGGCTTCAACGGATTGTCTTCCAGATGATCTTCTTGTCCAAATCTTGTCCTTTCTTCCTACGAAACAAGCTTTTTCAACCTCTCTTCTCTCCAAGAGGTGGAGGACTCTATTTGCTTTCAGTCCTAATCTTGATTTTGACGAATCCGGCTTCAGGCTCCCCAAAGAGATGTATATAAGATTGGTGGACAGTGTATTGGCTTTCCAAGATGGTAAACATATGGAGAAATTCTCACTTGAATTTAAATCATTTGACGATGAAGTATATGACGTTGACCGATGGATATGTTATGCCCTGGAACACGGTGTCTCTGAGCTTCATCTAGACATAGAATCTATAAGGTTTCGTTTTTTCCCATCCAAAGTCTTCACCAGCACAACAGTGGTTAAGCTGTCGTTGGTAACAAACTGGTGCATCCCAACACTAGACTGCCCAAGACTTCCTCCGGATGCATGTCTCCCAGCACTAAAGGTTCTCCTCCTTGATTCAATCTGTTTTGAGGATGATCAATTAGCTGTGTTACTTGCTGCGTGTCCTGCACTCGAGGACTTGACCATACATCATTACGGCCGTACTCCAGATTTTTCTTTTTTGCATGAATGTTAAATTTTATTCATCAAAAAAACTTTTGTACAATAACTGCGTCTTTAATCTAACAGTCTGAACGCTTGTAAAGAGGTCTTAAACTGAAAACAGAGAGGTAGAAAAAGCTAAATTTTCAAGTGCCTAGAAGACTCGGACTGCAAACCATTCCCGCAAAGTTCCTTCCATGCTGCCATTGCTTTGGTGAGATACCATCAAGAACTGGTTTCGTACCAACCTGTCGATTTGTTTGAGTAAGAGTTCCGCAGAGGCTGGTTGTACACCATGTCTTCTGCGGTTCCGTTCTCTCCATAGCCAATAGATGGTAGTCTGAAAAACATATCGCAAAATGTATTGTCGGGGACGGCTAAAACCTGTACTTGAGAGTAGATTCAGGGCATCTTGAAACCGAGAGACATGTCTCTGTTTAGCGATACCATGAGTTAGCTTAAACCAGAGATGAGAGGTAAACGAGCAAGTAAAGAACAGGTGGTCTCGAGATTCCAACTGGTCGTTACAAAAAACACATTGGCAACTCCCACTAACATTCCAACTGGCCATACGATCTCCCGTTGTTAGACGGTTGAGAGTCGCTAGCCATGCTATAAAAGAGTACTCAGGGTACTCCAGATTTTTCATACGTCATATCCAACAAAACCATCAAGAAACTCTCGGTTATCTATCACTAATTCACTATATCTGTAGTTATTATGTTGATCGTTCTAACTTTTGCGTTGTCGGCCTCTGCTACCATCTGATGTAGCAAAAGCTAAATTGGACCTTCAGTTTCATAGAAGCTCACTATAAGGAAAATGATGATGCGGATTTGACAACTCTCATCAGTGGAATACGCAATGTCAAGACCCTTCACTTGACTTCTTCTGCTGTCGAGGTCAGTTTCCTTGTATAGATTGATTGGTCTCATCATCTTTTTGGTTAGAAACAAGAAAACATTAATTGTTTGTATCCAGGAGATTACGGTATGCTGCAAAGGTGGACTACCGGTGTTCAACAACCTCGTTGAATTACAGTTTTCGAGTAGTAAAAGAGGTTGGTGAGTGTTTCTGCCACTTCTGCTAGAGCGTTCCCCAAACCTAAAATCGCTGGTTCTTTCAGTATGAAGCAAACCCTCAACAAATTAAATCTTACTTACATTTATATATATATATATATATATATATATATATATATATATATATATATATATGAGTGTGGCATGAAATTAAATTGTAGTCCTCTCCTCTTGATGCTTCAGGGTCTGCATCGTTGCACATTTAGACCAAGACAACGGTTTGTAGGGATTCAAATTCCCTCGAATAACCAAATAAAGATGTTGCTTATCAAGAAGTATCAAGGATATGCAAGCGAGCTGAAACACATTAGACATTTATTACTGAAAATGGAGTGTCTTCAAGCGCTGAAAGTTTACGTTTCGCCTACAATGGATGACCCCATGGCCAGAAAGAAGCAACTCACAGAGGATCTTTTGAAGCTTCCCGCAGCTTCATCCAAGTTTAAGATACAAGTCATGTGATCATCCTCATCCGTAAGTCTAGTTATTATTATTATGTCTTCAATAATAAATTATTAAGGTTCTTTTTTTTTTTTTAGTGATTTACGATTTATTATCATGCCTCCGAATCATAAATACTAGAAAAAAAAGTTAAAACAACCTGGTTTGGGTTTAAAGGAAGCTAAGGGATTCGTGGAGAAGAAGAGTCCTTGGATCTTGAAAGCACGAGTAAGTTTTATTTGTAGTTCAACAATAATCGAGGAGGTCATGTGTGAGCCTATGTTCTAACCAGAATTTTTTCTTACAATCATCAAAAGTCAAAACAATATACGTTTAAAACTTTAGAAAGTCAAAACAATATACGTCTTAAAACTTTAGAATCCCTTGTATCCCCTATATATTAAAAGAGAAAAAGCTGACGCATCGTCGCCAGAGAGCTCCGTACCTAATTTATTATTCACCTTTAGTATTTCATGAAATTACATAAAACTGTCACTACAATATATATATATATATATATAGCATATATATTTTTGTCAATTGCCACTGCTATTCAATTTGTTTATATACATAATATTTTTACTCCTATAAATTCTAAAATTGGTAAATATTATTCAAAAATTGATAAATATGATTCTCTACATATTTACAAAATCAAACTAATTTCACTATGTATTATAATATAATAATATAACTATATTATCAGATGTAAGAAAATATATATTTAAATTTATATCTTTAGAAATATAAATGATGTTACCTTTCTAATAATTTTATAAAGCCCTAATGGTCAAAGAATCGAAGATCATTTGAAACTGGCTCAATGTTTATTCTTTTACTAAAAACAATACATATTTTTGCCAAAAAAACATATGATCACCAATTGAAACAATAAGATTTGATTTATGATTTGAAATTTTATTTCTCCATCAATTATGGACACATATATTATTAAAAAAGTAATAATATTCGATCCAAATTAATATAATTCTTTTTAATAAAATACCTTATGGTATCTCCTATATAAAATACTCACGCTTTATATTCCATTTTATTATTTTCCCTTCTCTTACTATATTATTTACATTAAATTGTCATTAGTATAACTATGGAATATTTCATTCAATAATTGAAGGAAATCTATACTATTACACTTAAGAGTTAAAAAAAAAAAATCATATCAAATATCCATGTTGCCAAACTGACCCAATCCCTACTATTATTTTGAAAGACGTTTATAGACTAAACCTTTGTTTTATAAGAAATTATAAGGGTATGCCATTGGAGTTATGACCAAATAATATATCTTCATTAAGGGTAAAAATGAAATTTTGTTCATATCCTAAACGGATAAACACGCGGATCCTGGGTCGGATCTTTTTAAATGACTTTTTTCACGTCTAAATAATAAATAAAAGCAATACATTGTGTATTTTGATGAGAAAATTCTAATAGCATATTGGTCCAATGAAGCTCACTAATTTCGGAAGGTGTCAAGTTCGATGCACCTTAGCTACAATTTTTGCTGTTTCCAATAGTAATCCCACTACGATTTTTTTTGGGAATTAGTGAGGAAATCTTATTTCCACAAATAAGCGGATTACACAGATCAAATATAGCACTTGCCATATATGCTTCCAAAACCTGAATATTATAGTTTCCATGTATGCTTCCAAATATAATTTAAATTATTTAAATTACCATATTCTCATAATATTACCTTTAAATTTGATCTTGATATATGAGTTTCTTACAAAAATATAGGAATGTATATAATTTCAAAATCCCGAATATAACTGATTACGTGATTAGTTGTTTTATCATTCATATTTAGATATCTTCATGAAATTTCACGCATAACAGATTCAGGCATTTTTGAGTAAGCTGTTACTAATATTTCCCTACTTTCCCATTTTTAGTTTCTATATTTTAACGTTTTAAAGTAAATAAGATTTTCCTTTTATTTGTTATTTAAATTGAATTCGTATCCTATTTTCATGATTGATTCGTATGAGTGATTTCATTCCATATACGTAAGATATTCTTTAACTAACAAATTACTCAAATTATAATGGTATGTTCGATTTCATATGCCTCTAAAATTTCGGGAAATCTGTTGTAGTATAGCTTTGCATCCAATCAATTCATTAATTACCTATCAGAATATATTTTCATAATTCCACTTAACTTAGTAACAGTTCCAAATTTGATAAACTGAATTAAATGCGTGTGCAAATTATCGAAAAAAAATTAGAAAACCTACTCTTTATTTAAAAATCTATAGATACCCTCCTATTCTTGACTCTTCCATCACCGGCTCACATTCGCAATTTACTTCCTACTCCACTTATATCATATTAGCAATTTACAGATGTTGATCTTATATGCGAATGTGAAAAAATGGTGAATAAGATCAGTTTTTTTTTTTTTATATTGTATATGACATTCAACCATTAGCACATAATCATGCTTTTACATTGTCCGGATTATCTTTAATTGTGTGTGCAGATAACTTGGTAAATGGTAAATGGTTGCTGTCGAGGTCCAACCATATTATAATATCCAAAACCATGAGTTAGAAAGGTTCGGTTTCAATTATCCAAACATATATATACAAATGTTTTCATAGTTAGACAGAAACATAACTCTAATGATAACTTATATGAATGCATGTGGTTTTAGTATTTTATTTGGCAAGTACAAACTAACTAAGCAACCCAACATTTTAAAAAAGATTGCAAACGAGGTGACTACATAAAGCATAAACGTAGTTAAGTTTCATTTCCTACTTAAAACTAGTTTGTAGTTTTTTTTGTTTAGGTTATATCTTTCTTACTTTTTCTTTGTATTTCTCTTGAACATAAGCCGACAAAATTCATGAAAAAGCCTAATACCGAGATGTGATAAAGATGAAGACCACAACAACAATAAACATCAACAACGTCGACAAGGTTTTTGCTAATTATAATAATATATAAAAATTTAAAATTATCATGGTTTATATAATTTTTAAGGTATGCTGTCACTGTAGAAGCAGGGATGTGTGAGTCGAGGAACCAAAAATTTAAGGTGAGTCGTGAGCGAAGATAACTATTTCAACCTTTGTCACACCAAATGTTTCCCCAATAGTAATTGCGATGGATGCCTTTGATGTTGCTTCTGCCAAAAATTTGGTCATTCCAATCATATATCAAATTTAGTCAACTATGTATTGAGCAAATTTATCACTAAATTTATCTTCTTCCTGCTTAGTGTGTGTGTGCATTTGTTCTATAAACACTAATAATATTTGTCCCCTATTATCTCTTGGATATTAATAATATTTGTCTGTAGTAACAAATTAACTTATTAAATTTTAGTTCATGTATCTATCGTAAGCAAATAAATATATATATTCGCATAACAAACTAACAACCAAGTGAGTCAATAAACAAAAGTTTATGTAAAAGTTGGCTTATTTGGCTTTGTTACATCTTTGCTTATTCAAATTATCTTATCATTCTCATATTTCTCTACTTTCCCATTTCTAACTTATTTTAATATTTTGTAGGGTGATAAGATTGTTGCTAATGTGAAAAATGATCAAATCAAGAACTTAGAGAAAAAAACTCATACTTGGAAGTTGGAATCTAATTTCAACTTTTAATTTAATTATTTAATTACGAGAATTCACTTTACAAAACATGACATTGTTTCGTAAATAATTGCATGTTCATGTTGTCGATATCATGACTATTTAATTAATCTACAAAAGGTAAACACATATATTTGGCATTTTTTGAATTCAGATTAACGCGCTGGTCTAACTGACCCATATAATTCTTTTTGGATCTTTGCATCCAAGTCTATCGATGTTTATTTTTGAATGGGTGAATGCTATTTTAATAATAATTCAACTTTTAAAATTTTGAAAATTAATTTAAAAACACATTCGCATTTAATGGGATTTTGTAGATTTTGTAGTTAAGGAAATAAATATTAATTTATATTTAAACACACTGTTTTCGTATATTTTGAAAATCAGGAATCAAAGATCATTCTTTTAACTAGCAAACATTATTTATATATTTTTCAACCAGCTATTTTGTTATAGATATGGATAGTTTCAACATTTAAATATAAAATATAATTATTCCTAAAAGAAATCTTATAAGTTTTTTAATTAACAGATTCATATTAAAAAAAGAAATATGACAATAACGAATTACTTTGAGACATGTATATTGAGAATTTTGTATACTTTTGAAAATTTTGAGAATTTCTTAACCAAAATGTTTTAATAAATATTGTCTAAAAAGTAATTATTTCAAAAAGAACGGTTATAGGACACAAAATTTTTGGCTGTGTGAAATGGACAAGACGGGATAGGACGAGACTATATGACATGTAAAAAACGGGATAGGACAAGACGGGTTCCAAAGTGAATACTCATGTAAATTATACTATCAATATGAAATAACTAACATAGATGTAACTCATACAATATTAAGAATTTAAAAATATAATAAACGTTTTTGAAAATATTTTGAGAAATTTTTGAAAATTATGATCTACTAACTATATATAAATTAAATATTCAGATAAAGATTTTATGTACTTCGTCTACATTTTTTAGCCAAACTTTTTTCAAAAAAATTGTCTAATGGGAAATTATGTAAAAGAATAAATTTATGGGAATAAAATTAATGACATCACCGTACACGACATGTTTCCCGTTTCAAAATAGATACATATAAGTTATATACGTACATTAATTCAACTAAATCCAAATTGATATTTGGATTTAACACCCTTAAGCAAATTGTGAGAAATATTTTGATACACATGACAAAATCACATGCTGTGTTTGGTTATTATAGATGGATCACAAAAAATCGTATATTTTTAAATTTAATTATGCTAGATACCGGTTGCGATATTCACATATATACCAAAATATTGACTAAACACTCAAATGAGTGGCCAACTAACTTTTATAGAAAAATATTAACAATATCTAATTAATTTTTCTATATTCTAAACTATTTCTACATGAAAAAATATCACAACGTGTTGTCTACCGAGATAGTACTTGAAGACATTAAAAGTTACAGTGGTTAATGAGTCGTTGTATATTGTGTTGCCTATACACAGATATATAATATTATATATATATATATATATTCGTCCTATTAATTAAAAACACAAATATAAAACAAACATTACTTTTATAGATATTTACAAGGGTATGCCATTGGAGGTAAGTCAAATTAATTCATCTGCGCGAAGGGTTAAAATGTAATAACTGAAATCGGATAAGCACGCGAGTCATTTAACCCAGTAATTTGACCCGATTACATGTTATAACTTATAAGCCCAGCCATGCCTTTTTATTTTGAGAAAAACATCTCACTCGTTGATTTTCTAAGTTTATGTAAAGAGACATCAAACCTAATAAATTTTTTTCCGCCTTTGTTCTAAGGATTAAAACGGAAAGACTGATTCGAGAATTCCATAGAACTCTAGGAATTTTTTTTTATGGTGCGAAGCAGTTGTAAAAAAAAAGTTAACTATGTTACATGTAAAGAACTACTTTGCAAGGGGTATTTTTAGAATTTTGGGTATTTTTAAAAATATTCTGAGAACTTTTAGAAATTAGAATTTCAACTAACTATATAAAATAAATATTCAAATAGAGAATACATGTATTTCGTCTAAATTTCTTAGCCAAAATTTATTAATAACATTATTATATGGGTAATTGTTTAAAAGAGAATAGTTATGGTACATGAATTTTCTAACGGGATGGTTCAGGACCGAACGAGATTTAATACCCGTAACAAAATTAGTTTAACATTTTCAACAAACACACAAACTATGCTTGATTATTAAGGATGTATTGCAAAAATGTATATTTTCCAGCTGCTGATGATGATGATCATGTTTATTTTTGGTACGGGTTGCAGTATTCGAAATATACACCAAAATTTTAACAACACCATAAAAGAGTGGCTAACTAATTTTTATGGAAAATACTAATATTATACAATTAAAGTTTTACTACCTAAAAGAGTTTATTATTTGACTGAATATATGTTTTTGAAGTAATTTGATTTACTACTTAAGTACATTTACTTAAAGAAATAATAATTGAATTTTGAGAAAATTCCTGTATAATTATGGTATCAAGACAAGGAATAGTGAAAATCAATATATTGAACAATTTTTTTGAAAAAAAGGGAAAGAAATTTAAGATAAAAGTATAAAATCAAAAAAATATTGGTAGAAAAATTCAAGTGTCAAGCTCTCACTAATTTGGATACAAATTTACTATGCGACAGTTAATTAACCACTTTGGAACGAGCACTTTGAAATTTTGGTATTTTTGAAAACAATTATATAGTTTTTTAAAACTATAATTATTTGGATAATTTCAACTAACTAACAAAAAATATTCAACGAGAAATTTGGTATCCATCTAATTTCTTACCCAATCTCTTTTAATAAATATTGTCTAATGGATAATTATTTAAAAGAGAACGAAGAGAAAAAATAACCGGATGGATATGGGACGAGACGATGGGATGAGACGAGAAGAGACAAGAGAAGATGGGTTGGAACATGTGGAGATGGTACGGGACGGGACATGCATTCCCGTTCTAAATTTAATATAATTCTTAGTCATTTTATGAATTTAAAATTTATATGAAATATTTGTCTCGTGCTGTAGCACGGGTTACTACCTAGTTTACATATTAAGAAGAAGAAAAAAAGATTAAACAAAAGATTTATTATATTTTAGGAAATCAATCAAATTAGTTCCATTATAATCAGATATGAGAATTTTGTGTGGTTATATTCATGTATGACAAAATATGGGACAAGAATTTTGGGAACAAGAATTCAAGCAGAACATATGCGGGCATACTGACTACTCATATAAATTACGAAGAATGGGGTTTTTTTCGGTCAAAAAATTTTAATCGTTGCAATCAGACATATTAAACGGGTTTGATCGCTTGACAATTATATTTAGGTTATCTGGAAGTTCTATGATATGCAACGGGATGGTTATGGACAAGTAGGCATAAACACGAGTACGATTACAGTTTATTAACTATCAGTTATGGTTATCTACGGTTGTGGTTATTTGACAATATGATACGGTTGATAATATTTGATGATATGATATGGTTGATATTATTTATTTTCAATTGAATAAATGAAACTGAAACCGAATCCAAATTTGATTTAACACCCCTAAACAAACAGTTGGAAATGTTTGGATTAGTTTGGAATAATATACATGTAATATTACTTATATAAATTATATCTTAATTTTTTCTTATATATATCACTCATGCATGTTTGAGTAGAAGTTTGTCTGAAAAATTTCTAATTTTTTTAAAAATTATGTAAAAATAACTCCACACGTATGTGCGGGTCCTTATCTAGTCTTACATAATATGAGAATGTTTGTTTTAACTTTGCTTGCCAATACGACATTTGGCGCTCTATATTTGTGACACATGTCTTTCCCTCTAATCTTAAGGTAAACATTTTTTATATCTTATATACTTCATTTTATTTATATCTTATATGGTGTTTGCTTATAAAATAAAAAATTTCACATTGTTACAAAAATATATTTCTTCCAACATTTAGGTTTAGCATATAATATACTTCCTAATGAAAGCATATACCATATAACCTAAAAATAAAACTACTGGTCAAACTAATTAAAACAAAAAAAAAAGTTTTTCTACTTTTAAAATAAAAATTGAAGCCAAATTAATTTATGATAGACTAATTTAAAAATATAAAATATGTTCTAATATATTTAAAAAATCACATTGTATTCAATAATCATATATATTTTATTAGAGACAAAACTTAGACAAAAATAAATTATAGTTAATATTCTATAAGTTACAGTTTGACTATCTTTAAAACGCATTTACAATAAAAAAATAACATAATTGCTTAATCACCCCATGAAATAATAGAAAATTATAGTTTCACAAAATAATTGGATGATAATTATACTATTTATTTTAAAATTAATAGAATATAGAGATAATATATTGAATCTAAAAAACAATAAATTTTACACACTTTTCTTTTCATGAATTTTATTCATTATTTAATATGACATGGGCCATATTTTAATATGCATTGTTCCAAAAAAAATTATATTAAGGGTGATTACAAGATTAGTGAGTAAATACTTGAGCATATGATAAATCGTGAATACACTTATTAATTATTCAAAATGAGCATTGGTGATTCTTCTGTTACTTTGTAAAACATATTGTCTAGATTCATAATCTCATTAGTATAGTACAAAATTCAGATTTTAATAGTTTAGTTTTTGATTTGGATGAATTTGAGTCGGTTTGATTTTTTGTTCTCACATATAGTATTTTAAAATCATCAAAATCTGATTGAAAAGTCAACATATAGATATTATAAGTTCAAATATAGTTAATTAAAAACAAAACATTTAGATGTAAGTTAAAATAAATTAAAAATGTAGTTATGTCAGGAAAAATAATTGGAATGTATCTATTTTTAATATCAATTTTTCAAATTTTGTCTTCCCTTCCATCTACACCAATTGACATGTTGGAGAGTTCATTTTTTTGATAATTAAAAGAACATAATGAATAAGAATAGAGACAAGAACCGAGAAATAACCCATCATCATAGAAGTATAACACATTTTAAGCATTCATATAGAATTTCTAATTCACAAGAAATTTGTTAGAAGGCTAATTGAAGAAAATTAAACTGTAGCAACATATTGTGAAGTCAAAAAGAAAATCAAATATTAAGATTGAGTTAAAGAATATATAAAGTTGTAAAACCATTCGCAAAGAGATAAATATTGATCTATTAGTTTTTGTAACATCCGTGTTCCAGGAATAGAGTTTGGGTTATGTTGATTAAACCAGAAGAGTGGATTTTAATTAATTTTGGTTTAATTAAATCCTGGTTTAATCAAATTAAACCAAAAACCCTTATTTCTCTTTGTAATTGTTGACGCCTCCTCTCTCCTTTTGGTGCTTTTTTCGTCAGTTTCATCAGAGAGAGGGAGAGAAAGAGACATAAACCTTGGTTATTTGGTGTAAAGGAGAAAGAGAAGGAGATCAAGCTTTTTCCTTAGAGTTAAGAGAGAAACAGAACTGTCAGAGTTTGGGGGAAGGAGGATCCGACTGGTCAAATCGTTTCGAAAGTTTCGTGGGGTGTTTCTTCTCATTCGCGGATTGAGACCAGCGGGTGTTACGGGGACGATTGCGGTTTCATCTATAATCTGATCGTGCTGAAATTTTGTGGGAAGCTTCTGGACGTATATACCTTGCTTTTCACCGGAGGGATTAGAAAGTTAACGGTTAGTTTTGATTTCGTGGTTTCACTTGTGAGGTTGTTCTTTTCTGTTTTCTTGGCAGTTTGTTTTCAATATTTGTTTGTTGTTGTGATTGGTTGTAGGAACAAGTTTGGTTGTTCTTGGATATTGGAAAGCCTCTCATTTGGTTGTATTTAGTTTTGTGAATCACTTGTTAAGGTAAGTGCAGGACCATGGCTTATCTAAGCTAGAGATTTCTCTAATCTACTTGTTTATGGTTGGAATTATACTGGATATTATTCTATTGGTTATTATATTTATTGGATATTATTTATTGGTTATTGGTATTGTTATTCCGCTGTTGGTTGTGATTATGGTTAGGTGGCTAGTGGATATGGGACCACTAGTTGTAGTTTATTTTTTTTATATTATATTTATTATTTATTATTTTTATTTTTTAAAAAAAAGGTTGGTCGTTTCAGTTTTCTTTACGATTGAAACTAAAACATAACTTTTATTTATTTATTTTCATGGTGAATGAGTTTCGTTAATAATTTTCTGGTTTTAGAGATCTAGCGAATCATCATAAGTCTTGATCGCATCCATATATTAAAGCTTTGGAAAAGATGTAGGGAAAGATGAGATTTATCTAGAAATATTTGTAAACTATTTTCAATACTCAATTTTCGTTTTGAATGACTGATATATGATCTCTATACAAACCTCATGTGTGCTAATATCTCCAATATATATTTTATTTTCTACTCTAAAATAGAGCATAGTTTTTTCAATTTATCAATCTATTTTATACTCTAAAATAGAGTTAGTGTAAAAAAGTAATGTTGCATATAGAGTAATCCTACCATTTACTTTATTTAAGAGTAAGATATAGAGTAGGATTAGAGCAAATGTTACTCTATAATAGAGTATTGACTTTAAAATAGTGTGGGGTTGGAGATGTTATAAGAACCTAACAATTTATCACAAAATAATAAAATCCAAAACAACAAAATTTTGAGGGATTTAATTACTTCCATAAAGAAAAATTCCGATATGTTTTGTTTATTTTATTTTGCGTCCAAAAATTAAGAACTATATACACATATTAAACATTTTTTAAAAAATTATATTAAAAAAATCCATTCAAAAAATATATTTGTAAATTTAAGATATATCATAATCAATAAAAATAAAATTAGATATATCTCGCGCATAGCGCATGAAACGACCCGACCCGTTTTTTTTAATAATAATAAATAATAATAGTAATAATAAATAAACTACAACTAGTGATCTCATATCCACTAGCCACCTAACCACGATCATAATCAACAACGGAAATAACTAATATCAATAAATATCCAATAATAATCCAATAATTAAAACATAAACAATATCCAAAATTCAACCAACATGAATCATAGAACCATCAACCTAGCAATGTTCCTAATGACCCAACTCTAGCAACCTAGCAATGCCAGACAACATCCAATCGAGTCCCTAGAACATCCTCCTCTTCATTGTCTGGATTCCACGATCACACTTTGCCTTTACATGCACCACAAACACAAATTGAGATGCATGAGTATTTTATAAACACTCAGTGAGGCAATCCTCCCATCTACTGGGCTATACACACAAGCAGCTGAGATATCAATGACCAAAACAATCAACAAATAAAGCAAACAAACCAGGAAGCCAATATAGTCTCGCTGGAAGGGAGGTGTCGACCGACACTGGCTCTTGGTGTCGATCGACACTACCCTACAGAGTCGACCGATGCTCATTTACTGGTGTCGACCGACACCCTCCTAGTGTCGATCGACACTGCCTCTGCAACCGCGTTCTGCTCGAAGCTGAGAGTCGAATCTCGCTTCCAAACTCCTCCAATCCGTCCAATACTCAATACCCAAGCCATATGAACCCGTAGCAAACCTATAGCAACCCAAAAAAGCAAGAAAACGCAACAAACAACACCAATCAAGCAAGACAATCGAAATCTCAGGCTTAGATAAGCCATGGTCATTCACTCACCTCTCTGCAGGAAGATTCTGACAAAAAAGGAACGAACCCAGCCTTCCTAGCAAGCTTCTAGCTCCTTCCTAGCTCCAAATCTCACAAGAACAGCCAATAATCTCACCAATCTCTTCCCAAAAGCTCAAGAACACTCTTTTCTCTTTGTTTTCTCAAAAACGGCGTGAAACGAAACAAAAACACGACCTAGGTCGTTTTCTCACTTTAAATCTCGATTCAATGGTTTTTCGTAAACTAAACCGGTCCAAATCGGTAATGAAATAGAACTGACCGTACAAGAAATATTGGTGTCGACCGACACTACCATGGTGTCGATCGACACCCATCCTAGAAAACCAATAATTGGTTTGCGGATGTTACAATTCTCCACCACCAACATAGATTCGTCCTCGAATCTCGAACAACCATCAGTCAAGGACTCCCGTGCAACCGTCTCCGCGGCCCGCACTCCTCCGACTGATCTACAAAAGGTTACCTCTAAGTGATAGACTCACGGTCCAGGCATTATTTGCTCTCGACTTTTGGACTTTCCTTTACTCATAAGTCTCAACCTTGAGTTTTTATTGGCTCCTCATCAGGCCTAAGCCTGCATGCCATAATGTGTATAAGTAACTCCAATATTCATCTCTCGAGTTGCCACCCTACAGCGCGCCTCCGGATCGTCATCCGAAGTTGATATACCAACCATACTCCCAAGCCACAAAGACTCAGAATATGGCAGTACTAGGAGAACCAAAGTTCCCCAAGAGTCGCGAACAAACAATTTTGAACACGTCTGAGTCCTATCCCTAGCCAGGTTTCCTTCCCGTGGTTCGCGTAAAACATCACAATGTCCTACCAACCATATATCCCCTCACTGGAATACCTCATGACCACACAAGGATCATATACATGCCACAAGGGCCGCCGAAAAGGACAACAAATGTCATAAAAAGGACCACCACCAAGACCAAACAAATGTCCTAAACAGAATCGCCACCAAGGCCAAACAAATGTCCTAAACAGGACCGCCACCAAGGCCAAACAAATGTCCTAAACAGGACCGTCACCAAGGCCACTCGTCTCAAAGGACCGTCACAAAGACCACTTGTCCCGAAGGACCGCCACTAAGACCACTCGTCCCGAAAGATCGTCACAAAGACCATACATCCCGAAGGATCGCCTCAACAGGCCACACGTCCCGAAGGACTGTCACGAAGACCACACATCCCAAAGGACCGCCTAAACAGGCAAATTGGCTAAACATCCCGCCACAAAGACCACACAATTGGCTAAACATCCCGCCACAAAGGCCACACAATTGGTTAAACAGCCCGCCACAAAGGCCACACAATTGGCTAAACAGTCCACCACAAAGGCCACACAATGTCTCAAAAGACCGCCACACACGGGCACACTGCCTCAAAATTCCGCGACGAAGGCCACACGAGCCCCTCCAAGGCTCACCACCGCTAAAAATTGACAAATTCTAACTCTCATAAAACTTTCCATTTGTAGACTTTCCACTTTTAGAAATTTTCCATTTTTAGAAACTTCTATTTTAGGAATTTTTTCCTCAAAACCCCGCCTCACGGAAATTTTGTTTCCCGAACACCACCTCATCTTGTTACTTAGTCGCACAACCAACCACCCCTAAGCGACCAAGTAATCAAGAGAGATGGGCTGGAATACTCCATTCCCGCTCCAGCCACGGATTACAGATGGGACCAAGCTAGACAAGCTCAAGTCGCGGCTTGCTTCTCATACCACTTCTTGAACCTTGCCTACATCCTCGCATCTGGCTCCCAAGTCTGCTCCTCAACACCATCACCGTCCCATAGGACTCTCATCAGAGGAACCTTCTTCTTCCGAAGTTCCTTGACTCTCCTCTTGAGAACCCTCACTGGTATCGCCTCCAAAGTCATGTTAGGTTGAAGATCCTCAGGAATCTTAGCCAACAACTGATCATCCTTGCGGAAATACTTCCGCAACATAGACACATGAAATACCTTGTGGAACGCACGCATAACCTCAAGCAACTACAGCCTATATGCTACCGGTCCTACCCGCTCAATCACTCTGAACGGACCCATATACCTCGGACTCAACTTAATCTCTGTCAATGACCTGTTCGGACCCCGCAACGTGGCCATCTTGAGGTACACTATGTCTCCCACCTGAAACTCAACTTCTCTCCTCTTCTTATCAGCATAACTCCTCTGCCTCTCATGGGCTTTCTTCATGTTCAGCTTCAGAACCTGAATCTTCTCTAAGGTCTTCTTAACAAAATTAGCACCATATATGCTCCTCTCCCCCACCTGAGTCCAACATAACGGTGTACGACACGGCCTCCCATACAAAGCCTCATAAGGAGCCATCCAAATACTCGTCTGATAGATGTTGTTGTAGGCAAACTCAGCCAAACACAAGTGATCCACCCAATGGCCACCCCAATCCAACACACTCATCCTCAGCAAATCCTCCAACGTCTGGATTATCCTCTCTGACTGTCCATCTATCTATGGATGATAAGTTGTACTCATATGCACTTTAGTGCCCATCTCTGCCTGAAACGCCTTCCAGAACACCGAAGTGAACTTAGGATCCCTATCAGACACAATACTCGCTGGCACCCCGTGCAACCTAACTATCTCCTTCACAAATTTCTTAGCCAAGACCGCTGCTCTATCAGTCTTCTTGATAGCCAGAAAATGTGCCGACTTAGTCAATCGGTCCATAATGACCTAAATAGCATCAAAAGTCCGAGACACTGGTAATCCTACCACAAAATCCATCGTGATCATATCCCACTTCCACTCTGGAATGGGAAGACTTTACAGCAACCCGCCTGGAATCTGATGCTCAGCCTTTACTAGCTGATACACATCACACCTCGCGACCCAACTAGCCACATCCTTCTTCATCCCGACCCAGTGATAGTACCTCTTGAGCTCACGATACATCTTAGTCGCTCCTGGATGAATAAAAAACTTGCTCAAATGAGCCTCTCTCAGGATCTCCTGCCTTAACTCCTCAACCTTGGGCGCACAAAAATAGTACCATTAGTTGAGACCTGATACTCTGAATCCACAACCCTAGAGGCATTCACCAGTCCCAAATCCTTCTCCCGAGCCAACCGCACCATACTTAGAAGGTCTGCTCTGTCAGCCGCCTCCAAACCCAACGGCTCCTGAGAAATAGCCACAAACTCAGCGCACTGATCTCTCCTTCCAGAGTCTCCATCTCCTGCTCCTGAGCCGAAGCTACCCTCTTCCGATTTAGAGCATCTGCAACAAAGTTAGACTTACCAGGGTGATAAGCTATCTCCAAATCATAATCCGCCACAACCTCCATCCACCGCCTCTGCCTCAAATTCAACTCAGGCTGAGTGAATATATACTTCAGGCTCTTATGATCTGTAAGCACTTGCACTTTTGCACCATAAAGATAGGATCTCCAAATCTTCAGGGCAAAAACTACAGCAGCCATCTCTAGATCATGAGTAGGATAGTTGTCCTCATACTTCCGCAACTGCCGCGAAGCGTAGGCAATCACCTTCCCATGCTGCATCAACACACACCCCCAAACAAACTCTGGATGCATCAGTGTAAACCACATAGGGTTCTCCCTGCTCTGGTAGTGCCAACACTGGCGTAGTAGTCAACATCTCTTTCAGTCTTGCAAAGCCCTCCTCACACTCCTGTGACCAGACAAAAGAAACATCCTTCCCTGTCAACTTAGTCATCGGACGTGCTCTGCTCTCAAAACCCTGCACAAATCTTCTGTAATATCCTGCCAACCCAAGAAAACTTCTGACCTCTGTGGCATTCTACAGTCTAGGCCAATCTCTGATAGCCTGAATCTTCTCCAGATCTACAGAAACCCCATCTGCAGAAACAATGTGACCCAGAAATCCCATCTCCCGCTGCCAAAAACTACACTTGCTCAACTTAGCAAACAACTTCTGCTCCCGCAACTTCTCCAGAACTGCCCTCAAATGCACTGCATGCTCCTCTGGACTCTTAGAATAGACCAGGATATCGTCGATGAAGATGATGATAGACACGTCCAGAAACTCTTGAAGCACGCTGTTCATCAACCTCATAAACGCTGCTGGCGCGTTAGTCAACCCAAAAGGCATCACCACAAACTCATAATGCCCATACCTCTTCCTGAATGCAGGTTTTTCTCACATCTGCCTCATCTATCGTAATCTGATGATAGGCTGGACATTCAAAGGAGTTTCGAGGATTTTGTGGATAGAACATTGGTTTTGCATGGCGACAACCCTATTATGAAGACGTTCTCATTAAAATTTGACGAAATATTTAGAGATCACTTTGTCGTGGATGTTGTAGACCGCTGGATATATAATGCCCTCTGACACGGTGTCCCTGAGCTTCATCTGCGTATTCAATCAAACGGAGACCGTGATCTCCCATCAAAAGTCTTCACCAGCACCACACTAGTTCAGGTGTCACTGAATATAGCTATATACGTCCCAATTGTTCCTTCCCATACATGTCGATCATCACTAAAGGTTCTCCTCCTTGATCCAGTTCATTGTAAGGGTAATCAACTATCCGAAGTCTTCACCAGCACCACACTGGTTAGCTATCATTGGGAACATGGATAAACGTCAATAATGTTCCTTCGGATGCTTTTCTCCTAGCACTTAAGGTTCTACTCCTTCATTCAGTTCGCTTTAGGGATAATCAACTATTTGATGTGTTTCTTGCTGCTTGCCCTTCACTTGAGGACTTAACCATACATCAGATGTACATTCCAGTAGACATGTTATATATATATATATATATATATATATATATATATATATATATATATATATATATATCCAGTCAGACAATTAAGAAACTCTCAGTTTCTAACTATAGTTTTACATATCGTTCTGCCACTATTTCACTTGACACACCAAGTGTTGTCGACCTCTATTTCTCTGGTTATGCTGGGGACAAAAATTCACATTATAATCTGGATTCACTTGACAAGGCTACTCTGAACCTTCATTTGCCTGAATATTACAAGTATTTGGGGACGGTTGGTGGGGATGTGATGATTCTCATCATCAGTGGGCTACGCAACATCAAGACCCTTCACTTGACTTTTTCGGCTGTCGAGGTCAGTTTCAGTTTATGGTCTCTCATCACCTTTATCTTTATCGGTCAAAAACAAAATAAAATTCTTTGTGTTTGTGTGTGTTTTAATTAGGCGATTTCACTATTCTGCAAAGATGGATTACCGGTGTTGAACGACCTCGTTGAGTTAGTGTTTTCAAGTCAGAAACGCGGTTGGAAAGTGCTTCTACCACTTCTGCTAGAGCACTCTCCGAACCTAGAAACTCTGCAAGTTTAGAATAACTACTTCAAATCTTATTAAAAGGTTTTTTAAACATCTTGTAAATATTTTTATAAGGTTTTTACAAGTTTTTAAAAGGTGTTTAAAAGGTTTTCAAATGGTTTTTAAAAAGATTTTAAAAAGGTTTTTAAACACCTTGTAAACGCTTTTACAATGTTTTTAAAAACCTTGTAAAAGTTTTTATAATGTTTTTTTAAAAAGGTTTTAAAAGGTTTTTAAACACCTTGTAAACGCTTTTAAAAACCTTTTTAAAAACCTTATTTTTTATAAGGTATAAATTTATTATAATACAACGCATAGCCCAAATGAGGGCTTGAAAATTATAATATTTGTTTTTGGACAAATATTATAATTTAATCTTTAATTATCGGAAATTTATTTTGTCCAAAGTTATAATATTAAAATTTAATTCTTACTTCTTTTTTTTTTTACAACAAAGTACAAGATTATCTCAAACAAGCCAATATGAAGAAACATTGTTTACATAGGTAACTAAGTGCGGAACTGTGCTAACGTTTCGCGCTAAATTATCCGCTTTACCATTATGAGAACGCGGGACGTAGACTAAGGAAAAAGAAGCAAACTCCTCTTTATCCTCTTCTATGTCCTCCAAATAAGGTGTAAAAGCTGGCCACTCGAAAGGCGAAGACACCATCTTCACTAAGTCGGAGCAGTCGGTGAGAAAGACGACAGATTGGTTATCCGTCCCAATCATACAACGCATAGCCCAAATGAGGGCTTCAATCTCGGCATGAAGAGCGGAAAGACTACGGCGAAGGTTGGCAGCACCCATAGTAGGGGGGTCACCGCAGGGCGACGTACAAAACCATCCTCTACCCGCATAACGATCTATTGCTTTCCAAGAACCATCTACAAAACAAGTATAATGCGACCGAGACCTAGGAACCCCTAAACCCCCCTTTCACAGGGGCCAAGCGCTACAGTAATATCTCGTACTGCTACCATATCCTCCATCTGCGCCAGAGCCCAGGCTTTTGCCTCATCCTCCGCTAGCCGCAAGATTGTAAGGGGATTCGAATCTAGATTACTGAAAAGTTTATCATTGCGAGCTTTCCAGATATACCACAAAATCCAAGGGACGGTATCCTGTGTTGGAACATTTGTAAACCGCCAAAAGAGAAAATCCATATTTTTAAAAACTGATGCCGCTGGGAAAATACCCTGGGCCGTCGGGAACTGTGACAAAGCCCAAACATGTCGAGCTGGCGGACATTCAAAGAGGGTATGATTAATCGTCTCCTCCTGAAACCACAAAGGCCACATGCGGCATCACAACTAATACCACGTTTCCGTAGGTTAGCTGTAACCGCCACACAACCCGAAAGCACTTGCCACATAAAGTGACGAAGTTTCGGTGGACACCAAATTTTCCACACAAAAGTCTGAAGAGAGACAACATCCGGACCAAATACCTTCGGCTCAGTGGGGACCGTCATATTTGAACGAAGAATATGGTAACCTGATTTTACCGAATATTTACCAGACTTGGTAAAATGCCATCCCAGCAAATCTGGTTTTTCCGGTTGTCGCAAAGGTAAGACAGAAATTATAGCAACATTTTCTGGTACAAACATAGCCGTAAGCTGAGCCATATCCCAGGAATTTGAAGTCCTGTCAATAAAATTTGTAATGCGAAGGAGAGGATCAGAAGACAATTTTAATCTCGGGGATTGAGCAGGGATCCATGGGTCAGACCATACAGAAATGGAAGCACCAGATCCTACCCTTTTAATTCTTACTTATTTGCAAAATTATAATATTATGGTAATTATATAAAATATTGATAAATGATATCTATGCGAAATTATAATGTTATAGTAATTATATAAAATATTGATAAATGATTTCTATATATAATTACTAAAAGGACATTACATAAATGTCAATTGTTTTTTTTTATTACAGAAATATCATTTAAATTTAGTGAATATTAAAAATAATGTATGTACTTTTGAGAAAAAAATGAATTAAAAAATTTTAATAATTAAGAAGCGATGTATTACTAAATATGGAGTGTCAGTGATGTACTTCCATTTCATTCCTTACATTAAAAATATTTAGAGTTTCTAACAGTAAGAACTGTCTTAATATTTTTCATTACACAGCAATCAGAATCTCCAACGTGCGACTCAAGTCACTTCTATTACTGAGAAACTTCAAGCATCCTCGAGGCGTCGTGAACCAAACCCAAAACACTCTCTACTCCTTCTTCGATCTTGCCTGATATGCCATTGTTGTTCTTCTCTAGCGTCTGCAACGCGTTCTCGACTCTCGCGATCATAGTTTTGTGCATATCTGTCGCTCTAAGCTCCTCTGCATTGAGCTCTTCTCTTACAATCATCGCCTCTTCTTTTCTCAGATCTGATTCAAAGACAAGCTGGTGAATCTCGATTATCATGTTTTGTATTTCAGAAATCCCTTGTTCTTCCACCTCCTGAATAGTTTGCTTCTCTTGGATTGTGTTCTCCAATTCCATCTCTGATTTGGCTCTCGTCTTTGAGCTCTTCTCTATCTCTGTTTCCATGGTTTTGATCTCCTTCTCCAGTTTCAAGGACTTCTTGGTCATGTCGTCAACTTCTTTTCTAATTGAAGCCAATTTCTCCCGAGAAAGCTTCATTTCGGATTGGAGCTTTGTTTTCTCTTCCTGGGATTTCAGTAAATCTGTGGCTTTGCCTGTACGCAGAGTGTTTCGCTGAGGAGTGTTGATCTTCTCAATGTTATCTATCGTACAAAGAACCTTCTCTTCCTCGTGCCTATTGTCCTCTTCATCCACTTTTATTTTCAGCATTACAATGTTACTCTTCAGCTCTGCCTCGGATTGTTGGATTTTACCCATAGCAGCATCGATTTCTGTTTTGTAAGAACGAAGAGCATCGAGTTCCTCAATTTTCTGGTTTAGATGATCGGAAGATGCGTTTACAAACGCCCTTGCCCGTTCTTCTCGCTGTTGAAAGTATACTGCAGATGATGCAAAGTTTGATAGTGAGCATCTGAGAGCCGCCAGCTTTTTCTCTGCAACTTCTTTTCTTGCATTAGTTTTATCAGAGACAGTTTTGATTGATCCTAGCTCATACTGGTGCACCTTAACTTTGTCTTCAGCCTCTTTGCTTTCCTTTGACAGCTTGATGATGTCCAAAATATTTTCTTCAAGCGAAGAGAACACTCCAATGGTTTTGGCAGAGACTAAAAGCTTTTCCTGAGCCAGTTCAAGTTTCAGCCTTGCTGACTTTAAATCTTCTGTAGACTTTTCAGAAGAATTGTTACACGGTTGCCAGCATAGATCCATTTCAGTATCAGCGTAGCAATTGGCACCATCACCATCAACTTCAATAGGCTTCTCTTGGTCAGAAGAAGAGAGCAGTCTTTTCAATTCATCCTTTTCCTTCATCGCATTTTCATACAGACTCATTAGCCTCTCGTTCTCATCGTGCATCTCGCTAAGCTGATTCTCCAGGTTTCCTACCATTTTCCTCAGTTCCTCAGCCGCATTTTTCTCAACCTCCAGGGCAATTTCTGCATTATTCTGAGCTTCAGCATTATTACTTGACGAATCTGTCCCAGTATTCACCAAAGCTCTGGAGCTGTTTTCTGCAGCTACTCGTTCATACAGCTCTATAAGTTTGTTGTTGTCCTCAATTAAGACCTTTATTTTCTGGCGCAAATCATCATTTTCTTTCGACAACTTGATTGCTGTCTCGTGAACTTCAGCTTCTCTTTGACTAGCACATGCAATGGCTTGAACCATTGTTTTAGCCTCCATCTGATCCTCATCGCCAACCATGCCTGAGGATCTTATTCTTCCCTCAAGTTCCTTAGATAAATTGTCAACAAGCCTGCAAGAGAAATCCAAAGAGATGAGCTGAGGTTTAATTGACCCTGAAACTAAAATGAATATTGTGTGCAGTGAATTACTTTTGCAATCTCTCTTTCTCATCAAGTGAAAAACTTATTGACTTCTGAAGAGATTCCATTTCTGCCCGGTTTTGAATAGCCTTCAGATTGCAAAACGAAACAAAAAGTTAAAGAACTTAGTGTGGTAAACCCTGACTGAAAAGACAGACTGAAGGCAAGAATAACCTGCATCCGGAGGAATTCATTCTCGTCTTGGATCGACGAAAGTTTCTTTGATTCCTGATTCTGCCAAAAAAAAAAAAAAAAAAAAAGGGTCAAAACATAGGAAATTAACTTATTAGCGAGCCAGAAAGTAACAGACTTTGTGAGGCACCATCAGCAAAGATGGAAGAGAATCAAGCCCCTACCTGGTTTGTGCAGAACATATTGCTGATGTTACCATCATCTTTCACCATGGAGGAATCTGATTCGTGCATGAGTTTCCAATCAAGAGCTTCTAGCAACTGTAGATAGATTCAAGTTACATGCTAATTCAAATCATAAGCAAACTTTCTAAGCCCATGAAAGGACAGATATGTTACTCACCTTGGCTTGTAATGCTTGAATCTGTTGATTCAAGATATCCCTTTCACCTTCCTCACATTGTGATTTCAATCTGTGTAGCAAGTTAAAGTTAAAACATAATAGAACGATATATATTGCTGAGGGGAAAACATAGGTAATTTTCAAATAGTCTTGCCTTCGGATCTCTTCTTTCAGTCGCAAATTCTCCGTGGCAAATTTGGTAACTTCCTGATTTCTGTCAACTTGAGCACGTAGCACCTCAATCTCCTTCATAAGGTCACCCTTTTCTTTCTGCAGATGTGCTTCAACAGAGATCTTTCCTGAAGCTAAACCTTGTAAACTCTTAATTGCTGAATCTCGGAGCTTTAACATCATTTTCAGCCCTCGTATTTCATCCTCTCTTTTCTTTTCCTGTTTGGAGACATTTTCATCATCCGTTATCCAGTTATTATCCTCTGATTTTCCACAGTACGTGAAGTTTCATGTGAGAAATCTAGTTCTAACGTACCAACTTCATTGAAGCCTCATTTTCAGCAGCCAATGCATGTAAAGAAGCGTCCTTTTCCCTCTCTCTTCGGAAAGCACCAACAAGTGCAACTTCGTAGTCTTTTACCTACAAACCATGCAAGTGAAATGTAAAGAACAAGCCAAATGCTAAATGAAGATCAAGCAAACGAATTTCAAACCTTAGACATCCTTTTGTGAGTTGTCAGAGGAGTGAATGATCCATTGAACCCATCCCACTTGAGAGACATTGGAGAAGCAGGGCAGCCCATTGAGACAGTATCCATGTCCTGATTGTCTACTCCACCATTAACCATTCCTCTTAGGCGGGATACTTCTTTCTGTGGAGTATGATTTTAAATATTTTAAAACAAGATCGTAAGAGAGAAAAAGAAACAGTCTTTGTTGGAAAAACTACCTTGAGTTGTTGAATTTGTAGCCGCATAGCAATAACATCTCCAGATGCATCTTCATTGACAATTGCCTGTCAGGTTTAACAAAATTAAAAAAGTTTAACTGAGTGCACTATATTTTAGATCCATGACGTAGCACACAATGACAAGGATCATTTCATTACATTGTTCTTAATAAGCTTGGCACGCTGTGCAAACTTCAAGGTACTTAGGGTCTCCAACGAGCAACTGAGTAAAAAGAGAAAACCAAGCATTGCCAAGGACCATGAGATGCAGTCAAATGAATATTTGAGGGAGAAAGTTCATGGAATATCAAACAGACACAGAGTATCAAAGTACCTGCTAGATGGGCTAATATTAGCAATTATTATTGTCTTTGAATTCCCTCCAAGGGAATCCTGTAAATATATAAGAGTGTCAGTTAGGATTCATAGCTAAAAATGCCACATGCTTGATAAATCATACTGAGGTCTCATCATTTAAGAAGGTTTTTTACCTGAAGCAGAAATGTGAGCTTCGAATCTCGATAAGGAACATGGACTGATTTCCCATTGGAAACACTTACAAGATTCATGATCACAAGCCTAAGTAAATGTGGGAACAGATCATCAAAACTATATAACAAAGACCAAACTAGAATACTTGAGTTGAATTGTGAAAGATGTATTTTTACCCCAATGTTGAAAGAGACTTGTTGATGTTGGTAGCTTCTTTGAGGCGTTCACCTTCAGCTCCTGAACTCTTTTGCCTATATTTCAGATGTTAGCAGAATAACTTAAACAGAGAAAGAGTAGTCAGTTTTTAAAAGTTAATAGTTGATTTTACCTTTCAGATCCAGCTAAGTCAACAAGATTAAGCCGTGCAAAACGATGATGAGTTACACCTTGAGATACCCACTAATATAGATAACATAGGTCAGGTTAACTTTTAATTTCAGAAATTAATAAGAAACAAAATACGAATTACAGAATGACAGACTGCAAACTCACTTTGACAAGTTAAATGAAATTGATTACCTTGCTTTCGATGATACATGTAAATACACTGTGGGATCGACTACTTGCACGATTCATATTAGTCGCAGCTACTTTCCTGTTTGCAGCACCCTGCACATAAAAGTTGTGGAAGTTGCACAAGAAAGCTATTATGGGATTATATGAGTGACATTAGCAAAATTTCAACTAATTCTTGCATTATCTTTCTGACTATAGAGTGAAAGAGCATCTAGCATGCACAGTAGTTTATAAAAGCCAAAGAAAAGATGGGAGTTCAAGAAAATAGTGTCATATAAGCTTCCCCATGGAAAGTCACTCACTTTACATTCAGAGTATATTTGCCATAAACTTTCTTGAAACTTAAACATAGACAGAACATTTTGAGAAATCTAAACTTTAATAAGATCACACTGTATAGTTAAGAAACGTAGTACGGAACAGGTCACAATCAGAAAAACCTGGAAAAGCAGACTAAGTGCATTCTAATGTTAAATAGCTAAGAGAAGAGAAATGAATTACCTGCATCAATTGTTGAATCACGTCTCTGGCACTTGAGACTTCAATCTCCTTTAGATTTTCCACATGAATACCTTTCTTGTGGTCTTCCCTTAGCTGCGAAAGAGGATGTTTTGGTTAATCCCACATAAGATATAACATTTAGATAACAAGTTCAGATAATACATTTGGTATGTATACCTGTAAATTACAAGATGACGGATCTAACAAATCAAGGATTTGCTCGTTGTATATCTCCAGAAATGAGCATCGACAAGTAAAGTGTAGCTTTTCCTCTTTTCGGACTTCTTTTTCCTGGTATAGAAAAGACCGATAAGTTAGCACACAACATGTTACAGCAAAAAAATATCCATACACAAAAAACCTTAAGCACTAAAACCTTTTGAATCCTTGAGAACAAATACTCAAAAACTCTAGGTGTAATCCCGCAGTTGACACTGTGTCTACGTGTTCCTCCTTCGATATCTCCAAGCATAGTGTGAGTTTTCCCACTTCCAGTCTGGACATTAAGAATAGCATCAGACTGGAAACAAGTATATACAGATAAAACTCACAGTCAGAGAACGAAGTAAACCGTACCTGGCCATAGGCAAACATACAGCTATTGTAACCACCCACAACATTCTCCACCATAGGCACTCCAGCGACTTGAAACATCTGCTCCTGTAAAGTAAAATGAACAAGAGCAAGCAGATTCAGGAACAGTCTTGAGATTCTAAAAAGAATGCACAAAAGACCGCTGAAACAAAAACTGAAAAAAGATAGTACAGTACCTGGGTAACATTCTCATCAGCAACGAGATCAAATGTGAAACGAGACTCTGGATTCCCAATCCAAGTAATTGCCTGGCCATTGTCTTGTCTTACACATTTGTTGTTGCCTTGTGTTGAAATCTCTGAACTACTAAGTGGACGGGTTCTTATGATAACCTAAATTTCAACATTCGATATGGATACAAACTTTAGTATTCTCTTTTCTCTCTGCAAAATCAATAATAGATTCGTAAAACCCTAAATTGTTCTCAAAACCAATTCGTCAAAGTGAAGTCCTCGATTAGATGTTAAAACCACATAATCTGATAAAATTAAGATTAATTGAAAGCATTAAGTAGCAGGAAACGTATTAGCTACCATATTAACCAAAAACAGAGTGCCGCTAAGCTAAATCAAATCTACTCGAATCATCATCAATCACCTAATTACCCAATAGAGAAGTTCGAACCTGAACATTGTGATCTTTCCAGAACGTGGGATCGTCGTTAAACTCAAAGCTCTGAGACCTCGATATCTGAGCAGATCCAGCGCAAATCGCACTGTCTTCGTCCAAATCAGACATGCTTCGAACCGCGGAAGAGTAAATCGAAGGCTGACGAGTGTGGTTCTCCCTCGAGACGGTGTTAGCTTCCGGCGTGCAAGGCACAGATCGGAGAGACTCCGACGGAGCGGGACGGTCGTTGAATCCGAATCGGCGCTTGATGGCGCTAGCAGTCTCGGAGATGAACGGCATTATCTTGATTTGGTTATTGGGTGATGAGAGAAGATGAGAGAATACTCGAGAATCACTGGGTTAGTGAGAGAGAGAGAGAGAGAGAGAGAGAGAGAGAGAGAGAGATATTTGAAATTTGAGTCTGAAGGGGGAAAGAGAGAGAGAGAGAGAGAGAGAAGAATTGTTGTGAAGAAGACGAGAGATATGATCGGAGGGTGAAGGGAGCGTGTTGATGAGCGGCTGAGATTTATTTACGTTTTTTGAAATTATCTGAACGTTGGGGGCTTTTTGACTTCTCTCTCAAACGTTGTGCCGCCTCCTATATTATTTAATTCCTTTAAATATAAACATTACACATCGGTTAAAATTTAACCAAACCAGGCATACTTGGACCGGAAATTTTTATTAATTAATTCGAAGAAACCGAGATCTAAAATCAGATACAGTAAAACCTCTGTAAATTAATAATGTTGTGACCTTTGCTATATTGAATGACACAGATAAAATCCCCTGCGTAAAGATGACACGCACAAACCGAGAAATGGTCCAAATTTTTTTTAAAGTCCCTTCGGGGACATCCGATAAAATCGGAACGATACAGAGAAAATTAGCATGGCCCGTACGCAAGGATGACACGCACAAAACGAGAAATGGTCCAAATTTTTACACAGTTAAGTCTGGGTATTGGTTAGCTTCACATCTACCAGAGGAAGGGGATAATGCTAACGGACCTTTGCTATACCGTGAACTAAAAGCTGCTATATGGAAGTTAAAGACCGCACCAAAGCTACAACACTTCCTTTGGAGGATACTATCAGGCGCCTTAGCTGTTGGCACCGAACTTCAACGTAGACGTATTACAACCAATGCGTGTTGCCAGAGATGTCATCAGTTTGATGAGTCAATCAACCATATGCTTTTTGAGTGTCCACACACTCGAGCCCTGTGGTTGACACAACAGAACATATTCCCAGACATACTGAATCCAGGGATTACGCTGACTTGCAGAATCAAGAGCATTATTGATAACTACAACAATATGAGTTCCTCCCAAATGGATCGTCATTTTCCACTATGGTTACTATGGAGGATATGGAAAAGCCGGAATCTTTTTATTTATCAACAACAAGTACATACTTGGCAGGATGATCATCATTATGCAATACAAGAAGCAATGGAATGGGTTGATGCTTGGACTGATGACATCAACAGACTAGATACCCAAAGAGCACTTCAAAATCATTCGCTAAGGTCTATATGGTCAAAACCAAAAGAGGGCTTTATCAAATGCAATTTGGACTGCAAATTTAACCAGAATGGGGAACGAACGCAATCAGGCTGGTTATTCCGAGATTCAAGAGGTTTTTTTCTCAATGCAGGATGCAGTATAGGTGATCCCTGTATGACAGCCACAGAAGCAGAATTACAAGCGGTAACAACAGCCATGAAGCAAGCTTGGTTAAAAGGTTATACCAAAATAATCTTTGAAGGTGACAACATTAAAGTGATGCAATTAGCTCAAGGAACAGAACGAAGCTTCCGATGCACACTTGGATCCGAGAAATAAATCACTGGAAGCAAAAGTTTGATGAAGTGGAGTTTCAGTGGACTAGACGTACAAATAACAAAGGCGCTGACAAACTTGCCAAGATTCACATACATTATAACTTATCTTTTGTTTCATTTGATTATGTTCCGAATTTCCTTGTAGACATCCTCCATGAGGATTACATTCCCAATTAACCAATGAAAGCAGCTACTTAAAAAAAAAAAACTAATAATGTTGGGACCAAGACATTTTATTAATTTATAGATATATTTTTAATAGTGTGAATTTTTAAAACTATGAATTGAGAAAATTTTAGCAAAATAAGATTATACTTTCGGATTTTTTAGATTTATGGTATTGGAATTGAATTTGTAATATATAGAAAACATTATAAACAATAAATTACAAATACAATAGACAAATTCATTTATACACATGATATACATAAATTCAAATTCATGAATAATAATACAATTGTTGTACTTTAATAGTCAATAAAACTATCAAAATGTAAATGATGAATATCTAGAAACTGAATACTTAAAAAAAAATTAGTGATGTTACAAAATATTTTATATCATTATAGTTTGAAAATATAACATAACAATTGTTTTATTGATATGAGCTTTAGGAAAAACATATATTATTATTATTATTATTATTATTATTATATATATATATATGTAAATTTACATAATTATTAATTTATGTTTTTATTGGGACCACATTTTACATGGAAATTTCAAAAAAAAAAAAATTTATAAGATTATCTTATCGAATTTAGTTATTTTTATACTGGTCGGACTTGAGACTAGCAAAATTTATTAATTTATGTTTATTAATTTATAGACGTTTTAATGTATATATTATTCGTTAATGGTTTAGGTACTACCTCTTTTTTGGTTTTTTTTTTTTTTTTTTTCATTTACTAAATCAAGAAAACAAGGGAACCTTGGTTCCGACATACATCAATCCAATAACAAAGTGGAAATAGAACTTGTGAAGATAAAAAAGTCACTCTTCTCCTACAAAAGAGGAAGTGAAGGAGTGGTATAATTATTTGCTTAAAACAGAAATAAAAGAAAACACCAAGTCATATATAAGACTTGATCTTTGAACTTTGGGTTTGGTTTCCTCCGGTGTCATCATCAAAAGCCAAGAAATTTTCTAGAATCACCACCAGAAGTGAGTGCGGGACTTGGAGCTGGGGCGATATTTGGCTGTGAGAAACTGTCGATGAAAGCCCCCAATGCCCAATCTAATGATGTGCCTTCTACTTCATTCGAAAACTCTATAGTACTGCGCAAACAAAAAGAAACATACAATATAAAGTTTATAATTCTTTTTCCCTAAAACGTACGTCGACTGATCTAACAGCTGTTATTGAATTTTTTGTAGTAACATTTACCTTTCGTCATTAAAACCAAGCCTTTCAAGCATTGCGATTATATATGCTGATGAGAAGCAATACCCACGCAAATATTCTTCACTATAGTTAGGAGTACCTCTGTATTGCTCTGTTAGTGTTTCCCAATCTTTTTGACAAAACGCCTCCCCCTTTTGCCTCAATTCAGACATCCAATTTTGTTCCTCTAAGTGAAAGAACTGATTCCAATTTCAAAACAGAAACAAAAGAAAAAGAAAAAAAAAAAAAGAATGTTCAAACGATTCTTTCACAAGTTCAAACATATATATAAATCTTGGCGTCACATGAATTATACTTCGCTGGTGTAGGCAAAATTTGATGTAGCCAAAAACCTTCCGTGAACCGGAGGTGTGTATGTAGATCCAATAGCACACGAATTAGATAGACACCTCTCTGTACATAAATTACCAAAACTGCACCCGTAAGAGATCAATAAAATTAACAATATATACCAATATATCTATGATCTTTTACCATTTCCTTCCTGCAAAAGTTCAAGCGTTTTGACTTTGCATCTTGCGAAATTACCAGCAGCTACAAGTCTTGTATATTCGCTTTCATCAGCTAGGAATACGGATAAATATTTAAGCCGATTATTTTTGTAGATGTACCCTTGAGGAGTACAAGGGTCTTCAACGTCTTCCTCCCCGTCTGTTGTATAAATTGAAGCAACATACGAGAGAGTTTGAGAGTTCAATTGCCTTAAACTCAAAAAGTACAATTTTAGTAAGCAAGTGATCATTACAAGGATTTGTCAGTAACTAACCTGAGTATTGTAGATTATCCATTAACCTTTTTAGTGCTGCATCCTGCATGGCGACAAAAGTTATTAGCAAAGGATAAGTTACTTTTTTCCTTGGTCATTTTATCGACAATTTTGAGATAATATCATCGATTAAATACGGACAAAAGTACAATAAGTTTCAAAACAACTCTTTAAAACTTAAGGATGAATCAAAGAAAATATTTACTCAAAGATAAATGCTCTGGTCTCAAAAGTTACCTTCCCATAGTTGGGGAAGCTGTGACTGTAGATTCTGTACGGAAAACTGTTACATGTTTTCGTATGCGAGTCCAGAGAATTCACTTGCTGATTACTTAACTCAAAGGTAACCTAAAACAAAATGCACAAACAATCATCACACAAACGACCTTTAATCACACAGTTGAGGTACTTTGTCCTAAGTTTGATGATTGTATATAACAAGTCCCCTTCTTTCTTTCTATTTTTCATCCAAATATGGTATTAGGATGTAGCGCACATTCGGTTGTTGTATGTTTTTCTTAAACCAGTTTTTTATCCTGAACATCCATGATGGCCATCTAGGTTGATATAGTTTTGTATCAAGTGTCAAAAATATGTCTCTAAATGATTGAATTTCTAAAGTCAATATTACGATTATATCTTTAAAAAAAAATTATGATAAATCATTTAAATTAAAAATAAGTTGATTCACGTTTTCTCATCAACCTCAGGAAAACAAGATTAATATATGGCATGATTTGATCACACACACCCACACACATATATATAATGCTGTTCAGATAGAAATAAGTGTCAATTCAAAATTTTGTTAATTTATTAAACTACGAACCTAATTCTATTAGATTAAAAAAAAAAAAAAAAAAATTTGTATAATTTTTTTTAAAAAGTTACAACTGTTTATGCTATCAAAAAGAAAGAAATTGGAAATTTGTTTAATTATGTTATATAATTAAACCTTGATTAAATTTTAACACATATTTTAATATTTTTGGTTATAAATTTATATAATAGTATAATACTAATGAGGTCTTTTACTTCCCAAAAAATCCAATTATTTTGACAAAACAAACATGGGCATGTTTATATAGAATAGACCTGCGCAGAAGCCCCGCCGAGTTCAACAATCCCCGTTGTCCCAGTATTTCCAAGCAAACCGAGTGCGTGATTGGCAATTATCCAAGCATATAAACCTTCATCAGATCCTGATACATGATATTTCCAATAACTAGTTAGCACTTCCAATATTTTATTTCTTTTTTATTAATCGAATGAAGAAATATTGATTCAAAAAAAGACTAACCACTGATAACATAAGCCCACTCATCTCGAAAATGAAACCCAGGACGAGATCTAAAAACTTGTTTGGCAGTATGAAGAATACTTTCCTGATCAGTTTCCGCAATGCCTCTCATCCCAGCAGTCGCCATTAACCGTATTTCAGTCCTGCTCCACATTTCCTCGGGAACAATTTCCTTGGCGAAGTCCACAAGTTCCTCCACTTTCTCCTTCGCTCCTTCCAGATTGTTAGCATACGTCGACAACCCATCTCGAAACCTAGACACCTTGTGGTGGTCAGGTGCAAAACTGAAAACGGGTGCCCCCGACTGATCAATGGAGTACTTGAACACGTGAACTCGGGACCCCGAACTCCCAGCATCGATAATGACGCTGTACAAACTTCCGGATAATGGAACTGGAGCTGGATTAAAATTCAAAAAGAAGGAAAATATCCCTAACGCTAGAGCCCCCGAAACGGCGGTTGGTATGATAATCCGTTTCGTTAGTCTCGATGGCGACGGCGTCGGGGATGATGATTGGTGCTCAGGTAGAATCGGAACCTTTAGGGCATCCATCTCCGGTTCCATTTTTCAACCTGGAACATGCATGCATGAGATCATCTTTGCATTAACATCAAAGGAACCTTAATGAAAACAAACTAGATAACCAACCATTAGCAATAGCAATAAACATTATGAATAAGAGAATCATAAACGTAACGCAACTATGACAATAAACGTACGTAGTGCAAAAAGAAAAAAAATTCTTATATATAAACTTAACCTAAAGAGCAAGTTCTGTGTGTGTGTCTTCCTCTTACTGTAAAAGAAACTAAATCTTTTATAATCGGAGTTAGAAGACCTATAACGTGGGTTTTTTTTATTATAACAAAGCCTATAACGTGGGTCACATTATTGGCTAATTTTCATCAGGTACCTTAATTCTCTTCCATTATTGATTAATTTTCTATGTTGAAGCTCCTTTTTTTTTTTTTTTTTTTTTTTTTTTTTTTTATGTTACCTTTTGCCAAACAAGTTCTTAATATTAGAGAGAAAAAATGAATTATTTTTTTGGAAAACTAATCACTATTTAAAAAGGTAAATAATAAAATTAATTACAATAAAATGTCAATATGTCATATATTTTTATATACTTGGTGCTTCGGGATCAATATGTCACGTTTTATTTACTTTTTCTAAAAAATATATTTTAGGTCTTTTTGTGAAATGATATAATAATTTAAATTTTATAAGGTTCAATGGTTTACGTAAGTCCCACATATTGGATGTAACACCCTAGTAGATAGAAAAAAAAACTTATATTACACTAATAATAAAATGGGAAGTCGTCTACTAGTGCTTGCTAATTTACTAATAATCAAAATTCAATAGTTTTATTTGATGATCGTGTTTACCAACATTGCGTTTACCAACATTGATAAATAGAAGTGAACTAGTAGTGCTTGCTAATTTACTAATATTTAAAAGCATTAATTCACCGGTAAAGGAATATATATTAATAATAATTTTATTTTAATTGGTGAGTTGTTTTTACTCATTGTAATTTTTCAATATTTTCACATAGAATTGCATTTCCTACGTACTTGTTTTCTATTTTTAACTACAATAATTAGGTGTGTACATGGAGAAGTTTAAATTGCTTTATATATGATGTATCTAGAAGAGGCTCCAAGTCCCGATGGAATTCCAACATTGTGTTTCTACTGTTGGTGAGAAATAATAAAAATGGATCTAGTGAAGCTGATCAATATCTTTTTTCCATTGTGTATTTTGTGATTTTTGTTTAAATATGAAGAATATAGGTCTTATTCACAAAAAGAAAAGACGGACTCATATGACGGAATTTGAGCCAAAAAATTTATGCAATGTCAGTTATAAACTAATGGGTTTAAAGGTTCTTTTTTTTTTTTTTTTTTTTTTGAACGAAAGGTTTAAAGGTTCTTTGTTGACAGATTTTTTTTGTCAAAAATTGAAACCGAACAAGATTTTATCATAGAAGTGTAGTTAGCCTTTGCTCACGAGATTTTTCGTGGTTTAACGTTAACATAACTAATCATGGTTTTATGTCATAAAAACAAAATAATTTTAGATTTATATCTTAAAGCAAACGCAAGATAAATAAAAAAGTGATCTTAATCATAATGTAGGAATATGACATTCTTAACGTAGGGATATAGCAATGGATTGGTCAATTGTAGTCTGATATTGAAAAAAAAAAAGTAAACGCAGGATAGACTATGCATCAGGACACATTAAATGGAGAATTCCAGAAAAAAAAACATTTTTTGATAATTAACTGTGAGTAATAATGTGCATTTTCTAATTTCCGAATCAATTAAGAAAAAAATAGATTTAGTTAATATTATGTAACTCATAACAAAAATAAAAATGAAACAAAGATGATACAAGAATAAGATTAAATATTAACAATATCTTCTGATTATTAATTGTGAAATACTATATAGATATTTCTAATTTATAATTAACTAGGTTGGTACCTGCGCTATGTTGCAGGTTGATTTTTTATTTTATTTTATTTTATATTTATTTTTGTTTTGTTTTTCATTTCATAATTTAGTATATGTTTTTTGGAATAATTTTTAAATTATTTCAATGGTAATTTTGTTTTTTTCTTTTGTTCTTATTACTTACATCATCATATGATACATAAGCTTTTAATTTCAAAATTTTAGTTTTTGAATATATTTTTATTTTTACATTAATTAATAAGTTAAGGGATTTCACATTTAGTTATTGATTTGCTTTCCACTCACAATTCACAAAATGAAAGAGATTACTCTTTGATGTCTACATTGTAAATGTTCTTGATGGATCTCTTCGAATACTTTAGGTTTAGTTACTTCAACCTTTGTCTCCATAATCTCACATAACTTTTTTTTTTCAAATTCAATAATTGTAACAGCATTTTTTAGTAATACATTCATGTACTTTATTCATCAGTTTTTTTATTTTATCGGCGACCAAATTAGGCTACACAAACATTGCTTTTCTTCTATCTATTTCTTCGGGCTTTTATCGAAAATCATATGGATTATGCAATGGATTCAGCTGTAAATCCTATATATACATGGAAAACTATGGTAGTTAAAGGCTAAAGATCCTCCTCGGTGTTTAGCTGCATGTGTTACTAATCATATTTCTATTTTCTCTTAAACAAAGTCACTTTCGCTTAGATGCTAATACAGAGCAATTTTCTACACAAACCTCTGAGTATATTCATGGAAGTTCAGAAAAAAAAAATATATAACACATGATTTTTTTTTAAGAAAATAGATTTAAGAAACAACTAGAGACAAGAAACACACAAAAACAACCACAACTAAGTTCAAACCAGTAATAAATAAAATACAAAGCGAATCAATTATATTGTTTACGACATGAAAGCAGCCACAATAAGCGACGATTATAGCCCTTAAAAATAGTCTTACAAATTTGTAATATGCTAATGTGAATAACAATTCTTAAAAAGAAAGAACCCGAAAAGTCTGTACTTTATCTTTGAGAATATTTTTCTTTTCATGACTCCATTTTCTTGCTAATTTCAAAGCGGTTTCCACACCTCCAGCACCAGTGTTCATAGGAATCACCATATCATAACAAAACATATTTGTAAGATATCAAGTTTTCTGATTTCATGATGTAATATATATGTTCTTGACATCAAGTTTCATAAGTTTTTGATAATTCAATGGTTATTTGTATTTTAGTATTCTTTCTATTTTCATATGGTTCTTGAGTTTTTAATTTCATAAATTTAGTTTTTATATATATTTTAAATTTTGTTATGTTAAGAAACAAGTTTTTGAAAAATTAGATGTATATTTGAAAAATTAAAGTATCTTCCAATGAAATTAAAATTGCATTTTAAATTTAGTTTTTTTTTTCCGTTTGTTGTTAATATATATATTTGTTTGTTGCTTTTTGTTATTATTTTTATGAAATCATATAGTAAAGTAATTTACGTTTACTTGTTTTCGATTTACGGTGCTTTGGAACATCAGCATATTTATATTTGTCTTGTCTTAACATAACTCTAACACTAAACAAACTCATTTACACATACGTGCATTTACTACAATAATGGCCCAATGACCTTTTTACTTTAGTGATAATGTTTTTTTCTCCTTTACCAGACTTTGTTTTTTAATTGGTCTAGAAATCTTAGCAGTATAAATTTAAATATTTTTATTGGCTATTGATTTTTAACTGATGTGTCAAGTCATGCTTGAATGTTGAGGCTAATGTGTCACACCAGAAATACAATGCATCATTCTTTTATTGTATTTGATGATAACTTTAAAAAATTTTGTTTGATAACATGGATAGTAAAGAGTTATATGGGTTGGTTCATGGTTGTATATATTTATCTCTAATGAGCTTTGGAATATCTTTTGACCCGTATTTGATGTGTAAAAAGTATTCAAAATTTTCACAAAAAAAAAACAAAAAAAAAAACACGGGCTACTATACCACCATGCAAAATCATATTGATGTTTGGGATGAATCTTATTATGAACAGGCAAATCTTGACAAAACCATATATATATTGTATGAGTGATTTTAAGGAGAAGAATAACTAAAACAACATTTAAGCTTATGGTATACATGATTTGTACCTTGGATAACACTAAATTTTAACTCGCGGTATGCAGCGGATAATATTTTTATAATAAAAATTATAATTCTAAAAATTGTATTTGTATGTTAATTTTATTTAGTGTTTAAGATTGTATAATAGTATTCTGATTATTAATTCTCAAATTTGACGAGCTGTATACCACAGACACGATGCGGCAATTATTTAGTTTTATTTATAATAATGTTATATTTTTACCTTATCGTTATAAAAATTTAATTTTTACTGCTTTTTAGATTTAACACGTGAAAGAAATATTAGTACATTATTATATTTTTAATTTTTAGTGTATTTAAATTTAACCCATAAGTTTAATTTTTTATTTATTTAGCCCTTGAAAGAATTATATCCGTAAAAGTTATTATGCAGTATAACGCAGATTAAATTATATTATAAATACTCCAGTTTATTAGATTTAACTCGTAAAATATTTTTTATATAATTTTTTATCAACATATTAACTACCATTAAAGATTTTCATTGTTCATATCAAATAGTTCTTAAAGAAAAACATATTCTATATATATATTTTTGGCATATGTTATTAAGTGTAATAAATTTCTATATATATAAATTATTTTACGAAATTATAAACCAAATTGGTAGAGACATCTTAGAAACCTAATGGATTTTGTTTTTTTTTTGTGTAATTTTTAAGGATTAACTTTGTAAATAAGTATAACTTAAAGGGTACAACACAAAATGTACTTCAAAAATGTTAGGGGGGTATTGGTTTAGGATTTAAAGAGAAATTTTAATGATTTTAAATAAAATCATAGAAAGTATAAAATGAAGGATTCTAAAAGATTTTAGAAAGTTTTTTAAAATCTTGCTGATTTGTTTTCCCTAATCTTGTAAAATCATTCATTAAATCTTTCAAATTTTCTCAAAAAATATTGCACAATATTCTCTTGTTTATTCAACGCTTTTATCAAAAAAGATATAAAAAATATAAAGAGAGAGAGAGACTTGTAGGAAGACATGGTGGGAGGTTAAAATCTCCGGAACCCCAACGCCAAAGTCATATATCTTATTCAACGACAAAATTGTTGGTTTTGGATTTCACATGGCAAGGAATCTTCAAAAGGGTTAAATCTGTTTCTTTAATCTCTTGACTCTTGTTTGTTAAATTTGTTTCTATATGATGAAATTTTGGAGAGAGAGATAGAACAGCTAAAATCTCTTCTCAAATCCAGAAAATTACATTCCAATGTCAGGAGAATCTCAAGTTACCCTACCAATGGCCTCAGCTTCGAAAAAGACGACGACATGTCCTCACCACGGTGACTTTTCTTCTCCACCTCCCAAACTCCTCTCCGCTGCCCCAGAAGACCCACATTCATTTCAACAAAAGAACAACAAAAAATCATGGACTATGATTCACAATCTCTCTATTTGATGAAAATGTTTTCATGACTTTTGTTATGAAGGAAATGATATAAAATTCTAAACCAATAACATAATATTTGAATTCATTAACAATCCAAGATTCTTTTGTTTTACTTGAATAACATAAACTTTAATGACTTTATAAAACTCTTAATCCAATAACACTATATTTACTAAGATTTAGATAACATTTTACAAATCCATAACTAATAACACCGAAATTTAAAAGAGTTTTAAAAAATCTTGATTGATTAACAACATATTTTACATAACTTTAAAAGTCTATTAAAATTCTATTTAACTCTCAAACCAATAACCCCTTAATACAGATTGTGTATGTTAGAGTTTGGCCTAGGAAACTATTTCTTTTGTACCAATTCACTTACTCGTATTTGAACCGATGTAACAAGTGAAATTGAAAAAAACTGTAGAATGACGACAATCAAATTACACAAGCAAAATGCACCACAGTTTTGTTATATGACTATAAACAAGTTAGATATATCATTTATAATAATAGTCCAAAGGACCAATGGTGTGAATGGTGGATACTGAACATAGTAAGGACTTATAAACGGCGAGAATATCCAGAACCTCCACATTTCTTGCAAAAGATCAAACCTGTATTATGAACAATAACCAAATCAAATCATATGTTGTTTAGTAAGAAACTACTGTATTAAGCATCACATAAAAGGGTTAAGAAAATGCATGGTTAAGTAAATTAAGTACCTGAACCTTTGCAGACTTTACAGTTAACCATACCAGATTCCACCTTCATCTTCCCTTCTAGGCAGAATACGCATTTCGTTCCGCCTTTTTCGTGCAACCCCGTCGAACAAAAACGATTATAAAGACAATTTAGACTCGAAAAGAGAATGAGAATGAAACTTATACTAAAACATTACTCACTTCCATTGAACAATGCATAAAAAAAGAAGTGTTCAATCAAAAGAGAAGCATGGTACAGAGTTCAAAGAGTTTAGTCTCTATGAGAACCTAATTGGAATTATGATTTATTCTTTCAAGTGACTAAAGATTTGATAATTTACAAATCACAAAGCAAGAAAAGAAACAGAGTAAAGAAGAATAAAGAGATTCACCGTTTCCACCACATCTCTCACATGGCACTGGATCTCCCTGCAACAATCAAAAGATCAAAACCCTACAAGATTCTGTCTCAAGTAAAGAATCGTAAATGAGAGCTTTTTAAGAACCAAACCTTGAAGCCGAGAAAGAGAGAGAGGGCAATGGCTACAACGAGACTGATAGTGACAATGAAGGTCTGTGTATCGATGAATCCGACACCGCCATCGAAGCCGCTACTTAGAAAGAGAAGCGAAGGGTGGATGATGAGATTAGCTGAAGATTGATGATGAACACTACTTGTCCGCCACTTGTTCTGGTTTCTATGGTGTCTGATTAGTTCAGGTTTTGGAAAGAAGAGAAATTGTGGTGGGTTTAACGAAGAAGATGAAAGAGAAGACGTAGAAGAAAGAAGTTGCAGAGAGATGAGAGGTCGAGTGGCCATGGATCCACACTACAAAGAAAAACAAAAACTCAAAAGGATCGATCATAGAACAGAAGGAACCTGTGGATGGATGGTGAAGAAAGAATCCGTCCATTAATGGGCCTGAATTAGGAATAATGGGCTGTAGATTACCTACTGGGCCTTTAGAATCTGGCCCGTTTGTTTCTTCACAAATAAACCGATGAGTTATTATAAATTTGAGCTTCGTCTTCCTCGCTCGACACAAAAAAAATTTCTAGGGTTTTAGAGAGTCGTATCGCATTCGCCGTCTGTGAGCAAATCGACGAAATGGGACACTCCAATGTGTGGAACTCTCATCCAAAGAAGTACGGCCCTGGATCTCGTACCTGGTAATACATCTCTCTCTCTCTCTCTCTCTCTCTCTCTCTCTCGCGTTTTTGCTTTTTAATTCGTTTGGTTTCTTTTAAGTATAGAACTCGCACACCATTTCCATTTTTTTTTTTTTTTTTTGTTCTCCTGATGAATGTACGAGTTATGTTTTTGTGATGTATCGATTGAGACTGATTAAGCTTTGAGTGATTTGTGTATTGCGGTTACTTGTGAGATTGGCTATGCGTTCTTGTTTGTATGAAGCTGATTGTAGTGACTAGCTTTCGTCTTCTTCACCTTGTGAGATGATCTTTGTTAATTTTTGCAAATGATTGAAGTGATTAGCTTGTGTATGAGATTGTTATACTTATAGCTTCTGTCTTCATCATGTGAGATTGGTTTGGTTGTGAGTTATTCTTATACTTGGCATTTTAAAAGATTCTGACTTTGTAATTTTGCAAATGATTTGTGTGTATTTTGAAGCCGTGTGTGCGGGAACTCCCACGGGCTGATCAGGAAGTATGGTTTGAACTGCTGCAGACAATGTTTCCGCAGCAACGCTAAGGAAATTGGATTCATCAAGGTAAATTTCAGTCTCTTCCATGAGCTGTGTTTAATTTCATTTGTTTTTGGCATAGCTGTTGATTCAGGGTTTTGTTTATCTTGTTATTTTGCAGTACCGTTAATTAAGCACCAACTTCATGATTGATGCTTATTATACACCTGATGGCGTCGATGGGATTTTGGCTTTGAAGCTCTTGTAGTTTTTATTTACTTGGGAACCTTGTTGTTTTGGGACTTCAAAATTAAGTTGTTGTACCTCTCATTAAGCATGTCTTATTTGGATCACTGAATTTTTAATTATTCTCAATTGTCAAATTTTGATCAAGAATTTGAGGGTATGTTCTTAGAACACTGTTGAATTTAGACATTCGAAATCTTTTGAACTACTCTAGGAAAAGTTGAATAAGCATGTTTGATCTCTTTAAGCTTTAGATATACATTTGTCTCTCGTATAATTATTGCTTATGTCAATTACAAATTTGTGTATTGACTATCGAAGTGCCCTTGTATGCTTACTGGATGTTCGCGTGGTGTCAAGGTTTTAAATCCCCTTACAAATCTAACCCATCGTACTCCCAAAGTCCAGCTGCCTAAAGTAAAAACATTGCGTCTCCAATCCCAATGCTGATTGTTGTGAATAGCTTTTTGTTCCGCTCATGGTGGAGAACCCATCCTACAACGTGGGTACAAAATTAACTCTTTGTCAGAACATGTAAAGTTTAGTTTCAGTTAGTCCAATTGTACATATTTGATATGTTTATTTATTCAAGACGATTTCTTGTATCTATTCTAAAATCTTAGATCAGAACACTTGTGAACCTAACCAATGTTTAGCCAAAGACAGATCCCGCAACTGAACGCAAACGATATAACAACTAAATGTGAAAATTTTGAGAAGAGTCTCCCAACAGTAGCAAGAACAAAAATGCATATGATTATTAGGATAATTCAATAGAGGTACTTTCTTAATAGTCAAGTCTTTTCTTGATTGTTTTAACGACTAACTGGTGATTACCTCAAACAAGAACAACACTAGAAACCATAAAAAAAGAAAAAAAAAAAAAAAAAAAAAAAAAAAGAAGAAAGAGTAGACCACAAACCTCTTGATGGCGAAGAACCTTTTAATAAAATCGTCCTAATCATGAAAGCAAATCTTCCTTCTTCGATCTTCCAGCTTCTTATACTTTTTATCTTCTCCTTCCCCTTCTTCTCATATTCTCAGTAGTTATTGGAACATATGTTCTTTACATATTCTCAGTGATAAATCTTCAGTATAGTGTTTGATGAGACTTCAGCTGTTTTTGTGAGTTCTTGCCTAATACGTCTATGACTTTCCGAGGTTTTTTATAGAGTTGATCAGCTAAAGCACGGAACTGTAATAAAAAAAAGAAGAAGATGATTCAGGATATGATCAAGTTGGGCTTGTCTCTAAAAAAATTTTCGACACGCGCCTCACGCGCTTCTCTCCCTTTCTCCCAAGGCGATTTCGCGATCCATTTCTTTCTCCCTTCACCTTCGCCGATCTCGGCGGCGGCTCCCACCGGCCACCATAGCCAAAAAGAAACCCAAAAAGAAACCTCCTAGGGGCGTCCCCACTGGATCCCCAAGCTCTAGTCTCATTTCGTCCGCGAAGAGCGTGTCGCCTGCGCCCCTCAGCGCCGCCGGTAACCCCCCTGCTCTGTCCGTCGCACTGCAACCTAAGTCTCCATCCGACTTAGCTAACATCAAACCCTCTGACCCCGCTTCCGCGACACCGGCGGTGTCCCCGTCATCGAAGTCAGAAAACTTAAACTCCCAGATCTCAGCTACAGTCCCTCTTTCAACGGCGGCGGTACCTGATTTGACTTTGACTGAGACAGCCACCCAGCACTCTCCTAGGGAGAACCAAACCCCGACCATTCCATTGAATGCTCCGGTAGTCACTCTTCCAAAATCTCCTTGGAAAGATCTGGTCAGTGGAAGCACCCAAAAACTGGAGAAAAAAGGTACCCCTTACACTCTTGACTCGGGTGAAGCCTGTGTCACAATCCCGAACTCAGTCATAGAGAAAAATAAAAAGGCTTGGGACTGTTTCATTCTCGGTCAGTTCTACGAAGCACCTCCTCCACGCGGAGCAGTCCAGGCAATTGTCAACGGCATCTGGAGTCGTCAAAGAAAGGACATCACAGCTTCCAAAATGGAAGGTAACTCCTACCTCTTCAGAGTGCCCTGTCCAAACGTTAGGCGACGAATCCTGAGCCAATGTCTCTGGCAAATTGATGGCCAAACAATGTTTGTTGCTAAATGGTCGCCAGAGATCACCCCAACTAAGCCAGAATTAACAATGGTGCCAGTCTGGTTGGACTTCGTCGGTGTGCCTCTCGAGTTTTTTAACAGAGAGGGTCTCGAGCACATAGCTGGACTGGTAGGACACCCTGTTTGTCTCCATCCCCAAACAGAGAACCTAACCAATATTGAGGTTGCTAAGGTTTATACAATTATCGACCCTAGAAAACCCATCCCTGAAGCTGTCAACGCTCGTTTCGAATCAGGCCAGACCAAACGCATTCAAGTATCCAGTCCATGGCTTCCTTCGCTTTGCGCTCACTGCAAACATGTGGGTCATACCATCTCACGATGCTCCAAAGCCCCCGTCACCTGCAACGTGTGTGGTTCTGTAAAACACCCTTCCCACCTCTGCCCTCGCGCTAAGAAAGAAAAGCAGCAAGGAAAAAGACCTATAGCAGCGCAGCTCCCCATTGTTGGAACGGGTGTGGCTCCTCCTTCTATTCCCCGTGTGCCATCCCCGTCTCAAACTTCTAACCCTATAATCCCACCCCCGGTTGCGACCCCATCCTCTCCCGGTTCAAGTCGTCCATGTGGGAAACCGTTGGGACATGAGGAGGGAGAAATATGTGTTGATCTACGCCAGTCCAAACCTCCACACCAATCGCATATAAAACCTATTCAAGCTGGTGTCGTCTCTCCCTCTAGTCACGACAGTCTCTCTGAGGAAGATGACAACCCCGAGGCGGATGAAGACCGTTTTTTGAAGATAGTCTCTAAGCGTATGTTAAGGCAGCAATTGAGAAAAGCTAGGGCTGGAGGCCCTTTAAACCTCTAACCATATCCCCCTTTAATGGATATTTTTTGTTGGAATGTAAGAGGGTTTAACGACTCTGTAAAGCGGCGTAGCTTTAGGAAATGGTTGCGTAGTAGTCAACCTCTTTTTGGTGGGATTCTTGAAACCCACGTCAACCCGGTGAAAGCTCACAGTATAGTTTCGGGTGTTTTCCCGGGGTGGAATTTTGAAGGTAATTACGATTTCTCGGAACTAGGTAAGATCTGGATAGCCTGGCATCCCTCGGTTAAAGTCACCATTATTAGCAAGTCTCTGCAGATGATTACTTGCCTCGTTAAATTACCTTTTGTTGCCTCGGCCCTAGTTATTTCTGTGGTTTATGCCTCTAGTGTAAGCCCTGCGGCCAGAAAGTCACTCTGGAACGAACTGGAAGAACTGTCTCTCTCTCCGGCTGTCTCTGCAAAACCCTGGACTGTCCTCGGCGACTTCAATCAAGTTCTGTTTCCGTATGAGCACTCCACCATGGATCAGAATGCACAGCCAAGTGGTATGCTGGACCTCTTTCGCTGTGTTACAAACTCAGGCCTCTGTGACCTCTCGTACTGCGACAACACCTTCACCTGGACCAACAAACAAGACGTGGGGCTCGTGGCAAAAAAATTGGATAGGATCATGGTTAATGATGATTGGCAATCTTGCTTCCCTTCCTCTCTGGCAGTCTTTGGTGAACCAGGTTTTTCTGACCATAGTCCTTGCTGCCTATTCCTTGACACGCATAAGCAAAAAAGGAAGAAGCCTTTCAAATTCCTTTCGTTACTAAACCGGCACCCTGACTTTGAATCTCTGATAAAGCTTTGGTGGAATGGCCTTCAGTTTGAAGGTTCAAATATGTTGAAACTCTCCAAGAAGCTTAAGGAGCTAAAGCCCCTGATCAGAGAATTCACCAGAGACAACTACTCAGATTTAGAGAAGCGGACAAGAGAAGCCTATGATCGCCTTCTTCACTGTCAACAAGCTTTGCTTACTGATCCATCCCCTGTCATTGCTCTCCAGGAATCAGAAGCACACAAAAACTAGTGCTCTTTGGCCCTCGCTGAGGAATCCTACCTCAGACAAAAATCTAGGATTTGTTGGCTTGAAGAAGGTGATAAAAACTCACGATCTTTCCACCGCGTTGTCCAGTCAAGACAGGCTCAAAATGAAATCATCTTTCTCCTTGACGACTGCGACCAGATAGTTGATACTAGTCAAGGGATTCAGGACCTGGCCATTAGCTTCTACCAAAAGCTTCTAGGGGAGCAACGTAACACTTCCACAGCCTCTCCTCAGCTCATCGCCTCTCTTGTCCCACAGCGATGCTCTCCGGAAGCGATCAGAATCCTCTCTGCACCTGTAACCCCTCTTGAAATCAAGGCAGTTGTCTTCGCACTGCCAAAGAACAAAGCTCCTGGTCCAGATGGGTACTGCGTTGAGTTCTTTACCGCACAGTGGGATACAGTGGGCCATTCTGTCACTGCCGCTGTTATGGAGTTCTTCTCTTCGGGTAAGATCCTCAAACAGTGGAATGCCACAATCCTCTCTCTGATCCCAAAGACACCAAACGCCCAGAGAATCACAGAGTTTCGGCCAATAGCCTGCCTCAACACAATCTACAAAATTGTTTCAAAGATCCTAGCTAACCGGCTCAAAGCTGTCCTTCACGACCTCATCTCAAGTAACCAGTCCGCATTCATTCAAGGTCGTCTTCTTGTGGAAAATGTTCTTCTGGCCACAGAACTGGTGCAAGGATACAATCAGAAACACACTTCCTCGAGAGGTATGCTTAAAGTGGACCTAAAGAAAGCTTTTGATTCGGTCCACTGGGGTTTTGTCATTAACACTATGCAAGCAATGGGTTTCCCTCCTCACTTCATCTCCTTGATATCCGAATGCATTACAACTGTAAGCTTCTCTATCTGCTTAAATGGTGAGCTATGTGGTTATTTCAAAGGTGAGAAGGGGTTGAGACAAGGAGACCCTCTCTCACCCTATCTGTTTGTTCTAGTGATGGAAGTGTTCTCCAACATGCTCTCCCTCAAATACAACAACGGACATATAGGATTTCACCCCAACGCTAGCATCCCAATGGTCACTCATCTTGCTTTTGCTGATGATATCATGATTTTCTTCGATGGAACAAGTGAGTCTCTTTGTCGCATTACGGATACTCTTCATGAGTTTGACCAGCTCTCAGGTTTGGCCATGAACAAAAGCAAAACGGAATTATTCATTGCTGGATTGAACCAACTTGAAACCTCTAAGATCTCCTCTCTTGGTTTCAAAATTGGTTCCCTTCCCATCCGCTACCTGGGGCTCCCTCTTATGCATAGGAAGCTAAAGCTCACTGAGTACTCCCCTCTCCTCGACAAGCTCACCTCTTGCTTCTCCACCTGGTCAGCCAGATCACTCTCATATGCCGGAAGAGCTCAACTGATCGTATCAGTAACCTATGGGACCCTTAACTTTTGGATGTCAGCCTTCCTTCTGCCCAAAGGATGCCTGAAGAAAATCCAAAGCCTATGCTCTAACTTTCTCTGGAGTGGTGATGCTACCAAAACGAGTTCAGCAAAGGTTGCATGGCAAGACCTTTGCCGCCCCAAAAATGAAGGAGGACTTGGGTTTCGTGATCTGGCAGTCTGGTACAAGACTCTTTGCCTAAAGCTAATCTGGAGGCTCCTAACAGCAACGAACTCCCTATGGGCGCAATGGCTAAGAAACACAAAAGTTAAAAACGTGGCATTCTGGTCCATTGATGCAGCGAAACAAAACTCATGGACCTGGAAATTCATGTTAAACCTCCGCCCCCTCGCCCGAAACTTCATTCGAAGCAATTTGGGAAGCGGCTCGACTACTAGTTTTTGGTTTGACTGGTGGACGCCTTTTGGCCCTCTAATAGACTTTATGGGACCATCGGGCCCTTCCCAAACAGGTATTCCTCTCCAAGGGACAGTCTCAAATGCTTGCACTTCAGTGGGTTGGAAGCTTAGACCGGCAAGGTCCCCTCATGCAGAAGAGCTTCATATCTTCCTCACCTCCATCTCGCTCCCACTCGCAACGGCCCCTGACTCTTTAGTATGGTGCATCGAAACAGAGGAGCTAGACGGCTTCTCCACAAAAAAGACTTGGGAAGCCCTTCGACCACATTCTGCCCAACTACCCTGGACAGATCATGTCTGGTACAAAGGCCATATACCTCGGCATGCTTTTATCATGTGGTTGATGCATTTGGACAGGTTACCAACAAGAGAGAGACTAGTGCGCTGGGGTTTGCAGATAGACTCTTCCTGTTGCCTTTGCGGTCTTTATCTGGAAGCTAGGGACCACCTTTTCCTTCGATGTGAAGTGAGTGAGACCTTTTGGAGAAAAGTCACACATCGTCTGGGCTACCAAGCTTTCACCTTCCATACGTGGGTCGCCTTCACTGCCTGGCTCGATCTCAAAGACAATACCGCTCCACGCTGTCTCCGTAGACTTGTAGCCCAGGCTACGCTCTATTGCATTTGGTTGGAACGAAACAATCGTCACCACAACAACATCTCTACTGACGCTCACGTTCTCTTCAGGGGGATCGACCGCCAAATTAGAGATGCAATTCTGGCCAAAAAGCACCGTAGACAGTTCAAGGACCTCCTCCGCATCTGGCTTACACATGCATAGTTCTTCATTCTCTTCTTCAAGAGTTTCTTTGAGTCTCCTTATTTTTTATTATTTTTTGGCAAGGCTTACTCACTGTTCTAACTGTCTGTAACAAACTACAGAGATTTCTTTCTAATGAAAATTCACAAGTTTACAAAAAAAAAAAAAAGGATATGATCAAGTTGACGACTGATAAGTTATAAGGATTTAGAAACATTACTCTGCAATTTCCATCACCTTTGATCTTCATCTCTGAGTAACCTTCCCACTCCAATCTGAAGTCTTTTTTGATCATTGAGAATCCTCCAAGCATCATCACTTCATCCCAGTGTTTGGCATCGTGACACTATCCTGTGAAGTCTCTCCCTATTCCATGACCAGAGATTTTATTAGTGAAGAAGATTAAAATAACTCTCACAATCGTTCAAAAGCCATGAAAAGACTACAGAGTAAAACCTTTAATAAACTAATACTGTCAGAAATATGATATTAATTATTAGAAATATTAATCTAAAATAAAATAATAATTTTTTCTTCAAAAAGTTTTCTATTTAAAAATAAAATAAAAATAAAACTTTAAAGTTTTCCTTTTATGTTTTACAAAATTTTCCATTTCCATATTGTATTATGATTCTTTTTCTTTTTCTTCCATGGAGTATTATTTTTCCCTTTTCTTGATTTGATTAAAACAAGAAGAAGAGACATGCATGGTACACCATGAAAACCTAGTTACTCAAACCCTTCACAATTTTTGAGTCTAGGGTATGTGAATACGAGTGGGGTTCTCCCAAAGAACTTGTTGTTCCTTTAAATCCATCACAAGATCGATTTGGTGAATTTAGAGGTTTCAAACCGCTCGAGATCTCTGGCAGATACCTTCTCTTAATTCCGTTTCTTTAGGTTTAATCGCTTTCTTAAATTCTCATGAATTCTCTATTGCGCCATGGAAGAAGGTCTCTGGAGTTACATAAATGGTGTAGTTTGAGATTCTCAGCAAAGCTTGAGCAGAAGGCATCTGCTAGCTCTGCTTATACATCATACGAGAGCCCTAGTGAGAACTTTTCAATCTCTAATCTCATTGATTTATGTCGTTGGATTAAAAAAACTTTTGACTGGATCTCAAATCTCGAGGTAGAAGAAGACGAGGAAGAGACGGCCGATACTAATTCCTTTTCGAATCTCTCTAGAAGACATTGTCATTTAGTATCAAGAAACACTACTTGTTATCCACGGCTTCTTATAGCAGATGATGCTGACAAAGCCCTTGTACCCAAACTTGAGTTTCTTCAGTTCAGAGGAGCTTCAAGCTCTATGATCAGCTTCTACAATGATTTCGTTAGAGACTTTGTACGGGACGAAGAAGAAGAAGCGGATGATATAACCCGAGATGTATTCGTTTTGAAAGCATTAGGCGTCCCTCTGGAGTTGTTAATCCCTATGGTCAACTTCAATACCTTAGGAGATGTCAATGGAAAAGAAAAATACAAAAAGGCCATCAAGGAGGTCATTGATACGGGTTTTGATCCCACCACTTTGAAAATTTTCCAAGCTCTGCGTGTTTCTTTTTTTATGTATTAGGATTTAGGGACAAAACAAAACAAGAAAAAAGTCAATGTTTATACAAGGTTAGGCATGGCTATGGGCGATGTATATATGGATGTTCAAGAAGCTTCTTCAGTCTCTGAAATAATTGGAGAATGAGATAACTAAAGCATGCATGAAGTGATGCTATTTTCACTGGAAAGAAGAGATATTATAAGATAAAAAGCTTCTGGATAAAGTTGTGTATACTACTTGTTCATTTCCTTTTTCTCATAGCTTGATGTGATTACAGTTACATGATTCATGTTGTTCATTTTCAAAAATACTTCTTTTTAATATACATAATAACTAAATTCTAAAACCTAAACCCCAAATACTAAATCACTAGATTAAGACCCGTGCTAGTCTGCTAGAGCACGGGTTAAAATTCATTTTATTTATATTATAATTTTTATATAAAATATAATTTATATGATTGTTTTTAAAAGTTTTTTTGATAAAATCATATGCTAAATATAATGACTTGAGAAAGACATTTATTTTATAAGTTTTATATTGTTCATGATTCTAGATAAGTACTCGTACTATAACACTGGTTAAATTTTATTTTATACAAAATTTTGTATATTTTCTATTTTAAAATAAAAATTTAAAATGTTGTCTTAGTTTATGTACGTGAAGTTATTTCAACAATGTATATTTTAGCTCATGACTTGAATGTCATTATATGACATAATTTTGTGAATTTGGTTTTTCAAAAGCGAGTTATTATATTATGAGTAATTTAATATATTGTTATACTTTTTGTTTTAATATACTTGGTTTTTAATATTCTTTCATATTATAGTGACATATTATTGACATTGCTATAACAAACCAATTTAGAGTTCCTAACTTTAATATCAAGTTTCAATACTTTGAAAATATTTCAAAATAAATTATCTAAAGTTTATTATATTATATAAAATTATAAAATTCAACAAAAAGTATGAAATTGAATTTAACTATTCAAATTTTGACCCGTTACTCAGTAAAGTTTTAATTCAATAGATATTATTTTTAAAGAATAATATTAATTAAACTTGAATATTTTATAGATTGAATCATTTATATTTGTTTTTAAAAATTCAACTTATGGTATATCCGAAAAAAAAAACTATATATATATTTTTTTTCACAAAATAGACTCATATATAAAAATGAGAGGTGAAGTATAATGAAAATTAACAAATTAATATGTTAAGTTAGATATCAAAGGATTTTATTTGATGAATAAATTTAATAAAAGAAATTAATATGGTAAGCTAGATGATATCAAATGATTTTTTAGAATATTCTCTTTAAGATTTTTGGAGACAATAAATCCAGACTATACAAATAATATAAAACTTAATCTATAACCTATTTGTAACCAACTTATTCAAATTATATAGTCTACAAAACAATGTTGTGTACTTTCGTTTTATTATTTAGGGGATACCCTTTAAAATTATATTCTAAACTAAAAATAAAGAAATCAAACTTAATAAAATTTCATAAAATTAATTTAACATATTGTAATTGTGTAAAAGAGGACAAAAATAAAAATATTTTTTCAAATGGATATTTTTGAAAAGGGTACCTCAAAGGGGACAGTTCTAACAAATTAAAAATAAAATATAAAACTATACACTTTTTTTTTAGGAAAATAAGATAAAATGTGTTTTTAATATAAATTTATTGTTTTTATTTTAATTCTTACAAAAATATAAATCTGTGTAGTAACTCAAGTCATAATATGTAACTGTAATCTGAAAGAATTCAAAAAATAAAGTTCATTAAAAATATATAATCAAAATAATCATAATTTTACAAAAATATAACATATATTAAACTACTCTTACTTTAAAATCTAGTTTAAAAAAATAATACAAAATTAAGTCTCATATCGACATTTAACCTTGTTGCAAAACACATTATTCAAATTATCGCATATGATATATAAATGACTATAAACTAATACAACATATAAATACTTTATTTTAAGATATGAAATGTACAACATTCAGTATAGTTCAACTCGTGTCATGATCTAGTGTAATGTTATTTAGCTAACTAATTTTATATGTAATATTCATTTGCAGTTTGTTTACTAGTACAATAATTTTTTTTATCTGAATAGCGCGTCCAATTTGACTATATACCAGTTGGTAAGATTATGGTATTTTCGTAAATATCTAATTATTGAAGGATCTAAAATAGAAGTAAAGTATTATTTAATTTTTTGGAGATTTTAAAAATCATCTTTCAAAATACGTACATTGCACTTGCAAAAATGATAAATGACAGATCACAAAAGATTTTAAATCGTGTAATTCTTTTTTTGGTCAACCAAACATATAATTAGAAAATGACTATGAAGTTGGTTGCCCACATTGGAGGATAACAGTTTACAATTTTTTTTAAAACAAATTAAAGTTCTCCAAAAACGAGTAAAACAGTCAGCTCCCACATTTGACGCACGCGCTATCACGCGCGATCATGATAAATGTGTTATATTAGTAAAAAAAAAAATGAGTTGTTGACTCTCTGTACAAATATTTTTTTTTTCTTGTTCTTCGTTTCCTTTTGTACCTCCTTATATCTTTCTTCTTTTATGTATCTATTAAAAGTGAAAAATAGAACACGTTTATTGTGTGAACTAATTCCTTATATGTATTGTCTTTTGCTCATGATAAATTGTATATATATAATCCCGCAGAGACAAGATTGTTGAGACCGGATAAGAAGAAAAAGACTCATAAAAGCATTACAAAAACCATTCGTCCTGAGGTTTGGCTATCTATCTGGTAATCGAAGCCAAGACACATCCAAACACTGGTCTGATGGAATAAGAATCAGGTACACATTTGAGTGAATCTAAGTTATATACGGTTACCATATACCTACACCTTATGCAAAGATTATTAGGTTTTGGATTTATATTTTCTTCCACTCGTAGATCATCTTTCGTTTCATTAACTGTTATGCCATTAGTAATCATGTTTAGTTAATTGTTATGATTCGATAACTGTTGGGTGAAAAACGAATATGTAATATGATATCCAAAGTCCCATAAAAAGCTCAATTTTCATGATGAGTCGTCGCATAAGAAATTTGTAAACTAATGAGATGTTATCCTAGCAATTGCATGAAGTTTTGATGAGCAGAGAGAAATACGGCGTTTCATTATCCAGGTTAAGGGATTCGATTTTGAGCCCGAAAGAAACGGAGATGTATCAGAAAAAGAGGGAGAAGAGTGAGGATAAGCAAGTGAAGAAGAAAGCTAAGTTAGAATGGAGAGAGGTGGATTGTGCAAAGCCAATTGGGGAAGTGATTAAACGTACTGGTGGCAGAGAAAAGATCAAATGTCATTATGAGAAATTCGAGTTTCATGGCAGACGATATGGACTGGTGAGTTTTGTTTTGTTTTAAGATTTTGAGGGGTTACTATAATTTTTATTTTTATTTTTTTATGTGTAACTCTTGTAATACCATTTACATTAGGCTTTTTTCTTAATTTTGATAGGAAGATACAGTGCTTGTGGTTCCGGAAATCTCTAACCAAAAAAAATATGTTGCGATCATCAAGGTACGAAATATGGAATAGTTTTTTCATATATATACTTTTAGATTATTCATATCATATAATCAACAATTAAATATGATTTTTTTCAATTGTTTGTGGGACAGGATATTTATGTAAAAGAAAAAGATGAACTGGTGAAGTTGGAGGTGCAATGGTTTTACCGTCGAGAAGATGTTCAAGTAAAAAATGTTGGAAAGTGGGTATCTGAAGACTCAAGGGAGATTTTCTTCAGTTTCCATCGTGATGAAGTGTTTGCTGAATCTGTGAAGCACAAGTGTCTTGTGTATTTTGTGCCAGATGATAAGCAAATTTCAAATTATACTGAGCATCCCGACTTCATCGTGAAAAAGATTTATGATAGTATCAACAAGAAGGTGAGGAAGTTTTCTGATAAAGGCTTTAATGTGCATCAAAAGGCTGAGATTAATATTCTCGTGGCAAATACGATTTCGAGGATGGCTCATCTCCTTGACAATAAGAAATTCCAAATTACTAAGATTTCGAGGCGTAAAAGATCAGTTAGGAAAATATGTGTCTCCAAAACTGAGATAGAGAGTTCTGGAAACAATGCTGAGGCTATTTCGTTTGATGATAAGCCGGTCTCTGAGAAGTTAGAATCATTACCATCCAGTGATTTTGATCGTGACAAGAAAATGATCGAGCTTTTGGAAGCACACATATGTTGTGCAAGTAAGGAGAAGCAAGCTGGCGATGTTGATGAGTTTATGTCACCAGATAACGTTGTACTGGTGGTATTTGCTCTTGAGCAAGCTTTATATGATTCTTTTGCAAAAGATACACCAAAGTATAATTATAATTTGGAGCTTCTGGTTGAGAAACTCAAGGTTAGTTTAACTTAGTTCCTTCTATCCTTCATTTTTTACAACTGTTTTCATGATTTGTTTTGTCATGCATGTGTTGGAAGTCCTAGGCTAGCTTTGGCAATTATTTCATTCAGAAATATAAAATGTGGTTCTCTTGGAAGTTGATCTAACGAATTAAGGATGAGAAAATGTTTTAAAATAAGCTATAAGGTACAATATATATATATATATATATATATATGTAATTGTTAGAAGGAATTTCTCAATAATTTTTTTTCGAAGAAAATATATAATCATTGAAAGAAATTAATCATATATGCATATGTAAAATATTACAAAAATTTACTTCCTCGATTTCACAAAAATGTATAAAATTTTAATCTTGTGTTTACAAAAAGTGTTGTTTGCTATTTTTATATATGCTTTGTATAACATGAAATAATATGGCTTTTAATCGTACATGATATATACACCGTATGTAAGTATAGTTAGATAATATTTACATGCATGATCCAGCTAAGTTCTATACTAATATTCTTTATATAATATTGGAGAACATTAGAAATTGTGTACCAACCATTGAAGTTAGCTTCTATTTTCTTTAGTTAATTTTACTTTTGGTATTTGAATTTTTAATTGTGATATCTTATTGTTTGTTTCTAGAACTCACCAGTATTAGCTAGAAGACTTCTCAGGGGAGAATTAAAACCTCAACAGGTTATAAAGATGAAAGGCTATGAGCTGTCACTGGTAATATACCCAAATTTCTTTTAGTAAATATGGAATGTTTATTGTTAATCACATCTTATGTGATTTTGACATGTTAAATTGTTGAGATTATAACATTCTTTTTTTGTTTTTTTTTTTTGTTTTTTATATATAACTTTTGTTGAAACATAGGCTGATTTTGAAGAACCAAATTTGGTGTAAGATGCTGGATCGGATTCACCTCCAAAAGTGTTGGGCTTAAAGATTTTCTTCTTCTTCTTCTTCTTCTTCTTCTTCTTCTTCTTCTTCTTCTTCTTCTTCTTCTTCTTCTTCTTCTTCTTCTTCTTCTTCTTCTTCTTCTTCTTCTTCTTCTTCTTCTTCTTCTAAGTTAGACAGAGTTTTTTTTCCCTACAATTTCCTTTCAAGATATGTTTGCAGATCATAACTTCTTTTTTCAAGACCTATTATTTAAAAATTCAACTATGAAAGTTTAAACAGATTACATGTGCTGGCATGTATTTTATTGATTTATGAATGATTTTTTTTTTTATTTCGTTTTTTTTAGCATAGTACATATAAGACTTTCACCATTAATATAACCATGGGTCCAACCACTGAATCAAGGACTAAATATAATCAAGGCTTCTTTGCTTATAATGGATCGAATAAATTAAAAAAAAAAAAAAAAGAGAGAAGGCTTATATTGGGCCTAAAACCTAACCCTTTAGTACAATATTGTCAGTGTTAAAATTTCAGCGTTCTCCTTGGACGAACCAAAAATTTCTAGGGTTTTTTTTATTTTAAAGTCTCTCTCTCTTGTCGCCGTTCCTTTTTCCTCTGCGATCAAATCGGCGAAATGGGGCACTCGAATGTGTGGAACTCTCATCCAAAGAAGTACGGCCCTGGATCCCGCACCTGGTAACTTCGTCTTCCTCTCTCGCCGATTCGTTTGCTTCTTACATGTATATGTAACCAACGCATGATTTGTCTTTATCTATTGATGAGAGTCTATTCAGATTTCGACTAGTTTTTGTTTAGTTTCAGTGTCCTCTATTGATTCATTGTAGTGAATAGTATAGCTCAGCTGTTAAGTCGCATTTTAATGTTTTTGCTCTAATTGTGAGAATTTGAGATTAGCTTGTGTTTATGAGATTGTTACATTTTGGCTTATTTGCAAGATTAGCTTGTGTTACGACATTGTTATAGTTGGATTATGTGTTTACCTTGTGAGATTAGCTATGTGAAATCATTAGCATTTTAAAAGATTCTGACTTTGTAACAATGTAATATTGCAAATGATTGTGTGTATTTTGAAGCCGTGTGTGCGGGAACTCCCACGGGCTGATCAGGAAGTATGGTTTGAACTGCTGTAGACAGTGCTTCCGCAGCAATGCTAAGGAGATTGGATTCATCAAGGTAGTAGATTCTTTTTATGAATGTATATACTGATTTGCATCTCACATGATTGTTCATTCTGACTTCGTTTTCTTGTTTTTGCAGTACCGCTAATCTTAGGCACCTCAGTTGTTTAATTGATGCGTATAAATAGACAAACATGAATTGGCTTTGAAGACCCTTTCCAGTTGTTGTTGTTGCATTTATTGTTATTTTCAAGTTGTTGCACTTGTCTCTAATTAAAGCTTTATGTAATATTTGGAGTAATTATGTTTTAGTTTTTTTTTTTTTTTTTTTATCATCTGAAATTTTATTAATGAACTACTTTTGGTACCAAAGTGAAATACAAAGCCCAAAAGTGGGAGAACTTAAGCTGGCGGAAATCAAGAATTCCTCATAGTCTAAATCTTATCCTAGACAAGAAAATATTTAAACAAAGCTGAAAAACTCAAACCTAAAATGAAAGAGGACGAATCTGTAAATTAAAAGCATAGACTATTAGGCTTAAACCTGAGAATTCATCTCTAGTGCTTTTATACCAGAAATTCATTTTTGCATTACTCCCATTTAATTTCACTACCTTTTTTTTTAATAAAATGACGAAACTATCCCTCTAACAATTTTTAAAGAATAGTTGTACCATATATCCCCTAGTTGCACCTCGCATAGTTGTATCATCCGAACCCTGGGCGCGCGCATGCGCATGGAGCTCGCAACCACTGAGCTACTATGTTTTTCATTGAACAATTACTGATTTAATTATATTTAACCTAAAACAATCTTCATTAAGGGTAATATTGTCCTTTTACCATTGAGGGAGTTTTGAGAATTTGTTTTGATAGAAAGGGTGTTATGAGATTTTAGCTCCTTAAACCTTATAAAATACTAGTCTTAAGATGCAAGAAAACTTCTTTTCTGAAGCACAAGCATAAGAGATTTATCAAGAGTGTCCACGGCCAACCCAAAGATAACAACAACCTCCTTCTATCATTATGAGAGCCAATCTCTCGAAACCAGAACCTAAATCTTTATAATCTGGCAAGCGAAGACACGAACACACTTCTGGATGCGACGTCGACGACCACTGCATCCTTTTACGTCTAGGTAGAAGATTTCAAAACGCGATCAGATATATCCAGATCTGCAAAGCAGAGACAAGGAGCGAAGCCTAACCTCTCGAATAAACTGAACTCTAAAGAGAACAAAGAATTGTCGAGACAGTTATCATCCACAATGAGCAACAAAACATGAGAAGAGCCAACTGCAAACTTAGAAGACTAGCATATCTTCCATCAAAACGAAGCCCATGCTTAGAAAGGGAACAAACCATTTGGGAAACAAAGGCTGGGAGAGTAGACCAAGGGTGAGAGGAAAGGCAAAGGCTGGGCGGGTAACGCAATCACAGCCAAAGAAAACTGACGGCTTCAAGATGATGAGGTGAACATGAACGGTAACCACACAAGGGAAGGATCAAGCAAGGAGAAACATTAGTCTTCGAGTCGCACCGTGAATCTACCAGATCCGGAAATTACTAACATCTTCTCTGCAACCACAAAACCCAACAGAATTACCGCTCCAACCGCATCCACAAATACCACAATCGAAACTCCAAACAAACCAACAGATTCCCCAATCGAAGGCCAAGATTCTGCTTAAATTAAACAAAGAACCCTAACATGAAACAAACTAACCCAGCCACAACAAAGATCATCAAAGGCAGCCAAAAGGATCGAGAACCACTAAATGAAGAAAAAACAGAACCAGGCCACAAACCACATCGAAAACCAAACCACTCTTTACCCACTGGTGCCACTCAAGCAGAGACAAGCCTACTAAGATAGCTCCAAAACCGGCTTCACCGCACCACCAACAAGAGAAACCAAGAGGATAGAGCGGCGATTTAAAGAAACAACTTAAACCCGGAGAGGCTGGGACGGGACGACGAACTATGGAGCTGTAAAGGTCCGCCGATTGAGAAGCCAACGAAACCAGATCTGAAAATTCTTCATCGACATCGAAACCCTTGACGTAAAAACGACCACAACGACCACCGCTGGGTTCACCAGAAAACAGAAAAAAGAAACAGCAAACTAACTTACAGACCTCTCACGGTACCGACGACGACGCGCTGGTGACGGGAGAGGAAGAACTCACGAACACTTCTCTTTTTTTTTTCTCTCTCTCTCTGTCTTTTTTTTTTCTTTCTTTCTTATCGGTCAACACTGACTTATGTTTTAGTTATTCTTGTTTTTTTCTTTTTATCAAGTCATATTTTGGTTTTGATTTAGATTTTCATTACTGTGTGATCAATTTCTGTTTATAAGACTTGCCTAATAAATATCATAAACTGAGAGAAGACTTATGATTAGCCTAAAAATTGCTCTCTTGCTCTCAGTCTGATTCACCAAATTAGAACAGAAAGAACAAATTCTACACATCTTTGCGAGTTATTTGAAGTCCTTTTTGGTTTTCTTTTGTGTTTTTTCCATATGCTAATCAATCCCCAAGATTCTCATTTGTCAAAACCTTTAATTATCAAGCTTGCGAAGAACTTGACGAAGTCCATGGAGTAACCTTTATAGTATCCAGCTTTTAGCTACCGTGTATCACACAATTTCTTTCAATTTTATTCTATGGTTTAGTCAAAGCTTAGACAGATTTGCTTGCAAAGATAAGCACTTTTGTTTGACTCGTGAAAACTTTGTTGGAACTTTTTTTTTTTTTTTTCTTGTTCTTAATTTAATGAAAAATATTTTCCTACCAAAAAATAATAGTCTAGAAATAACAACATAATATCTTTTTTGTTGAACAAACTGAAGCTTCCATTCAATCAAACAGAAACATTACATAGGGAGAGAAGCATATCCCAAAGATTTAAAAGGTTACAAACAAAGGCTTTTCCCAAAGCCAAAAACAAAGAAATAGATAAAAATCAAGCAAAAGTCCGAGAGATCTGTGAAACAAATGCTAAAAAGCGGCTTGAGACATGTGAGGTCACGGTTGCTAGACTGATCAACATCAAAGAACTCGACAGAAGACAAGGTGGTCACGGTCTTAAGATATTGTGACGTTGGTAGAGGAATCAGAGCCAAAGGTCTCACGGGAGCGAGGAGCATTAGCAAAAGCAATGCAATGGCAGGGATTCGATGGGCTGTAGCCCGGATGATGGTGATGGTGCTGAGAGTGGTTTGCTGAAGATCGTCGGATGTCAACATTGAGGTACATGGCAATAGACCATAGAGCAGCAGAACTTCACAAATAGCACAAGCAAGGGAAGCAGAGACCAAAAGTTGCCAAAGAAGCATGACAAACAGTAGCAATACATGTGGGTTCTCTCTCATATGGCACCCTTTTCCAAAGAGATCAAGAAATCCACACGAAGCATGCAGTCGGTTTGTCAATGGAGGGTGAAAAATTGGGCTTGGTCTGTTGGGATGTCACTAACACAAACATGGTGCGGTTAATGGGGTTTGGATGAGAACTGGTTTCACTAGATAGAATAGGTTTACAACAGATTTGAAGTTTCAAGTTTTGAGACCCATAAGACAATGTCGACCCTTGAGCAGGAACCAGAAACCTAACATACCCTTTGTTACTCAAAAACATTCTAGATAATAGGAGTCTCAGATGTAGTCTTCGGACGTCAAGATCAGCCAAAGAATTTAGATACCATTTATCAACTAACAAGAGAGTAGAAAGAGTAAACCTGGGCTTTTGAAGTTGGGCAAGATCGCTTGAATAGCTAGCTGACCGAAAGCAGGTTGAGAGCTCATCCACAAAGATCCTAAGGATGATGCGGATGGCCAGGAACATTGATACTTGCGGTGACTAAACAGAGGGGGTAAAGGAATCCCCAGCTCCGGTGGGAGCATCCTTAAATCTGCCAAGCTCAGATGGTGACAAGACGGTGCAACGGAAGTCCAATAACATTGACGCCAGGATCTGGGCTAAGGTATAGGATTTAGAGAGGTTGCAAAAGGGGGAAAACGAAGGAGAAAAAAGCTTGAAAAGTAAAATTAAAAGAGCAGCGGTGGAGATACCCCGACGCCGGCGAGCAGGAGTCCTGCCGGCGTCGGAGATAATCGATGGTAGCAGCGCCTCGATAATAGTGCTTGGGCGAGAAGGTTATTAGGACTTTTTTTTTTTTTTTTTGACGATCAGGTTATTAGGACTTTTTTTTCTCCCGGTATTTGGTCATAACAACATTATACCTAAATTAAAGATCTATGAAGAGAAAGAAACTCGGTAGACTTTGGCTCTAGGTGACATATATAGAGATTAGAGAAGGACGAAGAAGTCGTTGCCAAACAAGATGAAAACAACTTTAATCCTTTAATAGAAAAGACACTCTCATAAGAAGAGGAACTAAAGTTGTTCAAGAAACCATATAGTTTATGGAGAAATATAACATGGTAACTAATAAGTCCTTTATCTATTCGCACATGACTTGTATATATCTTGAGAAATATATAACTATCGGAAAAAAAGCCATGCTATCTAATTTTTAAAGAAATATAATAACGTATGGAAGCTGCTCACATGACTTGTATCTTGAGATTAGATGAAGCTGTGGTAAGCTTCAACAGATCCTCTATGAGTTGCACCTTTTTGGATTCATCCATCGTATAAAATGACGGTCACAATCACAGTTATAGGTATGACTGTATGATTAGATGACTAAAGGTCGTTCGTTGACTAAAATGAGAGTCTCTTAATGATTTTGTTGGATATGAGGAATGACCATGGCGATTGTGGACAATATTTGTGATGTATGACTGTATGATTAGGTAATATGAGGAGCAATTTGAATTAAAAATAAAATTAAAGAAGAAGATCAAAAAACACATTAAAAGTTTCTAATTTCGTGGTAAAAGTTAGGCCAATCGTTCTCGGTATCAATGACCTTTAAAATTTCAACACAATATATTTTAAAACGATAGCTAGAGATATATATATATATTTGATAAATAGCACATTCCATATCGCCCAAGTTAGAAAATCTATTTCTGCATGGAGTGGAGATAGGAGACGAGAATCCATTCAATTTAATGAGGATCCATCCAACACAAACTGATATATCATGGTTTTTGTTATTTTTAACCATGATATAAGGAATCTTTTAGAGTCTTTTAATTTGTTTTCTAGGATGTTTTTGAGTCTTTACAAGTTTTCTAGTATTTTGACATGAAATGAGCAAAATGGAGCCATTAGAGAGATTTTGGAGCAATTCATCAAGGAAGACAAGTTGGATTCGGAGCAGAGTGATGGTGTCGATCGACACCACCCTTGGTGTCGGTCGTCACCCCTGTTTGTCTACGAGAGAAGCCAAATTTGGAAGTTTTACAAATCTGGCCCAAAATTTTCCATAATTGCAAGATTAGTCCATGACGTGTTTTAGGACCTATATATAGTGTTTTTAGGTTTTACAAACCCTTAACTTATTTTCTAGCAAATTTTTTATTCTGCAAACCCTGATAGAATTTTAAGAACTATTGGAGAGAGATCTGAACTCCTTGAGAGAAGAATTCTTAAACTCCCTCTTTACACTTTTACTATCTATTGCTTATTATTCAGAATGATGATTTGTGTTTCATTGAATATGTCTGAGTAGTTTACTTGTTAGGTTTAGGGTTTTTCACAGGGTTTTTATGAATTATTAGAGCATGTGCATTGGTAAAAATTTGGTGGGTTTCTCAAATATTGTATTTTAATCATTTTTATATAAAATTATTATTTATTTAAATAATAAATCAGAAAAATAAAATATAACCAATTAGAATTAGCCATGTGTACAGAACAGTTTCTCAAATGAGAATCTCTGAAAAACTTTTTTCACCTTCTTTCCTGTTTTTTTGTTACTTTTTATTTTTTTATTGGTGAGAATTTAATGGAGAAACCTCTAATGCACATGACCTTAGATCTGTTTAATTAAGATTCATTATCTTTCTAGATCTTCATCATAAGTTATTCTTCATATTAATTCTTGATTGATCACCTAGAATTAATAATCTAGGAAAATAAATTGATATGAGAATATAACTGATTTTTCTGATAAAACCTTTTGATGAGCAAAATTATTTCTTGCAAAGAGATTTGATTTAGTAATTTTGTGAACAATCTAAACCTTTTTTCAAAGCTGATTTTTAACCTAGAATTTTACAAAGAGATTTGAATTTTCTTGTTTTAAATTTAAATAATATTTGCAGTGAGAACAAATTTATTTTACAAAAGAGTTTAGAGTTCTTAGATCTGATTTTTAATTGTTTGAATCCTAATTTATTGATTGATTTAATATTTTATAATTTCCTGAGAAATTCCCTAGACCTAGCTTTTTGATCTTCTGAATTTACAACACTTTTATTTAATATTTTGCATTGCTTTTCTTAATTTAAATTAATCGATTTAGCTTAATTATAAAATTCTATAATTTATTGTGTAGACTTGAGTACTTAAGGAATTCTTATTGTGTAGACTTGAGTCATTGTGGAATTCTTATTGTGTAGACTTCAGTACTTGTGGAATTCGACCCCTAAGTATTACAGTGATCTCTTAATTTGAGAGGGTAGCTCTAGGGTTTAATTTGAGCTGACCACAAACCCAAAACCTTTGATTTGATCATCTATTTGCCATGACGTGTCAGATTGGCACTGGCAGCACATATATATAATTATCTTTTAATTTTTCACGTATTATAACATAAACAAACGATTACTTTTAAATGAGGTTTCTCAATTAAATAATATTATTTATTTATGTGTTGATATGGGTTCTATTAGAGCACGCGAATACGAGAAAAACGCAATCCAACCTCTCGCTCTCCACTTCTCTGGTTGTTTTATATATTTCCACTTCTCTCAACGACCAAAAGTTCCCATTCTATAAAAACTTTGACTCAGCAGTTCCAGCTGAAATATCAAGTGAAACATAAAAGAAACAAGAAAGAGAAATGCAAAAGAGCAAATGGCTATAAACCTAGCTCTTTTGACCCTCTTGGTGTTGATATTTTCATTGTCTTTCGATGTCATAACAGCAACAAAGTCGCAGCGGAATGAAGCGGAGATGTTCGAACAATGGCTTGTGAAGAATGGGAAGAACTATAACAGTTTTGGAGAGAAAGAGAGACGGTTCGTGGTCTTCAAACACAACTTGGAGCTCATCGAAAACACACAACTTGGATCCGAACCTGACTTACGAACTCGGGTTGAACCAGTTTGCGGATCTGACAGATGATGAGTTTCAAGCTATTTACTTGGGGGGCAATACAAAAAGGACACGCTTATCATTGATCTGGGAATGGGATACAACCAATAGATATCAGTACGAGGAAGGAGATATTTTGCCTGATGAAATCGATTGGAGGAAGAGAGAAGCAGTTGTTGAATGAGTCAAAAATCAATATCAATTTAGCAACTGTGGTATATCATTTTTCATTTTTCTTACCATTATTTAATTTGATAATATATATATATCGATTGAGATTGGTGGCTGATAAATATACAGGAGGTTGTTGGGCGTTTTTGGCGGCAGGAGCAGTGGAAAGTATAAACCAGATCACAGCTGGTGAATGATAAGAAAGCACATGTGCGAGGCACATGTGAAGAGTAAAGAGAAGCATGTGTGAAGTTTAGAGTATAAATAAGAATAGTGTAGGATTGTGACGAGTATCCTGCATGATCATTGATGTGTAGAGACGAATTAGAGCTTATGTGCTCTGTTCTTGGGTGTTAAGGGAGGAGAACTGTAACTCCGACCTTATCAATTCAGGGTTTGATTCACTGTAATGAGAGTTTACGGATAAGAAGTCTTTTACGTTCTTATCAAATGGTGCGGTGAAACTGTGATCGAAGGGTCAACGCGAGAAAAGGATTAGGGTTCGACGAATTGGGGATTATACAAATTAGGGATTTTGATTGCAATGTGTCTTGAGGGATTTCCCATCTTCGATGGTTTGGCTGAGGAATTGCGAACATGGCTTTCATTGTTAGAGGATTTCTTCATTCAAGAGGATTTCACGGCAGATGAAAAGCTGAATCTTGCGCAAAGTCTTCTCGAAGGTGACGCTCTCTTGTGGTTTCAACGGCGAACAAGAGTCTTGGGATCTTTTAACAGTTGGGGAATGATGGAGTTAGCCTTGTTGTTGCGATTTGGTGATAAAGATGAAAGACTCAGACTCAATCAGTCGCTTAGAGAAGAGAAACAGATTGAAGTGTCAGAGAAAAACAAAGAAACGTGGAACGACGTAGATTTGTGTTTTGAAAAGAAATCATTGGACGTGGATCACAATGCAATCACAAACACGATTCTGTCAGATCCGCAGGTAAATGTTTCTGATTCAGAGCAATTACGACTCAATTTGTCAATGGAATATCAGCAAGAGAATTCACTCTTGAGCAAGGGCGAATCAGCGTTGATGATGGGCTGTGGGGATCGGTTGATCAAACTAGTATAAATACCTATTTTCAACGGAGTTTATCCGTGTATTTGGATTTCGAAGGTTGAAAGATTTTTTTGATTTGCTGGATATAGTGAAGTGGAGAAGATAAGTTTCGTGTCGTCACACATTGAGGGAGATGCTTTGAGTTGGTTTAAGCATGTATCTTTCACAAATTGGAAGGATTTCAAGTCACGGATGTATGTTCGGTTTGGGAACGTCAAGCCTCGAAGCCCACCAATACAAACTTCTGATTATGAAGTGGTTTTGATAAAAGATTCAATGCAAGAGTCAGATTCAGCTAAGAAAGAGAATGACTCCTCTGAAGAGAAGCCTTTGACTGAGAAAGAGAAATCTGTTTGCGTGAAGGAATTATGTCATCAACTAGCTTCAGTCTTGGAAGTAGCTGGCAAAAGATTTCAGGAAAACATCAAGATGGCTTCGGTAAAAGAAAAAGAACGACTGAAATCAGAAAAGAAGAGGAGACGTTTGAAAGCTTGGAGGTTTTAATTTAAATATAACAAGTCAGAGTCAAGAAAAATGATCAAACATCAGCTCTTTTCTAGTGAAGATGGTAAGTCCATCGATTTTTGTTTTCATGCTACAGTTAGATTGGTGTAGAGGAGGGGAAGGTTTCAGAGCCTTAAAAGGCAGAAGCAAGCTGCCATGTCATTGGTGATGTCCAACTTGAGGATGATGCATGTTTCAACAAGGCTGAAACAGCTTATTAATGGGGATATGCAGCCATTGCAGCAGGAGGTTGGCGGAGTGCATCAGCTTGTGGCTCTAGATGAAGCCGGATCACAGGTGGACTTGTATCAGTTTCGCTGGCTGAATCAGCAATCTCTGCAACAAATTGAGGAGTGTACAGTGGCTGGAGACCAGTACATACTCATAGGAAGATGGTATATCAAGCTGTTACGGCTACAACAATTGGTCACAGTTTTGCACACTTATGAGAAACAAAGACTAGGAGGTTTCAGTCAGTCTTCTCTTCTAGTTGCTGCAACACTTTGGAGTACATTGATAAACTGGGGGATTGTGAGTTACCATAGTTGGTACCATTGGAAAGCTCGATTAAAACATAAGTGTGTTGGCAACATTACTGCAAAACAGAGTAATGAAGGGAAATTTATTGGCTTGTACTCAACATATGGGGACAGGAACGTCTATTATTCTGTGTGGCATTGTTGGAGAAAGAAAAAACTGCAGAAGACATTCTCAAAACCTGCAACTACACTATGGTGCGGAGAATTGATGTGTGTGCAGCAGCTCTACCTTGACAACATCGATTGTCTTCATTTTTTTTCCATCTTCACTACTTTGGCTACATCACAGCTTAAGGACAAACTGTTTTGAAAGGGGGGAGTATTGATAAGAGAGCACATGTGAGAGGCACATGTGAAGAGTAAAGAGAAGCATGTGTGAAGTTTAGAGTATAAATAAGAATAGTGTAAGATTGTGAAGAGTATCATGCGTGATCATTGATGTGTAGGGAAGAATTAGAGCTTATGTGCTCTGTTCTTGGGTATTAAGGGAGGAGAACTGTAACTCCGACCTTATCAATTCAGGGTTTGATTCATTGTAATGAGAGTTTACGGATAAGAAGTCTTTTACGTTCTTATCAGTGAATTGATATCTTTGTCTGAACAACAACTCATCGACTGCGCCACAGACGCCAACGACCGATGTGATGGAGGTGACGCAACATACGCTTTTATGTTCTTTAAGGAAAAAGGTGGTCTAGTAATAGATGAAGATTACCCTTTTACTGGCGATAATAATGCCACGTGCGAAGCCACTGAGGTATGTAAAACCAAATATAAATGACCATTTTTTTTTTGGTAGGTTTTGTTATGGTCACTTATATGTGTTCTTTCATCATGTAGCAGATGATTACCACTCGTTAAGTCACCATTGATAGTTATGAGGGTGTTCCTATACATGATGAGATGTCTATGAAGAAAGCTGTTGCTAATCAACCTATAGCTGTTGGAATTGACGCTAGAAACATGCATCACTACACACATGTAATCCCAATTAACACTACCACCAAAAATAAACGTTTTTTTTTATTAAATAGACGCTAAACATGCATCGCTACACAAGGTTGTTGATGAATTTTTTTTTTGTTGTTTTTTTTTTTAATTTTCTTGTGAATTCTTCCTCAGGGTGTTTTTACAGGACCTTGTCATACGACGTTGATAACCCACAATGTGCTAGTCGTGGGGGTATGGAACAAACTCAACAACTGGTCAAGACTACTGGCTTATACGTAACTCATTCGGATCAACTTGGCACTAGTAAAAATGATTTATATAGTTATGGGTATATGTTACGAAAGTTCTTGTAGTAAAAAATAGCTATAGTATGTGACAATTTTGTTACAGTATATAAGTTAATTTTTTTTGTAACTAGTTTGTGAGGAATCGTAGCTATATAGTGATGGATACTTACCAAAACATTTTGTAGTAAAATTGCTACATAATTTGTGATATATCATATTGTAGTGGTATTTCTCATAAAATGAGTTGTGGCAAAATGTAGTAAATTTTATGAAAATAACTATAAAATAAAAGATTAATAGTATATTACTTTTGCTACTAATAATTAGTAACTGTTGCGACAATTTTTAAAGTGTAACTATAGTCGTCACAATTTATCTACAGTGATGTTTGTCGTTTTTTGTAGTGAATTAGTGGTGTGCTGTCATGTTGTCGATAATGGTGAGTAGTATTATTGTGAGTATGACATAAATATCAAAGTTCCAATAATGGGGTGTTGTCACATCAACATGTTGGAAAATAACCACCGTTCATTTGTGAGAATGGTTTTATTTAGCTTATTATATACACATTTTCTCTCTTCTATAAAAACACATAACGACTTCTCTTTCATATTTAGAAATCGTCTTCTCGTCCTTCTTTGGTTTTATACTTTTTTTTCTGCTGGGTTTTGCCTTTATTCATTGATAAACTCTTTTTTCCACTTATTCAAATGTCTTCCTCAAATAATAATATTGAAGTTCAGCGAGCATGGATGTATCATCGTATGGATCCATCTACGGGGAAAGTTTCCACCGAATTCGAAGTTGGGTTGGAGCACTTCTTGAATTTTGCTCAGCAACGATTATACGAGGGGTGTAGAATTTGGTGCCCATGCCGGCAGTGTAAAAACAGCGAGCTTCTGCGCATAAATATTGTCCATAGGCATTTATATAGCAAGGGGTTTCAACCAAACTACTATGTTTGGACAGGTCATGGAGAAACGTTCGAGCCTCAATACCAATATCAAGGGGAATATGAATTTTTTGATAACACTGCATTTCAAACACCCGAACCAGAATGGAATTCTAATGCATACATGGATCAGTTTGCCTCTACGGATGAAATAATGATACCACAAACAAGGTAATTATGTTTTAAAAAAAAAAACTTATTTTAAAAACTATGGGAAATTCTGAAAAAAACATTATATAAAAGACTTTCTAAAAATTACCAATATTAGTAAAGTATTATATATATATATATATATATATGTTATATACATAGTAAAAATTACCAACGTTACTAAAATATTTTTTTTTGTAGAATGAATAATGAAAGGGGTGAACACTCTGCTGAACCTGTTGTACTTGATGATGATTGGGAAGTCCCTAACGCTGAGGCAGCAAGTTTTTTCAACAGTTTAAATACAGCTAGCCAACCTCTTTATGAAAATTGTGTAGAAGGCTTGTCACAATTCTCGTTAGCTGCTGATGTGATGCACATTAAGACGAACCACAATCTAGCTGAAACATGTGTCGATGATGTTTCACACTTGATTCATAAGATTTTACCTGAAGGTAATGTTGCTTCGAAAAGCTATTATGAAACAGAGAAGTTGATGCGTACATTGAGTATGCCGTACCATAGGATTGATGTCTGTCAAAATAATTGCATGATTTTTTGGGGTGACCCTGACGAAAGTTTAATCATATGCAAATTTTGTGAGCATCCAAGGTACAAACCAGAGAAGTCATCGAGGAAACGTTCCTCTGGTACAAAACGTATTCCGTATAAAAGGATGTTCTATTTGCCATTATCAGATAGACTAAAAAGATTGTATCTTTCTGAGAGAACAGCATCACATATGAGGTGGCATGCAGAACATACATGTCATGATGGAAAGATGGAACATCCTTCAGATGGCAAGGCGTGGAAGCATTTTCAAGGGCTTTATCCGGAGTTTGGATGTAAAAGCCGGAATGTTTACCTAGGACTATGTACAGATGGGTTTAACCCATTTGGATCATCTGGTGGTAATTATTCTTTGTGGCCTATTATTCTGACTCCCTATAATCTACCGCCAGATATGTGCATGAAAAGAGAATACTTATATCTTAGCATTTTAGTCCTAGAGCGAAACCATCCAAAACGAAGTTTGGATGTTTTCTTGCGACCGTTGATTGAAGAATTGCAGTCACTATGGGATTTTGGTGTTGAAGCATTTGATGTTTTTGTGAAGTAGAATTTCAATCTGAAAGCAGTGTTAATGTGGACGATAAGTGATTTTCCGGCTTTGGGGATGTTATCTGGATGGACAACCCATGGAAGATTATCGTGTCCGTATTGTATGGAGGACACCAATGCTTTTCAGTTAAAGCATGGTCGCAAATCAAGTTAGTTTGATTGTCATCGGAGATTTCTGCCACCAGATCACGTTTATAGACAAAGTAAGAGTTTTTTTCGAGAAGAATAATGTTGTCTCGAAGACTAGACCTCATTATCGCTCGGGAAATGAAATTTTAGAGCATCAGTTGGAGGAACATTGTGGTGTGCAGAAGACAGTTGAATGCGGTGGTAACGGTCATGTAAACACCCAGATTGAAGGATATGGAGTGACTCATCAATGGCATAAGCACAATATTTTCTGGGAGCTGCCATATTGGAGAACACATCTTCTGCGACATTGCCTTGATGTAATGCATATTGAAAAAAACTTTTTCGATAACATTATTAACACTTTGTTGAATGTCACAGGCAAAACAAAAGATTCTCTAAACTCACGGAAGGATTTGGTTCTGTATTGTGATCGCAAACCTTTACATCTTACCCAATTCGGGAAGGCTCCAATTCCTATATTTAGGTTGTCTCCAAATGCCAAGCGGGAATTTCTGAAATGGTTAAAGGATGTGGCAAAGTTTCCGGATGGGTATGTATCAAACATAGGACGATGCATACACATTGACCACAAATGTAAAATATATGGTTTGAAAAGTCATGATTGCCACGTCATTATGCAATGATTATTTCCGTTTGTTTTCTCTGAACTCCTCCCTTCCGAAGTCCATGAAGCAATCTCAGGTAAATATTAATATCTACTGTAAGTATCCTACCAAAAAAATAAAGTATGTTTAAGTAATTATTTGTTTCACTTGTCAATGTAGATGTGAGCATTTTTTTCCGCGACCTTTGTTCTAGGTCTTTGAATAGAAGTGACATAGCTCATTTGAAGGATAATATAGCTCAGACGCTTTGCAACATGGAGAAGATCTTTCCACCATCATTTTTTTGATGTTATGGAACATTTGACTGTTCACTTACCTGAAGAAGCTGAGCTTGGTGGACCGGTGCAGTTTCGGTGGATGTATCCATTCGAACGATTCATGTTTCACCTCAAGAAAAAAGCGAATAACAAAGCAAGTGTTGAAGGCTCAATTGTGGAGCAGTTTATCAATGAAGAAATCACAAATTTTAGCTTTCACCACTATGATTCTATCGAAGATGTTATCTTAAACAGTACTCAGAAAAGACATGCTAGTGGTTTTGCTCAGCAAAATAACTACTCGCACGATGTACCAGCATTATCTAGACATGTTGGTGGGGGAGGTGGTAAAACATATTATGAGTGGTTAAATGATGACGATCACCACATCTCCCATACATATATTCTCCTCAACTATGAAGAACTACAACAATTTGAAAGGTAAACATGGTTTCGTATACAAATTATTTGTTTACAATATAAACTTTTATCTTAATACATCACTTATTAATATATGCAGATTATTTGACAATGACGCTAGAGAGAGAAATGATGGTCTAACCGATGATATGTTAGCGAAGTTGAAAAAAAGAGACTATTGTGACTGGTTATACAATTTAATAAGTTCTTGATACTAATATTACAGTTGTGGACACTTACTTATATGTGATTTTTTTTCCTCTATGTGGAATTCAGATTCAAAGTGATTACACAAATTCGTTGTACCCGTTGTGGTTACATGAGCTTGTGCGAGAGCCAATACGGAAGTCAACATGTTGGAATGCATACTATTCACGGGGTTATAACTTTCATACGGTTAACCATGCAGTTAATAAGGGATACTTTAAGCTCCTACGTACTAACATCCAAAATTCAACGGGGATATGTGGAATCACACTAACGCCTGTATACCCACTCAAGCCGAACTCGTCGATTAATTTGTTGTCTCCCAGTGTGTTTAGATTGTTTTTTTTATTTGTTTTTCAGTTAATTGGTTTGGCCTTATTGGTTTGATACAATTTTTATCGAAAGGCCACCAAAAGGTTCATCGAGATCCCTTCTTTTCTTTTATTTCCACTTCCACAAATAATTAAACTTGGTCACTAAGTTGTTTCGACTATGCAAACAAGGAATTGGTCTTCTTATTTGTTAGGTTCCAGTTTCCACTTTCCATGTTTCGCTAAGTAGAGTGGTGAATCACTCCATCTTACTTTGTAATTTGCGGTGTTGATTAGTACTCTCTCCGTTTGCGAGTAGTAGCGGTTCCTAGCGATTGGTGTCAATCACATAAATTGTTCTCAATCGCTTCCAACCGCTCAAAGCCACTGAATTTCAAAAGTTGTTTCCCGTAAGCATTTGCGGTTGCGAACATTTTTTTTAAAGCAAAAAAAAATCGACGATAATAAAATATATATTTTTTGTATCTTCTACCTAACCATTATACCTATTAAAGAATAAGAGAAAATGAAGTATATATACGATCGTGGATATTAGAAAATAAACAATTACAAGAACAGAAGATTTCAACCAAAATCTATACTTAAGAAGAAAAATAGACAAATACTAACATTATCCAAATAAAATTTTAACCAAACCTTGGCCAACTTTACATACAAAAACCTGGAAAACTTGATGTAAAGTTAACGGCACATCACACATAGGTTCAAGAAAGTCTACATAAATATAACATTTTATCAGCAGTTTAAGAAAGAAATTTATTTTCAGTATGAAATTTATTTGTTTTTTGAATAATTTACTACTTTTTAATGATTTTAATTATAAATTAAGTTTCATAAAGTTTTTGGTGTTTTAAAATATTATATAATTATATATTATATTTATTATGTTTTAACCATTAATGTACCGCTGGTCAACCAGTCGTAAAACTCCAGCAAACATACCTATTTTAAAACGCTAAACTAATTATTCAAAACGCTTGAAACTGCAACCATCTGCTTCCGCAGTCTCTCGCAACCTCAACCGTAAATGCTGTATAATGAGTATGATTACTCACTTGTGCAGGATAGCATGGTTGGTGTAGATTAAGCTATTATTAGGCTCATGTTAGCTTAAGTTTATGTTGTATATAAACAAAGAACACTGTATAATTTATAATTAATGAGAATCAGAATTAATTCTTCATCTTGTTTCTTCAACTCAATTCAGAGTTTGTTACAGTCTAATATGCTGCATTTGAACCAATCAAAACCTTTATCTTTATATCATCAAACAATGTTTCCACAAATCAAACTTTTAGAAATTGTCACGTGGTTTCCCAATATTTTTTTTTTTACTTGTGTCATTTTTTTCCAGTTTCAACGAAATAATAGTTAATTTATTTAATTAAGTTTAACTGATGACATGATTTTGTTTTCAAATATCCGTTAATGTGATTATCGTGCTTCCTCTTTCAGTGTATTTTCTATATTTAATGTATGTATTAGGGGTTGTTTTGGGTTACATCTAAACACATACAGTAAAACCTATTGTGACAACCCATCCCGCGGACCCCACTAGCCCACCGCTAGCTGCCCCAATGGACCATCCGTGGACCCTGCTAGCCGATCGCTAGCCGTCCAACAGACTCCAAGCTGGCCCTGCAGGGCATCGATTTAAACTCATCACTGTGGATATCCAAATCCACTGTAGGTTATTGGTGCGCCAGGCGTTCCTCGAACCCTGGTCCCTCACCCTTTAATAACCTTCCCACAGATAAGTTGCCACGGATGGTCCGTTGGGGCAGCTAGCGGTGGGCTAGTGGGGTCCGTGGGACGGGTTGTCACACCTCTATAAATTAATAATGTTGGAACTAAGATAATTTATTAATTTATAGTGATATAGTTTATCTATAAATTAATAATAATTATTTTATAGTGTAAATTAATAATTAATAATTTATAGATATATTTTAATTCTTTATTTTTTAAAAAATTATGAATTAAGACAATTTTAGCAAAATAAGATTAGAATTTTGGATATTGTAATATTTATGGTATTGAAATTGAATTTAAAATATTTAGAAAAAATTATTGAAAATAAATTACAAATACTATACACAAATTCATTTATACAATTGACATACGAAAATTCAAATTTATAAATAAGAATATCAATTGTCGTATTTTATTAGTCTATCAAACTATCAAAATATAAATGATGCATATTTAGAAATTAAAAACTTTAAAATGTATTAACTATTTTTATGAAATATTAAAGAATATTTTATATTATTATAGTTTAAAGATACAACATAACAATTGTAATATAAATATGAGGTTTAAGAGAAACATACTTTATTATATCAGTATATATATATATATATATATATATAAATTTACATGATTATTAATTTATTATATTATTGGGATCATATTTTACAAAGGGATTTCAAAAAAATTATTATCTTATTATCTTATCGAATTTTTTTATTTTTTACATTAGCCAGACTTGGGACTAGCAAAATTATTAATTTATAGTGTTTATTAATTTATAGAGTATTAATTTATAGAGGTTTTACTATATTTGATAGTTGACATTTTTGAATTACTATAAAACCTCTATAGATTAATAATATTAGGACCATGAAAATCTATTAATTTATGGAGGTTTTAATTTATTAATATTAATTTATAATTCAAAACAAAAATTAAATCAGATTTAATTATATAACTAATATTTATATAGTCAGTTACAAGAAAAATAATAATTATCATGTTTTAAAGAGACTACTCATAGTTTTTGACAGACACTAAAATATTATAAATGAATTCTAAAAAAAATTAATGTCTATATATATATTTTTTTGATTATTTGTATAATTATTAATTTATATTATAGATAGGATTATATATTTACAAAGACTTTTCAAAAAAAGTTATCATTTTATTATATTATCGAATTGTAGTAAAAATTTCACTATCCCAACTTGGGATTGAAAAGAATATATTAATTTATTGAGATTATTAATTTACGAGTATTAATTTATAGAATTTTTACTGCATTGTAGTTAATTTACCGTGTTGTATGGGTTATGTGACGATGTTTATTTAAGAAAAATCAAAAAATCGATTAAACCGAACCGAATAAATTGGTTAAACCGAATGTCGAGGTCTACTATAAATACTATGGATGTGAAAAAATGTCAACATAAACACAAATAAATAATTGTAATTAATTAAAATTAAATCATGGATATGATTATAAAATATGTGGTAGAATATGTAAGTTAATAAATATGTGAGAAAATTCATAAAATAAATTAATTTTGAGTATAGTTTGAAATATAAATTACAAAGTTACAATAAATATAAATATAAATATAAATATATGACAATAACTTTAAACTAATAAAATTATAATCTTAAATTTATATTTAATTTTCTCTATAAATGAAATATATATTCAGTTATTTCTCTATAAGTGTTTATAAATTTTATATATTAAAATATAGTTCAGTTTATTATAATTAGAATGGAATTGCAAACTAATTTGAAAATTATATTCTGTGAATTATTTCTATTAAAATAAATAAATAATGCATAAATTATTATTGGATAATATGATAAAAAAAATAAAAAAAAATCTATTATAACAAATAAAAACATATACAATTTTTGTGTAAAATAATGTCAACTCGTGCCGCTGATCTAGTAGTATACAAAATATTTCACCGGTTGGTTGCCGATATCAAATATAGTATACAAAAATTGGTATACAAGATATTTAACCGGTATAACAATATATAAAATATTTATTTATCTTTGAATGGCGTCTGTTCTTTCGAGAGGCGATGATGAAGGCGATTGCAGGTTCCGTAACCGCTGACGTTTTGATTTTTTCTTTTCTCCTCTTCTGAGTGTTTTTCCGACAAAAATATACAGTTTATTGGTAGTTTTTGACGGTTGCTCTCTGCGACAGTTATCTGTCGGCGGTTATCTTTCCCCGAATTTATTGTGGGATAACTGTCTTGAGAAACCGCCGTGGTCGAAAACCTATAAATATGACGGAATTTCGTTGCAGTCTTACAAGTTTCACTCAACGATCTTTGTCTTCACAACAAAAACATCGATACAACAATCCACTATGAGTGACAACGTTCGTAAATCTCTTCAGAATCTTGATCTGGGGATTAATGATGCTCCTATTGCGCTTCCCTCTGCTTTATGCGGGAAAGCAATCAATGACAACCGTTTCTCGCTTGTTGTCACAGTTGTAAACCCAAAAAAACAAAATCTTCGTCCCGTGGTTGGCCAAATGCCAAGAATTTGGGGTCTCGCTGATGCTTGTCGGGGAAGAATCCTGGGAAATGGGAAAGCTCTGTTTATTTTCAAAACAGAGGAGGCACTAAATCTGGTACTTCGCCGAGGGCCGTGGGCCGTTAATGATTGGATGCCGTTAATGATTGGGTCGTGGGCAGATAATGTTTCTTTATCCTCTCTGTATCAGGATGAAAGAATAATTGATGTACACATTGACTATAATAATATTAGCTTTTATTTTTCTGGTGTGTATGGTGATCCGAACCCCAACCGGAGACACTTATTTTGGGATCATTTAGAAGTGTTGAGTGAAACAAGGAATGGTCCTTGGTTGTTAGCATGGGATTTCAATGAGATAAAATCCAATCAAGAGAAGATAGGAGAGCCTTTAAGAGAAGAATGGACCTTTAGGAGATTCAGAAGCATGCTGTTGGTTTGTGACTTAACAGATTTAAAATCAAGAGGGGATCACTTTTCATGGGTTAGTGAGAGGAGAAATTATACTATAAAGTGTTGTCTAGATAGAGCAATGATAAATTCTCAATACTCTGCACTTTTTCCGACTGCAGAGGCTGAGTTTATGGAGTTCAATGGTTCTGATCATAAACCTATACTTATAAACTTCGAATCTAAAAAAACTAGAACCCACAAGCCTTCCGTTTTGACAAACGCTTAACAGACATTGAGAATTTTGACAAAGTGGTGAAAGAAGGATGAAATTCTTGTAAAACACAAGAATGCTACTCTATTTCCGATCAAATATTAAGATGTACACAAGCTATGGCAAAAAAGAAACATGTATCAAATATAAATGCGAGGAAAAGGATTGACTACTTTCAATCTGCTGTGAACAAAGCTATAGAAAGCCTCAATATACAGGAGAGGAATCAAATTCCAAGATTGCAAAAGGAATTGAGTTTAGCATACAGAGATGAGGAATACTATTGGAAGACTAAAAGCAGGAAGCAATGGTTATCTTTGGGAGACCGTAACACAACTTATTACCATGCAAGTACAAAAACAAGGTACTCGTGGAATTACATTACAACAATACAAGATGAGCATCACAACATCTACAATGGTGACGATGAAATAGGCAACCATGCTCAAGAATACTTTACAAAGATCTATTTTTCAAGTCGGATTCCCGTATCACCGATTGATTTTGGAGACTTTCCACAAATGGTAACTACAGAGATAAACGAAGCTTTAACCAAAGAGTTTACAAGTGATAAATTTCTCGAAGCTCTTTCATCTATAGGGGATGATAAAGCACCAGGACCAGATGGTCTCACTGCTAAGTTCTATAAGCATTACTGGAATATTATTGGAACAGATGTTGTAGCAGAGGTTAAGGACTTCTTTGAGACTTCCTACCTGAAATCAGGTTTGAATCATACCAACATATGCATGATTCCGAAGATAACAAATTCACCAACACTGTCAGATTATAGACCAATAGCTCTTTGTAATGTTCTTTACAAAATAATCTCCAAATGCCTTCTTTACAAAATAATCTCCAAATGCCTGGTAAATAGACTTAAAGAACACTTAGACAACATTGTCTCAGAAACTCAAGCAGCTTTCATACCGGGACGCTTAATAACAGACAATGTCTTGATAGCACACGAAGTAATGCATTCCCTTAAAGTCAGAAGAAGAGTTTCGACAAACTATATGGTCATCAAAACAGATGTCTCCAAAGCATACGATAGAGTTGAATGAAATTTTTTAGAGGTTACGATGCGGCTATTTGGTTTTGATGACAAATGGATATCATGGATGATGGCTGCAGTACGGTCTGTTAGCTATTCGATATTGATTAATGGTTCACCACAAGGCATGATCATTCCAGAGAGAGAGATTCGACAAGGGGATCCTCTATCCCCCTATTTATTCATTCTCTGTGCAGACATCATGAGCCATCTCATTAAAGTTAGAGTCCAAGATGGTGACATAAAAGGTGTGAAAATAGGCAATGGAGTTCCAACGATTACACATCTATAGTTTGCAGATGATTCACTTTTCTTTTGTCAAGCTAACTCACGAAATTGTAAGGCAATCAAGGAGGGTTTTGAGGTCTATGAGTATTACTCAGGACTAAAAATAAACACAGCTAAATCATTAATTACCTTTGGCTCACAAGTGCATGGCACAACACAAAACCGCCTGAAACATATATTGAAGATTCCAAATCAGGGTGGGGGAGGCAAATATTTAGGTCTTCCAGAGCAGTTTGGAAGGAAAAAATCAGAGATGTTTAAATACATTGTAGACAAAGTTCAACAACGAGCATCCTCATGGAGTACCAACGTTTGACAACAGCCGGCAAAGAAATTATGTTGATGTCTGCAGCTCTTGCAATGCCTATCTATTCAATGTCGTGTTTGAAATTGCCCCTTGGTGTCGTTGAAGAGATTGACTCAATATTACAAAAGTTTTGGTGGGAAAAAAGCAATAGTGAAAAAGGCATTCCTTGGATAGCATGGCAAAGACTACAATACCCAAAAAAGGAAGGAGGACTTGGGTTCAAAAACTTGTCTAAATTCAACGATGCTCTCCTCGCAAAACAGGCTTGGCGACTATTATAGTACCCAGACTCCCTGTTTGCTCGAATAATGAAAGCACAGTATTATAGAGACGACTCTCTCCTTGAAGCAAAACCATGATGCAATCAATCATACAGGTGGTCTTCCATTCTAGAAGGTTTAAATCTTCTTAAACAAGGTATAAGGACAATTATCGGTGATGGAACTACTACTAGGTTAGACTTTGATTATGTCACGCAAGAAACCCTTCGAAACCTATACGAAGTGCCAACTCGGATCCCTGCTTGTTTAAAGACCTCATGCTAAAAGTTGGAAACAGAAGAAAAAATATTGTCACAGGTTCATCCACAAGATCAGAATTTATTTCAAGACATTTACCTACCTATACAAGAAATGTCTGATAGACTAATTTGGAATTATAACAAGTCGGGTGAATACACTGTAAGATCTGGATACTGGTTAAGCATGCACAATCAAGACATGGCACTCGCACAAGGGCCAATAGTGAAAAAGGCATTAATTTGCTTCAAAGGGAAAGTAAGCTATTAGGAATGTAAATAAAATATCATAAAAAAAATCCAATAATATTGAATTAAAAAATGTTATTAGCACGGTTCTGTTTCACTTAAAAACAGAGTTTGGAAGCTGAAAATTTTACCTCAGGTAAAACATTTTTTTTGGCGATTGATGTCAAAGGCACTACCGTCTATTACTCGACTTAATACACGGGGTATGAATCTTGATCTAGTATGCCCCAGATGTTTCCAAAATGATGAGACAATTGAACATATATTGTTCTCTTGTTATTATGCTAAAGAAGTATGGGATCTGTCCAATATTCCTATAGAGGTTTTTTTTTAACACTGAACTACAACAGTGAACAAATCATTACATCTTTTATAGACATGGATCATATGACTGAAATGACAGATTTAGCTCATTTACAACCTCTGTGGACAATGTGGCATTTATGGAAAGTGAGTAACAAATTTATTTTTGAAAATCGCACAATATCTCCTAGGATTCTAGCTCTTCGAGTTAAGTATGATGTCCAGGACTGGTATCTTTACAACCCTCAGCTAAATTCAGATTCCTAAATGAGCAACAATACATACCAAGGTGGACTAGACAAACAAATACAACAATAAAGTGTAATTACAATGCTCCATTCGATAAATACACTAATCAAAGGGTGGGTTTGGAGGGATTCAAATGGTATATCAAAGGGTTGGGTGATGTGAACGCTGGACGGCTCGCGGTACGGACGGAGCGTCGGTTCTTTGGATCGGTCGGTGTATCGGATACTTTCCTCGGACCAGACGGTGGGGAACGTAATAGGAGACTAGATGAACGATGGGAACGAAGTTTGGGGGCAAACGAACGAGTGGAACGCAGACTTGGTCGAACAGCTGCTGGAAGCGGCTGGTCGGACGAAAGAACGCGGCAGCGGATGGACGGTACGGTCGGAAACGGACGGTGGCTAGCGAATCGAGTAAGAAACTCGACCTCGGGTCACTAGGGAACGATGGAGTCGAAGCGGATCGCAATGGACGGTCGAGACCGAACGTTGGACGGTATAGATGGACGCGAAGGTGGTTTGATGCGACGACACACGGAAATGGCTGGGCCCGTGATACGGTCAACTAGTCGTTGTCGAACCCGGTTCGAGATCGGCTAGGGTTTCTCGGTAGTCAAGTCCCGGACTTGGACTAAGGAGAGAGGCGAGACAAGAACAAAGATTCTCTCTTTGTGAATTTAATTCAATACTTCAAGTCTACCTTTTACAATGAGGGTTTAGGCCTTCTTATAGGGAGGCTTACAAATGGGAGACACGCGGCCAGGATCTGATCCTTACACTTGGCCATAAAGCAAAAGCAAAAGCAATTCAAAACAAAGACCAATCCAACGGTCATAAATTCAGGATGAAATTAAAAGGAAGGAAGGAAGGAGATGGGGGTGGCCACGTCATTGGCTGGACGCGGTTTTAGGATCTTCACTTCCTTGGCTCCTAAGCATGTCAATGAATGTTTCCAAGTCATGAGCCAAGTGGGAACGAAGTGGAGATGCACTAGAGTTTGCTGCCTCGTTAAAACCCTTTTGGTAAACCCATTGGGACAAACCCAAAGTAGGAAAAAGAGTACAGCTCCTTCTAATGACTTAGGGGCGTCTTCACACTAACTTGATGGTGAAGACACGCAAATCAGGCTTCCCAAAGCTGGTCGCGACTCAAGGCTCTTCAATGGTGATGCTAGCCATGAGCCATTGTTGCGAAGGGTGGAGCTTGGCTTGAACTGGTCCATTAGGTGACTTGTCTTGCTCCTCCTTGATGATCCTTGGGGACTCGTTGGTGCCGCACATTACTAGGAATGCCAGTCCAAAGTTGTTCCGCGGGTGGTACGAGTGGCCGAGAGGTGTCCGGGTGCTGTCCGAGGGGGTGGCCGAGAGGTGTCTGAGAGATGCGAGTGTCCATGGTCGAGGGACCGATCCCGTGCTCACATCATTCCTTCCATCTTATAGAAGTTTTGACCTCAAAACTTTGCTCATCACCTGGATCAAAAAGGAAAACCCAAATCAGCAGCATCAAAAGTTTAACCGCGGTTTAATTTACCGGGATCAAAAGGAAACAGTAAGGCCTTGAGGGAAAAGGATAAGACTTCCCCGGTAAGACCAGTGGCATTGAGCGCTGCGATCCCTTCATGAACCGTGGTTGGTTGTTGAAACTCTCCAGGATGCCATACGAAAGTTTGATCCGCACCAAAGTTGGACAAATGCGTCGCCATAGGACCTTGTGCGGTAACGGTCTTGGCGCTAAGAAAGAACAAGGGTGTCACGGTATTGGCAACTCCCAGCTGGAGCATACTACTAGAAGTAGTCAAGAATATTACCGAATGGGAAGACCCTTCAATGGTCACCTTCGGTTGCTCGACCTGCTTGAAACTCCCCATTAACAAGCAAACGCTGGATATGAAGTTGATCGCGCAGGCAGACTCTTCTTTGGCCTCGCCTAATGTCTCGGTACGAGTCTCGGATGAGGATACTCGTACCATGGTCGGCTCTGGACACGGCGGTCGAGCGTTCGCTCGGTCGTCAAGAGCGGTAAGGAGTTGACCGTGGTCCGCATGGAAACTCAAACTTGTACCTCCGAGTGTGATAGCTTGATGATCGGGAGGCTCGGCTGGCGTCTCTATGATTCCGCCTGAATCATAGACGTCCTCTTTATTGTCCGGGGCATGCCCAGATTGCTCCGATGTTGTGGCGTCCTCGGTCAAGTCGGTATTCAGTCTGTTCTGCATCAAAACATTTTGTTCCGGCTGGTAAGGAACTCGCTGGTCTGGCGTTGATGAAGACACAAGGGTCGAGTGTTGGTGCCGTGATGACTCTCCGCGAGTGTTGGATGACTCTACTTGGCCCAACATTTCTCCAAGGTGTCGGAGTGGAGATTGGATAGCAATCAACTCGTCCGTGAAACTTGGTGCTCCGGGAGAATGCATCGGCTTTATTGGGGCTTGTTCCCTTGACTTAGTATGAGAACCCACAATGCTCACCTTGGCTTTATCTTGGCCGCGGCTAGACTTGTTGACCGGTGATGCGCGTGGACATCAGCTCGGGAGACCTTGGTTCCAAGTGCGGTAAGCACTTGACTTGCACGATGATGCGAGCGGTGACCAGGTCGGGAGTTCTCGGGTGCATCTCGAGTACTCCTTCCGCAGCTCTCGGTGATACCGTGGTGGCGCATAGTAAGAGCCAAAGTTGCCGCCATCGGAATCTTCGTCACTAATCGGCCATGGCTCGCGATGAGGTGTGGCTTGAGAGGTAGACGGCCAATTGCGATCTGGTGATCCATGCTCTTCTTCCTGGTCCTCTTCGTACCATGGTTCGTCCTCAGTAGCCTCTGGTTCCGGATCGGTACCATGGTGTTCATCGTACCATGGTTCGTCCTCGGTAGCCTCTGGTTCCGGTTCGGTACCATGGTGTTCGTCGTACCACGGTTCATCCTCGGTAGCCTCTGGTTCTGGATCGGTACCATGGTGTTCGTCGTACCATGGTTCGTCCTCGGTGACCTCTAGCTCCGGATCACTGCCATGATATTCTTCATACCGGTTTTTCATCGGAGTAAGGATCTTCATACTCCATACTTGATCAAGTTGAGTCAAGCATTGGCTATGGATCACGCGCTTGGAACTAGGTACGGTCGGCGGCGGTACGGACGTCTACCGGTGGTCGGCGACGGTACGGACGGTGCATACGGTCAGATGGTACGGACGGCCAACGTGGGTCGGTGATGGTACGGACGGCCAACGTGGGTCGGTGACGGTACGGACGGCCAACGTGGATCGACAACGGTACGGACGAGTGGTACTGATGTGAACGCCGGACGGCTCGCGGTACGGACGGAGCATCGGTTCCTCGAGACGGTCGGTGTAACGGAAACTTTCCTCAGACCAGACGGTGGGGAATGAAAGAGGGGATGGAATGAACGATGGAAACGGAAAACGGGGGCAAACGAACGAGTAGAACGCGGACTTAGTCGAACAGCTGCTTGAAAGCGGCTGGTCGGACAGAAGAACGCGACGGCGGATGGACGGTACGGTCGGAAACGGACGGTGGCTAGCAAACCGAGTAAGAAACTCGACCTCGGTTCACTAGGGTACGATGGAATCGAAGTGGATCGCAACGGACGGTCGAGACCGAACGTTGGACGATGTAGATGGACGCGAAGGTGGTTTGATGCGACGACACACGGGAAATGGGTCGGCCCGTGATACGGTCAACTAGTCGAAGTCGAACCCGGTTCGAGATCGGCTAGGGTTTCTCGAGAGCCAATATTCGGACTTAGGCTAAGGAGAGGATTGAGACAAGAAGCAAAGATTCTCTCTTTGGAAATTAATTCTTTCAAGTCTGAAAACCTAAACTAGCGTCGTTGGAAGTTTAAATAGTGTAAGGGTTTAGAGGGATTAAGGACACGCGGACTCGCAATGGACCGCACACGTTGCCCTTGACGCGTCTCCACAGACGGTGAACACGTCATACTATTCCAACGTTCACTAGGGAAGGGTCCAAAAAGGTTAAAACGCAAAACTTAAAGAAAAAGACAAAATAGGCCACGTCCTTAGGCTGGACGCGGGAACCGCGTCATTGGCTTCAAAACGTGGCGTTGTGCACTAGGACTCGTCGCCTCGTTAAAACCTTCTCCGGTAAACCTCATGGGACAAACCCAAAGTAAGGAAAAAGAGTACGAGTCATGATCCTATCGACTTTGGCGCCCTCATCCTTGGGTAAGGACGAAGGCCGTACGGACGGTCTCGTCAATGGTTGCTTTGGCCGAATCGATCTCTTGGTGTTCACGGACAAATGCTTGGACGAAGTGGTTGATCTTGTGGCGTGACGTCCTGGATGAGCTCTTGGTCCTTGTGGTTGCACCGGGAATGATCCTAGGCATGATTGCTCCGAGTTGTCCCGCGGGTGGTGCGAGTGTCCCGATGGTGGCCGGGTCCGGTGTGAGTGTTCCTGGTCGGGTGTCCGATCCGGTGCTCACATCATTCCCTCCCCCTTGCGAAGGTTTTGTCCCCAAAACATCTTCGTCATCACCTGCGTCAAACGGAACAAGGTCAGCAACATTAAACGATGTGGAAGTATTGTACTCACCGGGCAACTCAAGGCGATAGGCGTTGTCGTTGATCTTCTCAATGATCCGGAATGGTCCGTCGCCTCGGGGGCTTAGTTTGTCCTTCCGTCTCTGCGTGAACCGCTCCGGCCGTAGGTGTAACCACACCCAATCGCCAGGTTGGAAGAATATTGGCTTGCGTCCCTTGTTGGCATAACGTGCGTATTGCTCATTTCTTCTCTCGATGTTGGCTCGGACCTCTTCATGCAAACGCTTGACTAACTCGGCCTTGGTGGCCCCATCTTGGCTTTCGGTCTGGTCCGGTGGCAATGGTAGCAAATCCATCGGAGTCAGCGGTTTAAATCCATAGGCGACTTCGAACGGTGACTTCTTGGTGGCCGAGTGAACCGCTTGGTTGTAGGCAAACTCGATAAGCGGGATGCATTCTAACCATGTTCCTTTGTTGCTCGCAATAGCCGTTCGGAGTAATGCGCCAAGGGTTCGGTTTACGACCTCGGTCTGTCCGTCGGTTTGAGGATGGGCGGCAGTGGAATAAAGTAACTTTGTCCCCAGTTTCTTCCACAAGGTACGCCAGAAATGACCAAGGAACCTTGGTTCCCGGTCCGAGATGATCGTCCGGGAAGGCCATGGAGACGGACCACATGGCTGAAGAACAGGTCGGCTAGGTGCACTGCGTCGTTGCTTTTGTGGCATGGGATGAAGTGCGCCATCTTAGAGAAGCGGTCGACTACTACAAAGATGGTGTCCTTTCGGTGTATTGGTGGTAAACCGAGGACAAAGTCCATGGACAAATCGACCCAAGGACCTGTCGAGACCGGTAGCGGGGTGTAGAGTCCGTGAGGATGAGTGGTGGATTTGGAGGCTCGGCATACTACGCACTGGCCGCAATGCTTCTCGACCATACTCCGCATCCTTGGCCAAAAGAAATGCTCTTGAAGCACAGTTAAAGTTTTAGCCACGCCAAAATGTCCAGTTAGACCTCCACTATGTGCTTCTTGGATCAATAGGTCGCGGATAGAGCCGGCTGGAATGCAAAGACGCCGACCTCTGAATAAGTAGCCCTCATACACATAGAACTCTGCATAGTTGCCTTTACCAAAGTTCTTGAAGCATTCCCCAAACTCAGCATCGTCTGCGTACGCGTCCTTGATGCTCTCGAACCCCAATACTTTGGCGTCCATGGTGGTGATCAAGGCGTGTCTTCGGGACAGGGCATCGGCTACGACGTTTTCCTTTCCTTTCTTGTACTTAATAACGTATGGGAAGGATTCGATAAACTCTAGCCACTTAGCATGCCTCTTCTTAAGATTGGTTTGGCCGCGCAAATGCTTCAAAGTCTCATGGTCTGTGTGGATCACACACTCCCGAGCTAGTAAGTAATGCTGCCAAGTCTGCATGGCACGGACAAGCGCGTACAGCTCTTTGTCATAGGTGGGATAGTTGAGGGCTGCACCGCTGAGCTTCTCGCTGAAATAGGCCACCGGTTTACCGCCTTGCGTGAGAACGGCTCCAATGCCAACGCCGGATGCGTCGCATTCCACCTCGAAGGTCTTGTTGAAGTCGGGTAGGACGAGAAGAGGAGCTTGGGTAAGGCGCTTCTTGAGTTCCAGGAAAGCTCGTTCTTGCTCGGCTCCCCACTTGAACTCCTGGTTCTTCTTGATCACCGCGGTTAAGGGTGCGGCGACCGTGCTGAAATCTCTCACGAACCGTCGGTAAAAACTGGCTAGGCCGTGGAACGATCGAACTTGGGAGATGCTGGTGGGCGTGGGCCATTCCTCTATGGCTCGGATCTTCTCGCCGTCCACCTTAAGTCCCTGTTCACTGACAACAAAGCCTAAGAAAACAAGTTCATTAGCAGCAAAGACGCACTTTTTCAAGTTAGCGTACAGTTGCTCTTCGCGGAGAGTGCTTAAAACAAGCTCTAGATGTTCGACATGATCGGTCAGACAGGAACTGTAAACAAGGATGTCATCGAAGTATACCACAACAAACTTATTGATGAAAGCTCTCAAAACATGGTTCATTAAACGCATAAAGGTTGATGGTGCATTAGATAAACCGAATGGCATAACCAACCATTCGTACAAACCTTGCTTGGTTTTGAAGGCGGTTTTCCATTCATCTCCTTCTTTCATCCTCACTTGGTGGTATCCACTTTTGAGGTCGATCTTAGAGAAGATGGTTGAACCGCTGAGCTCGTCCAACATGTCGTCTAGACGCGGGATCGGATGCCGGTATTTGATCGTGATGTTGTTGACAGCCCGGCAGTCGACGCACATACGCCACGATCCATCTTTCTTCGGGACGAGTAGGACAGGGACGGCACAAGGGCTAAGGCTCTCTCGGACATAGCCTTGGGACATGAGCTCGGACACTTGCCGCTCCAATTCCTTGGCTTCCTCCGGGTTTACTCGGTATGCGGGTTGGTTTGGCAGTTTTGCTCCAGGGATCAAGTCGATCTGATGCTCGATGCCGCGAAGAGGTGGCAGTCCTTCGGGTAGCTCATCTGGAAACACGTCCGAGTATCGCTTAAGCACGTCCTGGATAGCGTCCGGGAGTGTTTCCTCCAAGCCTCCTGTTCCTTCAACCAACAAATCTCTAAAAACCATCAGTAACACTTGGCTGGAGTCCTTAATGGACTTTCTAACGTCACTTGACAGAATCAAGAAATTCATTTTAGAGTCCGAATCCTTAGACAGCTTAGATTGCATTTCTCGGACTTGCGTTGGGGTCAAAGGTTTTAAACTGATACGCTTGTTATCGTGTACAAACGTATACTGGTTGGTGCGTCCGCAATGCGACGTTCCCTTATCAAACTGCCATGGTCTCCCCAGCAAGAGGTGGCTAGCTTGCATCGGTACTACATCACATAGGACTTGGTCCTTGTACGGTCCGACACTAAATGGGACGAGGACTTGGTCCTTCACGCGTATCACGGTCTTATCGTCCAGCCATTTAAGCTTATAGGGCTTAGGGTGGCATGTGGTTGGTAAAGAAAGTTTCTTGACCATATAGGAGCTCACTACATTCGTGCAGGAGCCTCCGTCAATGATCAAGCCACATACCTTCCCGCTTACAGTGCATCGCGTGTGGAAGATGTTATCGCGCTGGTTGGAGTCGTCCGGTTCTTGGCTGGCATTGAGGATTCGCCGGATCATCAATAGCTCGCCAACTTCTGGTTCAGCTACGGCTTCCTCCATGTCCGTTTCGCCTTGGTCGTTTGTCTCGGATATTTCTCCTTCGGACTCGAGTTCTCCGGACTCGGTGATGATCATTGCACGGGCGTTCGGACAGTCACGGGCATAATGGCCTCGGCCTTGGCATTTGAAACAAATGATATCCCGGCTACGAACGTCATTGGTCGTCCTGCGCGGATCTTGGCGGTTGTCTTTGGTTGGCTCCTTGGGTTTGAATCGCGAGTCGACAATGGCCGCTTTAGACTTCTCTTGTACTCGGTTAGAGGGTGACGCGTTTGGCGACCAGTTGGGAATTCCTTGGGTTCGGGTCCGGCTGGTGGCTGCGAGCTTCTTCTTGATTTGGGTCTCTATTTGCATTGAAAGGTGCAACAGTTCTTCAAATCCCTGGTACGGTTGGCGCTCGACCTTGCGTGCGATTCGATCTTGTAGGCCGTCGAGGAACTGAGCCATGAGGGACTCCTCGGTATCCTCTACTTGGAGCCGGTTGCTTAGATGCTCGAACTCCTCGTAGTATTCTTCCACGGACCGCGAACCTTGAGTGAGTCTCCTAAATTTCTTTTGGAGTTCTCGATGATAGAGCGGTGGAACATAGCGGCGTCTCATTACGGCTTTCATGGCCTCCCAAGTAGCAATAGGCCGGTCATGGTTGCGTCGCTGTTCAGCGACCAGTCGGTCCCACCATGTGAGGGCGTAGTCGGTGAACTGTGCCACGGCGTAAGAGATCTTGCGTACTTCCGCGTAGTTGTAGCAAGATAAATGTGGTCCATCCGGCTTTCCCAGTCGAGGTACGCCTCGGGGTCAGACTTGCCGGCGAAGGTCGGGGCTAACAATTTGTGTCCTGGTTCGGCCGGACGTGGGGCTCCTTCGTACCGTTCTTCGCGTCCATATCGCTGCCTCGGACGCGGCTCGTACTCGTCGTCGGACGGTTCGCTCCCTACTGGTTCTTGCCTCCTTCGTCGTATGGGCGGTGGATCTTCTCTCGGAGGGTTGGCGAGTTCAAGTCGGGCTAAACGTTCGGCTAGGTGTTCTATGCCGTTGCGAAGGGCAGTTAGAGTGGCACCAATCTCCGGAGGCGGTAACGGAATCTCTGGTTGTTGTTGTGCGTCCATGGCGTCCGAGGTACGGACGGTGGTCGTACGGCCTGACGGTGGTACGGTGATTCGCGTCGTTGGACGGACAGAAAACTTGATCGGCTGATGTCAGGAATCGACTTCTGGTCACGAACGGTTGTTATCAAGATCGGGAGCTGATTCTCGGACGATGACGTGGACTTGGTCCGTACGCGATGCGTTGGCCGAGTGAGTCACGTACCTCGTCAAAACAAAAAGAATATTCGTGAGTATAATGCGTTTAAAGCAGACGGATAAGATATTATCTGAGCGGTCAATGATTGAAGACAGCAAGGCAAAATGGCATCCTATGACTAACAAAAAGAACCTACACGCGCCTAAAAGCAAACACACGCGCAAAAAGCAAACTTTGGGACCACAACAAGAACGCAAAAACAAAAACTCGACTTTAAGGATCTAACGAAACTAAGCAAGAACAAAGACGAACAGAACCCAGAAATAAGAAGAACAGACGATCTAACGATGACACAAAACGAAGACGGAGACTGACGGACCTAAGCGACGCTAAGGACGAAGCTAAGGAACCGCAAAGACACAAAAACAAAACTAACAACCTAGAACAAACGGAAGCAAACGATGACACAAGATGGACGAATAGAAAGGTGAAGGAAAGACACAACCTTTGGAGGAGCTTTTAGCTCTGATACCAGCTGATGTGAACGCCGGACGGCTCGCGGTACGGACGGAGCGTCGGTTCCTCGAGACGGTCGGTGTAACGGAAACTTTCCTCGGACCAGACGGTGGGGAATGAAAGAGGGGATGGAATGAACGATGGAAACGGAAAACGGGGGCAAACGAACGAGTAGAACGCGGACTTAGTCGAACAGCTGCTTGAAAGCGGCTGGTCGGACAGAAGAACGCGACGGCGGATGGACGGTACGGTCGGAAACGGACGGTGGCTAGCAAACCGAGTAAGAAACTCGACCTCGGTTCACTAGGGTACGATGGAATCGAAGTGGATCGCAACGGACGGTCGAGACCGAACGTTGGACGATGTAGATGGACGCGAAGGTGGTTTGATGCGACGACACACGGGAAATGGGTCGGCCCGTGATACGGTCAACTAGTCGAAGTCGAACCCGGTTCGAGATCGGCTAGGGTTTCTCGAGAGCCAATTTTTCGGACTTAGGCTAAGGAGAGGATTGAGACAAGAAGCAAAGATTCTCTCTTTGGAAATTAATTCTTTCAAGTCTGAAAACCTAAACTAGCGTCGTTGGAAGTTTAAATAGTGTAAGGGTTTAGAGGGATTAAGGACACGCGGACTCGCAATGGACCGCACACGTTGCCCTTGACGCGTCTCCACAGACGGTGAACACGTCATACTATTCCAACGTTCACTAGGGAAGGGTCCAAAAAGGTTAAAACGCAAAACTTAAAGAAAAAGACAAAATAGGCCACGTCCTTAGGCTGGACGCGGGAACCGCGTCATTGGCTTCAAAACGTGGCGTTGTGCGCTAGGACTCGTCGCCTCGTTAAAACCTTCTCCGGTAAACCTCATGGGACAAACCCGAAGTAAGGAAAAAGAGTACGAGTCATGATCCTATCGACTTTGGCGCCCTCATCCTTGGGTAAGGACGAAGGCCGTACGGACGGTCTCGTCAATGGTTGCTTTGGCCGAATCGATCTCTTGGTGTTCACGGACAAATGCTTAGACGAAGTGGTTGATCTTGTGGCGTGACGTCCTGGATGAGCTCTTGGTCCTTGTGGTTGCACCGGGAAAGATCCTAGGCATGATTGCTCCGAGTTGTCCCGCGGGTGGTGCGAGTGTCCCGATGGTGGCCGGGTCCAGTGTGAGTGTTCCTGGTCGGGTGTCCGATCCGGTGCTCACATCAGGTACGGACGGCCAACATTGGTCGGACGTTGGTACGAACGGCCAACGGTGGTCGGACGTCGGTATGAACTGTTTGGTACGGACGGCCAACGATGGTCGGACGTCGGTACGGTCGATTGAGACGAACGGCTGGTACGGACGGCCAACGATGGTCGGACGTCGGTACGGACGATTGAGACGGACAGCTGGTACGGCAGCTAACGATGTTCGGATAATACGTGCTCTGGACGGTAATACGCAGATGGCTCGATCGGTGGATTGGTCGTGACGTGGCAATGGTACCTCGTCAAACAAAAACGAATATTCGTGAGCAAAAACGCGTCCAAAACAAGCAGATAAGATATTTTCTAGGCAGTCAAAGATTGAGGACAACAAGGCAAAAACGACAACCTAAGACTAACCAAAAGAACCTACACGCGCTTAAAAGCAAACACACGCACAAAAAGCAAACTTTTTGGGACCACAACAGGAAAGAGAAACGAAAGACGCTACTTTACGGATCTAACGCGTCCTAGACAAGAACAACGACGAACAAAACCCAGAAATAAGAAGAACAGACCATCTAACGATGACACAAAGCGAAGACGGAGACTGACGGACCTAAGCGACGCTAAGGACGAAGCTAAGGAACCACAAAGACACAAAAACAAAACTAACAACCTAGAACAAACGGAAGCAAACGATGATACAAGATGGACGAATAGAAAGGTGAAGGAAAGATACAACCTTTGGAGGAGCTTTTAGCTCTGATACCAGCTGATGTGAACGCCGGACGGCTCGCGGTAAGGACGGAGCGTCGGTTCTTTGGATCGGTCGGTGTATCGGATACTTTCCTCGGACTAGACAGTGGGAAACATAATAGGAGACGAGATGAACGATGGGAACGGAGTTTGGGGGCAAACGAACGAGTGGAACGCAGACTTGGTCGAACAGCTGCTGGAAAGCGGCTGGTCGGACGAAAGAACGCGGCAGCGGATGGACGGTACGGTCGGAAACGGACGGTGGCTAGCGAACCGAGTAAGAAACTCGACCTCGAGTCACTAGGGAACGATGGAGTAGAAGCGGATCGCAACGGACGGTCGAGACCGAACGTTGGACGGTATAGATGGACGCGAAGGTGGTTTGATGCGACGACACATGGGAAATGGCTGGGCCCGTGATACGGTCAACTAGTCGTTGTCGAACCCGGTTCGAGATCGGCTAGGGTTTCTCGGTAGTCAAGTCCCGGACTTGGACTAAGGAGAGAGGCGAGACAAGAACAAAGATTCTCTCTTTGTGAATTTAATTCAATACTTCAAGTCTACCTTTTACAATGAGGGTTTAGGCCTTCTTATAGGGAGGCTTACAAATGGGAGACACGCGGCCAGGATCTGATCCTTACACTTGGCCATAAAGCAAAAGCAAAAGCAATTCAAAAGAAAGACCAATCCAACGGTCATAAATTCAGGATGAAATTAAAAGGAAGGAAGGAAGGAGATGGGGGTGGCCACGTCATTGGCTGGACGCGGTTTTAGGATCTTCACTTCCTTGGCTCTTAAGCATGTCAATGAATGTTTCCAAGTCATGAGCCAAGTGGGAACAAAGTGGAGATGCACTAGAGTTTGCTGCCTCGTTAAAACCCCTTTGGTAAACCCATTGGGACAAACCCAAAGTAGGAAAAAGAGTACAGCTCCTTCTAATGACTTAGGGGCGTCTTCACACTAACTTGATGGTGAAGACACGCGAATCAGGCTTCCCAAAGCTGGTCGCGACTCAAGGCTCTTCAATGGTGATGCTAGCCATGAGCCATTGTTGCGAATGGTGGAGCTTGGCTTGAACTGGTCCATTAGGTGACTTGTCTTGCTCCTCATTGATGATCCTTGGGGACTCGTTGGTGCCGCACATTACTAGGAATGCCAGTCCAAAGTTGTTCCGCGGGTGGTACGAGTGGCCGAGAGGTGTCCGGGTGCTGTCCGAGGGGGTGGCCGAGAGGTGTCCGAGAGATGCGAGTGTCCATGGTCGAGGGACCGATCCCGTGCTCACATCATTGGGGGTCACAAAAACTGGGCTCAGCAATGTCTCCTCTGCAAGCGGAAGCCAAAGCATTATTATCAGCATTGCAGCAAGCCTGGACCAAAGGACATACATCTATTTGCTTCGAAAGTGATTGTCAAGTACTTACAAGGATATTCCATCACAAACATCATGATATATCTATCGAAGAAATTATTCAAGACATAAGATGGTGGCAAACTCGGTTTCAATCTGTTCAATTTGTTTTCACTAATAATTCAGTAGTACACCTACTAGCAAGATTGGGATGTCTTAATTGTACATTTTATTTTAAATGTTTTAGACCACCTATTTGGTTAACACAACAAATGTATCAACACTATTTCAACTCACCAATATAATTCACTTTTGTATGAAAAAAATATATATATATTTAACCGGTTGCCGATACCATGGTAACGGATATTTCGTCTAGCATCTTTTATTTTTATTACAACGACACACGTGGACGAATAAAACCATGATCAACACACAATCTGTAATGGAGGCTATAAACTAATTACTGTAAAAATGTATTATTATTATTATTTATTCTTCTTTGTTGTCAATCAAAATTTATTAGTATCTGTCTTTTTCTTCATTTTTGGTGACTTTTTCTCAAATTCTGTAACGAGGATGTGAGATGAGGATGAGACAACAAAAATTCAACTGATTCCATGGATACATATTTTCAGAGAATATGAGCAAGAAGATAGTTGAAGATCCATCATCAACCTTATGGGTTTTCATCAACCTAATCATCGTTGGTGTTGTCTGTGCTCAAACATGCTTGGAAACTGGTTACTTCAGACCAGAGAGCCTTTACGGTATTAACCATCGACTCATCCTCACCTCTCTTCCCACTACGGTCTCATCTCAAAACGGCTTCTACGCGTCCTCTGTTGGCCAAGATCCGGAGAAATCTTATGCTCTAGGGATGTGCATCCCTGGCGCTGACTCCAACCTCTGTTCTGTTTGCGTCAAGGCTGCGTCCGATGGGTTGTTACAGAGCTGTCATAATCACACGGAAGCTTTCTGGTGGCGTGGCGATAACGAGGCGCTCTGTTTCGTCCGCTACTCCAACAGTTCCTTTGTTGGATCTTTGGATTTAGAGCCGTCGTTAGTTGTGAACAACTCGAGAGAATCCAAGGGTTTGAATTTGACGGAACTCGTTGGCCATATGATAGGAACAGTAACTTCTGATTCTTATGCGGCTGATTCAAAAGCTTTGGGGGGTTCTCAAGTTGTGTATGCATTGATGCAGTGCACTTCGGATATATCTTCAGAGGATTGTAAGACTTGCCTTCTCCGAAGCTTAAGCGAGTACCAGTCATGTTGCCTTGGGAAGCAAGGAGGTGTTGTTTCACGGCCCAACTGTTACTTCCGGTGGGATCTTTATCCATTCTCTGGAGCTTTTGCTAGAAACACCCTGCTGCCTCCGTCTTCATCTCCACCGGTTAATCAGACAGATAAACGTAAGAACTTAGTTTAAGACATTTTGTGATGATGTTTTGCTTTTGTGTAACAAGTGATGATTTAATCAGGGTTTGCGCAGATAAAACAACAATTACGACTGGGAAAGTTGCGGTTATTGTCATTGTATCGTTTGTCTTCGTTGTCCTGGTTCTGCTACTTCTTTGGTTTTGTTTTTGGAAGAGGGGAATGGTACATAGAGGAACTGAACATGGAAGTGAGTTTTGTGTTGTTCATCATATCATTGGTGTTTTCTTTTTTCGAGAAAGGGTGTCTTAAATAATATACTTGTGTTCGTGCAAATGTCACAGCTTCAAGCTCACTTCGATTTGACTTAAAGACCATTGAAGCTGCTACTTATAAGTTTTCCGAGAGTAACAAGATTGGTCGAGGTGGATTTGGTGAAGTTTACAAGGTGAAAATTTCTTCCATGGAATCAAGTAGATTGATCAGGTTATAGATTGTTAAGTTCTTATAACTTTAGCTAATTACTGGTGATAGGGCATGTTTCAAGACGGAACAGAACTGGCTGTAAAGAGATTGTCTAAAACATCAGGACAAGGCGATGAAGAGTTTAAGAACGAGGCTGTTCTTGTAGCCAAGCTGCAGCACCGGAACCTTGTTAGGCTCCTAGGATTTTGCGTGGAAGGAGAAGAGAAATTACTCATTTACGAGTTTGTGCCGAACAAAAGTCTTGATTATTTCTTGTTTGGTAAGTTGCACTTCGCCAAAAACTTCTTTTATAAACTTAAATTATTTTGGTGATGTTTAAAGTATTGTTTTGAGCTTGTGCGCGTTTTTTTTTAAGATCCAACAAAGCAACATCAGTTGAATTGGGATAAAAGATTCAAAATTATTGGAGGGATTTGTCGAGGGATTCTTTATCTTCATCAAGATTCACGACTCACAATTATACATCGAGACCTCAAAGCCAGTAATATTCTCTTGGATTCTGATATGAACCCGAAAATTGCAGATTTTGGCATGGCAAGGATCTTCCGAATAGATCAAACTCAAGCCAACACGAGACGGATCGTTGGGACCTAGTAGATCTCTACTGAATCATATTCATAGTATATATAATTCACACATATCTTTGCTGCAAGTGAACCTAAAATTTAAATTTTGGTTTATCTTGTTTTCCAGTGGTTACATGCCTCCAGAGTATGCCATGCGTGGACATTTCTCTGTGAAATCCGACGTATATAGCTTTGGAGTCTTAGTCCTTGAAATTATAAGTGGAAAGAGGAATAGCAGCTTCAGTAGGAGTGAAGGTGGCATTGACAATTTGGTCACATATGTGAGTTACATATAAAATCAAGTTGCTTAAAGAAAGTTAAAATATGTGATCACCAACTAGATATGTGATCATAATCTCAGGCTTGGACACTTTGGAGAAATGGTTCGGCACTAGAACTAGTGGATGAGTCATTGGAAGCCAATTATCCGAGGGATCAAGCAATTAGATGCATACATATTGCTCTGTTATGTGTTCAAGAAGACCCTGCACACCGTCCCAATTTGTCAACAATCATCCTTATGCTTAATAGTAACACAATGTGTCTACCGGTGCCTCGACAGCCAGGGTTTTTCTTACGGAGCAATCCTACTAACCGAAATCAAGAATCTATCGGTGAAGGATCAAGCAACTCTTGTTCTGTGGATAATGCAACCATTACTGATATATATCCTCGTTGAACGTTAGAACCAAATAGATCTTTTTTTTTATTATTATTTTTTTTATTACATTTATTAACTGAAGATGCAAATCCGATCTAGCCACTAACCCAAGCACAATTCCTATTGAAAGGGATTCAAGGTTATCTTAATCACACTAAAGATAAGTTGACTAACACTATGTTCTACTCATCAAAATATGAAAAGTACCGATATAAATGTGGGAGCCTCATTGGTCTAGTAGTTGACTAAGGGTTAATTACTTTTTCTACATTAGGTATTAGGTTCTGTCCTCAGATAATGCGAATTATTGCAAATTCTTGGAGACTCATTCGCCGTGGTCCTTCTTATAGGGTTATTGTCAACCGTGAATATGGTGCTTGTAAAACTTTCTACCATAGATATTTTTGATGCATGTAGAACTGTCAACTATGGGGCCCTCTGTGAAAGCACCAACCGTTAAAATTTGTAGGAATAAGATTTGGCTGTCGTAAATTTGATCATTTATACTAGAGGGAAAAATATATATATATATATATATATATATATATATTTTCGAGAGATAACTTCTGGTTTGATGTTTGTAAAAAGCTTGAACTCAATGAATGATAATCTTTTCAGTGAAAAAAAAAAATATATATATATATATATATATTCGAGAGATAACTGTATGAGACGACAAAAAGAAACAACCAATTTGAAAAAGTCCAAGTCTAACACATCAACATCTAGAATTGATAACATTTCATCATGCATCCAGAACTTTGTGGACAGCGTTATAGTCAAACACCAAGACGGAAGGGTAGTAAATTAAGAGTATACAATGTGAAGAACAGAGACCAAAACGACCTGGCTTTACAAAAAGGATTATTGGGACCACGGCCCAACACATTCCCAAAGCCCATTCCAGTTCAACGGCTACCTGTGAAACAAGACAAAGAAAAGCAGAAACCAACACCTACAGACCGTACGACGATGACGACCAAGAACCGATTTGCAGCTCTCGAATCCTGTGGTGATAATGAGTCCACGTGACAATCATCAAGTGAATAGAAGAACCTAAAACCTAGGTTAAACTCTCAGCTTCTCTTGTATCCTAATATATAAAGGAACAAGACATTGTATTCAAGAATTATCGATTGACTTAATAAAGAAGCAGTCTTTCCTTCTTCTCTGTTCTCTCTGTTTCTTTCTACATGGTAGCAGAGCCATGGAAGGAACCATGGAACTATGTCTCTCCATCTTTACACATCTCTAACTGTGTCACTCTAAAACTCACTGAACAAAACTACTTCATCTAGAAGTCGCAGTTTGAATCCTTTCTTCGCACTTAATCCCTTCTTGGCTTTGTCAACGGTGCTTCTAAACCACCTGATGAGAAGATTCCTGTTCGTAACAACAACAACGGCAAAGTTGAAGATATACTCAACCCGGATTTCGAGAACTGGTCTAGATCTGACCAAGTTGTTAAAGCATGGCTGCTCGGCTCTATGAATGAGAATGTCCTGCGACTAGTGATCGGATCCACCACTGCTCAAGAGGTATGGGATACTCTAATCTCTCACTTCAACCGAACATCATTCTCTAGGTTATTTGAGTTACAACGACGTCTTCAAAATGCTGAGAAACTAGATAAAAGCATGTCTGATTACCTTAGAGGAATCAAGGATATCTGTGACCAGTTAGCCTCCATAGGAGATCCGGTTAGTGAGAAAATGAAAATTTTCGCAGCTCTAAGAGGTTTAAGTCGAGAGTATGAACCTATCATCACTGTTATTGAGGATTCAATGGATAGGTTGCCTGCACCAACCTATGATAATGTGATATCTCGTCTCACTGGCTACGACGATAGAATTCAAGGTTATTCTGTCTCTACTGAAGTTTCGCCACACCTTGCATTCAACACCACAAGAACTTCGGGCTTCCGCGGTCGTAGTAACAGGGGTAGAGGCAGAGGATCATTCTCCACACGTGGTCGCGGCTTCCATCAGCAGTTCTCATCTACAAATCCATCAAGAACGTCATTTGCTGCGAATGAGAAGCCAGTCTGCCAATTCTGTAACAAAAGGGGTCACAACGCCTTTGAATGTTGGTATAGGTTCGATGAAGAATACCAGCAACCCGCTCAACCTGCTATCAGTGCTGCAGCATTCTCAGCTCTCCACATTACTGATGTTACCGACGACAATAGCTGGTACCCTGGCTCAGCAACAACAGCACATATCACGAGCTCTACTCAACGTCTGCAAAAGTCCCAACCATACCAAGGCAGTGATGTAGTAATGGCGAGTGATGGAAACTTTCTCCCGATAACGCATGTTGGCTCTGCTAACCTTCCCTCAACTTCAGGTAACATACCACTTAAAGACGTGCTAGTCTGTCCTGAAATAGCAAAGTCCTTATTGTCAGTATCTAAGTTAACTAAAGATTACCCCTGTGCTGTCACATTTGATGATATTGATGTTGTTATTAAGGACAAAGCATCACTCAAAGTTCTGACAAAGGGAAAGGAAAATAATGGGCTTTACAAGCTAGATGATCCGAAGTTTCAGGTGCTCTACTCTACAAGACAAATCAAGACAAGTGATGAGGTTTGGCACCAGAGATTAGGACATCCTAATAATCAAGTTCTTCAGTTTCTTTCAGCAAACAAGGCAATTCAAGTTAATAAAAGTACCAGCAAAGTGTGTGAATCATGTCAGCTTGGGAAGAGTTCAAGGTTGCCTTTTAGTTCTTCTACTTTTATTGCTTCAAGACCTCTAGAGAGAGTGCATTGTGATCTCTGGTGTCCTTCTCCTGTTTCTTCTATTCAAGGATTCAGATTTTATGCAGTATTTATTGATAATTATTCAAGATATTGCTGGTTTTATCCCTTAAAGAAAAAATCTGATTTCTGTTCCACCTTCATCAACTACCAACTTTTGGTTGAGAATCTGCCGCAAACAAAAATAGGCACTTTTCAGTCAGATGGTGGGGGAGAATTCACAAGTCAAAGATTTCTTACACATCTGCAAGAAGCAGGTATACAACACTTCTTATCTTGCCCACACACACCTCAACAGAACGGTATAGCAGAGAGAAAACATAGACAGTTAACTGAGATGGCTCTTACCTTGATGTTCCAAAGTGCTACTCCTCAAAGCTACTGGGTGGAAGCCTTCTTTACATCAATTTTTCTCACCAACCTTCTTCCCAACAGCACTCTTAATGGAAACATCAGTCTGTATGAGGCGCTCTTCAGCAAACCACCAGAATACTCTGCTTTAAGAACATTCGGTTGTGCTTGCTATCCCACTCTGCGACCTTATGCACAAAACAAGTTTGATCCTCGCTCTCTCAAATGTGTTTTTCTCGGTTACACTGAAAAGTTTAAGGGATATCGCTGCTTATATCCCCCTACTGGTCGTGTGTATTTGAGTCGTCATGTCATTTTTGATGAAATGAACTTCCCGTTTACAACCTCATATGAATATCTGCAACAGTCAGCTCCTACTCCTTTGTATACAGCCTGGCTCAAGCAGTTGTCGACAAATTCCATCCCCCGTAATGATGTCGTCAGTTCTACCAATGCATCAAACACAACCGTCTCCGAAATATCTACTTCTACAGAGATGTCCCAAGCAGCTCCATCTGTGCCAGCAAACGAACCTGCAACAACTATTGCTACTGAAGACAAGGTTGATCACCCACTTGGAGCTGATGATGAGAGTTCTGGGTGTACGGCAAGCCTAGACCTTGTTCTTATAGGCAACAGCTCTCAACCATCAGCTCCTATAGTGGAAAATTCAACAGAACCTGCAGTCGTCATCACACAAAGCACATAAACTACTGCAGCTTCTCTTACAACCTCAACACATCCGATGGAAACTCGCTCTAAAGCAGGAATTTCCAAACCAAACCCTCGATATGCCCTTCTCACACAAAAGGTCTCTTATCCTAAACCCGCAACAGTAAATGAGGCTTTGAAAGATCGAAATTGGACAGCAGCAATGGGTGAAGAAATGGGAAATTGCAAGGAAGCAAAAACCTTTACCCTTGTTCCTCAAACCCCAGACATGCATGTTTTGGGATCTAAATGGGTATTTCGAGTCAAACTTAACGCAGATGGATCCTTGGATAAGTATAGAGCAAGACTGGTGGCTCAGGGTTTCAAGCAAGAAGAAGGCATTGACTACCTTGAGACCTACAGTCCAGTAGTTCGAACTGCAACGGTTAGAGCCGTTCTTCATTTTGCCACAATAAGAAACTGGGAAATCAAATAGATGGATGTAAAAAATGCCTTTTTACATGGTGAACTCACTGAAACTGTTTATATGAAGCAACCTGCAGGATTTGTAGATGCAAATTATCCTGATCATGTCTGCTTATTACACAAGTCTCTCTATGGTCTTAAGCAATCTCCAAGGGCATGGTTTGACAAATTTAGCAATTTCTTGCTCGATTTTGGCTTTACCTGCAGTCTGCGAGATCCTTCTCTGTTTGTCTGCTTCAAAGGGAACAACATCATCATTCTTCTCCTCTATGTTGATGACATGGCCATCACAGGAAATTCTTCTGAGCTACTGCAGGATCTTCTCGAACAGCTAAACAAACAATTTCGAATGAAAGATCTTGGTAAGCTGCACTACTTTCTTGGCATTCAAATCCAATATCATGAAGGTGGAATGTTTCTATCTCAACAAAAATATGCAGAGGATCTATTAGCTGTAGCCGGTATGTCAACATGTGCTTCAGTTGCAACACCTCTCCCACAGCAGTTAAAACGAAAGTCCCCACAATCCGGTAACTCTGCACCATACTCTCATTCTGCACCGTTTGCTAATCCAAAGTATTTTCGTAGTTTGGCAGGTCGATTACAGTATCTAACACTAACAAGACCAGACCTGCAATTCTCTGTCAACTACGTCTGTCAAAAAATGCATGAGCCTACAGTCTCTGACTTCAACCTTCTCAAACGTATTCTTCGCTATATCAAAGGGACATCGACTATGGGGATCTCTTTTGACAGATACTCGGATTCCAAACTCACTGCCTATAGTGACAGCGACTATGCAGGGTGTGAAAAGTCCAGTCGCTCAACAGGCGGATTATGCACCTTCCTTGGTCGCAATATGATCTCATGGTCCTCTAGGAAACAAGACACTGTCTCCAAAAGCTCAACTGAAGCTGAATACAGGGCAATGTCTGAAGTCACTTCTGAAATTACTTGGTTCGTAAATTTGCTTCAAGATCTTGGGATACAAACAACCACTACTCCAGAACTCTTCTGCGACAATCTCTCAGCAGTCTATCTCACAGCTAATCCAAGTTTTCACGCTCGTACTAAACACTTTGCAACTCATTACCACTACGTTCGGGAACAAGTTGCATTCGGGAATGTCATCGTGAACCATATCTCTGCAGACTTTCAGATCGCAGATATATTTACCAAGTCGCTCCCACAAAGGCCTTTCGAGCTCCTTAGGCTCAAACTTGGCGTTGGCTTGCCACCTACTCCAAGTTTGCGGGGGAGTGTGAAGAACAGAGACCAAAACGACGTGGCTTTACAAAAAGGATTATTGGGCCACGGCCCAACACATTCCCAAAGCCCATTCCAGTTCAACGGCTACCTGTGAAACAAGACAAAGAAAAGCGGAAACCAACACCTACAGACCGTACGACGATGACGACCAAGAACCGATTTGCAGCTCTCGAATCCTGTGGTGATAATGAGTCCACGTGACAATCATCAAGTGAATAGAAGAACCTAGAACCTAAGTTAAACTCTCAGCTTCGCTTGTATCCTAATATATAAAGGAACAAGACATTGTATTCAAGAATTATCGATTGACTTAATAAAGAAGCAGTCTTTCCTTCTTCTCTGTTCTCTCTGTTTCTTTCTACACAATGTTATCCCTATATTAAATCCCAAACAAGAATATTCAACGAGGAAGAGTAATTGTGATGGATGAGTCATCAATATTAGACTCTGAGACATATGCTGCATTGGTGGTTTCGGATTCATCTTGATTAGGAAAGCTATATCCTGGTTGGTGAGGATTTGGTAAGCTCATTGTTCTACTACAAAGCATCATTACAATGGTTCCCATTGTTGGACGATCTGCAGGATCTTCTTGAACACATAATAGGCCGATATGGATTCATCTTATAACTTCATCTTTCTCACAACTTTCCCTTATTGCTGGATCCGCCAATTCTTCAGCAACTCCTTCTTTCCAAATTCTCCATGACTACATATATGATTAACCCACAATGTCATTCATCAACATTATGGCAATAAACTTGATTAATATAAGTTGATGGTTTCTCACATATGAGGCCAAGTCAGAATCACCGTCAGTTTGGCTGAAGTTGTTATTCCTCTTGCCGGTTATAATCTCAAGAGCTATAATTCCAAAGCTATAGACATCGGACTTCATAGAGAATTGTCCATGCATTGCATACTCCGGAGACATGTAACCACTGCAAATTAATTAAACGTTTATAAACCTTGATATATAACAAGGATAATATCAATTTGCGACACCAATCATCACTCACAAGGTTCCAACGATTCTGCTTGTATTAGACTGGGTTTGGTCCATCCCAAAAATCCTTGCCATCCCAAAATCTGCAATTTTTGGGTTCATATGGGCATCCAAGAGGATGTTACTGGCTTTAAGGTCACGATGTATGATCGTGAGCCGTGAATCTTGATGAAGATAAAGAACTCCTCGAGCAATTCCTCCAATAATCTTGTGTCGCATTTTCCAGCTCAACTCACTTCGCTTTGAAGGATCTGCACCAATCCATACACACAAATTAATATATATCTAATGTGTGTGACCAAGTAACCTTTAGCTTTTAGCTATAATATGAACTAAGACTAAAATAAAGTGATCAAGCAAACCAACCAAACAGGAAATAGTCAAGGCTTTTGTTTTGGACAAACTCGTAGACGAGTATCTTCTCTTCTCCTTCGACACAAAACCCTAGAAGCCGTACGAGATTCCTATGCTGAAGCTTTGCTACAAGAGTAGCCTCGTTCTTGAACTCATCCACTCCTTGTTCTGATGATTTCGATAGTCTCTTTACAGCAACTTCTGTTCCATTCGGTAACATGCCCTCATAAACATCCCCAAATCCTCCTTGACCAAGCTTGTTACTGTCAGAGAATTTGTTTGTCGCTGCTTCAATCGTCTTAAAATCAAACTGTAGAGACCCTGCGCACCCATACCACATACACAACAACATTTTTACTGTGAAACAATATTCTAGTTACAAATAGAGAAATTTTGGTTGTGCCTGAAACTAATATTACCGTCATCAGAAGCCGAAGCCTCATAACTTATCTTCGATCTCTTGAAGAAGTAACATTGAACAGCTACAAAGAGCACTAACGCAACAACAATAGGCACGACAATGACAATGACTAAAGAAGTCGAGTTTTTATAACTTCTTGATTGCGGTTTTGCCAACGGTGTCTGACGAGAGGCCGTATCTGATATTGGCGGTGGTGGAGGAGCTAAAGTTTCTGAATAGAATGGGTAAAGCTCGTACCTTACGTTACAACTTGGAAGAAGATTCCTTCCACCAACTTGCTCACGAGGCAGTCCATCAATGGCTCGTCGAAGGCAAACGTTACACTCATCACTAGTCAGATCAGGCGTGCACTGAACCAATCCGTAGAATCTCTTGGACGGTGTGAAATCCGCTCTCCTTAGCCCGAACTTACGAGAACTATTCACGGCGATCATCGCCGCTTCGTTCATGGTTGAGTTGAGAACATCTCCGAGCCGGTCTCGTAGGTCAGCCGTTACGTTGTTGGTGTTGGTCAACAGAACGCCAGGACTAGTCGCCAACGTAGAGAGGATGTTCCGGTCAGAGTATCGAAGCGTGCAAGGGTTATACCAAATCGTGGCCTCTTTCTGGTCAGGACAGCGTGTGAGAGCGTCGTCAACGGCGTAGAGAGCGTTTTCGCTGCAGATTTCGGGGATGATGTCACCACGGCAAAGAAAAAGGCCTGTGACAGTGTCGGAACCACTCCCGACGGTGGCGCTTTGGAAACTTGTGGCGTATGAAGCGTTTGGGGAAGAGAGAGTAGATAAGAGTGATTTGAGGTTGGAGAAGTAAGTGCTGTTTCTTGTGAAGTTTGCTCTGTTCCCACAGAAGTGACCGATATAAGGAGGGTCTTGTCCTGAAGCGTGGAAGATGGTTACGAGTAAGTAGAAGAAAATAAAAACAGGGTAATTTGACATTGCTCTGTTTTTTTTTTTTTTTTTTTTCTCTTGTAGTTGAGGTTTGTGAATGTGTTAGAGAGATATATCCTATAAGACCAGGAGATCAACAGAAGATGTATAATTTTCAAGAAAGTAGTACTATGGACTTTGGAGTCGTTTAACCAAAGAAAAGAAAAGTCAAAGTCAACTTTCCTTGCAATTATTTGAGTTTGGAGTCAATTCTTTAGTTCAATAATTTAAGTTTGTGTTGTCTTTTAATTAAAAGAAATATCCATGATTTATGTTGGTATGGATGCTTTGTTTTTTTTTTTTCTTCTTTTTTTAAATAATTGTGAAGACTTGAAATTGAATGATTAAAATTTGCAAATCGTGGCAGTTATAAGAATTTTTAGAGATTCTCGATCTCTCTTCTCGATTATCATATTTGGATTTGAGAAAAAACAAGGGAATTTTGTTTGTTTTCAATAAATAAATAATTATATTTGGGTTATCGCACGTTGATCTAATTGTCGAAGATTTATAGATTTTATTGACTTTTCTTTAATTTTTAAAAATTTTTTTGAAATAGATATGCTTTTTTTTGGTGAATCAGGAGAGACCTAAGCCTCTCTTATTTTATTGAAATAAAAATTACAACCCAATAGAAAAAGGAGTCGAGACTCCTCTCACATCATCGTCTAAAACATAAAGAACTGAGATAGGACAAGACTCTAACAACTGCAGACCAAGCGGTCTAGAAAAGGCATAGTTAGCCAAACCATATGCAAGACGATTTGAGACATGGGAGACACGGACTAGCCAGTCCTTCGATATGTAGCCATAGCACAAGCGTACTAGGGGAGACAAATGATGCGTATCAGCAATCCCCTTGTCGAAAAAGCCAACGACAACCTCAGAATCCACTTCTATCTCCAACCAAGCAATGCGCCGCGCCCAAGCGAAGTACAACCCGTAATATACCCCCACAATTCAGCCAGGGTCGCCGAGCAACAACCAATGTTAAGAGAAAACCCGAAAAGACAGTTCCCCTCACTATCCCGAAGCACTCCACCTGCTGTAGCAAGCCCTGGGTTTCCATCGGAGGCACCGTCAGTGTTAAACATTAGCCACCCATCCTGTGGGGGTTTCCACGTAATCTGTCTCACTAACCGTGTAACATGTCCACGCCCACCTCGCATAGCAGAATGTGCTGTGCATACTTCCTTCGCCTTATCCTTGACGAATTGCACCCTGTCCCTTGAAATAGATATGCTGATACAAGTAAAAAACTAATTAATGGACCTCCGATTATGTAAATTTAGTTTTATCATATATAAAGGAATACCCTAACCTGACTCTATGTATAAATATAACTCTTAAGCGAATGAATAACACAACACTTTTACCCAGTATTTCATGATATCAGAGCAAGCAACTTTGTGATTTAAACCTATTTTTTTTTTACTTGCCGCTGTCAATAACTTGACCGCTGCATCTAGTTATCTTCTTCTCCTCACCGGTGTCTCTCTCTACTCACTGTCACGATGAGTCTCGTCTCCACTATGTCTACTCTTTCTGCCTATACTCTCAATGCATCTGATCTTTGATCTTTCGGTCATTCTGAAGGAACACAACTACTCTGAATGGGCTACTGAGCTCATGAACTCTCTCCAGGCCAAACAGAAACTCGGTTTTCATGATGGTACCATCCCGAAACCTACCACCGAGCCTGATTTATCATCTTGGAAGGCTGCTAATTCGATGATCATTGGTTGGATTCGAACCTATATCGATCCTACAATTCTTTCAACGGTTTCTTTTGTTTCTGATGCTAAAGATCTTTGGGATAGTCTCAAACAGCGCTTCTCAACCAACAACGGTGTCCGACGACAACTCCTCAAAGACGAGATTTCTTCCTGCCGGCAAGAAGGACAACCTGTTCTTACTTACTATGGACACTTAACTAAATTATGGGAGGAGTTGCAAAACTACAAGACCAGTCGGGCGTGTACCTGTGCAGCCGCTCTAGACATTGCCAAAGAACGTGAGGATGATAAAGTTCATCAGTTCCTCTTCGGGTTGGATAAACGGTTCCATCCTATTCGTTCCACCATCACGGATCATGATCTTATACCCGATCTGAATCATGTGTATTCACGGATTATTCGTGAAGAACAGAACCTTAATTCCTCTCGCTTGAAGGACGTTGGCAAAACTGATACTATTGGGTTCTCTGTCCAAGCCGCCCCACTTCCGCATACACCGAAAGTCGCTGCTGTTTCTGCCCCTTGCTCCCGCGATCGTTCCTCATTGACTTGCACCCATTGTCATCGTTAAGGCCATGACGTCAGCGAGTGCTTCTTGGTCCATGGCTATCCCGACTGGTGGCTCAGAATCGCCACGATAGCTCCAACAACTCTCCGGCCCGCGACTCGATTGGTCGTGGTACCAATAACCGGGGTACCACCTCTCACGGTGGATGCTTCCCGTCCTCTGGAAACCGCGGTCGCGGTCGTGCCAATGCTGTCACTAACCGATCACCACCTACGTCTACCAGTGGAACCTCCAATCCGATTGCTCAGCTGATTTCCCTCCTTCATGCCCAACGCCCGGACACATCTCCTGAGAAGTTATCTGGTAAAACTCGAACTACTGATGTTATTATTGACAAAGGTGCTTCACATTACATGACTGGTGATATAAGCTTACTCTCTCACGTGGTTGAAGTCATTCCCTCACCGGTCACCAAGACGCATGGGTCTGCCTCTCGTGCCACCAAACGAGGCACTCTTACGTTAAACAACCAATATGACCTCCCGGATGTGCTTTTGTGCCTGACTTTAACTGCACCCTGATCTCTGTTGCTAAACTTCTTAAGCATATTGGATGCATTGCTTTACTGACACCTTATGTTTCTTGCAGGTCCGTTTTACGAGGACTTTGATTGGTGCGGGTGAGGAACGTGAGAGGGTGTATTATTTTACGGGTGTTCTTGCAGCTCGTGTTCACAAATTCGTCAAGGAGTCTTCTTCTGTAACCTTATGGCATCGCAGACTAGGACAACCCTCTACCGGTGTTTTGCTTTCTTTACCAGAGTTTTCTCTTTCTCGTTGTGATCTTGAAGTGCTCAAGAGTTGTGATATTTGTTTTGGTGCTAAACAAACACATGACGTTTTTCCTACCAGTCTTAATAAAACTACATCTTGTTTTGAGCTTATACATTACGATGTTTGGGGTCCTTACCTCACACCGTCTTCCTGTGGTTTCGTTTATTTTCTTACTATCGTTGGTGACTTCTCGTGGTCTATCAAGACGTTTCTCATGGCTGAAAAATCCGATGTCTCGCGTTTACTTCGCAATTTTTGTGTCATGAGTGAAAGCCAATTTGGCAAACTTGTCAAAACAATCCGAACAGACAATGGAACTGAATTCACTTGTCTCACATCATTTTTTCAAGAGAAAGGCATTCTTCATCAGACTTCGTGTGTGGATACACCACAACAGAATGGCCGTGTTGAGCGTAAACATCGCCATATCTTGAATGTTGCCCGTTTGTTGCTCTTTCAAGATCATATTCCTCGCAAAATTTTGAGAAGAAAGTTTTCTTACTGCCACTTACCTCATTAACAGCACACCTACACCGCTTCTTGATGGTAAATCTCTGTATGAAGTGTTATTTGGGAATCGACCTTCTTACTCCATGCTACGTACCTTTGGCTGTCTATGTTATGCACATTACCGGGCCCGCGACAAAGAAAAATTTGGTGAACGAAGTCACCGTTGTATCTTTGTTGGTTGCCCCTACGGCAAGAAACGCTGGCGTCTTTATGACTTGGAGCACAACAAATTTTTTGTGAGCCGCGATGTTAATTTTCAAGAAATGATCTTTCCCTTTGCTACACCGGACACTGTTACCTCTGATCCTACACCATCGTAATCTCCTCTTTTCTCCGATGATGATTGGATTTTACCCACGCTTGGTGCATCTCCACCGCTGGTTACTCTGTCTCCCGCTCCGGTTTGTTGGTACCCGCTTCATATCCCGACTTGTTAGCGCCTGCATCTCCACCTCTAGATCCTACTCCTCCATCTACTACTACGCCTACGTCTCCTGTGCACTCGCCTATGTCTCATGTGCACTCGCGTACGTGTCCTGGTTTACCGGAATTACTTGGTTAAGGACATCGTATCAAACAACCTTTTTTACTTCTCAAAGACTTTGTTGCTCATAATGCAACCACTCCTCCTAATATTACACCCCCTAATGCTTCTTCTCCTGGTCTCACTGATCCTAGCTCCTTCACAATGGTCTGTGGTAAGATTCTTGATGCTATTCCCATTTCTTTTTCTGACAAAGATTTCTCGGATATGCATCGTGTTTTCATGGCAGCCGTTATCGCTGGTACGAAAACTACTACCTATCACGAAGCCTCTCTTATCAAAGATTGGTGCGATGCCATGGGATTTGAAATCAAGGATCTTGAGGATAATCAGACTTGGGAGATCACTACTTTACCGCCTGGGAAGAAAGCTATTGGAAGCAAGTGGGTGTACAAGCTCAAGTACAATTCCAATGGTACTCTAGAACGGTATAAGGCCCGGTTGGTTGTTCTTGGCAACTGACAGGTTGAGGGGTCTGACTTTACTGATACATTTGCTCCTGTTGCTAAATTGACTACGGTGCGTTTTCTCCTTGTTGTTGCCTCTGCCAAACACTGGGAAGTGCATCAAATGGATGTTCATAACGCTTTCCTTCATGGTGATTTGGAGGAAGAGGTTTATATGAAATTACTGATGTTCATATATTTTACCCTGTTTTCCCTTAGTATATTCACATCTTTTGCATCTTTTGCTATCCATTTTCACCATTATTTCATAGTTTTAGGACTAATCATGCATTAGAGTTTAGTTGCACTGCATTTGCATCTTTTCATGCATAAACATGTGATTTTGAAGCTTAAGGAGCATGGAAGCAATGCTGAGGAAGGAGTGAAGCAATCATGAAGGGAAAACAAGAGAGTTAAGGCTGAAATAACAAGGTCCGGAGTCCAACTCGACCGCACACTCGACCAGACACTCGACCGTGTGCTGAGGAGGATTCGACCGAGTGGACAATGCACGAGAGAAGCCAGCTCGACCTGCCACTCGACCGAGCATAGGTCGAGTTGACCGAGCCGTTGACTATTTTGTCTTTTAGCATTTTTAGGGCTTCCACTCCCCTCCTATATAAAGCCTTGTACCTGCACCCACAAAAGGAGTCAGCTTTTTAGATATTCTCTAAACCTAGTATTTACCCTTTTTGGGATTTATTCCTTTTGCTTTTTATTTTCCTAGATCTTGTACTTGAAAAAGACTAAATTCCTCAATATTGTTAGTTTAATAACTTTCTTAATATTGAGAATTTAAGTTTCATTTCTTTTTCAATATTGTAGATCTTTGTTTTATCTATCTAATGATGCAAGTTTCAATCTTTTCTGGGTTTATGATTTTGATGTTTATCATGTGTTCTTGTGAGTAGTAGCTTAGGATCTTGAGGATGGGTTAGGCTGGGCTGTGAATGAGGTTTGTTTGGCTTGATCAAGCTTGATTGTTGTAGATCTCTTCTAGGGTAGATGTTCTTAATGCTGATCCTATATCTGAGAGGGTAGGATCTGATTTCAAGCATCTTAGCATCACACCAATGTTTAAGAGGCATAGATAAGGCTAGATCTAGAGCTTACCATCTTGCTTGCTAAGAGATTAGAGGTTTTGTTTGGTATGAGACATATTTCTTACTGCCTGCTTGTGTAGATTCTTTACTATGTGAGAGCAACTCTAGAAATGCATAGGTTTGATTGTTTCTTGACCATGAGAGTGGGAGAAACTTGTCTTGGATTCATATGTCTAGAGATTAGCTCATGTTGTTTGAGATTTGTTGATCAAGTTAGATAGCCTCAATCATTAGTCCAGCCCATGAATCCCTCCTCAAGTCCTTCCTTGTTTATTGATTTTACAGTCTTAATCCTGTTGCTTGATTGTAGTTTGATCCGTCTTTGCATTACTCTGTTTTTATTGCATTGCTCTGTTTCTGCGTTTAGTCTAGCTCGACCACTCACTCGACCTACACTCGGTCGAGTGCTGGCTCGAGTTCATCCCCAGAACTATGCTGTTTATGATTTATGATTGTCTTGTTTCATTCCTGTTCCATTTCTGCTGCATCCATTTAGTGTCCTGTTCATTATTGTCTTGCATTTGTTCTTTAGCTTAGTTTCTATTTCTGTTGGTTGCATCATTACTGTCTTAATCATTCTGTTTCATTTGCATTTAGTTCTTAGTTCATTTAGTTTACCTTCTGCACTTTACATTTTCATCATAGGATTGTTAGTGGCAACATCCTTTTCATCTGGCTTAAATTAGATCTTTATGCATATCTTAACTGTTTACAAACACTCAGATTGGATTGATACCCCTTATACTGCAACTGCATAAGGGGAATTGAAACACCTTACCATTCATTGCATACATTCATCATCATCCATTCCATCTTAACCTTTCCACCATAAATACCTTGTTTCAATTACCTCCTGGTTTCCATTCTAATGATCCTACGAAGGTATGTCGTCCTCACAAATCCCTGACGGTATTTTCCTCTCCCAACGTAAGTATGCTCACGACATCATTAATGAAGCTGGTCTTCATGGGGCTAAGACATTTGCTACTCCGGTTGAACCTAATCACAAGCTCGCTTCTGCTAAAGGTCCCGTTCTAAAGCGGCCAAAAGAGTATCGTCGTCTGGTTGGCCGTCTTATATACCTTAGTATTACTCGTACGGAACTCAGTTATATAGTTCACATCCTATCACAGTTCATGCAGACACCTCTGCTTCCTCATTGGGAAGCTGCCATTCGCGTGGTTCGTTATCTTTAGGGTTGTCCTGCGCAGGGCATTTTACTTCGTTCGGGTAGTGCTGAATCTTTAATCGCCTATTGTGATTCTGACTGGAATGCATGTCCTCTTACACGCCGATCTCTTAGCGCCTATGTGGTTGTTCTCGGCTCATCTCTGATCTCTTGGAAGACCAAGAAACAACACACCGTCTCCAACTCTTCGGCTGAGGCGGAGTATCGAACAATGGCTTTGGTTACGTCAACTACTTGATACTTTTGGGTTACATCCTTCTCAACCTATTCAACTCTACTCTGACAGTCAAGCCGCGTCAACTACTTGATACTTTTGGGTTACATCCTTCTCAACCTATCCAACTCTACTATTCACATTGCAAAGAACCCTGTTTTTCATGAACGGACGAAGCACATTGAGTCCGACTGTCATCAAGTTCGTGATGCTGTTCAAGATTGCCTCATTACTACTGAGCACATTTCTACCAAAGATCAGGTTGCTGACATACTTACGAAGGCTCTACCGCGTCCTGAATTCGATAAGCTTTTGTCCAATTTTTCCGTTCATTATCACCCACCGCCAACTTGGGGGGGGGGTAATGGGCCTCCGATATCATATTGTATATTCATTCGTATATTGTATAGATTTACTCTTACCATATACAAGGGAATACCCTAACCGACTCTATGTATAAATACTACTTTTAGGCGAATGAATAACACAACACTTTTACCCAGTATTTCACTAATAAATCTTTTTGATTTCATGATACACATTTTCTCAAAACAAACGAATTTGATTATGTAAATCTCCATTTTTTACATTTTTGAGGATTTTTTTTTGTAGATGAAAATTTGGGTTATATTTGGTCAAAATTAGTAGTTGACCGTTTTTAGTTATTTTTTATAATTTTCATAAAAGAATTAAATATACATCGTACTTTTTCATCAAATTTTAGAACAACTCCAAACAATACCTTCATTTTAAGAGAAATTTACTTTCAAAATTAGGGTTTGGGGGGTGACTTACTCCAATGGTACATTCTCAAATTTATTTCCAAAAGTTTTTCTATTTACATTGTAGTCCACAATCTTAACAATAGTTTATTATAATCGCAAAACTTTCATATATAAATATAAAATACACAATTAAAAAATATATCAAACAATATTAATAAAATACAATATCTTATATGATAAAACAACATATACCTATATAGGAGCAAAAAAAAAAATCAAGAGCAACAACAACCTTCGATTACACCAAATCTTTATGGACAATATTTTGGTGATATTGGTTGTCCGGGGTCAAACCTATCTGGATATTAGTTTTGTGTTATGACTTTTAATTTGTGTAATATTTGTATGTTCATGTACTTTATTTCTTGTGTTAATTTATTTTGTGTGTTTTTGTATTATTATTTACCTAACTTTAGTTTAATTCTACGTTAAATCGCTCAATGTAATATTATTGTTGTATAAGATTTGCTTATAAATGATATATATATATATATATATAATTTCAATTTTTAATTTAGTGTATTTGAATTTCTATAGATATATGTCAAATAATAGAATTTATATAGATATAAATCAAACAATTGAATTTATGTCGATATATTTTAAATAATTAAATTTATATAGATATATTTCAAACAATTCAACTTAATAGAACTGTTTGTAAGATATAAAAGTTATGGGACTAAAATGAAATATATGTAAAAAATTTAGGGGGCTCAATAGTGCACCCTAGAATTTGAGGGTTCACTATTCAAACCCTTAAATTTGAGGCTTTAAAGGTCGGTTGAAATTTAAAACCTCTCAAATTTTGAGAGTTTGAAGGGTTGTTGGAGATACTCTTAGAGCAGATATATAATTTTTTAAATTATTATTATTTAATTTTCAATATAGCAAATCAGTTATATTATATAATCAAAATTTTACATGATATTACACAAAACCATTAACTTTTGAAACATAATAGAAATTAAACATCATTTCAATGAAAAAGTGGATATGATCATATTTTCTAAACAAAAACTTTATAGACAACCGAAGATTTTTCAAACTCAAATAATTTAATACTCCCTCCATTTCAAAATATATGATGTTTTAGAGAAGTTTGTTGTTTTATAATATAGGATGTTTTCAAATTTCAATGCAACTTTTATATTAGTTTAATATTTTATATTATGCAGTATTGTTTCTGATTTGTTGAGCTTGTTAAAAGTAAAGTGTTCTTAATCTGCGTGCTTTGTTTAAAACATCATATATTTTGAAACGGAAGGAGTACTAAACTAATGTAAGTGGAGATAAAAAAAGGCTCTCAGACACAATAGTCGAGGCATCCACTCCGATACAGTTTTCCGACGCCAATGAAGCTAGAGTTCACCGTCGTCGGATTGTTCCCCTTTTTCTTTCATGCTTCTGTCACACAGGTTAGTCGTAGCCTTGTTTTCACTTCCCAACCACTGTGACTTCAGTGTAATTTCAGATCTGGTGGTCGGAGATGGTTATTCTTCCTCTTTCCGTTGGATCTTTAATTTGGCGAGTTGTTCTTCCTCTTTCCGTCGTATAAATATGTCACCAACGAGATCTTGTCATAGTACTCAGTTTATCCGCCTCCTTTGCCCAGATATGGAGGGTGGAGATTCTGCCTCCGTTTTGGAGGGTTTGGGGGCAAGCATCTCTACTTTACTCTCAAATTCTAGCCCCAAAGTTGCCTAGACTTATCGGCGTTCGATTCCGCTAAAGCAACTGCTCTCCGATGCCAGATAGAGTTCTCCTCTCTCGTCTTTATAGAAAACCGTTTCAAGGATCCATTCCCATACTACTATAGGAGACTTCAGATCCGATGTCTTTGCTGTTCAGGCAAGGCTTGCGCCGGCTACCTGAAAAACCTTACCACCACCGTGGAATATCTCAGATCCGTCAGATCTAGTCTTCTCTCAGTTGTTTCCCAAAGAATCTTACTAATGTGTACCTCCTTTTATAGGTTCTCTGCTTTGTCCTCCAGACCTACAATTTTCTCGAATTGGTGCCGAAGAACTTCACTATGGTGTACCGATGCCAATTTCTCTTGCGCCTCCTCCGCCAGATCTACAGTTCTTGTGAGACCTTCCGACAACTTTTTCCGAGAAGGTACATCTCCACCATAGAGAATCGTCGAGCAACTTCGAGAAGCTTCTCTTCTAGCATCTGGGTTAGATCAACTCTTCAGCAGCCACCGTGATCATCGTATTGATTTGAGAATAAAGTAGCATTTCGTCCCTCTCTATGCTTTGTGGCCATAATTAAGCATCTATACGGTAAAATGGATTTTAGACGAAATGCTAAAGAAAACTTGTGGAATCAAGTTACCAAAATTGAGTTTACCATAAAAGATCATCATCTATGTTTGGTTTTTTACAAACCTCAATGGCCTTGCACGCTGCAATATCATTGCCAGTGTAAGGATAAACTTCATCTGTTACTATACCATCGTTGATAACAATGAAGTCAAAATCCCATACTGCTCCACCTCCAATACATCCAAAGTTGTCGGTCCTGTCACAGTCAAGGAGTTCTTGTTCCAACAAAGATATCAACTCTCCGGTTGTGATTTGGTTTATACTTTCCACCGCTCCAATCGTCGCAAATGCCCAACAACCTCCTATATATATATATCAACCGCTAGTTATCTCAAACAAAATGACAATCTAAAAGCAAAATAATGCAAAAAAAAATTGAAAATCATACCACAGTCTCCTTGTGTTTTAACTCGTGGTACCACTTCTCCTCTCTTTCTCCAATCGACTTCATCAGGCAAAATATTTCTACTGATACCTCTCCGCTACATCTGATATGCTCTTCTTTTCCATCTTTCCTCCTAAGTAATTAGATCGAAACTCGTCGGCTGTCAGATCCGAAAACTGGTTCAACCCGCGTTGGTAACTCTGATTTGGATCCGAGTTGTGTTCTCTAATGCGTTTCAAGTTGTCATTGAAGATCTTGAATCGTCTCTCCTTCTCTCCGATATCATTATAGTTCTTCCCATTCTCCACAAGCCATTGCTCGTACATCGTCCACTCCGCTTCATTCTTATGCGAGTCTTTTGCTGTGACGACGCCGAGAGACAAGGAAATTAGTAACATTGAGAGGGTCAAAATGTAAACAGTATCACTCAACAAATCAAGATGGGCCTTAAGGACAAGAAGCCCACTGCAATTTGCCAACTTGCCTTAGTCACTAACGGTAACAAAGAAGAGGATTTCTATGCTCCTTGTGCCTTGTACCGTACTGTTAAGACTCTGCAGCCAGATCATACTACAGTCCAAGTGCAGAACATATATGCTGCTCTAGCTTCATGAATCTCTTGTAATCTATAGTGACACTTGTTGAAGATCAACCTTGTCATAGCAATCATTAGGTTATCTTGTGTTATACTATAAAGGGACACATTAGGTATTTTGAGGTTAAGTTGAATGAAGAAATATTTTGAGCCACTTCCTCTGTTTTCTTAGTTCTTGTTTTCATGGTATCAGAGCATCAATATTGAGATCTATGGCTCCTGATGACTCCTTTGCTTCTTCTCCCTTGTCTATTTCTCAAGTTGTGACTCTCGAACTTACAGAGTCCAACTATCTCTTATGGAAAACTCAGTTTGAGCCTTTTCTCTCGCCACAAATGCTTCTAGGCTATGTCAATGGCTTTGTTACTCGTCCTCCAGCATCTCGATCTGTCAGCACTGTTGAAGGTCTCTCTGAAGAACCGAATCCAGACTTTGCGAAGTGGGTTCGAAATGACCAGCTCGTCATGGCTTGGATCTTTGGTTCATTGTCAGAATCAGCTCTACAAGTGGTATACGGTATGCATTCTGCACACGAGGTATGGATGGCTCTCGCTAAGAAGTTTAATAGAGTCTCTACCACTAGGAAGTTTGATCTACAGAATCGCTTGCGTGGTTGTGTTAAGTTAGGCAGAACCATGGAAGACTATCTTAGTGAGCTTAAGAAAATCTTTGATCAGCTAGACTCTATTGGTTATCCTATGACTGATTTGGAGAAAATACATGGTATATTGTCTGGTTTGGGAGAAGAGTATGAGTCTGTTGCTACTGTGATTGAGCATTCCATGGATACTGTTCCTGGACCTTGCTATGAAGATGTGGTGTTTAAAGTTACTGCCTTTGACGACCAACTGAAGTCTTATGCTACCGCCTCCATGGTCGCACCTCATCTAGCTTTTCAGGCTGAGAAAGGCATTTTAGATAGAGGAGGGTCAAACACTCGAGGAGGACGATCTGGTGGTGGATTCGGAGGTCGAGGAAATTACTCCACACGAGGTCGTGGTTTTCAACAACATGGTAGCTACCAGAATGGTCAAAACAGACAAAACAAGAAAGTGGGATCATCTCGACCGACATGTCAGATATGTGGTAAGTATGGCCATACTGCTTTCGATTGCTATAACCGCTACAATGAAGAATATGTGCAACCAGAACTACCCACTGCTTTAGCTGCTATGCGAATCTCTGATGGAGAGCAACACACTGGTAATGAATGGCTACCTGATAGTGGTTCAACAGCTCACATCACAAACTCGATAGCAAACCTGCAACAGGCACAACCATATCAAGGAAATGACTCTGTGATGGTTGGAAATGGAGAATTCTTGCCAATCACACACATTGGATCTGTTCCCCTTCAAACTTTGATAGGTAAATTTGTTCCTCTAAACGATGTGCTTGTTTGTCCGAATGTAACTAAGTCACTTCTTTCAATCTCTAGGCTGTGTGATGACTACGCCTGTTCTGTTAAATTTGATTCTGATGGTGTGTGTGTAAAGGACAAGCATACCAAGCAGCTCCTCACAAACGGAAACAGGAGTAAGGATTATTATGTGTTGGACAACCCTGCAATCAGTGCCTTCTATTCCATGCAACAGCTTGCAACCATTGATGATGTATGGCATAACCGTCTAGGGCATTCGAGTGCAGAGATTCTCCAACATCTCGCTTCTACAGCTGCTATTTCAGTCAATAAACGCACCAACAAGTCTTGTGAGTAGTGCTCAGTTACCTTTTGCTTCTTCTACTTTGGTAGCTACCGGACCACTTGAGAGGCTGCATTGTGATTTGTGGGGTCCTGCTCCTGTCACCTCTACTCAAGGGTTTAAATACTATGTTATCATTGTCGACAATTATTCCAGATATTGTTGGTTTTATCCTTTGAAGAACAAATCTGATTTCTATTCAGTTTTTCTCCTTTTTCAAAGACTTGTTGAGAATCAGTTTAGTCAGAAAATCAAGATGTTTCAGTGTGATGGTGGAGGTGAATTTGTTAGCAATCAATTCGTTTCTCATCTCGCAAATAACAGTATCAAACAATTAATATCATGTCCTCACACACCACAACAAAACGGTATAGCAGAACGAAAGCATCGACATTTGACTGAAATGGGGCTCAACATGATGTTTCAGAGTAAGGTTCCACAGGTGTTTTGGGTTGAGGCATTCTTCACGGCTAATCATCTCAGTAATATGTTGCCAACTTCTGTTCATCAAGGATTTAAGAGCCCTCATGAAGTCTTGTTTTCTACAAAACCGTATTATTCACATCTCAGGGTCTTTGGTAGCACTTGTTATCCCACACTACGAGCTTATGGCTCCAAAAAATTTGATCCTAAGTCTCTCAAGTGTGTATTTCTCGGCTACAATGAGAAATACAAAGGCTATAAATGTGTCTATCCTCCAACTGGTCGGGATTATATCAGCAGGCATGTTCTTTTCGATGAACATGTTTATCCCTATGAAAGACTACTCTGCTTTTATTCCTCACGCAACAACATCGCTACTCTCTGCCTGGCAACAAAGCTTTCTATCATCAAATCTCTCGGATGTAGCTGATTCTTCATCATATCAAGATCCGGTGTCAGTACCTGCTTCTGCAGTTTCTGCTATGCCTGAGCCTCAATCAGTCTCAGCAAAGGCAACTACATACTCAGTACCAGCATAGCTTGCAACTTCTACAGTTTCTGATTCCTCTCGTGCTAGCACTAATACTGGTGATACTGATGATACTGATGATAGTCCTTCTTCGAGTTCCACTGCAGCTCCACTTTTTACAGATGATGATTTTCCTCCACTTCAAGCTCCTACAGTTAATGATCATACTATGATCACACGTGGAAAAGATGGGGTGCGTAAACCAAACCCAAAGTATGCTCTCCATGTTACTCATACAACAATCAAGGAACAAAAAACAGTAGCATCAACACTTAAACATTCGGGTTGGACAGCGGCTATGGGCGATGAGATCTACTCCTTTGTTCAAACCAATACTTTCACGTCAGTGCCATATAATCAAAACATGAATGTGTTAGGTTGCAGGTGGGTTTTTCGAACAAAATTAAAAGCTGATGGCAGCTTAGATAGGCTTAAAGCTCGCCTTGTTGCTAAGGGCTATGATCAGGAGGAAGGAGTGGACTTTCTTGCCACAGCTCGTTTAGTTCTTCATACTGCAACAGCTTATAACTGGGAGGTCAAAAAACTCGACGTTCAAAATGCGTTTCTTTGTGGAGATTTGACTGAAACAGTGTATATGCAACAGCCTCCAGGTTTTGTTGATGCTGACAAGCCATCAAATGTTTGGAGACTTAATAAAGATGTTTACGGTTTAAAACAGGCTTCCAGAGCATGGTTCGACAAGTTCAGTACATTTCTATTGAAATTCGGCTTTGAATGCAGCTTCAAAGACCCGTCTCTGTTTGTGTATCTCAAGAACAACAATATCATTATACTTCTGCTCTATGTGGATTATATGTTTTGACAGGAAATAACTCGCAACTGATTAGAGAACTACTTCATTCACTCAATCAAGAGTTCCGTATGAAAGATTTGGGAAGGCTAAATTATTTTCTGGGAATATAAGCTCACTATCACTCTGCAGGTCTGTTTCTCAATCAGCACAAATATGCAGAAGACTTACTTATGGCTGCAGGTATGGCTGATTGTGCCCCTGCTACTACTCCTCTACCTCTTGAGATTCAAAAAGTAAAAGGTCAAGATGAGACATTCGATCAGCCTACACTATTTCGAAGTCTGGCTGGTAAGTTCCAATATTTGACACTCAGAAGACCAGACATACAGTTCGCTGTTAATCTTGTTCGTCAAAGAATGCATATGCCTACTGTTGCAGACTTCAACTTGCTTAAACAAATCATCAGGTACATTAAAGGAACTATTGACTATGGTGTCAACTTCTCCAACAATACAGACTTCACTTTAAGAGCTTATAGTGACAATGATTATGCTGGTTGTCCAACCACTAGTCGCTCAACTGGAGGATTCAGCACGTTTCTAGGCAACAACCTCATCTCTTGGTCTGCTAAGCGTCAAAACTCAGTATCTCGAAGCTCTACAGAGGCTGAATATCGTTGTCTGTCAGATACTGCTGTGGAAGTAAACTGGTTAGTGGATTTACTAGCAAATCTTGGTATGCCTGTCACTCATGCACCTGAATTATATTGTGACAATCTGTCTGCTAACCCGACTCTCGACAGGAAAACTAAACACTTCAAGGTTCATTATCACTATGTGAGGGAGCATGTTTCTGAAGGCTCTCTAGTTGTGTATCATATTCCTGCTGTTCATCAACTTGCAGATATATACACTAAGTCCTTGCCGCTTCAAGTGTTCAACAGTCTGCGGTACAAAGTTGGTATGGTCAGTCCTCCCACCCAAAGTTTGCGGGGGGGGGGGGATGTAAGCAGTATCACTCAACAAATCAAGATGGGCCTGGAGGACAAGAATCCCACTGCAATTGGCCAACTTGCCTTAGTCACTAACGGTAACAAAAAAGAGGATTTCTATGCTCCATGTGCCTTGTACCGTACTGTTAAGACTCTGCAGCCAGCTCATACTACAGTCCAAGTGCAGAACAGATATGCTGCTCTAGCTTCATGAATCTCTTGTAATCTATAGTGACACTTGTCTTGTCATAGCAATCATTAGGTTATCTTGTGTTATACTATAAAGGGACACATTATGTATTTTGAGGTTAAGTATGAATGAAGAGATATTTTGAGCCGCTTCCTCTGTTTTCTTAGTTCTTGCTTTCAACCAAAATGCTTGATTTTTAAAATCTTTAAAACCCAATACTAAGTTGTGATCATATTTTCGTTTTGGTTTTTCTTGTGTTTTTCCTCAGGGTGTGTATAAAGGACCTTGTAGTAACTTGGGGGGGGGGGAGACCATAATGTGATAATCGTGGGGTATGGAACTGATATGATTTATCATATCTATTAAGAAGAAGAAACCTATGATTTGTGGCTGATGACGTGGAGGAAAAAAAATAATGAAGCAAAGACTCGAAACAGAAAAGAGGCTTGGCAGTTGGATCAATAAAACAGTCATCTTCTCCATTTGACTGAGTTATGCTTAATCTGGGTTGTAGTTTCTCTTGCGATGTGCTTGAGACCCAAGTGATGTGCTCGGTAGAGATCAATGTTGATCTCGCTTCTTAGATTGAGTATTTGTTCTTAGATTGAGTATTTGTTCATCCGATACATTTCTCTAAGCTTTATAATAGTTTGTGAAGAGTTAGTTGCATAATTATTCAGTTCATGAGTTAGATCGTACGAGAATCTATCATTGGTGCGGTGAAACTGATCGGATCTAACGCGATGATGAATCATGATGCTGTGAAGAATGAATTAGAGATTATTCATAGTGCTCTCGAAGATTTGCGGAAACAGCTCGATTCCATGGGGTTGAGATCGACGAAGATGAAGACTTTGGAGTTTCCGGCGTTTGATGGAACAAATCCATCTCTGTGGCTTTCGAAAGTGGTGGAGTTTTTCAGTTTTTTTTTTTCTGTTTTACAGATGAAGATAAGTGTGATCTCTTGTTTTTGAGTCTAGAAGGAGCTGCCCTGCAATGGTTTCTTCGAGACATGTCAAGACTGGAGTTTAGCGATTGGACTGCCTTTGAGCAGAGGTTGTTGGCACAATTTGTTCCAGTTAAGATTTGTTCTCCTTCAGAAGCGACTTTGGCTGCAAAATCGTTGGATGCAAAGCTTGTAGTAGGGACAATTGAATCAAACATGGAGACTGATGGTGTTTCACAACCTAAGTGTGCACTCCAAGTGTTTGATACAATGACTCTAAGAGACAAAAGAAGGCAGCAACGACGTAAGCAAAGCAAACATCCTAAGGCTTGGAGATTTAAGTTCAAAATGATGTCAAGAATAAGCCAGCTCAAGGATTCATGTTCTTTTGCTTCTGGTGGATCAAATGGGAAACAGAACAGCTTTAAGCCTTGGAGAAGAATGAGACAATCACCTTGGTCACAGTTTATTTGTAAAATGAGAATAAGACTGGATTTAAGAGGACTGCATCAGTTTTTTTATGGTGAGGTGAAGTTTCACTTGAAGCATAAATGGAGCTCTAAGATACTACAATCAATTTCAAGACCTGCAATTAAATACAAGGATGTTGCAGCGGCGTTTCCGTTGGTTCACCACATATAGCCTACACCTTCTCGAGTTACAACTGTGGTCTCAACATACAGCCTGCATCTCTTTGAGCAAAAGTCACAAAGACAATTTGATTTGGCCTTTAGAGCTCCATGGTCTGATTGTGATCTTGTGGTTTTGATTGCTAGCAAAGGTGTGGCAGCGAAAGCTAGACAAGTAATGAACAAGATACTAAGTAAATGCAACAGAAATGCAAATAGAATGAAACAAGACAATCACAAAGCAGAAACAAGAGTTCTGGGGATGAACTCGAGCAAGCACTCGACCGAGTGTAGGTCGAGTGAGTGGTCGAGCTGGACTAAACGCAGAAACAGAGCAATGCAATAAAAACAGAGTAATGCAAAGACGAATCAAACTACAATCAAGCAACAGGATTAAGACTGTAAAATCAATAAACAAGGAAGGACTTGAGGAGGGATTCATGGGCTGGACTAATGATTGAGGCTATCTAACTTGATCAACAAATCTCAAACAACATGAGCTAATCTCTAGACATATGTATCTAAGACAAGTTTCTCCCACTCTATTGGTCAAGAAACAATCAAACCTATGCATTTCTAGACTTGCTCTCACATAGTAAAGAATCTACACAAGCAGGCATTAAGAAATATGTCTCATACCAAACAAAACCTCTAATCTCTTAGCAAGCAAGATGGTAAGCTCTAGATCTAGCCTTATCTATGCCTCTTAAACATTGGTGTGATGCTAAGATACTTGAAATCAGATCCTACCCTCTCAGATATAGGATCAGCATTAAGAACATCTACCCTAGAAGAGATCTACAACAATCAAGCTTGATCAAGCCAAACAAACCTCATTCAAAGCCCAGCCTAACCCATCCTCAAAATCCTAAGCTACTACTCACAAGAACACATGATGAACATCAAAATCATAAACCCAGAAAATATTGAAACTTGCGTCATTAGAAAGATGAAACAAAGATATACAAAATTGAAAAAGAAATGAAACTTGAATTCTCAATATTAAGAAAGTTATGAAACTAACAATATTGAAGAATTTTGTCTTTTTCAAGTACAAGATCTAGGAAATAAAAAAGGCAAAAAGAATAAATCCCAAAAAGGGTAAATACTAGGTTTAGAGAATATCTAAAAAGCTGGATCCTTTTGTGGCTGCAGGTACAAGGCTTTATATAGGAGGGGAGTGGAAGCCCTAAAAATACTAAAAGACAAAATAGTCAACGGCTCGGTCAACTCGACCTGTGCTTGGTCGAGTGGCAGGTCGAGTTGGACTCCGGACCTTGTTATTTCAGCCTTAACTCTCTTGCTTTCCCTTCATGATTGCTTCACTTCTTCCTCAGCATTGCTTCCATGCTCCTTGAGCTTCAAAATCACCTGTTTATGCATGAAAAGATGCAAATGCAATGCAACTAAACTCTAATGCATGATTAGTCCTAAAGCTATGCAAAGATGGTGAAAATGGATAGCAAAAGATGCAAAAGATGTGAATATACTAAGGGAAAACAGGGTAAAATATATGAACATCATGATTGCTGCGAATCATGAGTGTCATCCTGTTGTTAAGAGAGAAGTTGTTGTCTGGCGAATAGTTTGGCAAACTAATAACATGTTGACAGGGAATCTGCTATCTCAACCGACAATTAGGGAGCTGGAGCATGATTCTGGTTACAAATGGTACTATTCGTTACAAGTCTCTTTACAAAAGAGGGAGTTGGGTGCAGATTATATGATACAAAAAAACAGAGAAGGGTTCCTAAAACTTGGATGTTCAAGTATAAACAAGAACCAGATCCTAAGGAGTTGCCAAAGAAGCAGTACCACAATGATTCATACGATGGTGGTTTCTTTCTTTTACAAAGCTTGAGGACAAGATTTTTTTCAAAGGGGGAAGCATTGATATGATTTATCATATCTATTAAGAAGAAGAAACCTATGATTTGTGGCTGATGACGTGGAGGAAAACAAATAATGAAGCAAAGACTCAAAATAGAGAGGAGGCTTGGCACTTGGATCAATAAAAGAGTCGTCTTCTCCATTCGACTGAGTTATGCTTAATCTGGGTTGTAGTTTCTCTTGCAATGTGCTTGAGACCCGACTGATGTGCTCGGTAGAGATCAATGTTGATCTCGCTTCTTAGATTGAGTATTTGTTCTTAGATTGAGTATTTGTTCATCCGATACATTTCTCTAAGCTTTGTAATAGTTTGTGAAGAGTTAATTGCATTGATTCAGTTCATGAGTTAGATCGTACGAGAATCTATGACGAAGGAGACTACTGGCTTATTCATAATTCATGGGGACCAGGATGGGGAGAAGGCGGATACCTTAGGCTCCAACGCAACTTCCATGAACCAACCGGGAAGTGTTCTGTCGCAATGGCACCTGTATACCCAATCAAGTGGAAATCTTCATCTGTTTTGTTGTCTCCAAGTGTGTTTAAATTGGTTCTTTTATTTGCTTTTCAGTTAATTAGTTTGGCCTTGCTTTGGGATAGACTTTATTGGTGTTCAAGCTCGATCCACAAGGGTCTGTGTTGTTACTTTTTTAGTGACGCAGCGCCTTTCATTTTATTTGTTCTTTCGGTTTTTGCCAAGTATTGATTTTTAGCTTCTGTTAATCCATAATAATGATAACGATGGGATGGTCTTTACTTTTTGCGGGTTTTTTCTAGAGTTGATCTTAATGGTTTCAGCTGTACAAGTAGAATTGTTAGTTGTTTATTTTTTAAGAGCAAATAAAACAAGATTCGTCTCAATTCTCAAACCTCTCTATTTGACCTAAGCTCTCATTTTAGTTCTTTAGAATTCTAGCTTTCTTGCCTTCCAAAGCTTTTTATTTTGCTGCAACATTTATTAGCTAGCCAATCCTCTCAGGGAGTTTGTTTCGGGATTATTTTAGGGGTAATTTGCCTGATAGCCAAAATAAAAAAAGTAACAAATAAAATAGCCAAATAATGAACTAAATTAAGTGAGTAGCCATTGGTTGAGGTAAAAAGATAACAGAGGGGTATGGTGAGGTACACTGGCAGTCATCAAAGAATGTTATGTGTAGAAGATATTTATTTATTTATTAATTTATTTGGATAAATAGATGATACCCCTTTCTATTTTATTTTAATATATTTTTTCAACAAAATTAATTAATATATGAAATTTATCATAAAAAAATACATTTTTCTTTTCTGCATTCGACATAACTTGAATTTTTAAAATCGGATGTTGAAAATTTTACATGATGAATAGTGTTTATAATAATAATTATACTAGGGCTATAAAATGGTATAGAACATATAAAATAGTATAGAACATAGATACAACCTAAATCGCGAAATAAACTCATAACAAAGAAAATGCTATACCCTAAGGGATACAATATAAGTAACTCAAGCAATCATTTTAAATGCTAACTGTAAAAGATATAAATAGACAACTCAAACGATAAATTAAACGCACAAAAAAATGTTATACTCTAAAAGATACAACATATGAAACCCACATAGATAGCTCAAACCGAATAAAACGCACAATAAAGAAAAAAAACACTATACCCTAAGGGACACAAAATAGGCAACCCAAACAATTGTACTAAACACTAACCGTATATGCCCTACATATTAACCGAGTTAAATGCTGACAATCAAACAATACAATATATAAACTGTTTATGTATTTCTAATTATAGTTTGAATTAATGTATGTATGCAGTGTAAATAATTTGAAACTTGAGAAATATACTTTTAAAAATGGAATAGAGTGTTGTTGTATTCTATATGTTATTTTAGTTACTGTATAAATTATATTTTCTCGTCTTAATATCTTTAAATCATAGTAAACATAAAAAAATCTATAGTTTTAACTGAGTTCGTGAAATTAAAATAGTTTGTTCAAAAGAAAATTTATTACAAAATATGAAAATGTAAAGAAAAACGAAAAAAAACTGTTGTCAAATGAGAGATGGCAGAAATATGTAAGCATATATATAAAGAGGAATATAGACAAAAGTAAGGGAGAGTGGCAACAGTTAATCACTAATGGGGCTATAATTGTCATTAATATCTATATATATAAAGTTACCTTTTCTCCCTCCTCATGCTGCCACGTCAGCAACTCCTTCTTTTTAATTAGGTCAAATTTTTCTAATTTACCCACTAAAATTTTCTAATTTTTTGGGCCAAATCACTTTAAAGACCCAAATTATTATCATCACATGTGTTAGTTACCCTAAAAACAAATTCTTTTCCACTAATTTTCACGGTTCCGTCTTCCTCTCTGCCACTTCAAACGTCTCTCTCCACCTTCTTTATCTGTTCATCACGTTTCATAAAAAAAAATAACTTTGATCATTGAAACAAGTATTTTGGTGGTGGTTGGAGTGAGAATGATGAATGATGAATGTATGCAATGAATGGATGGATGGTAAGGTGTTTCAATTCCCCTTATGCAGTTGCAGTATAAGAGGTGTCAATCCAATTTGAGTGTTTGTGAACAGTCAAGATGTGCATAAAGATCTAATTTAAGCCAGATGTAAAGGATGTTTGTCACTAACAATCCTATGATGACAAATGTAAAATACAGAAAGTAAAATATAATTAAGAACTAAGAACTTAATGCAAATGAAACAGAATGATTGCACTAATGAAAAGCTAGAACAGAAATAGAAACTATGATAATGAACTAATGCAAGACAATAATGAACACGACACTAAATGAATGCAGCAGAAATGAAACAGGAATGAAACAAGACAATCACAAATCATAAACAGCAGAGTTCTGGGGAAGAACTCGAGCAAGCACTCGACCGAGTGTAGGTCGAGTGGGTGGTCGAGCTGGACTAAACGCAGAAACAGAGCAATGCAATAAAAACAGAGTAATGCAAAGACGAATCAAACTACAAGCAAGCAACAGGATTTAAACTGTAAAATCAATAAGCAAGGAAGGACTTGAGGAGGGATTCATGGGCTGGACTAATGATTGAGGCTATCTAACTTGATCAACAAATCTCAAACAACATGAGCTAATCTCTAGACATATGTATCTAAGACAAGTTTCTCCCACTCTCATGGTCAAGAAACAATCAAACCTATGCATTTCTAGACTTGCTCTCACATAGTAAAGAATCTACACAAGCAGGCATTAAGCAATATGTCTCATACCAAACAAAACTTCTAATCTCTTAGCAAGCAAGATGGTAAGCTCTAGATCTAGCCTTATCTATGCCTCTTAAACATTGGTGTGATGCTAAGATGCTTGAAATCAGATCCTACCCTCTCAGATATAGGATCAGCATTAAGAACATCTACCCTAGAAGAGATCTACAACAATCAAGCTTGATCAAACCAAACAAACCTCATTCACAGCCCAGCCTAATCCATCCTCAAGATCCTAAGCAACTACTCACAAGAACACATGATGAACATCAAAATCATAAACCCATAAAACATTGAAACTTGCATCATTAGAAAGATGAAACAAAGATCTACAATATTGGAGAAAGAATCAAACTTGAATTCTCAATATTAAGAAAGTTATGAAACAAACAATATTGAGGAATTTAGCTTTTCTCCTCAAGTACAAAATCTAAAAATAAAAAAAAGTGCAAAAGGAATAATCCCAAAAAGGGTAAAAACTAGGTTTAGAGAATATATAAAAAGCTGGATACTTTTGTGGCTGCAGGTACAAGGCTTTATATAGGAGGGGAGTGGAAGCCCTAAAAATACTAAAAGACAAAATAGTCAACGGCTCGGTCAACTCGACCTGTGCTCGGTCGAGTGGCAGGTCGAGCTGGCTTCTCTCGTGTGTTCTCCACTCGGTCGAGTCCTCCTCAGCACACGGTGTCTGAGTGTGCGGTCGAGTTGGACTCCGGACCTTGTTATTTCAGCCTTAACTCTCTTGCTTTCCCTTCATGATTGCTTCACTTCTTCCTCAGCATTGCTTCCATGCTCCTTAAGCTTCAAAATCACCTGTTTATGCATGAAAAGATGCAAATGCAATGCAACTAAACTCTAATGCATGATTAGTCCTAAAGCTATGCAATAATGGTGAAAATGGATAGCAAAAGATGCAAAAGATGTGAATATACTAAGGGAAAACAGGGTAAAATATATGAACATCAACACCCCCAAACTTAGTCTTTGCTTGCCCTCAAGCAAATAAGCAAGACATAAGAAGGTAAGTGAGGTTTGAAAGTGGGATCTCAGCTCCTAAAGCTTGCAAATAGACCATCTAGAATCAATGTCCAAGTTACTAGTACTATGATGCAAGTTGAATGAGCTGTACTTAAAGACTTTAGACAAGCATGTCACAACCTTTACTGATTTGAGCCTTAGATATCCACATGCATTCAAATCAACCATTTCCTTTAACATTCATTAATCAAGAACATGAATCAATTCTATGCAATGCTTAAACTCATTTGGCTTGGAGGTAAAGGCTTTGAGACAATGATGGTCTCTTTTTAGAGTGGGGCTTATCAATATCAAGGTTCTCTCATAAAAAATGGATTGAGCTTTAGAAGAATGCTAAAGGTAAGAACACCTAGACACATACAAGAATAAAACCTTGTCTACCCAAAGGTACCCAAAGTGTTTATCCTAGCAATCTAAACCCAAATGATCCTAGTGCTACCCTTTAACTTCTTCTTTTCTCTTTCACCCTTTTCTCTTTTGGTTTTCAAGTCTTAGGAGAGGTTTCTTATTTGATCTTTCTAGTGGGATGGGGGATTCTTACTTATTTGCTATGGTTCTCTTTTCTTCTTATTCTTAAGACATACAAGCTTTTGCTAGACTTTTATTTTCTTTCTTTTCTTTTCTTTAACTAGAACCATCAACATTTTTACAAATCCTTCACCCTTGCTTAAACACAATCTCCTCTTAAAGACTCTACCCTTTTTCCTTTTTCTCTCTTTTCTCTTTTTCTTTTCTTTTCTTCATAACAGCCAAGTCCCAAACCCAACAAGTGAACCACCTAGTCCTATCTAGTTTGAAAAGTGCAAACTAGAACTACACAAGGCTTTACTCTTGTCAGTTCAAACCTAACACTTTCTACCAAGCTCAATCCTAAAAATAGGCCTCACACACTCAAGAATAAACATGGCTTGAAAGAAGGGTTGGTTAAGGGTAGGGAAACTGATTCTTAATGAGGAAATCAGCTACTTGGATCAACAAGAGTGGTAAAAAGGAGAAAGATGATCCAAATATGTATATGGTATCCATGAGTTTAAAGCAATGCACACATTGATAATTGAAAGTCAATATTAGGTTCTTATAGATAGGAAATGGCATCAAATCACAACATGCTTCAATTTAGACCAAATGCAATGCAGGAATTCAATGCTTGGTTCAATCTTATGCTTCTAACCACTCAACTAGCATCAAAGTACTATTAACTTGGGCATTGATCCTAGTCTAGTGAATGAGCAAGCTAACAAGGAATACTCATCATAGATCCCTAATGCAAGCAGTCCTATATGATAAACAAAATACTTGAATATGCAAAGCAAACTACATGAACACTCTTTTTTTATAAAGATTTTTGCAAAAATTTTCAAATTTTTAGGGTTTTTCTATGCCTTAGATGCTATGCAAATATTAACATGATGATGCTAAAAATTTGAAATAAGAAAACAAAACACAATGTCAAATGCTATCTCAAACCCTCCCCCAAACTTAAATCACACAGTCCCTTGTGTGAAAGAAATTTGTTTGAGGATTCAAGACTTAAAACAAAACACACAATATGAAATGCAAATGGTATTTACAATGGAAAGGTGATAGTGTTACCTCAAGGATTGTAGAAGAAACTATCCACATCCTCCTGCATGCTATCAAAGGTGTAGCTGGGGTCTTGTTGGTGACTTGGAGAGGGGGATTGGGGCAGCTCGACGATGGCGATCGACCGTGACTCGGTCGAGTGCATGTCCGAGTAGGGGGGTCGAGCTGGACTGCGGATGCCATAATTCTGTCCTTGCTGCTGGGAGAACTGTTGGTAGAACTGGTGGTAGAGGGCTGGATCCGTGAAGTATTGGGGTGGGATGGGAGGGTAACCTGGATAAGCAGCTGGAGGTGGGAAGCCATATGGTTGTCTGGGCTGGAACTCGGTCGAGTGCGTTGGTGGTGCTCGGTCGAGTGGTTGCTCGAGTGACCCAGTCGAGTGCCTCGAAAACTGCTGTTCTCGGGTACTTGAGCTCCTCTTCCTCTGAATTGGCTCATACATTGAAGCCCTAGCTGGTTCCACAGGATTCGCAACCCTTGAAAGTGCTCTAGTTGAGCTACTTCTCCTCAAAGGGCTTGAATGGCTAGGAGATGAGTTTCCACTCTTCAGCTCAGCAATCTCCTTCTTTAAGCCTTTGATAGACTTAGCCATGTTGGTCACCTTCTTCTTCAGCTTATCAAACCTTTTTCCTTGCCACTTGCCCCACTTTTGCAAAAGAGTTAACCTCTTGGCATTCTCCCTCACTCCTCTACTATCTCTTGGGTTGGGCTCATAGTCTTCAAAGTAGAACTGCTCCTCTCCATCAGCTACTTGTGCATTTCCAGCTTCTTCAACTCTAGGTTGAACCACTCCATCAAACCAATGCTCCTCAGCTGGCCAAAAGTCAATGTTGGCTCCCTCTTGAATGGTGGTGAGTTCTTGGTTAGGCAATATGAGTTGCTTTTTCCCAAGTGTTGGAAGCTCATAGTTGAAAATGTGGTTCCCTTGATGCATTTCCTTGGCTAGGATGAGAGTAGAAGTGAGGTAGCTTGAGTCAATCCATCTTGGTGAGACACTTTCTCCTCTAAGTGGAACTTTAGCAGCTTGAAGGATTGGAGTGATGATGCCCCAATGGTAAGTGCTCCTCTTGACCCCTTGTTTTCCAACTTTCCTACCCAGCTTCTCAAGTAAACCATGTGGTCAATGAGCACCATTGCAAGATCAGTCTCTACAGTGCTCCCAAGGATGATGGTTCCATCTCTTGCCTTGAGGATGATCCCATTGAGAGCCAAGTCAATCATCTTCAGCTCTCCCTCATTGATGTTCCCAGTTTCCTTCCTTGCAAAGAAGGTGTTTGCAAGAGCTTTATGGAAGTACCTTAAGACTGGGCTCCTTATCTTTGAGCTCTTGGAGTTGGAGGATGAGTAGAGCTTGTTGTCCCCAATGGTTTCCCAAACTGAGTAGAGCTCCTCTCTTGGTATCCTCAAGCTCCTATGGCTGCCAATTTCAAATCCAAACACATTGGCTATCTTTTTTTATTGAAAGCTCATGCCTCTTCCCCTTGATTGTGAAGGTGATGTGACCAGCTCCAACCTCAGGATCTTTCCTTGCATATGTATGCAGCTTGACAGTGGCAAGGAACTCACAACTCTCCTCTTTGTAGCCCTCCATGCAAAGCCCCATAAACTTGGTGAGATTGCTCTTCTCGAAGAGATATTCTACATCCTCATCAATAGCAAGCTTCTGCATGATCTCCTTGTGTGGATACCTAGTTCCCAAGAACTCCATCCTCATGAAAGCATCATAAAGCTGCCTCTTTGTCAGCCCACAAGACTCAGCTTCTCCATCATCCATCAATTCTTCTTCTTCACTTTCTTCCTCACTCTCACTTTCACTTTCTTCTTGCTCAACTTCAACAGCTGGCCTCTTCCCCTTGGCCTTGTGCTTCCTCATAAACTCATTGAGAGTAGGCTCTCTTTCCTCCTCACTTTCGGTCCTCTCAGGATCTTCCTCAACTTGCTCTCTCCTTGGACGCGGCACCTGGCTCGACTGGCTGCTCGAACGGCCACTCGGTCGAGTGGTTGATCGAGTGGTCCGTCGAGTGACTCTCCCAGCTTCACCTCTTGATTCAAGGTTAGCATCACGACGTTCTATGGAGCTTGCAGCGGTTTGGTGCCACTTCTTGGTAATCTTGGAAGACATTTTCAAAAGAAACTGAAGGGAATAGACTCAAAGCGCAAAGTTAATAGGTTAGTGACCCAAAAACTTGAAAGAACAAAACTTGAGCAAGAGATGAACTTTGAAAGAGATTTTAAAGCTTGAATTTAAATGTTTTGAGCAAATGAGAGAATGTGAGAAGTATAGGATCGAGCAAGGACTATATAAAGAAGCTAAGGGGACAAGGAGACAAGGGTGGAGCGTCCATACCATTCAAATTCGAAATGGGAATCTTTGACTTGCTTTTGGCTGCCACTCGACCCCACACTCGACCAGCACGTGGTCGAGCTCTTTGAAAAATTTTGAAATTTCAAAATTTTTCTCCTTGTTCTTCCCTCCACTTGATCATTCTAGAAGAATGAGAATCAAATGGGCTTCAATTAGTATCCAGCTCGGCCGAGTACCTCTTGTGGCCTTGGTCGAGTGGGCTTGCGAGTCTCCTTCTCCAAGTCCAAATCTTTCTTTATCCAACTACATTCTTCCTCAAAAGCCTGTCCAACACAAACATAAAATAAAACACATCAAAACTACTAGGAAAATAAACTATATTTACAAAGGATACCTTAGGGACTTCCTCCCTAGTGAGCTTGTTTAGAGTCACTAAGCTTGACTTCTTATAGCTCTTTAAGCTTGATTTGGAGACCAAGGAGGTGATGAAATCCCTCCTGGTTCTGCTTGATAACCTTGGTGTTCCTTCTTGATCACTACTTCCTTGACACTTGAACCATGTTTCTTCTTAAACTTGAGTTTTGGTCTTGCCTTCTTCAAAGACCTTTTGTTGAGCTGAACTTGAAGTTCCTTCACTAAACCAGCTAGCACTTGAACTGAACCCTTTAGCTTCTCCACTGAATCTTCTTGAAAGGTTAGCTTACCCCTTGAAGCATTTTCCTCACTTGAGACCTCATGATCCTCCTTTCTTTTTATAGCGTAAGGTGGATCATATTTGGAAGGCAGATTAGTGGGATTGTTGATGTCAAACTTCATAGTGAAGTCTTCAGTCAAGTGGAGCTTGACAGTCCCCATCTTCACATCAATAACAGCCCCAGCTGTAGCTAAGAATGGTCTTCCCAAGATAAGAGGGTCTTTAGGCTCTTGTTCCATGCTTATGATTGCAAAATCAGTTGGGATCCGTGCTCCTCCTATTTTGATAGGGAGGTTTTCAATCATTCCAACCACATCCCTCTTGGATCCATCTGCTAGACTGACATAAAAGTTGCTATCCTTGAAGTCTTTATACCCTAACTTCTCAGCCACTGAATATGGCATCAAGCTCACTGAAGCTCCTAAATCACAAAGGCACTTATTGAAGTGCATGTAGCTGATAGAACAGGGTAAGTCGAATGAGCCTGGATCTTCAAGCTTTGTTGGGACAATAGCTTTTCCAATCTCTTTCAAATCCTTCATATCTTGGTCATGAGCCCTTTTCTTTGACATCTCAAGTAAAAAAATCTGATAGAGAGGGTATGGAGCATACTGTTCCAAAGCAGGTCCTCTCTCTTCTTCTTGGTAAGTAATGATGGCTTCTTGTATAACCATCACTTCCTTCTTCTTAATAACAATCTCTTCCTTCAAGGCTTTCTCCGTCTCTTGTTGCAAAGCTATCTTCTCCTTGTTCTCAATGATCTCCCTCAATTCCCTTATCCTTTGAGCCTTGAAACGTCCTGGGAATGGTAGAGGCGGTTTGTAAGCAGGAGGAATGTATCTAGCAGGCTTAACAGCTTCTGTATCTGCAACTCGATCAACCACTCGAGCATGCACTCGGTCGAGTGGCTGTTCGAGTACCTGGTCGAGTGCAATGTCGCACTCCAGTTGCTTTGCAAAAACGTCACCTGGGGCTTCAGTAACTGATAAATTCCCCCAAACTTGGACTTCACTGTCCTCAGTGACTTCTTCCTCATGAACTTGAATGGCCTTGGCTGTGAACTCTCTTGGATTTTGAACAGCTTTTCCAGGGAGTTGGCTGGGTTTAGGAGCTGAAGTAGAGGCAATGTTGCTCTCCATATACTTCACTCTTGAGTTAAGACCCTCAAACTTCATGTTTAGATCATTGTACTGTGATGTGAGTCTTTGATTCAACTCAGCAAACTGTTTGGCCTCCTCAATCTTTCCTTGTGTTTGCCCAATCAACAACTGTTGCATCATTGCCCTTAAGTCTTGTTCCTGGCCTTGGTTAGTCTGAAACCCTGGTGGGGGACACAATGGAGGTTGGAACACTTGATGTTGTTGTTTAGGGATGTAGTTTTGTTGCTGTGGAGGCTGTTGAGGTGGATAAACTTGGTCTTGAGGGTTGGCCACATTGGTACTCCTATAAGAGAGATTGTTGTTTTTGAAACCTCCTTGGTTGTAGCCGTTGAATCCTCCTTGGTTTTCCATGTAGCACAACTCAGCAAACTCAGTCTCCCCTTCTTTAACTGGAGCCTCTTCCTCACCAATGAAGTGAATAGACTTTTGTTGGCTAAGAAGGATCTTGTCAAGTTTCTCATTGACCATCTTCAAATCCCTCTTGTACTTGTCCTCTTGATCAGTTGATGATGACCTTATGGTTCTGTCATAGTCCTCATTATAGTTGCCATCTGATTGAGCAAGATTTTCAACCAACTCCCAGCCTTCTTCAACATTTTTGTTGAGGAAGTTTCCATTTGAGGCTGTGTCAAGAAGCATTCTGATCTTGGGAAGCACTCCTCTATACAAAGTGCTTAAAAGGGACTCATTGCTGAAGCCATGGTGAGGACACTGAGTCTGGAATCCTTTAAACGTTTCCCAAGCTTCACAAAAACTCTCATTATTCCTTTGAGCAAACCCAGAGATTTCATTTCTCAATCTAGCAGTTCTAGTATTTGAAAAGAATTTGGCCAAGAAAGCCTTCTTGCAAGCATCCCATGTGGTTATTGCTCCAGTAGGAAGAGTCTTCTCCCAAAGGTGAGCCTTATCTCCAAGTGAGAATGGAAATAGCCTTAACTTGAAGCCATCCTCACTGACTCCATTGATCTTAGTGAGACCACATATCCTATCAAATTCATCAAGGTGGTCCAGGGGATCTTCCATTGGCAACCCATGGAACTTGTTGGCTTGAATCATTGAGATCAATCCACTTTTGATCTCAAAGTTGTTGTTGGCAACAGTAGGAGGCACAATACCAGCTCTCTGGTTATGTGTGTTTGGTGCATCTCCAGCACCAATGTTTCTTGCTCTTGGAGCTTGTTGAGCTTGATTCTCCATTAGCACTTGTTGTTCTTGTTCCTGATAGATCCTTGTTTTCTGCTGTCTCAGGTCCCTTGGTGGTTTGTTGATGTGATCAAGGAGTCTCTGAAGATTGTGAGGACCCTTGGACCTTGTTTGCATCAATAGAGTCGAGTACAGACTCGGACAGGCACTCGGTCGAGCGCAGGCTCGAGTGGGTGGTCGAGTCGACTGGGAACTGATGTCTATTTGTATCCGGCTTCTGACTCGATCAAGTGCTCGAGCACACACCCGGTCGAGTGGTGGTCGAGTGGATGGTCGAGCTGGTACCTGAAACTCAATCACAAACAAGCAGAAGAAGAAACAAGATCAGTAGTGAACAATTTGATAAACGAACTTAATCTTAGACTTTTATGGATCCTAATTGTCACAAAAACGCACTCAAATAGGCAACGGCGCCAAATTGAAACAAGATATTTATGGTGGAAAGGTTAAGATGGAATGGATGATGATGAATGTATGCAATAAATGGATGGATGGTAAGGTGTTTCAATTCCCCTTATGCAGTTGCAGTATAAGAGGTATCAATCCAATTTGAGTGTTTGTAAACAGTTAAGATATGCATAAAGATCTAATTTAAGCCAGATGTAAAGGATGTTTGTCACTAACAATCCTATGATGAAAATGTAAAGTGCAGAAGGTAAACTAAATGAACTAAGAACTAAATGCAAATGAAACAGGATGATTAAGACAGTAATGATGCAACCAACATAAATAGAAACTAAGCTAAAAAACTAATGCAAGACAATAATAAACAGGACACTAAATGAATGCAGCAGAAATGAAACAGGAATGAAACAAGACAATCACAAATCATAAACAGCAGAGTTCTGGGGATGAACTCGAGCCAGCACTCGACCGAGTGTAGGTCGAGTGAGTGGTCGAGCTAGACTAAACGCAGAAACAGAGCAATGCAATAAAAACAGAGTAATGCAAAGACGGATCAAACTACAATCAAGCAACATGATTAAGACTGTAAAATCAATAAACAAGGAAGGACTTGAGGAGGGATTCATGGGCTGGACTAATGATTGAGGCTATCTAACTTGATCAACAAATCTCAAACAACATGAACTAATCTCTAGACATATGTATCTAAGACAAGTTTCTCCCACTCTCATGGTCAAGAAACAATCAAACCTATGCATTTCTAGACTTGCTCTCACATAGTAAAGAATCTACACAAGCAGGCAGTAAGAAATATGTCTCATACCAAACAAAACCTCTAATCTCTTAGCAAGCAAGATGGTAAGCTCTAGATCTAGCCTTATCTATGCCTCTTAAACATTGGTGTGATGCTAAGATGCTTGAAATCAGATCCTACCCTCTCAGATATAGGATCAGCATTAAGAACATCTACCCTAGAAGAGATCTACAACAATCAAGCTTGATCAAGCCAAACAAACCTCATTCAAAGCCCAGCCTAACCCATCCTCAAGATCCTAAGCTACTACTCACAAGAACACATGATAAACATTAAAATCATAAACCCAGAAAAGATTGAAACTTGCATCATTAGAAAGATAAAACAAAGATCTACAATATTGAAAAAGAAATGAAACTTAAATTCTCAATATTAAGAAAGTTATTAAACTAACAATATTGAAGAATTTAGTCTTTTTCAAGTACAAGATCTAGCAAAATAAAAAGCAAAAAGAATAAATCCCAAAAAGGGTAAATACTAGGTTTAGAGAATATCTAAAAAGCTGACTCCTTTTGTGGCTGCAGGTACAATGCTTTATATAGGAGGGGAGTGGAAGCCCTAAAAATGCTAAAAGACAAAATAGTCAACGGCTCGGTCAACTTGACCTATGCTCGGTCGAGTGGCAGGTCGAGCTGGCTTCTCTCGTGCATGGTCCACTCGGTCGAGTCCTCCTCAGCACACGGTCGAGTGTCTGGTCGAGTGTGCGGTCGAGTTGGACTCCGGACCTTGTTATTTCAGCCTTAACTCTCTTGCTTTCCCTTCATGATTGCTTCACTCCTTCCTCAGCATTGCTTCCATGCTCCTTAAGCTTCAAAATCACCTGTTTATGCATGAAAAGATGCAAATGCAATGCAACTAAACTCTAATGCATGATTAGTCCTAAAGCTATGCAATAATGGTGAAAATGGATAGCAAAAGATGCAAAAGATGTGAATATATTAAGGGAAAACAGGGTAAAATATATGAACATCAGTTTAAAGCAATGCACACAATGATAATTGAAAGTCAATATTAGGTTCTTATAGATAGGAAATGGTGTCAAATCACAACATGCTTCAATATAGACCAAATACAATGCAGGAATTCAAGGCTTGGTTCAATCTTATGCTTCTAACCACTCAACTAGCATCAAAGTACTATTAACTTGGGCATTGATCCTAGTCTAGTGAATGAGCAAGCTAACAAGGAAATATTCATCATAGATCCCTAATGCAAATATTATACAATCCTACATGAAACATGCTAAACAAGATTCTAATATGCAATGCAAACTACATGAACACTCTTTTTTATAAAGATTTTTTCAAAAATTTTCAAATTTTTATGGTTTTTCTATGCCTTAGATGCTTATGCAAATACTAATATGAGGATGCTAAAAATTTGAAATAAGATCACAAAACACAATGTCAAATGCTATCTCAAACCCTCCCCCAAACTTAAATCACACAGTCCTCTGTGTGAAAGAAATTTGAATGAGGATTCAAGACTAAAGAAAAAACTAAAATATGAAATGCAATGATATTTACAAGTGAAGGTGATAGTGGTACCTTAAGGATTGGAGAAGAAGTTGTCCACATCCTCTTGCATGCTGTCAAAGGTGTAGTTGGGGTCTTGTTGGTGACTTGGAGATGGAGATTGGGGCAGCTCGACGATGGCGACCGACCGTGACTCGTTCGAGTGCATGTCCGAGTGGGGGGGTCGAGCTGGACTGCGGATGTCCCTCTCTTCTTCTGTTTAGACTCCCTTGCTTCCCTGACCATGAAAACACCAAAACAAAAGTCAAAATACCAAAATACTAAGCAATATATACAGAGGTACCTTAGGGACTTCCTCCCTAGTGAGCTTGTTTAGAGTCACTAAGCTTGACTTCTATGACTCTTTAAACTTGAGGGGCATCCATGAGAAGTATTGAGCACTTCTCATGTGTCTCTTTCTCTCCCAAATACTTCTTAACCCTCTGACCATTAACTGTGAACTCACTACCATCCTTGTTGAGAAGTGTGACAGCTCCATATGGTAAAACCTCTTTTATTTCAAAAGGACCTCCCCATCTACTTTTCAACTTCCCAGGGAATAACTTGAGTTTTGAATTGTAAAGCAAGGCTTGGTCTCCAGGTTTAAGGTCCTTTATGAGAATTTTCTTGTCATGGAAAGCCTTAGTCCTTTCCTTGTAGATTTTGGAGTTTTCATAAGCCTCCAATCTGATCTCCTCAAGTTCATGCAAATCAAGGCTTCTCTTAGTTTGTGCTGTTTCAAGATCCAGGTTCAGAAGTTTGATTGCCCATAGAGCCTTGTATTCAACCTCAACTGGAAGGTGACAAGATTTTCCATACACAAGCTGGAATGGGATTCTTCCTATAGGTGTTTTGAAAGCTGTTCTATAAGCCCAAAGTGTTTCATCAAGTTTACTAGACCAATCGTTCCTTGTTGCTCCTACTATTCTTGATAGAATGGCCTTGATCTGTTTGTTTGACGCCTCAACTTGCCCACTTGTCGGAGGGTGATATGATGTAGACACCTTGTGCTTGACTCCATACTTCCTTAGCATTCCTTCAAAGATCTTATTGATGAAGTGTGATCCTCCATCACTTATCACAACTCTTGGGATTCCATACCTTGGAAAGATTATGTTCTTAAAGAGTTTAAGAACTACCTTGTGATCATTAGTGGGGCTAGCAATGGCTTCCACCCATTTGGAGACATAGTCCACTGCTACTAAGATGTAGGCATTCCCATTTGAAGGGGGATTAAAGGGTCCCATGAAATCAATTCCCCACACATCAAATATCTCAACTTCAAGAATTGGATTTTGAGGCATCTCATTCCTTCTTGTGATATTCCCCATCCTTTGGCAAGCATCACATTTTGTGATGAACTTGTGAGTGTCCTTGAACAATGTAGGCCACCATAGACCAGCTTGTAAGACCTTTTGGGCTGTCTTGAAAGTTGCAAAATGGCCTCCATAGGCAGAACCATGGCAATGTCCTAATACTCCTTCAACTTCATTCTCTGCTATGCACCTTCTAAACAATCCATCTGATCCCTTCTTGTATAAGTAAGGTTCATCCCAATAGTATCCATTGATGTCCTTGAGGAGTTTCTTCTTCCTATAGGAGTCCATATCTGCTGGGACTTCTTCACATACCTTGTAATTGACTATATCAGCATACCAAGGCAGATCTTCACTCTCAAGTGCCATCCACTCCTCCATCTCGTCCTGCTCGATCGGGCACCCAAACCTTGGCCGAGTGCTTGTTCGAGTGGGGAGCCGTGTTGACCCAATCAGCATCAGTTTCTCCTCAGGCATTGAATCATCAATTGGAATCTCCTCTTCTATCCTCATTCTAGACAAGTGATCAGCTACTCCATTCTCTATCCCCTTTTTATCAACTATTTCCATGTCAAACTCTTGGAGAAGCAAAATCCATCTCAACAACCTTGGTTTTGTATCCTTCTTTGAGTAGATGTGCCTCAAAGCAGCATGATCAGTGTACACAATCATCTTGGACCCTACTAAGTAGCTTCTGAACTTTTCAAAGGCAAATACCACTGCTAAGAGCTCTTTCTCTGTTGTTGAATATCTTCCTTGTGTTTCATCCAAGGTTCTACTTGCATAGTGAATCACATGCAGCTTCTTATCTTTTTTCTGATCTAGGACTGCTCCTACTGCAAAGTCTGAAGCATCACACATAATCTCAAATGGAAAATCCCAGTTTGGAGCTTGGACTATTGGAGCTGAAATCAAAGCAGCTTTGATCTCCTTGAAAGCCTTCAAGTATTCTTCATCAAAGTTGAACTCAGTCTCCTTACGTAGCAACCTTGTCAATGGCCTAGCTATCTTTGAGAAATCCTTGATGAATCTCCTATAAAACCCAGCATGCCCAAGAAAGTTTCTTATGTCCTTGACTGTTTTTGGTGGTTGGAGTTGAACCATGACTTCAATCTTGGCCTTATCAACCTCAATCCCCTTTTCTGAAATCTTATGACCAAGAACTATCCCTTCTTCAACCATGAAGTGACACTTTTCCCAGTTCAAAACAAGATTTGTCTCCTCACATCTCTTTAAAACCCTGCATAAATTAGCAAGACAAGAAGGAAAGGAGTCTCCATAGACAGAGAAATCATCCATAAAAACTTCCACAACATCCTCAATGAGATCAGAGAAGATAGACATCATGCATCTTTGAAAAGTTGTTGGAGCATTACATAATCCAAATGACATCCTTCTATAAGCAAAAGTACCATATGGACATGTGAATGTTGTCTTCTCTTGATCATTGGGATGAATAGGAATTTGGAAAAATCTAGAATATCCATCCAAGAAACAGTAGTGAGTGTGATTAGCTAATCTTTCCAACATTTGATCAATGAAAGGAAGAGGAAAATGATCTTTCCTAGTAGCTGAATTAAGCTTTCTATAGTCAATGCACATTCTATGCCCTGTAATGGTTCTAGTGGGAATTAATTCATCATGATCATTCTTTACCACAGTTATTCCTCCCTTTTTTGGGACACAATGAACTGGTGGAACCCAAGTACTATCAGAGATAGGATAGATTACACCAGCATCAAGCAACTTAAGGATCTCCTTTTTAACTACTTCTTTTAAGTTGGGGTTTAACCTTCTTTGAGGTTCAATACTAGAGTAGGATTCATTTTCAAGATGGATTCTATGCATGCAAAGACTAGGTGAAAGGCCTTGAATGTCATCCAAAGTATAACCAATTGCTTTCCTATACTTCCTTAGCTCTACAACTAGCAAATCAAGTTCATTTTCACTCAATTTAGCATTCACTATCACAGGATAAGTAGAGTTCTTACCTAGAAAAACGTACCTTAGCCCAGATGGGAGAGGTTTGAGCTCTACTTTTGGAGCCTTTTGTTCGGACCAATCATTTGTGTAGGACTTAGGGTTGCACTCGGTCGAGTAGCTTTGGCGCTCGGTCAAGTGTGTGCTCGAGTTGATGGTCGAGCTATCCAAAGTTGCTAATTGAACTGGCCAGACTTCCTCTATTTGTGTTGGTAATCCCTCAAAAACCTCTGGATGGTCTGATTCTCTACAGGAGTCCAATATCTTCTCATAAGCTTTGGTTTCTTGATGACTGAATCCTTCCTCCCCACTCTTGGTTAAAACAATTCTACGGTGATCTTGTTCTGCTAGTTCTTATATCAATTCCTCTGATAGTTTGTCCATCTCTTCAGTCCAAAAGACTTGCCCTCCAATGGTTGGTTTCTTCATAGCCTCCACAATGTCAAATGTCATCTTGAAGTCCTCTCCCAAGTTAAGATCAATCTTCCCTTGTCTCACATCAATTATTGCTCCTGCTGTAGCTAGGAAAGGTCTCCCTAGTATCAAAGGATCCTTTGGTTCTTCATCCATTTCCAAGACCACAAAATCTGTTGGGACTTCTACTTCTCCAACTCTAACTGGTAGATCCTCCAAAACACCATGTGGTAATCTTATTGATCTATCAGCCAAGATAAAGGATATATTGCATGGCTTATATTTTGTAAACCCTAGGCGCTTAGCAACTGATAGAGGCATTAGGCTTAATGAGGCTCACAAATCACATAGGCATCTGTTGAAAGTTATAGGGCCTATAGAGCAAGGTAGAGTAAAGGAACCAGAATCCCTTAGCTTTTGAGGATTCACTTGCGTTGTGATGATGGCACTGCACTCTTGGCTAAGAATCACCATCCCTTGAACTTCTTTGATCCTTTCCATCACAACATCTTTCAAGAATTTCTGGTAAGGAGGAATCATCACAACTTGTTTGCAACCAATGCCTTGTATTTTTTAACCATCTGCTTCTTAAATTTTCCTGGGAAAGGTAGTGGAGGCTTGTAAGGAGGAGGAATGAACCAGACTTCTTTTTCTTTGGAAGCAACTGGCTTAGTTTTTTCTTGAGAGGCTGCTCGATCGGGTGCTCGATCACACACTCGGTCGAGTGGGTGGTCGAGTGGTTGGTCGAGTTCGATGGCGTTTTCATTTTGAGTTTCTTCTTGTTGAAAACTCTCCCCTTCTTGATCACCACTGTCCTCAGTGTCTGGTAAAGCTCCCTCTCTTGTTGGTAGAACCCTTCCACTGCGTAGATTGATAGCATGAGCAGATTCTATAGAGTGCATAATGGCCTTGCCTTTGTTATTTGGGGCATTAGCTAGTTGAGTCTCCATAGTCACAATCCTGGAAGTAAGTGTGTCAAACTTGGCATGGAGTTCACTGTAAACATCTGAGATCCTCCTGTTCAACTCAGCAAATCTGTTTGTTGCCTCTATCTTTCCTTGTGTTTGCCCAATCAAAAACTGTTGCATCATTGCCCTTAAGTCTTGTTCTTGGCCTTGGTTAGTCTGAAACCCTGGTGGGGGACACAATGGAGGCTGGAACACTTGATGTTGTTGTTTGGGGATGTAGTTTTGTTGCTGTTGAGGCTGTTGAGGTGGATAGACTTGGTCTTGAGGGTTGGCCTACTCCTATAAGAGAGATAGTTGTTCTTGAAACCTCCTTGGTTGTAGCCTTTGAATCCTCCCTGGTTTTGCATGTAGCACAACTCAGCAAACTCAGTCTCCCCTTCTTGAACTGGAGCCTCTTCCTCACCAATGAAGTGAATAGACTTTTGTTGGCTAAGAAGGATCTTGTCAAGCTTCTCATTGACCATCTTCAAATCCCTCTTGTACTTGTCCTCTTGATCAGTTGATGATGACCTTATGGTTCTGTCATAGTCCTCATTATAGTTGCCATCTGATTGAGCAAGATTTTAAACCAACTCCCAGCCTTCTTTAACATTTTTGTTGAGGAAGTTTCCATTTGAGGCTGTGTCAAGAAGCATTCTGATCTTGGGAAGCACTCCTCTATACAAAGTACTTAAAATGGACTCATTGCTGAAGCCATGGTGAGGACACTGAGTCTGGAATCCTTTAAACCTTTCCCAAGCTTCACAAAAACTCTCATTATTCCGTTGAGCAAACCCAGAAATTTCATTTCTCAATCTAGCAGTTCTAGCATTGGAAAAGAATTTGGCCAAGAAAGCTTTTTTGCAAGCATCCCATGTGGTTATTGCTCCAGTAGGAAGAGTCTTCTCCCAAAGGTGAGCCTTATCTCCAAGTGAGAAGGGGAATAGCCTTAACTTGAATCCATCCTCACTGACTCCATTGATCTTAGTGAGACCATATATCCTATCAAATTCATCAAGGTGGTCCAGGGGATCTTCCATTGGCAACCCATGGAACTTGTTGGCTTGAATCATTGAGATCAATCCACTTTTGATCTCAAAGTTGTTGTTGGCAATAGTAGGAGGCCCAATACCAGCTCTCTGGTTATGTGTGTTTGGTGCATCTCCAGCACCAATGTTTCTTGCTCTTGGAGCTTGTTGATCTTGTTGATCCATTAGCACTTGTTGTTCTTGTTCCTGATAGATCCTTGTTTTCTGTTGTCTCAGGTCCCTTGGTGGTTTGTTGATGTGATCAAGGAGTCTCTGAAGATTGTGAGGACCCTTGGACCTTGTTTGCATCAACAGAGTCGAGGACAGACTCGGACATGCACTCGGTCGAGCACAGGCTTGAGTGGGTGGTCGAGTCGACTGGGAACTGATGTCTATTTGTATGCGGCTTCTAACTCGATCAGGTGCTCGAGCACACACTCGGTCGAGTGGTGGTCGAGTTGATGGTCGAGCTGGTACCTGAAACTAAATCACAGACAAGCAGAAGAAGAAAAAAGATCAGTAGTGAACAAGTTGATAAACGAACTTAATCTTAGACTTTTATGGATCCTAATTGTCACAAAAACACACTCAAATAGGCAACAGCGCCAAATTGAAACAAGTATTTTGGTGGTGGTTGGAGTGAGAATGATGAATGATGAATGTATGCAATGAATGGATGGATGGTAAGGTGTTTCAATTCCCCTTATGCAGTTGCAGTATAAGAGGTGTCAATCCAATCTGAGTGTTTGTGAACAGTCAAGATGTGCATAAAGATCTAATTTAAGCCAGATGTAAAGGATGTTTGTCACTAACAATCCTATGATGACAAATGTAAAATGCAGAAAGTAAAATATAAGAACTAAAAACTGAATGCAAATGAAACAGAATGATTGCACTAATGAAAAACTAGAACAGAAATAGAAACTATGATAATGAACTAATGCAAGACAATAATGAACATGACACTACATGAATGCAGCAGAAATGAAACAGGAATGAAACAAGACAATCACAAATCATAAATAGCAGAGTTCTGGGGAAGAACTCGAGCAAGCACTCGACCGAGTGTAGGTCGAGTAGATGGTCGAGCTGGACTAAACGCAGAAACAGAGCAATGAAATAAAAACAGAGTAATGCAAAGACGAATCAAAATACAAGCAAGCAACAGGATTTAACCTGTAAAATCAATAAGCAAGGAAGGACTTGAGGAGGGATTCATGGGCTGGACTAATGATTGAGGCTATCTAACTTGATCAACAAATCTCAAACAACATGAGCTAATCTCTAGACATATGTATCTAAGACAAGTTTCTCCCACTCTCATGGTCAAGAAACAATCAAACCTATGCATTTCTAGACTTGCTCTCACATAGTAAAGAATCTACACAAGCAGGCATTAAGCAATATGTCTCATACCAAACAAAACTTCTAATCTCTTAGCAAGCAAGATGGTAAGCTCTAGATCTAGCCTTATCTATGCCTCTTAAACATTGGTGTGATGCTAAGATGCTTGAAATCAGATCCTACCCTCTCAGATATAGGATCAGCATTAAGAACATCTACCCTAGAAGAGATCTACAACAATCAAGCTTGATCAAACCAAACAAACCTCATTCACAGCCCAGCCTAACCCATCCTCAAGATTCTAAGCAACTACTCACAAGAACACATGATGAACATCAAAATCATAAACCCAGAAAACATTGAAACTTGCATCATTAGAAAGATGAAACAAAGATCTACAATATTGGAGAAAGAATCAAACTCGAATTCTCAATATTAAGAAAGTTATGAAACAAACAATATTGAGGAATTTAGCTTTTCTCCTTAAGAACAAGTACAAAATCTAAAAATAAAAGAAAAGTGCAAAAGGAATAATCCCAAAAAGGGTAAAAACTAGGTTTAGAGAATATCTAAAAAGCTGGATACTTTTGTGGCTGCAGGTACAAGGCTTTATATAGGAGGGGAGTGGAAGCCCTAAAAATACTAAAAGACAAAATAGTCAACGGCTCGGTCAACTCGACCTGTGCTCGGTCGAGTGGCAGGTCGAGCTGGCTTCTCTCGTGTGTTCTCCACTCGGTCGAGTCCTCCTCAGCACACGGTCGAGTGTCTGGTCGAGTGTGCGGTCGAGTTGGACTCCAGACCTTGTTATTTCAGCCTTAACTCTCTTGCTTTCCCTTCATGTTTGCTTCCTTCTTCCTCAGCATTGCTTCCATGCTCCTTAAGCTTCAAAATCACCTGTTTATGCATGAAAAGATGCAAATGCAATGCAACTAAACTCTAATGCATGACTAGTCCTAAAGCTATGCAATAATAGTGAAAAAGGATAGCAAAAGATGCAAAAGGTGTGAATATACTAAGGGAAAACAGGGTAAAATATATGAACATCAATCATGTATTCCAGATTCTGTCAAACATAACCTCTGAAACTCCTCTTTGACACAATCTGAAGCAAAACATGACAACTGAATTAAACTATTCAATTTTCTAGCAAGATATTGTCACACTTATTCAACCACATTTACAATGTTCCAATTAAATTATTTAAGACGCAAAAAAGGAATAAAATAGGATAATACATAGACCAAGTCTGTCAATAAGGTATTCTGAAACTCTAATTTAACAACACAATTTGAAGCGACTAATAATTTACAAACAAGAATCTAAACTTAGTGGCAAGATGTTCCAATACTCAAAACTAAATCCACAAGTGTATGAACAGTCTCTCAACAATATAAAGCAGCAACATTGTTCACAACATTGTTCACAACACCAAACATATCCAATTCATAGTCACGAACTTTGAGCTCAACCTCATGAAACCACTCATTCTACAATTACCAAAATTTTCAAATTAAAGATTTTTTGAATCAGAAAACACTACAATCACTGGTTTCAAAACCGGAATTTCAAAATTACGGATCCGACTTCAGTAGAGAAGCAAATGTGAAATTAGCTAGATGTGTGAGTACCCTTTGCCTCCTTTGAGATCGAGATATGCGAGAGGCTTGAAGGTCATTTGAGCTTCGGAGAGGAAAGATAAGTGGTCATCTGCATGCATTGGAAAACATAAAAGACGTGGACGGAGTCGCCGGAGCCGCGCCACCTAAAATATTTCTGAAGGATGTGAATTTTTTGAAATCACAGTTTTTATTAAATTTATAATGCTAAACTAATCAAATTGGTTAATTTACATAATCCTAATATATCTGACTGGTTTAATGCATGGATTTAAGTATTATTTACCTACTGGCTACTAGAGTTACAGTTAACTTCAACAACGTCTCGATTAATAAATTTGACACTCAAAGGAACACATCACATTAATATATATAATATGCAGCACTTCAATTCACCAATTCCCTCTTGGGACTGGAAGCAAAGACGAAAGCAGCCAAAAACACGTCAAATCTTGAGGGAATCACGATCCATACAATGGATTATTGAAAACGTAATAGGAGTGTCCAAATAAGAATTGGAAGTTTGATACTGACATATTGTTCTGTAGTAGGAAACATTAGTTGTCTGTTAACAGTTCCGGACGAGATCTAAGATAAAGAAGAAAACAACCAATTTCAAGCCAGGTGCTATTTTCTATACCACTTTGTTTAATTTTAGTTTTGCCCCAATAGAGCCCAAGTGTAACACCCGCAAACCTATTATTGAGATTTTGGCGAGGGTGTCGATCGACACTAGTTGTAGCCAGTTTGGTCGGTTCGATTTTAATTGTCCGGTTTGCGTGGTTGGTTTAGGAAATCCCTAAAAATTGAGTTGTAAAAGGGGGAAAACGACCTAGGGTTGTGTTTTTGTGTTATTTGGCCGCTTTTAGAGAAAAACAAAGGAGAGAGTTGGTTCTTGAGCTTTTCAGAGAGATTGGTGAGATTCCTTGCTGTTCTTGGGAGATCTAAGGCTGGGAAGGTGCTAGAAGGTTGCTAGGAGTGAGGGAATTCGTTCTTATTGGTCAGAATCTTCTTGCAAGAGGTGAGTGCATGACCATGGCTAATCTAAGCCTTTGATTCCCTTGTTCTTGCTTGTTGTTGCTTGTTTGTGTGTTTTTCTTGCTGGGATTGTTTGATACAGGTTCCTACGGATGTATAAGGCTCGGGTTTCGAGTATTGGACGATTTGGTGGTGATTTGGGAGCGAGATTCGACTCTCGACTTCGCGCGGATCGCAGTTGCAGAGGGAGTGTCGATCGACACCACTTGGTGTCGGTCGACACCAGAAATTTGGGCATCGATCGACACTGTGGGGTAGTGTCGGTCGACACCGTTGAGCCAGTGTCGGTCGACACTAGGCTGGTGTCGGTCGACACTAGGCTGGTGTCGGTCGACACCTCCCTTCCAGCGAGACAATGTTTGATTTCCTGGTTTGTGTGTTTGTTTGTTGCTTGTTTGGAACTTTAGAATCATTGTTGCTTGTGTGTATAGCCCAGTAGATGGGAGGATTGCCTCACTCGGTGTTTATCAAATACTCATGCATCTCAATTTGTGTTTGTGGTGCAGGTAAGGGCAAAGTGTGATCGTGGAATCAAGGCAATGAAGAGGAGGATGTTCTAGGGACTCGATTGGATGTTGTCTGGCATTGCTAGGTTGCTAGAGTTGGGTCATTAGAAACATTGCTAGGTTGCTGGTTCCTTGTTTCTTGTTGTTTGGTATTTGGTTATTGCCTATGCTATGATATTGGATTGTTATTGAATTATTATTGGTTTATTTTGGATATTAGTTTTTGTTATTCCGCTGTTGATTGTGAATGTGGTTAGGTGGCTAGTGGATATGAGACCACTAGTTGTAGTTTATTTATATATATATTATTTATTATTAAAAAAAAAAAGGTCGGTCATTTTAGTTTGGTATCAGAGCCCTTACGGTTCTAGGTTTGGGTTCACTAGGCTTTGTGCTGTAGATGTTTGGGATTTGCATTCTTTGATTGATTATGTGAGTTAGTCAATTGTGTGTGGCATGGAGTCTTAGAACATCCTCGTCGAGCCTACAGTGTGATTCCACGGTGAGTTTGTGTTTTTGTGTTTTTGTGTTATGTTAAGATTGCTTGTTTGCCTCATTTCTTGGAAGTGTAGTGGTTAAAGGTGTTTGAGTTGTTGGTCATGGACGGGGACGTGGTCATGGTCGTCGTCATGGTCGGGGGGGTCCCGAGGCCAGCGAGGGTGTGGTCCAGTGGACCACGAGGAGGTACGTTAGAGGGTCGCAAGCGTATCAGGAGGGACCAGAGAGGGTTAGCCGGTGTGAATGCTGGGGGTACTGGAAACCCAGGTGTGGGGTTGCAGCAGGTGGAGCCCAGGATCGAGATGATCGCTTAGCGGATCTATTGGCGTGCTGTTGGAGCGGTTACCAAGAGGGGTACCAGTGCAGGCTCCAGTTGTACCGCATGTGGCGGGGTGCAGCCGAGGGCTGTGGATGTTGAGGAGTTCAATCTTATGTTAAGAGGATGAGCAATTTTAGATGACCGGTATGAGATTATTCTCAAGAGATATCAAGCCTAGAGAGGCGGATAGGTGGACATATGCAGTTGGAGAAAATATTTCTCTGCTTGGTGGTTAATCCAGTTGGATGTTATAAGTTAAGTGGGCAGGTGTAACATTGCAATGTTATACTCGGACCACAGGAGGTACTTGTGTCGAGAGATGTTTATAGTCGTTAAGGATTGTTGCTCCTGAGGGGATGGTGATTCCCCAGAATACCGATAGCTCGAGGGGCTGAGGGCTCCGAGAGTGGCAGAGGGGATGTAGTTCTCCTGAGGGGATGAGTAGTTCCCCCTGATACCGAGACCTTGAGGATTGTGTTCCAAGAGTGAGACGGTATAACTCGAAGACGCTGGTCTGAGAATGAGATCGGTATGGCTCGAAGGTTTCGACCTAGGGGTGGTGGATTTGGGAGCAAGCAATACCTAGGATGTGAGTATAAACAACCCGATTGAATGTAGACCTCGAGAGATTGACGGTGGTTTAATCTCGAGTTTTAGATGTGTTGACCAATGGGTCAGGGTTTTATGAACCAGCGCGGTTATTAATGTTTGGCTGTTTCGCCAGGATTGTGAGGCCGGTGGTGCTGGAGTCCCGAGAAGGGGAGTTACAGCAGATCTGAGCCCGGAAAGGCATGTTTGCCAGATACATAAGTTCACGAGAAGCCTTCATGGCAGGATAATCTAACCGTTGCGATGATGTTGGATTACGTTCATTGGAGATGGAAAGGGTTGCAAGATTCAAGGTTTTGGTAAGCTTGCTGAGGGAGACAAGGCAAGAGGGTTGAGTTGGCGGCTTGGAAAGCATTTGACGCGGTGAATCAGAATGTGCGAACGTATGGTACTTGTTTGTTTTATTACGTTTGTATTGATGATTTGTTGTTGGAGAATTGCTAAGCGAAAAGCTAACTTTGTAATAAGCTATCTTGTGGAAGTATCCCTAAGAAACAAGTTACTAGAGGTTCTTCGATGGACAAGAGATGTTGATATCCGAGTGGTGGTGAGTTGTTGTGGGCTTACTTGATTATTTGTCTAGTAGAGCTGGAGACGCAGCTAGAGGATTGGTTGAGCAGGGGACTCTTTTGTCTTAACACTTCACTGTGGGGAGCGTCGGTGTTCGTCAAGAAGAAAGACGAGGTATGGGTTTATGAGTTTCTGGCGATGTCGTTCGGGTGGACTAACGCTCCAGCAGCGTTTATGAGGTTGATGAACGGCGTGTTTCAGGAGTTTCTGGACGTGTTTGTCATCATTTTCATCGACGCTATCCTGGTATTTTCTAAAGAGTCCTAAAGAGCATGCAGTGCATTTGAGAGTAGTCTGGAGAAGCTGCGGGAGCAGAAGTTGTTGCGAAGTTGAGCAAGTGTAGGTTTTGGCAGCATGAGATGGGTTTCTGGATCACATTGTTTATGCAGAGGGAATTTCTGTAGATCTGGAGAAGATTCAGGCTATCAGATATTGGCCTAGACCGCAGAATGCCATAGAGATCAGGAGTTTTCTTGGGTTGGCAGGTTACTACAGGAGAGTTGTGCAGGGTTTTGTAAGCAAGGCACGTCCAATGACTAAGTTGATAGGGAAGGATGTTTCTTTTGTTTGGTCACAGGAGTGAGTGGAGGGTTTTGCAAGCCTGAAGTAGATGTTAACTACTAAGCCAGTGTTGGCTTTGCCTGAGCAAGAGATGGAGTCTCTGGCAGGAGAGATCAGTGTGTTGGGGTTGTGTGCTGTTTCACAGGAACTGTTGGGTTTGGAAGCAGTTGATAGAGCAGATCTTTTGAGTAGGGTGTGGTTGGCTCAGGAGAAAGATTTGGGGCTTGTGAATGCCTCTAAGGTTGTGGATACAGAGTATCAGGTCTCAGCTAATGGTACTATTTTGGTGCATGGGCGGATTTGTGTGCCCAAGGATGAGGCGTTGAGGCAAGAGATCCTAAGTGAGGCCCATTCGAGCAAGTTTTCTGTTCATCCAGGAGCGACTAAGATGTAATGTGACCTCAAGAGGTACTATCACTGGGTCGGGATGAAGAAGGATGTGGCTAGTTGGGTCTCAAGGTGCAATGTGTGTCAGCTAGTGAAGGCTGAGCATCAGGTTCCTGGCGGGTTGCTGAAAAGTCTTCCCATTCCAGAGTAGAAGTGGGATATGATCACGATGGATTTGTGGTAGGATTGCCAGTGTCACGGACCTTTGATGCGATTTGGGTCATTATGGACCGGTTGACTAAGTCGGCACATTTTCTGGCTATCAAGAAGACTGATGGACCAGCGGTCTTAGCTAAGAAATTTGTGAAGGAGGTAGTCAGGTTGCATAGGGTGCCAGCGAGTATTCTGTCTGATAGGGATTCCAAGTTCACTTCGGTGTTCTGGAGGGCATTCCAGGCAGAGATGGGCACTAAGGTGCATATGAGTACAACTTATTATCCACAGACAGATGGTTAGTCAGAGAGGACGATCCAGACGTTGGAGGATTTGCTGAGGATGTGTGTGTTGGATTGGGGTGACCATTGGGTGGACCACTTGTGTTTGGCAGAGTTTGCCTATAACAATAGTTATCAAGCACGTATTGGGATGGCTCCTTATGAGGCTTTGTATGGGAGGCCGTGTCGTACACCATTGTGTTGGACTCAGGTGGGGGAGAGGAGCATATATGGTGCAAGTTTTGTTCAGGAGACCTTAGAGAAAATTCGGGTTCTCAAGCTGAACATGAAGGAAGCCCATGATAGGCAGAGGAGTTATGCTGATAAGAAGAGGAAAGAAGTTGAGTTTCAGGTGGGAGACAGAGTGTACCTCAAGATGACCATGTTGCGGGGTCCGAACAGGTCATTGACTGAGACTAAGTTGAGTCCGAGGTATATGGGTCCGTTCAGAGTGACTGAGCGAGTTGGACCAGTGGCTTATAGACTGGAGTTACCTGAGGTTATGCATGCATTCCACAAGGTTTTCCATGTTTCTATGTTGCGGAGGTGTCTCCGCGAGGATGATCAGTTGTTGGCTAAGATTCTTGAAGATCTTCAGCCTAACATGACTTTGGAGGCGAGACCAGTGAGGGTTCTCGAGAGTAGGATTAAGGAACTTCGGAAGAAGAAGGTTCCTTTGATGAGAGTCCTTTGGGACTGTGATGGTGTTGAGGAGCCGACTTGGGAGCCTGAGGCGAGGATGAAGGCAAGGTTTAAGAAGTGGTATGAGAAGCAAGCCGCAACTTGAACTTGTCTAGCCTGGTCCCATCTGTAATCCGTGGCTGGAGCGGTAATGGAGTATTCCAGCCCATCTCTCTTGTTACTCGGTCGCTTGGGGTGGTTAGTTGTGCGATTCAGTAACAAGATGAGGTGGTGCTCAGGGTACAAAGTTTCCGTGAGGCGGGTTTTTGGAGGAAAGTTTCATGAAATAGAAGTTTCCAAAAGTGAAAGGTTTCCAAAAATAGAAAGTGCTAAATATGGAAAGTTTTACGGGAGTTGGAATTTGTCCATTTTAGCGGTGGAGAGCCTTGAAGGGGTTTGTGTGTGGCCTTAGTGGCAGACTTTCGAGTCAATGTGCATGTGTGTGGCGGTCTTTTTAGACATTGTGTGGCCTTTGTGGCGGGCTGTTTAGCCGTGTGTGGCCTTTGTGGCGGGCTGTTTAGCCAATTGTGTGGCCGTTGTGGCGGGCTGTTTAGCCAGAGTGCCTGTTTAGGCGGTCCTTCGGGGCAGATGGTCTTTGTGACTGTCCTTCGGGACAGATGGTCTTTGGGACGGTCCTTCGGGACAGATGGTCTTTGTGACGGGCTGTTTAGCCAGAGTGTCTTTGTGACGGTCCTCTTTAGGACATTTGTTTGGCCTTGGTGGCGGTCCTCTTTAGGACATTTTGTTTGGCCTTGGTGGCGGTCCTCTTTAGGACATATTGTTTGGCCTTTGTGGCGGCCCTTGTGGCATGTATATGATCCTTGTGTGGTCATGAGGTATTCCAGTGAGGGTATATGTGGTTGGTAGGACATTGAGATGTTTTGGTCGGTTCGATTTTAATTGTCCGGTTTGCGTGGTTGGTTTAGGAAATCCCTAAAAATCGAGTTGTAAAAGGGGGAAAACGACCTAGGATCGTGTTTTTGTGTTATTTGGCCGCTTTTAGAGAAAAACAAAGGAGAGAGTTGGTTCTTGAGCTTTTCAGAGAGATTGGTGAGATTCCTTGCTGTTCTAGGGAGATCTAAGGCTGGAAAGGTGCTAGAAGCTTGCTAGGAGTGAGGGAATTCATTCTTATTGGTCAGAATCTTCTTGCAAGAGGTGAGGGCATGACCATGGCTAATCTAAGCCTTTGATTCCCTTGTTCTTGATTGTTGTTGCTTGTTTATGTGTTTTTCTTGCTGGGATTGGTTGATACAGGTTCCTACGGATGTATAAGGCTTGGGTTTCGAGTATTGGACGATTTGGTGGTGATTTGGGAGCGAGATTCGACTCTCGACTTCGCGCGGATCGCAGTTGCAGAGGGAGTGTCGATCGACACCAGCAATTTGGGCTCGATCGACACTGTGGGGTAGTGTCGGTCGACACCGTTGAGCCAGTGTCGGTCGACACTAGGCTGGTGTCGGTCGACACTAGGCTGGTGTCGGTCGACACCTCCTTTCCAGCGAGACGATGTTTGATTTCCTGGTTTGTGTGTTTGGTTGTTGCTTGTTTGGAACTTTGGAATCATTGTTGCTTGTGTGTACAGCCCAGTAGATGGGAGGATTGCCTCTCTGAGTGTTTATCAAATACTCATGCATCTCAATTTGTGTTTGTGGTGCAGGTAAGGGCAAAGTGTGATCGTGGAATCAAGGCAATGAAGAGGAGGATGTTCTAGGGACTCGATTGGATGTTGTCTGGCATTGCTAGGTTGCTAGAGTTGGGTCATTAGAAACATTGCTAGGTTGCTGGTTTCTTGTTTCTTGTTGTTTGGTATTTGGTTATTGCCTATGCTATGATATTGTATTGTTATTGAATTATTATTGGTTTATAATTGGATATTGGTTTTTGTTATTCCGCTGTTGATTGTGAATGTGGTTAGGTGGCTAGTGGGTATGAGACCACTAGTTGTAGTTTATATATATATATATGTATATATATATTATTTATTATTATTTTTTATAAAAAAAGGTCGGTCGTTTCACCAAGGCTTGCAAGGAATAAGAGATCAATTGTTTTCAAACATAATTACCACCGTATCCACCCAAATCTTACTCAATAATAAATAATAAATTATAAATACACCAACTCTCACTCACTCACTCACTCACTCGCTCGCTCACTTACTATGTATAATTATAACAAACATTACTCCAACAAAATCATTACAATATCATGGTCTCTAAAAACATTGTGTAGTGTAGTGTAGTGTAGTGCCCATGTTTTCATTGGTTGTTACAGTAACAACTATATTATGTACTGAAATGATATATATTTAACAAATCAATTAGAAAATTTCTAAAATAAAATAAACAGTTAAAATATATATATCCAACCCTTATCCCAACCGATAGAAATTACATTTAAAACCATATCCAAATAACACAATCACTAAACCATTCACAAACAATCCTCACACAATTAATTAAATGCCAAACCAAAATAAATTTAGGACAGATTACAATAACGTATCGGATAATGCAATAAACAATCCAAAAAACGTATGACAAAATATTAAAATATGCAGCATTAACGTCTACAGCCACGCATCAACTTATACTATACAAACAAATTTTTTTAAATAAAACTAAACCTAAACACAACCGATTTTTGTAAGCAAACCCAATCTCAGAGAAATTTTAAACTAAATTATTCAATAGATTATACTTAATCCAAAAAAACCATTTAAAACTGAAAAACACTAATAAATAACAAACAAACCAAACCAAAGAGCCCAAGAAAAAAAAAACCAAATTTACATAAAAATAAACAATAAACTAAACAATCTTAAATACAACTAACCAATTAACACACACGGTCAACAAACTAACCAGGAAAGCACCAATTATCCACCACCGATGCGAAGCCAAGACAAAACCTTCCCAAAGGTGCCAAAAAAATTAAAATTTTCCATATCGACACAATGAATGCTTTAAAAGATGAACGCCCATCAAAATAAGATCTACAAGCCTACTACTATCCTTTAGATCGAACTATTGATACACACCATTCCGTCTAACAACCGGTACACGACAAAGATGAAAAAACACAACTACAAGACACGGGCTATTTCCCAAAAGGACAAATACATCCTCAAATCAATAAAACCCAATCTAGACTCAAAACACCACTACCTTTAAAGGCTTAAACGGATATTTGGACCCAATCAATGTAAGAAAAACCCTAAAACCCTATCAATATATATATAAACACCCAGATGTAAGTAAATTAAAACCCTAAAAACCTTATAAAATATTACTAACTTACAAACTTTGTAACACAATCACAAACAAAACGATACAAATAACAGGAAAAAAAACAATGCAAAAAAACAATTACATCCAGAAATGAACTTATACATCATAATCTACATATATGCAATTTAAATAACTGAAAAACAAAACTAAAATTTAAAATAAACATAACTAATATAAAATAAAAATGTAAAACTACATAGTAGATTGTACTTAATGCAAGAAAAACAAGCAAGAAAGCCAAAATGACCATTTTTCAAAAATAAACAAAACCACCAAAAAAATAGTAACCAAGATATAAATTGAAAATAACAAAACACTTTATAAATATCCACCAAAAAAACACATATCACACCCTAATCAAATTCCTGCACTAAGCACGGGCCAAATACTAGACAATGACAAAATGAAAAATAATAATACATTAATCATTATTAACAACTACAGCAAAACAACAACTTTAAGTACACAATGTTAACTTCTCATCATAATTATTTAAAAAAACATAATGTTAACTTCTCATCATAATTATTTAAAAAAACATCTAAAAAACACAGACGATAATCTCAAATTTTGAAAAGTAAAAAACACACTTAATTATACTTACAGCCAAACTTATTTTTTAAAAAAATATATCTAACAAACAACATTAGCACCCAAATCAAATACAAAAACAGACATAAAGATGAATTTACATAACCAAAAATAATATACACAAAAAACTCGAAATACACCTTCATCTAACTCCCGCATGTAGTGCGGGTCAATTGCTAGTGTATTATATAGAGTATATGATATTTTCATGGTTAGAGTGGCTAGACAGTGAATTATAATATTTTGTTGGTCCTTCCTGCCAATTTCCCATTATTTTAAGGCTCTTTATGTTTATTGTAACAACTTGCCATAGCTCAGCTATCCTGCTGACAATATGGTGATGTGTTTGCGGTTGTTTGTTATTGACTACATCAAAAACCTATTTGGAACCGTTAAGTACGTTATATAATAACCTTAGTCAGTCACCGTCAAATATACATCTAATTGAAAATACATGTGAAGATGCAAACATATGTTACCATCGCTGTCTTAGGTGCAAGTAGGCCACGAAGTATTACAAGCAAAACATTGAAGAACCAAAATATGGAAATAAATCATGGCAGTTAATGTATGAACCGATAAGGAAGATTACAAGAGCTAGAAGCTTAGAGAAAAGTCTAGAAGCTTGAAGTTTGTAAAGAAACAAAGAGAAGCTTGAAAAAAGGAAATTTAGAAAAGATAGACATTTTTTTTTTTTTATCAAAGAACAAGAAATTTGTCAATTCCTGTTAGTATTAGAATAGGAAAAAAGTCTGTTGTATGGCACACCCTGTTTATTATAAATAGGGGACCTTGGCTTCAAGGAAGAGGCAGATATTTAATGTGTAAAAAATCCTAGCAATTGAATCTCAAGCTTAAGAAAAATAGCTTAGATATTCAAAGAGGGCTGAGGGGTTTTGAGAGAGGTTCTTGATCAAGTTTGTGATATAAGAACTTGAGTTTGAGAGATAGAATATATAGTTTTTAAAAAGAATTGTAAACGTATTTTCTATTAATTGAAAAGTTTTTTGGGAAAACTCCTGTGTTAATTGTTGATTTAGTTTCTGTACAAATAGCTCTTACACTTTCAATTGGTAACAGAGCAGTCATATGTGAGGATTTCATACAGGTGAGATCCTGTGGAGAAGATGGAGAGCTATGGAGATCTTGTCAACAATAATAAGGTTATCCTAGATGATGGAAACTATGGTTTTGGAAATCAAGAATTAAATCCATTATAGGAGGAATCGATCGTCTCGTTTGGAAGTCTGTACTTGAGAAGTAGGAAGAACCAACAAATAAAGATGAAGCTGGGAAGAGAATACCCAAACCAGAGACCGATTGGACAGATGAGGAACAAAAAAAATTAAAATATAATGCTAGAGCTCTCACCGCTATATACTGTAGAGTTGGGAGAAAAAAATTCGATTTGATTCAAGGTTGTGAAACTGCAAAAGAAGCATGGGATATCTTACAGACTCATTACGAAGGAACAACTAAAGTTCAAAGCTCAAGGAAGGATATGCTGGCTTAAAATTTTAAAAACTTAAAGATGGAAGAGCATGAATTGATCTAGATTTCAGTTCTAAATTGAGTTCTTTGGCACAAGAGACTCTAACACTTGGAAAGAAGTAAAAAGATCAAAAATTGGTTAAAAAATTCTTGAGATGCTTGCCACAGAGATTCATGGCCTATAAAACTGCTTTGAATTTGTCTCATAACACCAATAACCTCAGTTTTGGAGAAGTAGTTGGGATGTTGCAAGCACACGAGATGGAACTCGGAGGAATTAAAAAACGAAAAGGTGTAGCACTAACATCATGCGAAAGCAACGATCCAATAGATGAAGGAGAAGATCATGTGAGTCTACTTGTTCGTAGATTTGATCGTGTTTTAAGAAAAGTGGAGCAAGGTCAATGTTGAGTATGGAGGAAGGTTCAGATGAGATTAGCGAAGATGAAGAAGAAATTTTAAACTTTATTGCCTTGGTGGGTACAAAGTTTGTGGATGGAGTAGAAGCCTATGATTATGAATCTGACGAAGAAATAGAAATTGATTTTGTTAAAAGTTACAAGGAGGTTCGAGAGATGCTCATTAAAATTAGTTGAGAAAATCAAGATATAATCAAAGAAAAATCACGTCTTGATGCGCGTGTTGCACAACTAAAGAACGAGTTGGAAGATGAGAAGAAGATCAGCACTGAGAGTCTGAGCTTAATGAAAGAATAACTGACTTTATCCTTAAAAGCAAACAATTTGGAAAAAAAATTATGCTCTGAAAGGATGACAATAGTCAATTAACAAGCAGAGTTGGATCAGCATTATCGGAAGACTCGTATGTTTGCAGGAACCAAACAACTTGATAAAATTCTGAGTTATGGAAGAATAAAGAAGTCTAACAAAGGGTTAGGATATACTGGAAGAGATGGATCCAACTTAGGTCATGTTAAGTTCGTATCTGGTGGATTATCTCATCAAGATCAAGACATTAAATCAAGTAGTCCGATGAGAAAAACAGAGTGTTATTTCTGTAGAAGAGATAGACATATAAGAGATTTCTGCTACAAGTTTCAAGATAAAATAAAAAAACTCAAGCATCTGGGGAAGTTCTTTTGGAATGGATATCAGAATCAGATCTGGGTAAAGAAGTCTGATTTATATCAAACTACATCAAGAATTCAATCAGAAGCTGGATTCAGATGTAGTATGGCGTTTGTAACTGAGGAGCAAGTGGATACTGGTCAATGGTATTTTGACAGCGGATGCTCACGTCATATGACTGGTATGCGTGACAATCTGCAGGATGTTAAAAAAATTAGAGGAAAGGTGGCCTTCGGCGATGGAGGATGCAAAACTATACAAGCTAAAGGGAGAACTAGTAGTGTAGAACTTCCACAATTAATGAACGTTTATCTAGCTCAAAGTTTAATAGCTAATTTGATAAGCGTTAGTCAGCTGTGTGATGAAGGACTGGAAGTTACTTTCACTAAAATTGATTGCAAAGCTACCAATGAAATTGATGATGTTATTCTAAGAGGAAGAAGATCTGGAAGTAATTGTTATATGTGGGTGAACAATACAAAATTTTGTTTTTCAGCACGAGATGAGCTTAGTTTGAATTTATGGCATCAACATCTTGAGCATATGAACACAAGAAACTTAACCACTCTTGTCAACAAAGAGATTGTGAGAGGAATACCGAAAATCAAAGGAGAAGACAAGATGATGTGTGGTCCATGTAATAAGGGAAAAAGGTAAAAATTCAACACAAGAAAGTTCCAGATGTTCAGTCAAAAGTAGCATTAGACTTGGTGCATATGGATTTGATGGGACCTATGCAAGTTAAAAGCTTGGCTGGGAAGAGATATGTTTTTGTATTAGGGGATGACTTTTCAAGATACACATGGGTCAGGTTTCTTCGTGATAAATCTGATACAACAGACAGTTTCAGAATCTGGGCATTGCAATTAATAAATGAGAGAGGAGGAATCAAGAGAATAAGAAATGATCATGGTAGAGAATTTCAGAATGAGACTATGAAAGTATTTTGTGGAGATCATAGAATTTCTCATCAGTTTTCAGCAGCTAGAACTCCACAACAAAATGGGGGTGGTGAAGAGGAAAAACAGGACACTTCAAGAGGCTAGAGAAATTATACATGGAAACCAAGTTCTAGAAAGATTTTGGACTGAAGCACTAAACACAAGCCTGCTACATTATAAATAGAGCTTATGTTAGAAGAGACTCAATGAAGACTCCTTATGAGATGTGGAAGGGGAAGACACCAAATCTAAGCTATTTTCATGTGTTTGGATGCAAGTGTTACATCCTCAATGATAAAGATTATCTTGGAAAGTTTGATTCTAAAAGTGATGAAGGAATATTTTTGGGATATTCAGAAAGTAGTACAACTTTCAGAATTTACAACAAGAGGACATGTACAATTATGGAATCGATTAATATGGTGTTTGATGATAATTCTCTTAGTAGATGGAGTGAAGAAAACTCTAAGAGTGATACAGAACAAGATGATTTGAGTGTAACAGAAAAAAAACAAACTTTTGCTAAGAAAATAAAATCAGACCAGAATGTTGTTCAGGAAGTATTACAACAAGTTCATCGAAATCATTCAGCTGCAGATATTATTGGAGATATAAATGATGGAATGAAGACCAGAGGTATACAAATTAATTTCAAGAAAATGGCCAGTAATACGGCTGTGTGGGAAACAGTCCAATGTGAATGTTTTGTGACCTTAATTGAGCCAAGAAATCATGCTGAGGCTCTTGATGATAATTTCTGGATTATAGCCATGGAAGAAGAGCTTGAGCTATTTGTGAGACACAATGTATGGGAGTTAGTTCCATGACCCGAAGGAGTTAATGTTATAGGAACAAAATAGATATTTAAAAATAAATCTCATGAACATGGTGTTGTAGTAAGAAATAAGGCAAGGTTGGTGGCTCAAGGATATACTCAGATCAAAGGTGTTGATTTTGAAGAGACATTTGCACCAGTAGCAAGGTTGGAATCCATTATATTGTTTCTTGGGATGTCTTGCATACTAAACTTCAAAGTGTATCAAATGGATGTAAAAAGTGCATTCTTGAATGAGATTTTGAAAGAAGAAATTTATGTGGAACAAACTAAAGGCTTTGAAGACCTGGTTCATTCTGAGTATGTCTACAGGTTGGATAAAGCTCTTTATGGACTTAAACAAGCTCCTAGAGCATGGTATGAACGCTTGACAAATTTTCTGATTGAGCGGGATACATAAGAGGGAGTGTTGCCAAAACACTCATTGTGTTAGAGAAAAAAGAGGAGATTATTGATAACATCATTATTTTACCCATTTTAGCTATAGTTTTAGTATGCATTTAGGATGAGTTTGACATGATTGCAAGACTTTAATGTCTATTATCAAGTATTTTAGGTTTCAAGAAGGTTTTACAGGTTTTATAGCAAAAAGGACCAAAAGACAAGGAAAATACGTTTCAGGACAGATTCAGAGCTTTACAGTACGGGATACTTTGAAGGACTTCCAAAACTCAAATTTAAACGAGCTTGGTGTCTATGGAAATCTGGAAGAGTCATCTTTCTGCTCGAAGTGGAATCAATTCAATCCGTTCATTCACCAGGAAATTATGTCCGAATTACCAAGACGTGTTATAAACCGACGTAAGGAGAACCAACAAGCCAAGTGGATTTTAATGACGGCCCGATTAGCAACCATCACGGTGGCCCGGCCCGGAGGAGTCATCACGTTCTAGAAGTTTCCTACGCCGCCCCTTGCCATGCACTTAACAAGAGAAGATGTTTCTACCCTTACAAAACCCTAAACCTAGACAAAACCCTACAATCTTCTAAACCTAGGGTTTAGGGTGTGCCTCAAAAAAGTGTGCCTTAAAAGTGCCTCAAAGCAGCCCCTAAGAGCCGTCAACCAGAAGAACAGCCACTACCAGACCTCTCTCTCGTCCATCTCTTGAAGCCTTGAAGTTCACCAAACTCTTTAGTTTTCTATTTACTTTGTTCTTGTTTCTAAAGGAGAAGATCCTACAACTTTGTTTGACAACCATTGAAGTAATATCTAAATCTCTTTTCTCTATTTATTATTTTATGTTTATGAATTACTTAAACCTTGATTTGATGATTCCCTTAAACATGCTAGAGTAATTTTCAAGTTGGGTTTAAAGGGATAATCAAAAGGGGGAGATGATCTTAGTTTAGGTGGTAATTTTTAGGGTTGTTAGATTTAAATTCTAGTTTATTATATGCTTTAATTCTAAGTCTTTGCTTAATGCTTTAAGTTAGCCTCATGAACTAACTATGATCTAAAGTGTGTATGCTTTGCCAAAAACTTGCATGTGTGCTTGACCTAGCTTAGATGTGTGAGGAGTCATAGGAAGCACATACCCCTTACCTATGGAATCTCATGGATTAGAATCGAACCTGTTTAAAATGCTTTGATCTATGCGTCATTTCCTGCGATAGTTGAGTCTCGGAGTATAGTGATCTTAGACGGTTAGCTTGTGAACTATAAGTTAACGGTTCATTCGTGTTTCGTAGTCCGAGTTTTAGATAAAAAAAAACTAACCCTAAACTTTCCTAGATAGATAGATCATTGATCCCCTACGATTCCCCTTGATGCCCAACGATTGTTTTATTTATTTTACTTGCTTTTTATTTACATTTATTTCTTACTTACGACTGTAACAACCAAAACCCCCATTTTATTGAGTTCTAGCCTTACTTACTTCCGACGGATTCTGTTAAACAACAACACTCTCTATGTGGGATCGATCCTTAAATACTACTACTGATTAGTTGTGCGCTTGCAGCTGTTGTGTGGTCTTTTTAAGGTAAAAGATTGAAGTGAAATTATGGTTGTTCATATTTATGTAGATGATATTATTTTTGGGAGCACTTCACAGTTTATGGTGGATCAATTTGTGGAAAGCATGACTAAAGAGTTTGAGATGAGTTTGGTTGGAGAGCTAAAATACTTTCTGGGTTTGCAAGTTACACAATCAAATGATGGAATATTCATATCTCATAGTACGTATGCAAAGCAACTCCTTAAAAAAATTCCAGTTTGACAAATGAAAAGAAGCAAGAACACCAATGAATACATCGGTGAAATTAACAAAAGATGAAAACGGGAAAGATGTGGATGCAAAGCTTTACAGAAACATGATTGGTAGTTTATTATATCTTACAGCTACAAGACCAGATTTATGTCTGAGTGTGGCTATGTGTGAAAGATATCAAGCTAAGCCTAAGCAATCACATCTAGAAGGGGTTAAGATAATTCTGAAGTATGTCAAAGGAATTACAAATCTTGAAGTATTTGCAGGTTTTTGTGATGTAGACTGGGCAGGATGTGCAGATGATAGGAAAAGCTCAAGTGGAGGATGTTTTTTTCTTGGAAACAACTTAGTTTCATGGTTGAGTAAAAATCAAAATTTGGTGTCTTTGTCCACAGCAGAAGCAAAATATATTGCTTTGGGAAGTTGCAGCACACAACTCTTATGGATGAAACAAATGGCAGCTGATTATGGAATGAATTCTGGAGAATTGCATGTTTATTGTGACAGCAAAAGTGCCATAGATATCTCTAAAAATCCAGTACAACACTCAAGAACCAAGCATATAGATATTCGACATCATTTTATAAGGGATCATGTGGAAGGTAAACAGGTTTTGATTGATCATGTTGTTACAAAATCACAACTAGCTGATTTTATCAACAAAGCCGCTGGATTTCAATCGATTTGTTGCTCTATGGAATGCTATTGGTATTTATGAAGTATGAGTTGTGTTAGTCAGGATGATGTACATAAGTTCGAAGAAGAAAAGGGGATTATTGTTTTGTTCGGGATGGATCGTAATTCTAGTGAGCTTAAGTCAATAATATAAAGGGCTTATAAAATTAAGAAATTGTAGTTTGGGTTTAGACTAAACCGTTTAGTATTAGGTTTTTTTAATCAAACGGGCTGGACTTCTTTTGATAAAAGAGTTTTGTGGTTTGTTTTATTTGGGGGTTGTTTATACAAAAAGGAGAAGGGATCTTGAGGGTTGTCGAGAATCAAAAGAGAAAAAAGGAAGAACTTATGAATTATTGAACATGGTGAGAGCTACACATCAAAGGACCTATTGGAGGAAGAAGGGTTACACGTGAATCTTGTTTGGATGGAGATGAGAGTCGGCCACAGCTTGTTGATGATGTGAGTGACACCGAGGTTGGGATGAGTCTAGTTCCATATGGAGGTGGCAAAGGATCTATCGATATGGCTAATGAAGATGAAAAAGGGTGTAGATCTGATGAGACCGAGAAATCAATTGAAGAAGCAACAAAATCTGAAGCATCTTCAAAAGGAAAAAAATGTCAAATCCGAAGAAAGCAAAGGAGACAAGGGAGAAAGCGAAAAAGAAATTTCATCTTCTAATGATGAAATCGATTCAACTGAAGTCACTGTTAAAAAGCAGATGGATAGAGCTGCTCGCAAAAAGAGGGTTTATAAGCAGTTGGGTTTATCTCCTTCTAAGAAGCAACAAAAACAAGATGAAGGGCTCAGGGCAAAATCTCCAGTTTGGTCTAAGTATTTCTTCTCAGCCGAAGCAAAAAAAATGTACAAATCTTTTTTCTCTAGAGACTTCATAGAAGAACGAGTGGTTGATTTTGAACAGAAAGATGAATGGAGTTATTTGGCATTGATTAATAATGGTAATCTAGAAGCAACTGTGTCAGGCTTAGCGAGTTATGTGAAGGAGATTGTGTGTGAATTTTATGCACATACCTAGCAAGAAAACTGACAAGGGAGTCCAAGTGTTCGTCAGAGAACATATGTATGATTTTTCTCCTTCGGCTATCAACAATTATCTGAAATTCGCTCCTCTAACAAACGACGAAGTCAAAGCTGATGCAGATGCTGATTGTGTTAGTTTAGAGAATATTGTTGACATCTTGAGTGAAGAGAATAAGCTTGGTTAGGGAAAGCTTAATACCAAAAATTTATCTGCAAGAGTTGGAGCTTTGTTTCGTATTGCTTCTTCTAACTGGTTTCCTACTACTAATCGGAGTTATATCTTAGAACAAAGAGCTCAGTTGATTTATAAAATGTTTCATGGTATTTGGATTGACGTTGGTAAGTTGGTGTTTGAGCAAGTGATGGAGCTTTGTTCGTTTCAGAGGAATGAGTCACAAGGCATTGTGTTTCCTCGGATTATCTTTGGTCTTCTTGAGCATCAAAATAAAGTTAGAATTTTCAAGGAAGTAAAACACATTCCTCCAGTATGCTACAAGAAGGATAAGAGAATTGGTGAAGCCTACAATGCGTGGTTCAAAAAGAAGCATCCCAAACCGGCAAAAAATATTTTTTTATAATCACCGAATGTATCTCAAGATGAGTCGGATCAAGATGTTGAAGTTTTGCAGCTTGGGAGCATTCGAATTCCACAAATTGGACAAGAGGATCAAGCAGCTACTTATGAGGCTCTTGTGGACGTTGCCCAGGCTCTTCAGACTATCATAGATGTTGTTCATCACCTGATTCAAAATCATCCCTTGTCAAAGATGATTTCAGCTCTGTTTTTAACATATGTGTTCTCAAGCTGGGGGAGATGGTGTGAGTTTCCGGGGAAGTTTGTCTTTTTTATTGGAAGCTTCGGTTGTAGGTTTTTGGGGGAGCTGAGTGTTTTTAAAACACAAGTCTTTTGTTGTATTTTCAACATGAAAAATTTAAGCGGCTTTATTGGATGTTCTTGCTTAGTGAAGATTTTATGGTTATGGAAGCTATTTCATCTGCTTTAATGTTTGTTGTGAATGTATGGAATCTTTTGGATTACTACAAACAGGTGCTTGAGAGACACAACGTTAAAAAGGGAGTGACTGAAGATGCAAACATATGTTACAATCGCTGTCCTAGGTGCAAGTAGGACACGAAGTAATACAAGCAAAACAATGAAGAACCAAAATATGGAAATAAATCGTGGTGGTTAATGTATGAATCGATAAGGAAGATTACAAGAGCTGGAAGCTTGGAGAAAAGTCTAGAAGCTTGAAGTTTGTAAAGAAACAAAGAGAAGCTTGGAAAAAGGAAATTTAGAAAAGATAGAAAATTTCCTTTTTTCTCAAAGAACAAGAAAATTGTCAATTCATGTTAGTATTAGAATAGGAAAAAAGCCTGTTGTATGACACATCCTGTTTAGTATAAATAGGGGACCTTGACCTCAAGGAAGAAGGAGAAATTTACTATTTAAGAATTCCTAGCAATTGAAGCTCAAGCTTAAGAAAAATAGTTTAGAGATTCAAAGATGGCTGAGAGGTTCTTGATCAAGTTTGTGATAAGAACTTGAGTTTGAGAGAATAGAAAACAGTTTTACAGCATTGTAAATGTATTTTCTATTAATCAAAAAGAGTTTTGAGAAAACCCCTGTATTAATTTCTGTACCAATAGCTCTTACACTTTCTACATGTATATTCAAACCGTTAAGGAGATTTGGAAATGCACCAAATCTTTGGAAATTTGAACGTCTATATTTTTACTTTGGAAATCGTGTACTGTAAACACAAAATAATCTCCTTCATCTGATGATGTAACCAGACGATTTGGTGGATATTCATATTATACCCCAAAAAAACTCTTTGAAAGGACTGGCTAAATTTTGCAGCAAGTTAAAAGCGTTAAAGACAAGAAATGTAGAGTTCTAAAGAACCTAGCTGTTCTCGTCAAAAACAATCTCATTAGAGTTAAAATGAGAGCTTAGTTCAAGCAGGTTTGAGTTTAATATTGTTTTCTTTATTAAATTAAAACAACAACCAACAAGAAACTGATTCTACTTGTACCGTCAAAAGCAATAAGATTAACTATTTAACTCTATTTACGATTCTATTTACTCAGGTCATAATTAGAAAAAAAAAAAACTGAAAACATTATGTCGTGTGTATATCTTTCGACTTACATAACATAAACGCCAAATAAAATTGTTAACATAAATAAATTATCATTTTAAGTTATAATTTCTAAAGTATTAGTATACTAACCACCAAAAAATATTGTGTTTATCAGAAAATTCGAGAAACGAATATATAAATAATGAAAAGCAAAAATATTATCTTTGTCAATTGGAATAATCAAACTTGGGGAAAAAGGTGTCATCACCTAACTAATTACAATACTGTTATTAGTGCTTTAATCATTTACATGAACTAAAACATATTTTACATATAATCGGATCAAGTGAGCCCCTAATTTTTTTAGTGGGTAGCACAAAGGTAGATTCATTATGTTTAGGCTGAAAAAAAAAAGTTACACATGACACAAAGTTAATAGAACTTAAATCATAAATTTATAGAAAAGTATAAAAAAAAATTTATTCTTTTTGTTTTTACTCTTTTGTTTGCATACACAAAGTAGTTCACTATTTTTTAGTCTTGATCTCTTGTGCTTTTGTTAGGTGCAATGCAAATATGTGTACATCAATAAATCAATCTATCATGTTTTTTCCCCTCTCAGCGAAGTTTGTCAAATCAGCACACCATTCGTATGAAGGATGAAGTAAAAGTTGTAGATTCAAAGTCCCACACCTAGAATGTCTTGCACCCATGGCAAATAACCTTTGGTATATAGAAAACAAAACACTAATAATCTTATATAATATGAGAATGTTTTTCTCAACTTTTGCTAAGGAGATGACACTTGCCTTACTATATTTCTAACACTTGTATTTTTTTTTTGGACCTAATTAACTACAGACCCATAAAACAAAGAAAAAAAAAACCATCAATATTTCCTTCCTCATTTCTTTAATCAAAAACATATGGAGCCCCAAGAATCTAGAACCACCTTATATCAGTCTATGGTTGGTTTCATCTCGAAATTATACCAACATTAAATTAAATTTATAGGTTTAAATTCTTGGGTTTAAATTCTGTGTTTGAATCTTAGATAATTTTCACGGGGACAAGCGGAATCAAATTTTAAGTAAGATGGTGGGATGGTATTATTTAAGTAAATTAGTTTAAATTTTTTAAAAATTGTTTATATAAAATTCTATTTTTGAGCTTATTTTGTGGAAAATTACGTAAGATTGTGAGATGGTTTTGATCTAAATCTATAATTATTTTGTTCGATTCACACTTTTTATTTCAAACATTATGGTATCTTTGAATTACATAAAATTTATAAGTTTTTATATTAGGAATATCAGAATAAATTATGAACATAATCAGTTATGTTTTGATTTGAAATAAAACCATCATTTTATGCATTGTCTTATATCTACCCACTATTTTCCTCAATTTTAATTTTTGTTTATATTACTTCTCAATTTTAACTTTTTATGTTGAAACACTTGCGATTTTATGATCATTAATATTTGATTTCAATCTCTTCTCTCTCTTAAAAACTCAAATATTCTATAAAGTTTTGTTTTCTAAAAACAATACCATACAAACACATGGTTTCAGACTATTGTGAAAACTAAAACATTTACTTTCTATTCTATCCTCGATTCAATCTTCAATGAACAACAAAACATCGGTAACAATAGTATCATTGTTCGGATCATCCGTTTTACAAAAGTTCCTAACTTTAGAAGAAATATTATCTTACTAAGTCTTGAATATTTTTTCCACAAATGTATCATTTTAAAATATTTATAAAAGAAAATAAATAATTTTATGTGTATTCGATTTTAAGAGAATTTTTATATAATGATGTTGGGCGTTAGATTCTTAGAGTAAGAGTTGAAAGAAACCTTCCTATATTATATCATCTAATAATAAAGTAAATTTTTCTTTTGGAAAGCTCCAAAAGATTGTCATTTGATGCTCTCCTCTTTCACAAGTGTCATTTTGTTTCTTTTAATTTTTAATGTAACAAATTTATTTAATTGAATTTACATAAGAAAATTTCTGCTTAACAAATAATTTGATGATTAAATAGCTTAAGGATATAAAATTATAATATTTGGGTTGTATAGGATAATGTTGAGTAATAATTGGCTATTTTATTTCCACACTTTAATATAAATAATTCACATGATCTTGATATTACATTATTTTATTTTATTTTCAATCCATTTAAAATAAACTAAAATATATTTTAATAATATAATTGCTAAATAATTAAATGAGAATTGAATTTCTTTTTTATTAAGAGATAACTGTATATATTTCTGTTTAAAGAGAGAAGTGAATATATATTTAAATTCATGATTTGAATAGCTAAGATGCATGTTCATAGATCTATATTTATAATATATAACTCTTGAATATATATTTAAAACAATAGACAATTTTAGTTATTAACTCACAATAAAGTATTTTTATAAACCTGATACGTTTTTTTATTAACTTTTCTATTTCATCTCATCAATCCCATATTTTGTACTAACTCTCATTTTTGTAACTTTCATAATATCTATAGTAATGCAATAAATGATTAATAATAGTATTTAGAAATATTACATATATAAGAAAATATATTAATATGTAATGATTACATATTCATAACGCTCACATAGTTTGTAACTCCTATATTCTTATAACAATGAAATACAACCTCTGTTTTAATTTAGTTGTCGTTTTAGGTTTTCAATAAAAATGTTTGGTGAATATTCCAGTTTTATCTCTGCTATTTTAAAGTTTTGACCAATAAAATATTTATAAAATATATTAATAAAGGGTAAAACAGACAATTTAATAGTTTTTTAATTTGTGTGAGAAAACTGTAAACCACAAAAAACCGGTGAAAGTATTAATTACATTTACCTAATTGATATAAAGATTAGTGCATTTATGATCTAATTAAATAATAAAAATTTCATATGTTCTTAACTATAATTTCTCTTATAAATAGAAAGATATACATTTTACTAACCTTTATATCTCAAATCTTACATAATATTTTTATTTAATTAATATTGTTTTAACTAACAATCTCCAAAATTGCAAGAAAATATCAAAAAATAAATGTAAACTAAATCCGTACGTAACACGGAGTGACTACTAGTAAATAAGATGAGTAATATTTTTGCATCCACTGTCACAATTATCATTTTGAAAATTATCGAAACTGAAAACAACCAGCGCGGAAACATTATTTTTGAAATTCTTGATAGGTGCAATATTTTGCATCCACAATCAGTTTCTCAAAAGAAAAAAAACGATCTTATGGAGGTTCAGCGAAACATTAATGATGATTGATGAGGTAGGAGATAGGCTATTTGATTTCTAGCTTGAGGAGAAAGAAGATAAATTGGTAACGCCTACTTGCTAAAACTATAAAACAAAACTGTGATTAATTTGTTGATTATTGATATTTTGGATATTTTCTTTATACAACACACAAGACTCAAAAATGTTACTACTGTATATTGTAGTATAGTGACTCGTGAAGTGAAAATACTCGATTGTTAAGAGTAGTTACAATGGAGATGTTATAAAAAAAAAAAAAAAAAAAAATAGTTGAATTAATTTAATGGGAGTGTTGAATCTATTTGGATTAAATGGGCTGAAAAGAATTATGAATTTTGAATAATGAAAGGATGGGACTGCCAAACAAGATTAGAAGCATGTTGTGTTGTCACTTTTTTTTTTTTTTTTTTTTTCGTTCAAATATTTTTATAAAACCCAAATGAAAACTTATTCGGTACAAAAAAGGCCACTAGAAGACCCACTAATTGCAAACATTTCAAGATAAAGAAAATCAAATAAAGACACGTGTTATGCAACGTGGGATGTTGAGAGAAGAAGAAGGTTTCGTCAGCAATGCCATCACCGACTCATCTTCACCAGAAACTTCCTTCGTCGGCCAGCGGATCATCTCAGTCCTCCGAGAAACCTCTACCTCTATTTGCCTTCAATTGTACCACATCGCCTTTTGCCAAATATTACCGGAAAAAATTGACTTGACTTAAACTTGGTCACCACAATTTCTCCTCAGCAGATTAGCTCGGAATATTTATCAGAGAATCATTAGAACATGACAAAAACTCCAATTCTTCATATCCGTCCCAATCAAACTGCATCATCTTGATCAGTCCACCAAAGAGAACCTATCCTCTATTATAAAATCCCTTTCGGCAGAGAGCGACTATCACTTGATTGAAGAATCAAGCACTTAGTGAGCAAGGATCCATTTAATGACTCCCAGAATTCACACCTTTAGTTGGAAGTGTTAATTTCAACCTGCAAAAGCAACCAGACGAGAAAAGACAAAATAAAATCCGAACAAAGTCAGAATCAGAAAGATAAACCGGCATCGAGACCGGAATCGAAAAGCACAAACAAAAAGCTCTGATTTTAGACGGAGACTAGATTATGACCGCGGTACACTGCGGGGCAAGTTTTTTTCTATTTTTTATTAATGTATTATTTTAATACTAATTTTGCTAATGAACTCTTTTGTTAATTTTAAATTATGACTCGTGATATACCGCACAACAATTTTAGATTATGACTCGATTATGCTCTATAGTATACCGCACAATAATTTTTGTTAGATACAATCTTAGTTAAATTAGTTTGACTCGACATATTTTATATAGTGTTGTTAAAATAGTAAAATAAGGATTTAACCCGTATTAAAATATCATATTAATGATATTTTATTTTTACTATTATCAGTTCAATCATGTAATGTCATATAACCCGCTATGTAATATAACTCGTTTGTGTTATTTTAAAATTTTAGTATGTTTAAATATTTATAATTTTAAGTTTTTTATCAAATTTAAATATATCAGTTATATATAAATTATAATTTTCTTAAAATTCTATAATTTACTATATAGAGTAAATTTACTATATATGTATATTGAACACACACTTTTTTTTTTTATTGTTTTCCCTATAGCATAATTGTATTAAGAAGATATATATATTTACTAATGTAAGTGACTAAATTAATAACGAATGATCGATCACTATCAAAGAAAAAAAAGTCAATTTGAACAGTCGTTCCCAACACTAATTTTGTTCGATAGACTTGACGTTATCACCGTTCAAAAACAGAAGCGGCCAAACAGAGGTGCGACGTTATCGATATTGACATTATTGTTGATCCGGGTAACCGGATTAGAGTAAGCATGATGCACGTCAATACGATTCATATGATTTATTTTCGAATTAGGTTAGAATAGCAAAAGCCATTGGAATTTTTTTATACATTAGAATGAACAAAATCGATTTTTTTCTATCTCATATCTTTTAGTTTAAGTTTTATATATTATGGCTAGAGGTTATCATCCAGAATATGCAGTTTTACGTGTTAAATTCTTGATTTGCTGGGTATCAAAAGATTTGACATTTGAGTATGGCCGTACCTGGGTACGAATATATTTCCATTATAATAAAATATACAACATTGTGTTATACACTATATAATTTAAATAAGTTTGTTACAAATAGATTATAGATTAATTGATAGATTAATTGGTTACAAGTTAAATATTGGGTGCAACTTTAATTTATTTTTATAAAGTTTTATTACTAAAGCACGTTGTTTCTGAAAATCTGAAAGGGAATATTCTAAAGAATTATTTGATATCATCTAACTTACCATATAATTTTTTTTTTAATTATTCATCAAATAAAATCCTTTATATCTAACTTAACATATAAATTTGTTAATTATCATTATACTTCACCTTTCATTTTATGAGTCTATTTTGTAGAATAAATAAATTATCATATTATTTATTATAATGAAAAATAGTTTTATTTCTGAATATACCATAAGTTGAATTTTTAAAAACAAATATATATTGTTCAATCTATAAAATATTCAACCTTTAGTAATATTATTATTTTTAAATAATATCTATTGAATTAAAAAATTTACTGAGTAACGAGTCAAAACCAAGTATATTAAAACAAAAGTAAAACAATATATTAAATTACTCATTATATTGAAACAAGGTTTTAGATGGTGGTGGATGAGAGTGAATGATGATGATGATGAATGTATGCAATGAATGGATGGATGGTAAGATGTTTCAATTCCCCTTATGCAGTTGCAGTATAAGAGGTGTCAATCCAATCTGAGTGTTTGTGAACAGTCAAGATGTGCATAAAGATCTAATTTAAGTCAGATGTAAAGGATGTTTGTCACTAACAATCCTATGATTAAAATGCAAAGTGCAGAAAATAAAACTACAAGAACTAGAAGCTGAATGTAAATGAACAGAATGATTGTAACAGTAATGAAGCTAAAACAGAAATAGAAACTACTATAATGCAAGAAATAAACCTATGCAAGACAAGCAATGAACAGAAAACTAAATGAATGCAACAGAAATGAAACAGGACAATCACAAATCATAAACACAAGCTCTTGGGGGAGAACTCGAGCAAGCACTCGACCGAGTGTAGGTCGAGTACAGGGTCGAGCTAGACTAAACGTGAAAACAGAGCAACAAAATAAAAACAGAGCAATGCAAAAACGAATCAAAGAACAATCAAGCAGCACGATTAAGACTAAGATATCAATAAACAAAGAAGGTCCTGAGGAGGGATTCATGGGCTGAACTAATCATTGTGCTTATTTAACTTGGTCAACAAACCTCAAACAAACTTTGAGCTAATCTCTAGACATACTATTCTAAGACATGTTTAATCCACTCTCATGGCAAGAAACAATCAAACCTATGCATTTCTAGACTTGCTCTCACATAGTAAAGAATCTACACAAGCAAGCATTAAGCAATGCATCTCAAACCAAACAAGACCTCTAATCTCTTAGCAAGCCTAATGGTAAGCTCTAGATCTAGCCTTATCTATGCTCCTTAGACAATGGTGTGATGCTAAGATGCTTGAAATCAAACCCTACCTTCTCAGATATAGGATCAGCATTAAGATCATCTAGCCTAGAAGAGATCTACAACAATCAAGCTTGACCAAATCAAACAAACCACAAGATCAACCCAGCCTAACCCATCCTCAAGATCCTAAGCAAACTACTCACAAGAACACATGGTGAACAAAGTCAAAAACCCAGAAAATAATGAAACTTGCATCACTAGAAAGATAAAACAGAGATCTTCAATATTGAAAAAGAAATGAAACTCGAATTCTCAATATTAAGAAAGTTATGAAACCAACAATATTGAAGAATTTAGTCTCTTTTCAAGTACAAGATCTAAGAAAAATAAAAAAAAAGCAAAAAGAATAATTCCCAAAAGGGTAAAATACTAGGTTTAGAGAATATCTAAAAAGCTGCCCACTTTTGTGGCTGCAGGTACAAGGCTTTATATAGGAGGGGAGTGGAAGCCCTAAAAATACTAAAAGACAAAATAGTCAACGGCTCGGTCAACTCGACCTGTGCTCGGTCGAGTGGCATGTCGAGCTGGCTTCTCTCGTGCATTGTCCACTCGGTCGAGTCCTCCTCAGCACACGGTCGAGTGTCAGGTCGAGTCTGCGGTCGAGTTGGACTCCGAACCTTGTTATTTCAGCCTTAACTCTCTTGCTTTCCCTTCATGATTGCTTCACTTCTTCCTCAGCATTGCTTCCATGCTCCTTAAGCCCCAAAATCACATGTTTATGCATGAAAAGATGCAAATGCAATGCAACTAAACTCTAATGCATGATTAGTCCTAAAGCTATGCAATAATGGTGAAAATGGATAGCAAAAGATGCAAAAGATGTGAATATACTAAGGGAAAACAGGGTAAAGTAAATGAACATCAACACCCCCAAACTTAGTCTTTGCTTGCCCTCAAGCAAATAAGCAAGACATAAGAAGGAAAGTGAGGTTTGAAAGTGGGATCTCAGCTTCTAAAGCTTGCAAATAGACCATCTAGAATCAATGTCCAAGTTACTAGTACTATGATGCAAGTTGAATGAGCTGTGCTTAAAGACTTTAGACAAGCATATCACAACCTTTACTGATTTGAGCCTTAGATATCCACATGCATTCAAATCAACCATTTCCTTTAACATTCATTAATCAAGAACATGAATCAATTCTATGCAATGCTTAAACTCATTTAGCTTGGAGGTAAAGGCTTTGAGACAATGATGGTCTCTTTTTAGAGTGGGGCTTATCAATATCAAGGTTCTCTCATAAAAAATGGATTGAGCTTTAGAAGAATGCTAAAGGTAAGAACACCTAGACACATACAAGAATAAAACCTTGTCTACCCAAAGGCACCCAAAGTGTTTATCCTAGCAATCTAAACCTAAATGATCCTAGTGCTACCCTTTAACTTCTTCTTTTCTCTTTCACCCTTTTCTCTTTTGGTTTTCAAGTCTTAGGAGAGGTTTCTTATTTGATCTTTCTAGTGGGATGGGGGATTCTTACTTATTTGCTATAGTTCTCTTTTCTTCTTATTCTTAAGACATACAAGCTTTTTGCTAGACTTTTCTTTTCTTTCTTTTCTTTTCTTTAACTAGAACCATCTTCAACAATTTTTTTCTTCCCATCCTTTCACTAGACCTTGCTTAAACACAATCTCCTCTTAAAGACTCTACCCTTTTTCTTTCTTTTCTCTCTTTTTTTTTTTTTTTTCTTTTAATAACAGCCAAGTCCCAAACCCAACAAGTGAACCACCTAGTCCTATCTAGTTTGAAAAGTGCAAACTAGAACTACACAAGGCTTTACTCTTGTCAGTTCAAACCTAACATTTTCTACCAAGCTCAATCCCAAAATAGGCCTCACACACACAAGAATAAACAAGGCTTGAAAGAAGGGTTGGTTAAGGGTAGGGAAACTGATTCTTAATGAGGAAATCAGCTACTTGGATCAACAAGAGTGGTAAAAAGGAGAAAGATGATCCAAATATGTATATGGTATCCATAAAGTTTAAAGCAATGCACACATTGATAATTGAAAGTCAATATTAGGTTCTTATAGATAGGAAATGGTGTCAAATCACAACATGCTTCAATATAGACCAAATACAATGCAGAAATTCAAGGCTTGGTTCAATCTTATGCTTCTAACCACTCAACTAGCATCAAAGTACTATTAACTTGGGCAATGATCCTAGTCTAGTGAATGAGCAAGCTAAAAAGGAAATACTCATCATAGATCCCTAATGCAAATATTATACAATCCTACATGAAACATGCTAAACAAGATTCTAATATGCAATGCAAGCTATATAAACACTCTTTTTTTTATAAAGATTTTTTCAAAATTTTTCAAATTTTTATGGTTTTTCTATGCCTTAGATGCTTATGCAAATACTAATATGAAGATGCTAAAAAATTGAAATAAGATCACAAAACACAGTGTCAAATGCTATCTCAAACCCTCCCCCAAACTTAAATCACACAATCCCCTGTGTGAAAGAAATTTGAATGAGGATTCAAGACTAAAAACAAAACACAAATATGAAATGCAATGATATTTACAAGTGAAGGTGATATTGGTACCTTAAAGATTGGAGAAGAAGTTGTCCACATCCTCTTGCATGCTGTCAAAGGTGTAGTTGGGGCAGCTCGACGATGGCGACCGACCGTGACTCGGTCGAGTGCATGTCCGAGTGGGGGGGTCGAGCTGGTTTGCGAGTCCATTTTTCCAAGTCCAGTTCTCTCCAAACCCATCTACAGTCTCAATAAACAGCCTCTCCAACACAAACATAAAAGAAAACACATCAAAACTACAAGGAAATAAAGCTTATTTACAAAGGATACCTTAGAGACTTCCTCCCTAGTGAGCTTGTTTAGAGTCACTAAGCTTGACTTCTTATAGCTCTTCAAGCTTGATTTGGAGACCAAGGAGGTGTTGAAATCCCCCTGGTTCTACTTGATAACCTTGGTGTTCCTTCTTGATCACTACTTCCTTGACACTTGAACCATGTTTCTTCTTAAACTTGAGTTTTGGTCTTGCCTTCTTCAAAGACCTTTTGTTGAGCTGAACTTGAAGTTCCTTCACTAAACCAGCTAGCACTTGAACTGAACCCTTTAGCTTCTCCACTGAATCTTCTTGAAAGGTTAGCTTACCCCTTGAAGCATTTTCCTCACTTGAGACCTCATGATCCTCCTTTCTTTTTATAGCGTAAGGTGGATCATATTTGGAAGGCAGATTAGTGGGATTGTTGATGTCAAACTTCATAGTGAAGTCTTCAGTCAAGTGGAGCTTGACAGTCCCCATCTTCACATCAATAACAGCCCCAGCTGTAGCTAAGAATGGTCTTCCCAAGATAAGAGGGTCTTTAGGCTCTTGTTCCATGCTTATGATTGCAAAATCAGTTGGGATCCGTGCTCCTCCTATTTTGATAGGGAGGTTTTCAATCATTCCAACCACATCCCTCTTGGATCCATCTGCTAGACTGACATAAAAGTTGCTATCCTTGAAGTCTTTATACCCTAACTTCTCAGCCACTGAATATGGCATCAAGCTCACTGAAGCTCCTAAATCACAAAGGCACTTATTGAAGTGCATGTAGCTGATAGAACAGGGTAAGTCGAATGAGCCTGGATCTTCAAGCTTTGTTGGGACAATAGCTTTTCCAATCTCTTTCAAATCCTTCATATCTTGGTCATGAGCCCTTTTCTTTGACATCTCAAGTAAAAAAATCTGATAGAGAGGGTATGGAGCATACTGTTCCAAAGCAGGTCCTCTCTCTTCTTCTTGGTAAGTAATGATGGCTTCTTGTATAGCCATCACTTCCTTCTTCTTAATAACAATCTCTTCCTTCAAGGCTTTCTCCGTCTCTTGTTGCAAAGCTATCTTCTCCTTGTTCTCAATGATCTCCCTCAATTCCCTTATCCTTTGAGCCTTGAAACGTCCTGGGAATGGTAGGTTTGTAAGCAGGAGGAATGTATCTAGCAGGCTTAACAGCTTCTGTATCTGCAACTCGATCAACCACTCGAGCATGCACTCGGTCGAGTGGCTGTTCGAGTACCTGGTCGAGTGCAATGTCGCACTCCAGTTGCTTTGCAAAAACGTCACCTGGGGCTTCAGTAACTGATAAATTCCCCCAAACTTGGACTTCACAGTCCTCAGTGACTTCTTCCTCATGAACTTGAATGGCCTTGGCTGTGAACTCTCTTGGATTTTGAACAGCTTTTCCAGGGAGTTGGCTGGGTTTAGGAGCTGAAGTAGAGGCAATGTTGCTCTCCATATACTTCACTCTTGAGTTAAGACCCTCAAACTTCATGTTTAGATCATTGTACTGTGATGTGAGTCTTTGATTCAACTCAGCAAACTATTTGGCCTCCTCAATCTTTCCTTGTGTTTGCCCAATCAACAACTGTTGCATCATTGCCCTTAAGTCTTGTTCCTGGCCTTGGTTAGTCTGAAACCCTGGTGGGGGACACAATGGAGGTTGGAACACTTGATGTTGTTGTTTAGGGATGTAGTTTTGTTGCTGTGGAGGCTGTTGAGGTGGATAAACTTGGTCTTGAGGGTTGGCCACATTGGTACTCCTATAAGAGAGATTGTTGTTTTTGAAACCTCCTTGGTTGTAGCCGTTGAATCCTCCTTGGTTTTCCATGTAGCACAACTCAGCAAACTCAGTCTCCCCTTCTTTAACTGGAGCCTCTTCCTCACCAATGAAGTGAATAGACTTTTGTTGGCTAAGAAGGATCTTGTCAAGTTTCTCATTGACCATCTTCAAATCCCTCTTGTACTTGTCCTCTTGATCAGTTGATGATGACCTTATGGTTCTGTCATAGTCCTCATTATGGTTCTGTCATAGTCCTTAAACTTGAGTTTTGGTCTTGCCTTCTTCAAAGACCTCTTGTTGAGCTGAGCTTGAAGTTCCTTCACTAAACCAGCTAGCACTTGAACTGACCCCTTTAGTTCTTGGACAGTCTTAGCTTGGGCTGAACCTTTAATCCTAGGGTTCCCTCCTTCCTCAAAAACTTCACAACTAGCCTTTTTTCCCTATCATAAAGTGCTGACCTTCAATAGTAGGCTGATGAGTAGTATTCTTGATGTCAAACTTCATAGTGAAGTCTTTAGCAAGGTGAAGGTTGATGGTTCCCATCTTAACATCTATTACAGCTCCAACTGTGGCTAAGAATGGTCTCCCCAAGATGAGAGGATCTTCTGGCTCTTGATCCATGTTCATGATCACAAAATCAGTTGGGATTCTTGCCTTTCCTATCTTGACTAGAAGGTTTTCAATTATCCCAAGCACATCCCTCTTGGATCCATCTGCCATGCCAATATAGAGGTTGCAAGGCTTAAAATATTCATATCCCAACTTCTCAGCCACTGAGTATGGCATTAAGCTCACTGAAGCTCCCAGATCACACAAGCATTTGTTGAAGTGCATGTATACTAATGGAGCAAGGTAGATCAAATGATCCAGGGTCTTCAAGTTTTGTTGGTATAGCAGCTTCCCCAATTTCTCTTAAGTCCTTCATGTCTTGTTCCTGAGCTTTCATCTTGGATAATTCAAGCAGCATGTCCTTGTAGGAAGGATTCTGAACAAATTTGCTCAAGTCAGGCCCTCTCTCCTCTTCCTTGTAAGCAATGGTAATCTCTTGTATAGCAATTACATCCTCCTTCTTCTCAATGACAACCTCCTGTTGTATGGCCATTACTTCCTTTCTTTCAATCACAACTTCTTCCTTCAAAGCCATCACTTCTTCCTTCTCAATGACTTCTTGTTGTTGTAAAGCTAACTCCTTCTCTTGTTGCAAAGCCAACTTTTCCCTTTTCTTAATAATTTCCCTGAGTTCTTTCAGCTTCTATGCCTTGAAACGTCCTGGGAATGGTAGAGGTGGTTTGTAAGCAGGAGGAATGTACTTAGCAGGCTTAACAACTTCTGTGTCCTCAGCTCGATCGACCACTCGATCCGGCACTCGGTCGAGTGCTCGCTCGAGCACTTGGTCGAGTGCTTTGACGGATTCAGTGTGCTGTGCACAAGCTTCACCCTGGGCTTCAATAAATGACCAATCCTCCCCACCTTGAATCTCACTGTCCTCAGTGACAACATCTTCATAGAGATGAAGAGCTTTAGCTGTAAACTCCCTTGGGTTTGGAATAGGTTATTCAAGAAGTTGGTTTGGCTTAGGAGCTGAAGTGGAAGCAACGGAGCTTTCCATGTACTTGACTGTAGAGGTCAGTCTTTCAAGCTTGTTACTCAGGTCATTAGAATAAAAATTCAACTTTTGGGTCAGCTCAGCAAACTGCCTTGCTTCCTCAATCTGCTTATTGGCTTGCCCAAGCAACATTTGTTGCATCATAGCTTTTAAGTCAGGTTCTTGGCTTTGGTAGGTCTGGAACCCTGGGAGGGGGAACACAATTGAGCCTGGAATCCTGGTTGATGGTGCCATGGTACAGAATGGAACATACTGCTGTGAAACATGATGACTGACTCGGACAGGCACTCGGTCGAGCACATGCTTGAGTAGGTGGTCGAGTCGACTGGGAACTGTTGTCTATTTATATCCGGCTTCTGGCTCGATCAATTGCTCGATCACACACTCGGTCGAGTGGTGGTCGAGTTGGTGGTCGAGCTGCTACCTGAAACTCAAGCACAGACAAGCAGAAGAAGAAACAAGATCAGTAGTGAACAAGTGGATAAACGAACTTAATCTTAGACTTTTATTGATCCTAATTGTCACAAAAACACACTCAAATAGGCAACGGCGCCAAATTGAAACAAGGTTTTAGATGGTGGTGGATGAGAGTGAATGATGATGATAAAGAATGTATGCAATGAATGGATGAATGGTAAGGTGTTTCAATTCCCCTTATGCAGTTGCAGTATAAGAGGTGTCAATCCAATCTGAGTGTTTGTGAACAGTCAAGATGTGCATAAAGATCTAATTTAAGCCAGATGTAAAGGATGTTTGTCACTAACAATCCTATGATTAAAATGCAAAGTGCAGAAAATAAAACTACAAGAACTAGATGCTGAATGTAAATGAACAGAATGATTGTAACAGTAATGAACTAAAACAGAAATAGAAACTACTATAATGCAAGAAATAAACCTATGCAAGACAAGCAATGAACAGAGAACTAAAAGAATGCAGCAGAAATGAAACACGACAATCACAAATCATAAACACAAGCTCTTGGGGGAGAACTCGAGCAAGCACTCGACCGAGTGTAGGTCGAGTACAGGGTCGAGCTATACTAAACGTGAAAACAGAGCAACACAATAAAAACAGAGCAATGCAAAAACGAATCAAACAACAATCAAGCAACAGGATTAAGACTAAGATATCAATAAACAAAGAAGGTCCTGAGGAGGGATTCATGGGCTGAACTAATCATTGTGGTTATTTAACTTGGTCAACAAACAAACCTCAAACAAACTTTGAGCTAATCTCTAGACATACTATTCTAAGACATGTTTAATCCACTCTCATGGCAAGAAACAATCAAACCTATGCATTTCTAGACTTGCTCTCACATAGTAAAGAATCTACACAAGCAGCATTAAGTAATACATCTCAAACCAAACAAGACCTCTAATCTCTTAGCAAGCCTAATGGTAAGCTCTAGATCTAGCCTTATCTATGCTCCTTAGACATTGGTGTGATGCTAAGATGCTTGAAATCAAACCCTACCTTCTCAGATATAGGATCAGCATTAAGATCATCTAGCCTAGAAGAGATCTACAACAATCAAACTTGACCAAATCAAACAAACCACAAGAACACATGGTGAACAAAGTCAAAAACCCAGAAAATAATGAAACTTGCATCACTAGAAATATAAAACAGAGATCTTCAATATTGAAAAAGAAATGAAACTCGAATTCTCAATATTAAGAAAGTTATATAACCAACAATATTGAAGAATTTAGTCTTTTTTCAAGTACCAGATCTAAGAAAAATAAAAAAAAGCAAAAAGAATAATTCTCAAAAGGGTAAAATACTAGGTTTAGAGAATATCTAAAAAGCTGCCCACTTTTGTGGCTGTAGGTAAAAGGCTTTATATAGGAGGGGAGTGGAAGCCCTAAAAATACTAAAAGACAAAATAGTCAACGGCTCGGTCAACTCGACCTGTGCTCGGTCGAGTGGCAGGTCGAGCTGGCTTCTCTCGTGCATTCTCCACTCGGTCGAGTCCTCCTCAGCACACGGTCGAGTGTCTGGTCGAGTGTGCGGTCGAGTTGGACTCCAGACCTTGTTATTTCAGCCTTTACTCTCTTGCTTTCCCTTCATGATTGCTTCACTTCTTCCTCAGCATTGCTTCCATGCTCCTTAAGCCCCAAAATCACATGTTTATGCATGAAAAGATGCAAATGCAATGCAACTAAACTCTAATGCATGATTAGTCCTAAAGCTATGCAATGATGGTGAAAATTGATAGCAAAAGATGCAAAAGATGTGAATATACTAAGGGAAAACAGGGTAAAATATATGAACATCATATATAATAACTCGCTTTTAAAAAAACCAAATTTTCAAAATTATGTCTTATAATGACATTCAAGTCATGATGTAAATATACACTGTTGAAATAACTTCACATGCATAAAAACTAATACAACATATTAAAATTTTATTTTAAAATATAAAAATATACAAACTTTTGTATACTATAAAATTTAACCAGTGTTATAGCATATATACTTATCTAGAATCAATGAATCATTAACAATATAAAACTTATAAAATATGTGTTTTTTTTCAAGCTACCATATTTAACATATGATTTTATTGGATAATGTTTTATCCAAATTACAATATAAATAAAATGAATTCAACCTATGCTTTTAATCTAGCACGGGTCTTAATCTAATATATATATATACGATGTGCGCGCCTATATGAAGTTATGAACGGTATGTTAGAATCAAATTTTATGTAAATATATGATTTCTCTAATTTTTACAATGATCAATTATTTTCTTCAAATTTTTTATTTTAAAGTTTCTATATTTAAAATTTCGAATATAGGAATACATTTATTGTGGTAATATAAAAAATATCAACGAATTCGTTGAATTGTATTGACGAAAGATTACTTTCCTAACATACACCGATCCTGCTCGCCTCTACTATATTCTGCAGATACTCATAATCTTTAAGTTTCTTCTTTTTATAACAATCCTTTTTATTAGTTTCTTCTTCTTCCTTGAACTCCACGTCTAAAACTTGTTTCTTTGATTCTGCAAATTATTTCTACTCAAAAAATGGAAGTCCTAAGAAGAGCACAAGTGATCGATACCAAGAGCTGTTCGATGCTGCGCGTGGAGCTCACGCCCTCGCTTACTGACAGCCGCATATATGAGCCTTTTTCTCCGGCCACCACTTCCTCATCCCGGTTCCAACCACCGGTTCAGTCGGATGGACCTTTCTCTGGTCTAATCATCTGCGTAACTGGTCTCTCTAAAGGTACTAGTAAAACCTCTATAAATTAATACCTAGAACCGAAATTTGAATCCAATTTCCACAATCAATCTGTGAAATCTGAGCTAGTTTTATGAATCGAGTATCAATTGTTGTATGTAGAAGCAAGGAAACAGGTTAAGGAAGCTACAGAGAGACTTGGTGGTGAATACAGTTCTCTTTTGCAGTCTCTGTGTACAAAATTTGGTTGTTCAGATATCCTTTTGACATTATGTTACTATAGATGTTTGAGTTATCATTTAAAATTATATAAACATGAACATTTTTGTAGTTTTGTGTTTCTTAACATAAAAAGGAGTTTACAGCTATGACGGTCGCAAGTTTGAGCATGCCATGAAACATGGCCGGAGAAGAGAGAGTTTGCATATTGTTACTCTTGGGTGGTTTGTGGACAGTGTCCGTAGAAACGGTGAGTATGTCAATAACCGAGTTTGTTGATTCTTTATCATGCCTGAGTGTTTATCATACTACGAGTTGTGATCTGGCTGCAGTTAAGTTGAGTGAGTCTTTTTACGCGGTCAAAAATCACGAACAGACTAAGGTGAAAGCGGATGGATCAAAATCCGTACACGCAGTCGAGAAACTACATATAAGCATTCAAGGAACAGAGTTCACAGGAAGCAAGGACTTGGATTTCTCAGGCTGTTCTGTTTTCATTGATCCCGATATTTCGGAGGAAGTAAGATGCCGGGTTAGTCCTCACTTCTCAACACCCTATGAGACTTAAAGGACTGTAGCAAGTAGCAATGTCTGTGGATCAACGGCTACATCCCAAGTCTTGCAGGTTTCACAGGTGACTATTAAAGGAGGTGCCAAGCTTATGAATCAATGGTTCATTGGATGTAATGCAAGTCATGTTGTGTGTGAAGCTGGTTCTGCTCTGAGATATCTTGGTCACTCGAGCAACCTTGTTACAGTAAGCTAATTGAGATAACTCGTTTTCCATCTTGTTAGCATATTCATGGCATATAATCATTTGTTTGCTTATATAAAATGGTCGCCTGTTTCAGCCTCTCTGTCTTCAGAAGACTTTGGAAGAGAAACCAACGCAAACTCTTGTTCGAATATCAGCTGATTTGGCAAGAGATCTTAGGACAATGCTTGAGAAATTGGGGAAGGTATCTTCTAGTTGCTTTTATCCGTAGACAAGTATCCATGAAGTTGCTAGTTCTTTAATCTTATGTTCTTGCGTTCTTACAGGAACCCCGCACGGAATGTCTTCTTGAAGATGACTCTATGTTAACAAACAGTACGACAACACAAAAAGAAAGACAGAAAATTGTGGAATCCGCCAAAAAGGCTGTCACAAATCGCCACGCAAAGGCATTGCATTCTCTTTCTAGTTTCTATATTTCATCTTCGGAAACCGAGCTATCGCTAAACCGTACTCTATCTTCTTTGTTCTTCAACCAGATGGGAAATACGCTGATCCAGCCGCCAAATTTGAGCAGCCTTCTAGATTCTATTTGCTGGACAATATCTGAACCAACCTCAACAGCTAGTGTTATCATAGATAGTTTCAGCAACAACGAATATATCGAAAGAAAATCTTTATCTGCCATTCTTTGATGCGAGAACCAATGATACATTCGCTCACTCCTTGAGACTTCTTACAGAAAGGTTCCCATGTTTTTCTTCATCTCTGCATTTAACTTGATATCCAAGCTAACCCTTTTAGGTATATAAAGCGCATGTTGTTTTTTTGTTGTTATGTCGTGACAGTGAGAGAATGGAATTGGTATACCAAAACCATTTTATTACACTACTTCTTCCCATCGATTGGTATGGTGAGATAGGACCTTCTTCTAGGTCGTACTTCAGTGAAACCGGCTTTACATGTCAGCAGATTCTCCAACACATCTATGCGTTCTATCAGGTAGCAATGTCCTCATACATGTCAGGATCGGCGTTGTCGAAACCATTTTCAAAGTAGTTTGTGTTTTAATGTACTGTCGCTGGAAGACATGACCGAGGAGGAAATCAAAGCAGCAATTCACACTAACTCGAGGTACAGTGAAAAGCTCCGCGCACCAAACTCGGTGATGAAAGATGGCAAGACTGTTTTCAAACGTATAGAGTTTCTCGGATCCCGGAAAGGTTTCGAGATGCTTAAACGTGTTAGTAGCTTCAACTGTAGTAACATCTACGAGCTTATCATTAAGGCATAACAATTAACATCTATAGAGGTTTACACACAGAACAATCCGGAACTAGTCGACACACTAGACATTTCCAGATGAGTAAGCTTTTTACTAAATGTGAATCAGTAGTAACTTGTAACAGCCAAAATCAGTTTACTTTTGTATGGTGAGTATCTTGCGGCGCTCAAGCTCATAGAGCAGTTCCACGACTGCAGAGTCGAAGGAACTCTTCTTGTCGGGTCTAGCTTCTCCGGCGTAAATCACAGCCTCACGATTGGGTATCCTTAACGTTATGGTTGATATGAAACTGCTGAAGCTAGTTCGTTTCTCATCTCCATCTGTGAATTCAAACGGAGTTCTGTACAGACACAAGAAAATAATCAGTTTAAGATCGGCAGAGAAAACACCTAACCAAAATAAGACACAATTCACCGTGATTTCTCTTCGGAGGTGTCGAAAGTAGGCAGTGGCCAGAGATGCTTCTTGCAGAACTCATGTAGAGTTCCACGAGGCCCGCCTTTCTTCATGTTTATAGGTCCAATAACTGAAAAAAAACATTAAATCATGAAACTGAAGAAGAAAAAAGAATAATATGTTAAGGTAGAAAACAGTGTGTATGGACTCTCACCTGGAATCACTATACTCAGGATTTCGCTAGAATCTGGAACAGGAGTTTCTCCGCCACTATGATTGCAAGCAAGATTGACATCCATGGAACTTTGATTATCGCCGACCGAAATCTTACGTGAAATGTTTCTCTTCTGAAGAACCAAAGAAAGCTTCAGCAAATGAAACCATCAAATACACACGCAAAGTAGAAACATCAGAACATACCTCAAGTTGCGTAAGCAGATGTGAAGCTGCTTTACCCAAGGCCAGTTTATTTGTCTGTTCAGATCCATCTCCAGTTAGAAGAACATCATCCAGCTGCAACTGGATCGTAGCTTGTACCTTGACACCATCATTAGAACATTTCACTTGAAAGAAATACCCAAGAGAGTCGCATAGCTCATTGAGCTCCCGGTATGGAGGAAGCTGAAGTTTATCTGGAGTTACAAGTGGAGAAAGCAACGGCTCAAAGACTCTCCACACTTGATCGAGATCTAACCTTGTATCAATCAACAACGCTCCAGCGATACTCTCCACCAAGTCTCCAAGAGCCTAAACCAAAAACAGACAACCATGTCAACCTATTTGTTCTCTTTGTAATCTAAAAACTCTCAGGTACGTTTTTACCTTGGGGCCCTGTATTGAAGGAATTGATCTACCAGTCTCATCTGGCGTTGGAAATGACATTAGATACTCGTTTATTTGAGTCTCAAGAACCGTAGCACGACGTTGAAGGTGGGTGTGCAGATAATTTTTCACTGCAACTTGCGCGAAATTTTCATTATTCACACATGCAGAACGAAGATCGGTCATCTCTCCAGGTCCAGTTTGTTCGTAGGTGTTAAAAAGGTGACGGGTGATTAGAAAATCCAGTACAGAATCGCCAAGAAACTCTAATCTCTGTTAGAGTAACAAAATATATAGCATGAGAATAGAAAAGTTGGAATAAGTTAGCCAGTTTGTTCGTAGGTGTTAAAATGATGAAGTCACTATACCTCGTATGAATAGGATTCATGAACAGAGGAGTGTGTGATTGCCTCTTTCAAAAGGAACTTTGCACAGAACTCATGTTGTATCTTTGTCTCCAACTCTGTGAGCTCATCGTCTTTAGGGATGTAACACCGTAGAGAAACTCTATTGATAGCTTCAACGACTAGGTTCGGGTCAAAATCGACGTCAACACCGAGCCATTTCATCATATGGAGAGCAGCAGGCAATCCGCCGCTTACATAATAGGCACCAATCAGGGCCTCAGCGCAATCTGATACAGATTTCGAAACAGTCCATCTATGACCCCTGTCGCAAGACTTGCCGATTATGATAGTCATGTTCTCTGTGAAGAATTTTGGGTCCAATGGTACTTCTCTAGTTTCAACCCCACACTTGCAAGGAACTGGAAAAAGAGATGACTGACCAGGTGCAGTCCAGCGACGCGGTTCAAAAGCGCCGTTTCTTATGTATCCCTATCACAACCAATCACAATATAAAAGATATTTCATTAGTGTTCTCACTGATATAAGACATTTTACTTACAAAATATTAGAAACTACCTGTAGTTTGCGATTAGTTGCCACGCGATGAAGATTTGAGTTAGATATAATCGATTGCCTCTGCCGTGATAGTTTTCCCTCGTCTTTGTCAGGATACTTAAGGAATAGATAACAGCTCACAACATACTTCAAGACTGAATCCCCGAGCAGTTCCAACCGTTCCATGGAAAACGGTTCGGGGCATGTAAGTGTTGTAAGTGCTTCAAGAATCTGAATTTATTAAACCAATACAAGAGTTATACGACAATCAAGATATCTTCTACTTTCGTCTCTAAATTACAGATAGAGTAGAAAAAACATACCGAAGTACTTGATATACGGAAGTTATCGATGCTACAATCAATCTCTTCCCTAAGTTGGCTGGCTAACATTAGAGACTCTAGGCGGTGCATCGCTGAGGGCAGCAAGTAGATTGATTTTAGCACAGCACGCGGTACATCAATTCTGACCAATAGCTCTGGAGGCAAATGCGCATGGATATTTGGTTTTTTTTTTCTTACGTTGCCAGCTTTTGGTTCTGTCTTCACAACCACTGTCCATTTACATTGGAAAAAATATTTTAGAGCTCGTACACTACAATATCCTGAGAACATACACGATGTATCCATGTGTTAGAGGAATTCTCAAGAATCAACTTACTCTCTTCATTGAAGTCGACTAAAAGGTTGTGTGCATGGTGACTCTGCTTCAACTTCATCAACGGCTGGTTCGGGTGCGTCAAAACAATCCCATACCTGAATCAAGGGAATAACATGAACTAGAGAGTTATCATAAGTAGATTGAAAGAACATCCATAGCTAGAATATCACTTACTTTTTCTTAAAATACTCTGCATAAGTAGCATATTCTGATGTGACGTCGCCCTCAAACGGGCTCATCGCAGAAGAATCGCTTACCGCTTCAACTATAGAGTATATCCTTCCAGTATGAATCGCAATGACCACAAGTTCTCCGAGACTATCTTTATCAGACGAAGCGTTGGCAAAATGAATCAGATTCGTTTCTTCCGTTTTATCGGATAAGGTGTTGCACTGATTCCCATCACTAATCCGAAGTTCAAGAAGAGAATTATTCTTCAAGAACTCAACTATCGAGGCACAAGAGTTGATAGCTGACCAATCAATTGTAGCAGTCGAAGCTAGATCTTTTGTTTCAACTGGTAGCAGTAGAAACATAAAGGAAGGGTGCCAAAGAGAACTTGTGTCAGTTTGAAGCAAGAATTCTCTCTTTGTTCCCAATGACTTAGATCCAACAAATAAATTTCCAAACATGCCATTAAAGAAAAACTGCTGAAAACACTTTGCTTTAACCATCTGCATCCAAAAAACCACAAAGAAGAAGACATTAAGTTCATTTTTTTTCAAACCATGAAACAAGAAACCGTATTAATCCTACAGATCAGCGTTGGGTACCTCCTCTTGATTCAAACGTATCTGGCCACTAGGTGAGACGGAAGCCTTCACAAGCTTCCTGACCAAGTAAAGGTCCATCTCAACTTTACCAACATCCTCAGCGAGGGTTGACTCAAGCAAAAGAGAGAAACTCGAGTATGCTTCGCCGGAAATATTACAACAGAAGTCAAACTTATAAGCCTGAAAGATGGCGCCATCAATATTTTTTTCCCAGGTCCCTGATAATGCATTTGCACAGTTTGTCCCGTGCAACTCCTTACGTTTTTTTGAACCTGTGAAGAGAAAAAAAAAATATATACATATATAAACAAATTAAGACAAGCTCCATGACGTTAGACATAGACATATGATATACATACGTCTGATGTGTGTATGTGTATGTGTTTGTGAATCAACAGCGGCTGATGAAGGAATTAAGACCAAAATCACTGACACCAGCTTATTGAGGAATTAAGAAAATAATAAAACATACCTGCAGATGATGAAGATGATTTACTTTTCAAAGAGGCAACTTTCACTTTGGCACTGCATTCCAAAAGATTGTTATCGAAACGTAACTTCTTACATGCTAACTGCTCATTTCTGCTAGGAGGATCAATCATAGTTTGTGCGGCAGCTGCATCCTCAGATACAGTTATGTTAGAGTCTGGAATAACCATGGTTTCAGTCTCCTGCATGCCATGGCCACTTGTCACTGGAGGTGGACACGATTTTAAGTTTGGAGCTTCTGGATCTTTAATTAGGACTTCTCTTCGCATAAGGTCATACAGATGGTCTCTTTGTTTCGGGTTCCCCCTACAATAATTAGTATTTCAGAAATTGATCTACAAAAGGAGCGCACTGGATTAAACATTTTGTGTTAAACGAAATTGCCTCCTACCTTTCAAGAAACATGATTGACTTAGAATTACTCTGTTTGGCATGTTTTTGAAAATGCGAGTAACTACACTCTGATTTGGGCAGGTCAAAACAAACCATGCATGAGCAATTTGGAAGCTGAGTTCCCTCTTCAACCACATCAGTGATAAATATAAGATCCACCTGCATTCATTAAAAAAGCTTTCAGACAAGACAGAATAAAAGCAAATTTTTCAACATGTGAAACGTCTGACTGTGTTGAAGATTATGCTAACCTTGTCAACATGAAATGGATCGGTGGAGGAGTTGTTTCCGACTAAATAAAAAACATTAAAGTAAGCCAAAGAGGCTTCTTTCTTCACGAATCTTTCTATCACTTCTGCAGTAATAATTCTCTCAACTAAAATAAGGCACTGTTTTTGCTTTTCCCCTCTGCCAGCAACTTGAAATCATCAGAACATATGGAGATTTTTTTTGCAATTTTGGGAGTTGACAAAACAATTTTAAATTACCCATATAAATCCACTAGCTGGAATAGTTCTTTTAACTTTGGAGATACATGTCCGGAATTTACTGCTGACAGATGGTTTTGCTGCAAATCTACCAAATTCTTATCTTCTGTTCAAAACACAAACAAGGCACAGTGAAAAAAAGATTAAATTTTAGACTAGAAGTGGACTCCTCAATGCAATATATAGAGCTTTGAATACAGTACCTTGATGCAAATACACCCCAATTGTGGATAAAATATCCTCAAGAAATTCCTTGCACAGCGTTAAGCATTCTTTATAAGTTTCACTATTCTCTTTCGTATCTGAGATTTTCTCCAAGCAGACTTCGGCCGCCTATCCCGAAAGCAAGACGAAAAAGAACAAATTTTAATCAACACAGCAGGTAGTGCTAGCCAAAGGAAACCAAAACTGGTAGTAATGTGTTAGAAAAATACCAAGTGTGCGCAAATCAGGCCAAGATTGTCAAGGCAATGCAAAATCTCTCTGTAGTCGATGGACAATCGCTTTTGATACGTCTCAAACTTATTCTCCATGTTGAGAAAACTGCGTTTTTCCAATTCTTGGAGACTTCTAAGAGAAGCATCAAACTATAGGGAAAGAGAAAAGCAAAATCTTTTTTAAGCACTCTGAAACATAATAGGGAAGAATCATGTTATGGCTCATATTCAGCTAGCATATAGTAAATATTCATACCTTGTGGTGTGAAGTTTCCAACTTTTCTTTCAATTCCAAACTACAGAATGGTGGTGGGTCATAAAATATTGGACCTTCTTTTACTGCTGTGGCAAACTTTTCCACCCCATTCCGCTCTTCAGGATTAAAAATCTGAATTTAAAGTAAAAAAGTTTCATAACATTAATTTGTAAAACTGTATCTATTCCCTTGTTATGCAAAAACAAGGTACCTTTGATTCCATGAGTCTCTCAAGTTCTGATACTTGATCTGCATAGTTAGAGGGAGAGTAAATATTAGAAAAATCTTGCAGTATGACTTTATTTAACTTACATGAGGTTGAAACAATAAAACTAGTTACAGAAATCAGGATCTTTGGTTTGACATACAAAGGAAATAAGATAACTTATAAATAGCATGCCTTTTCTAACGACGGCTGACGCAGTCAATCCAAATATCTTTGGTTTGTTAGTGGATTCGTGATAGAATTCCTTCATGAAAACAAGAAGGAAACTAGTTTGTTGACAAATCATGGAAACTCGGTATATGAAAAACTAATAGAGCTTATCATGACTGAGAAAACACACCTTCATTAACTTCGCATAGGGGTGATTGCCACTGGTGCGGTGGCAGTCATCTATTATTATAAGACATACCATCTCTAGTTTCAGGAATGCACTTCTAAGTGCATCCAATAATATTTGAGGAGTCATAACCAGAACCTGAACCAGACAAAACACAATGTCATTGGATTGTTTAGTGCGGTCAATATAACCACAGAACTATCTCAAAGGAACGAGCAAACAAGTTAAAACAAAATGATGATGAAAGAGTCAACAATGGAAGAAGAACAAACCCTAGAACTCTAGGTAGCAAATGTACTAACAAATTGGAATGAGCTTTAACTAAACAAGTAAACAAACAAAGAATCAACCCTAAAGACCATATCAATGACTCGAAATATTAGCATAGCCTGTGATTTTTTCATTATCAGAGACAACACTGAGCAGGTCAAAGTGGATGGCAAAATTCTGCCAAATTTGCACTAAACACAAAAAGAAAACTGTGACATATTTCACCAAAACTACTAGGAAGTGCACTAGTTGGCGTATAACTAGCAAAAACAGAAACAAAAACTTACATCATGCTTGCTAACTTCCTCTTCCCAGCGTTGGGCAGTCCATTTATCCACTCCTTTAGCTCCAAAGTAGTCTTCAACCTTCAAACTCACATGTGTTCTGATCTCACAGCATTGCTAAAACCATACACAACAATAAAACATTTTTTTTTTCTTTTACATACATCAATGAAACGAGATATGAAACATCTAAAAGGAAAAGGAGGACTTGCCTGTTTGACAAGATTTACAGTAGGGGCCAAGAAAATTATCAATCTTTTGGATGTATCAGAAGAACCCATGGCTTTGATAAGCATCTTAGTGATCTCTGACTTATTAGTTCCAGACCCAAGAACAGCAATTACATTCCTGTTCATTGCAACCTCATACACCTTTAACTCATAACTACTGCAAACAAAACAAACACAAGAATAGGAAAAGAGTAAACTTTAACTGAATTGTCCTAAAACCCTTGTTGAAAGAAGACCCCCCCCCCCCAAAAAAAAAACCCTTGTTGAAAGAAGACCCCCCCAAACCAAGTAAGTTACAAAGAGAGGAAGATGAAGATTCTTCTACCCATTAGAGTCAATCATCATAGGAGCAAGATTCTGATCTCCATCGATTTCAGAGAATTTTCTCTTGAGCGAATTGCTTCCTCCACCGCCTCCTTGTTGTGAATCTTCCTCCATTTTCTCCGGCTCCAACGAGGAATGCATGACGAACAGAGAAAAAAAGGAACACACCACACTTAAGGGTAGAGGGATTTCGAGTTTTGGGTTTTGGGGTTGAATGAATCAGCTTCGACTTTTAGAAAAGTGATTCTCTTCTCTTTTTTTTCTTCTGAACCTGCACTGCCAGTTTGTACTTTTTATGACTTATGAGTTTCTTTATGGGCATCAGAATTTTTAGTCAAACTATTTTTAATTTTCACTACCTCTTTTTTACGACAAAAAAAAAACAAACTATTTTTAATTTGGGAAAAATGCCAAAAAAAAAATTCGAAATTATTTTTATTTGGAAGTTTAATATTTAATAATTTTGGATTAAAATAAAAATACACTAAATAATAAAAATATGTTATTTAAAACCTGAAATAATTAGTGTTGTTATTTTTATACCCATGATTTTTCAACAAAATCAAAATTCCAATTTTACCCTTGTTATCTAAATAATTATTAACTTTTAATATAAAAATACTTGGTTTTCTGTTAACCATATTAAACCGGGACTCGGTTATCTACTCTTTTATCTCTTCTTTCTCAATTCTTCCTCCTCTCTCACGACGATCCCATCTATTTCTCTGTAAAACAAACACATCCGCCGCATCATCGATGACACCGAGCAGATACTCGACAAGGCTCTCTCCCTTGTCCTCAAGTGCCATGCCAATGGTCGCGTCTTCACCATCATCCCTGCCGCCGCCTTCGGCAAGTTGTTCGCTCAGTTGGAGAATTCCACCGGTGACGTTTTCTGACTCCTCCGCGGTCGGTAGGTTGCTGTTGTGAACCAGAGAAACGAGTTCCGATATACTTGATGGCAACCAAGACAAGGTAGGATTCCCTGGGTTCATGGACAGCTCCAACTCCGAGTCGACAAGCCGTTGAAACTCTCTCAAGCAATTTCTGAGAAGCCGGTTTGATATGGTTAACAGAAAACTAAGTGTTTTTGTATTAAAAATCAATAATTAATTAGATAACCAGGGTATTAAACTTCCAAATAAAAATAACTTCGGGTTTTTTTTGGCATTTTTCCCTTTTTAATTTTGACCTTTTTGATTTTTATTTTTTGAATTTTCTCTCTCTTCAAATATTTGGAGGCTTCTATAAAAGCCCAGTGGACCTGACCCACTTGATTTTCTTGTTACAGATTATATAATTTTTGATTAGATTCCATTGATTCAATGTGTGTAGTGTAGTTGTAGGATGTAGTTGAAGATGTAACATTTGAGCAAGAGGATGAAATACTTCAGAAGGACGCAACACTAGTACAAGAACAGAGTATCAAATTATTTATGTCGGCGATTGTAAAGCTGGAAGATTTACACATGATTAGAAGGCCCAAAAAGCTTCTAGAAGATCAAAGAGCTTCATGTTTACAATAGGAATGTAAATATGAAGAAATAGGGAAATTTCCTAAAAACATAAAGAAAAAGGAAATTGTCCAATTCCTATTAGGATTAGAATAGGTAGTTTGCTCTTTGTGTAGCTTAGGCCTAGTTCTATAAATAGGGTGCTAAGGCTGATTGTAACTGTGAGCACAAATAAGAGAAAGTCAACCTAGCTACTAAGTTTTAGTCTTTAAGAAAAGAAAAGAGCTAAGAACTTAGAGAGAGCGTAAGGTTTCTTTAAAGAGAGTTTTGAGAGAATAGAAAATTGTTTAGAACAAAATTGTAAACAGATTTTCTATCAATCAAAGAGAGTTTTAAAAAATCATTGTTTCATTGTTCATATCATAAGTTCTCACACTTTCAATTGGTATCAGAGCGACACTTGTTTGGATTACTACAGGTGAGATTATGCGGACAAGATGGAGAGCTACGGAGATCTGATCAACAACAACAAAGTTGTCTTGGATGATGGAAACTATGGGTTTTGGAAGTCAAGGATCAAATCCATCATAGGAGGTATTGATTGTCTTGCTTGGAATACTGTTCTGGAAAAGAGGGAGGAACCGACGATCACGGATGAATCATGCAAGCAAATTCCTAAACCGAGATAGACTGGACCGATGAAGAACAAAAGAGATCAAATTACAACTCAAGAGCTTTAAGCACTATTCATTGCAGTGTTGGAAGAAAACAATTTGAATTGATTCAGGGATGTGAAACTGCTAAAGAAGCATGGGATATCCTTCAAATTCATTATGAAGGTACAATGAAAGTGCAGAATTCGAGAAAGGATATGTTGGCCTCTAGGTTTGAGAATCTGAGGATGGAGGAGCATGAATCGATTTCAGATTTTAGTTCAAAGTTGAGTGCTCTAGCACAAGAAGCCTGAACTCTCGGGAAGACTTATAAGGACCAGAAGTTGGTCAAAAAGTTTTTAAGGTGTCTTCCATCAAGATTCATGGGATACAAGACAACCTTAACTGTCTCTCAGGACTTAGACAATCTCAGTTATGGTGAAGTTGTCGGAATGCTACAGGCGCATGAGATGGAAATTAATGGAGTTAAGAAGCCAAAAGGAATAGCTCTAGCAGTTAGCAAAGACTCGACTGATCATGGAGAAGAAGATGTTGTAAGCCTGTTGGTAAGAAGATTTGATCGAGCATTAAGAAGGATAGGGCAAGGTCAAGGTCAAAAGAAGAGCAACTCGTTCAAAAAGAAAAGTGAGGACAAAAAGGCTGATATGCAATGTCATGAATGTAAGGGATATGGTCATTTTATCCGAGAGTGCCCAACGATCAAGTTGCGAGATGCTAAGTGCACAATTTGCAAAGGTATTGGACAAACACATGATGAATGTGTGAGTAACTCTAAAGCAAAGAAAGAAAAGTCTATGATTAGCATTGAGGATGAATCAGAAAGTGATAGAAGCAGCGAAGAAGAGCTCATCAATTTAGTGGCTATGGTGGGAATCACTGAATTTGAGAATGGGGAAGAAGTAACTGATTCAGAATCTGAAGGGGAAGACGTCCTTGACATTGTTCAGAGTTACAAGGAAGTGCAAAACACACTTATTACTCTAGGAAAGGAAAATCAAGGATTGATAAAAGAAAAACTTCATCAAGAAGCACTTGTTATATCATTACAGAATGAATTGGCGGATGAGAAAAAGATTGCTAAAGACTCGCTGGATCTAATGAAAGAGAAGTTGGTTTTATCGGTGAAGGCAAACAAGCTTGAAAAAGAGCTGCTTAAAGAAAGAAAAAATCTGCAGAACTACAATCTGAGTTAGATCAACAGCATAGGAAAATTCATATGTTTGCAGACACAAAGCAATTTGACAAGATTTTAAGCTACGGGAGAACTGAGAAGACTCATATGAGAACAAGGGAGCTATGTCACAGACAACCAAATTTGTATCTGCTGGAGCATATCAATCTGAGAAGGAAACATCTACTGGTGTTTCTAATGAACCTTTGAGTTGTTATTTTTGTGGAAAAATTGGGCATTACAAGCGGTTTTGCTACAAATTTTGGCAAAAGGTCTGTACCTTAAAGCGTCAAGGAATGTTCTTCTAGAATGGCGTTAGGAGACAAGTTTGGATGAAGAAAACTGATCTATATCCATCAGGTTCAATTATAGCGTCTGGATCAGGATTTAGATGCAATATGGACATGAATACTGAGGAAGAAGAAGACTCGGAGCCTTGGTTCTTTGACAGCAGTTGTTCAAGATATATGACTGGAACCAAGAATAGTCTACAGAATGTTAAGAAACTGAAAAGAGGTACAGTAACTTTTGGAGATTGAAGTCATGGTTTCATACAAGGCAAAGGTACAACATGTGATACAGAGCTTCCGCAACTTGTGAATGTCAATCTAGTTCAAGGATTGCGAGCCAATCTGATAAGTATTAGTCAACTATGTGATGAAGGGTTGTCAGTTTTATTCACAAGGGTTGATTGCAAAGCATTGGATGAATTAGGTAATGTCAAGTTATATGGTGTGAGATCTGGGAATAATTATTACATGTGGGAGAAACATTCAATCAAATGCTACAGTGCTCGAGGGAGTATCGATCTCTGGCATCAACGACTTGGTCATATGAATACACGAAATCTTGCTACTCTTGTGAATAAAGAGATAATTCGAGGGATACCTAAGTGAAACACATCTATTTGGTGGTATGGTGATGAAATGGATGGAATGATGAGATATGAATGAATGGATGGCAGGGTGTTTCAATTCCCCTTATGCAATTGTAGTACAAGAGGTGTCAATCCAATCTGAGAGTTTGTAAACAATCAAGATGTGCATAAGGGTCTAAGTCAAGCCAGATGTAAAGGATGTTTGTCACTAACAATCCTATGATGAAATGTAAAGTGCAGAATGTAAAAGCTACAAGAACTAGATGCTAAATGTAAATGGAACATAATGATTATGACAATTATGAAGCTAGAACAGAAATAGAAACTATATTAATGCAAGTATTGAACATGACACTAAGTGAATGCAACAGAAATGCAACTAGAATGAAACAGGAAGTAAGACAGGACAACTACAAATCATAAACAAATGTTCTGGGGATGAACTCGAGCAAGCACTCGATCGAGTGTAGATTGAGTGCGGGGTCGAGCTGGACAAACGCGAGAAAACAGAGCAACACAAGAAAAATAGAGCAATATGAAAGCAAATCAAACAACAAGCAAGCAGCAGGATTAAGACTAAGAAATCAATAAACAAAGAAGGCCTTGAGGAGGGATTCAATGGCTGGACTAATGATTGAGGTCATCTAACTTGTTCAACAAATCTCAAACAACTTGAGCTAATCTCTAGACAATATTTTCTAAGACATGTTTAATCCACTCTCATGGCAAGAAACAATCAAACTCATGCATCTCTAGACTTGTTCTCACACAGTAAAGAATCTACACAAGCAAGCATTAAGCAATATGTCAAATACCAAACAAGACCTCTAATCTCTTAGCAAGTCTAATGATAAACTCTAGATCTAGCCTTATCTATGCTCCTTAAACATTGGTATGATGCTAAGAGGCTTGAGATAAAATCCTACCCTCTCAGTTATAGGATCAGCATTAAGAACATCTAGACTAGAAGAGATCTACAACAATCAAGCTTGACCAAATCAAACAAACCTCAAACATAATCCAGCCTAACCCATCCTCAAGATCCTAAGCAATTACTCACAAGAACAAATGATGAATATCAAAGTCATAAACCCAGAAAATACTGAAACTTGCATTAAATGAAAGATAAAGCAAAGATCTACAATAATGAAGAAGGAATCAAACACAAATTCTTAATATCTTGAAAGTTATGGAACCAACAAAATCCAAGAATCTTATGTTTTCTCCTTCAAAAGAAGGTACAAGATCTAATAAAATAAAAGTGCAAAAGGAATAATTCCCTAAAAGTATAAACTAGGTTTGAGAATATCTAAAAAGCTGGACTCCTGGTGGCTGAAGGGTACAAGGTCCTTTTATAGGAAAAGTAGTGGAAGCCCTACAATTGCCAAAAGACAAAATAGCTAGGCGGCTCGGCCAACTCGACCTGGTGCTCGGTCGAGTGACCGGTCGAGTTGGCTTTCCTTCTGCTCCTTCCACTCGGTTGAGTCCCTCTCCGCACACGGTCGAGTGTCTGGTCGAGTGTGCAGTCGAGTGGGACTCCGGACTTTGGTTCTTTAGCCTTAACTCTCTTGCTTTCTCCTCTTGATTGCTTCACTTCTCCTCAGAATTGCTTCCATGCTCCTTAGGCTCCAAATAACCTGTTTATGAATGAAAAGATGCAAATGCAATGCAACTAAGCTCTAATGCATGAGTAGTCCTAAAGCTATGCAATAATGGTCAAAATGGATAGCAAAAGATGCAAAAGATGTGAATAAACGAAGGGAAAACATGGTAAAATATATGAACATCAACACCCCCAAACTTAGTCTTTGCTTGCCCTCAAGCAAATAAACAAGACATAAGAAGGTAGGTGAGGTTTGAAAGTGGGATCTCAGCTCCTAAAGCTTGCTAATAGACCATGTAGAATCAATGTCCAAGTTACTAGTACTATGATGCAAGTTGAATGAGCTGTACTTAAAGATTTTAGACAAGCCTATCACAACCTTTACTGATTTGAGCCTTAGATATCCACATGCATTCAAATCAACCATTTCCTTTAACATTCATTAATCAAGAACATGAATCAATCTTATGCAATGCTTAAACTCATTTGGCTTGGAGATAAAGATTTTTGAGACAATGATGGTCTTTCTTAAGAGTGGGGCTTATCAATATCAAGGTTCTCTCATAAAAATGGATTGAGCTTTAGAAGAATGCTAAAGGTAAGAACACTTAGACACATACAAGAACAAAACCTTGTCTACCCAAAGGCACCCAAAGTGTTTATCCTATCAATCTAACCCAAATGATCCTAGTGCTACCCTTTAACTTCTTCTTTTCTCTTTCACCCTTTTCTCTTTTGGTTTTCAAGTCTTAGAAAAGGTTTCTTATTTGATATTTCTAGTGGGATGGGGGATTCTTTCTTATATGCTATGGTTCTCTTTTCTTCTTATTCTTAAGACATACAAGCATTTTGCTAGACTTTTCTTTCTTTCTTTTCTTTTCTTTAACTAGAACCATCTTCAACAATTTTTTAACTTCCCATCCTTTCACTAGACTTTGCTTAAACACATTCTCCTCTTAAAGACTCTACCTTTTTTCTTTCTCTTTTTCCTCTTTTCTTTTCTTTTCTTTTCTTTTATTTTTCTTTTTCAAAACAACCAAGTCCCAAACCCAATAATTAAACCACCTAGTCCTATCTAGTTTGAAAATTGCAAACTAGAACTACACAAGGCTTTACTCTTGTCAGCTCAAACCAAACACTTTCTACCAAGCTCAAACCCAAAAAGGCCTCACACACACAAGAATTAACATGGCTTGAAAGAAGGATAGGTTAAGGGTGGGGAAACTGATTCTTAATGAGGAAATCAGCTACTTGGATCAACAAGAGTGGTAAAAAGGAGAAAGATGATCCAAATATGTATATGGTATCCATGAGTTTAAAGCAATGCACAAGATGATAAATAAAAGTCAATATTAGGTTCTTATAAATAGGAAATTGCATCAAATCATAACATGCTTCAATTTAGACCAAATGCAATGCAGGAATTCAAGACATGGTTCAATCTTATGCTTCTAGCTACTCAACTAGCATCAAAGTACTATTAACTTGGGCATTGATCCTAGTTTAGTGAATCTAGCAAGCTAACAAGACCAAACTCATCATAGATCCCTAATGCAAAAACATGAAACAGTTCTATATGAAACATGCTAAACAAGATCCTAATATGCAATGCAAACTACATGAACACTCTTTTTTTTTATAAAGATTTTTGCAAAAATTTTCAAATTTTTTTGTTTTTTTTTCTATACCTTAAATGATATGCAAATACTATCATGATTAAATGTAAAATAAGAAAACAAAACAGAACATCAAATACTATCTCAAACCCTCCCCCAAACTTAAATTACATAGTCCACTGTGTAAGAGAAATTTGTAAGAGGATTTAAGACTAAAAACAAAACACAATATGAAATGCAATGATATTTACAAGGAAAGGTGATAGTGGTACCTCAAGGATTGTGGAAGAAACTGTCCACATCCTCTTGCATGCTGTCAAAAGTGTAGTTGGGGGCTGCTTGGTGACTTGGAGATGGAGATTGGGGCAGCTCGACGTTGGCGATCGACCGTGACTCGGTCGAGTACGTGCTCGAGTGGGGGGGGGTCAAGCTGGACTGCGGATGCCAAAATTCTGTCCTTGCTGCTGGTAGAACTACTAGTAGACTGATGGATCCATGAAGTATTGGGGTGGGATGGGAGGGTAACCTGGATATCCTGGATAAGCAGCTGGAGGTGGGAAGCCATAAGGTGATCTGGGTTGGAACTCGGCCGAGTGCATCTGGGGTGCTCGGTCGAGTGGGTGCTCGAGTGACCCGGTCAAGTGCCTTGAAAATTGTTGTTCTCGGCTACTTGAACTCCTCTTCCTCTGATTTGGCTCGTACATTGAAGCTCTAGCTTGTTCCACAGGGTTTGCAACTCTTGAAAGTGCTCTAGTTGAGCTACTCCTCCTCAAAGGGCTTGAATGGCTTGGAGATGAGTTTCCACTCTTCAGCTCAGCAATCTCCTTCTTTAGGCCCTTGATGGACTTAGCCATGTTAGTCACCTTCTTCTTAAGCTTATCAAACCTCTTCCCATGCCACTTGTTCCACCTTTGCAAAAGAGTCAACCTCTTGCTATTCTCTCTCACTCCTCTACTATCCCTTGGGTTGGGCTCATAATCCTCAAAGTAAAACTGCTCCTCCCCATCAGCCATTTCCACATCTCCAGCTTCATCAACTCTAGGTTGAACTACCCCATCAAACAAGAACTCATCAGCTGGCTAAAAGTCAATGTTGGCTCCTTCTTGAATGGTGGTGAGCTCTTGGTTAGGCAAGATCAACTGTTTTTCCCAACTGTTGGAAGCTCAAAGTTGAAAATGTGATTTCCTTGATGCATCTCCTTGGCTAATATGAGAGTAGAGGTGAGGTAGCTTGAGTCAATCCATCTTGGTGAGACCCTTTCTCCTTTAAGTGTGACCTTGGCAGCTTGTAGAATTGGAGTGATGATGCCTCCAATGGTTAGTGCTCCTCTTGAACCTTTGTTCTCCAACTTGCCCACCCAACTTCTCAAATATATCATGTGGTCTATTAGCACCATTGCAAGGTTAGTCTCCACAGTGGTCCCAAGAATGATGGTTCCATCTCTTGCCTTGAGGATTTTGAGAGCCATGTCAATCATCTTAAGCTCACCCTCATTGAGATTTCCAGTGTCCTTCCTAGCAAAGAAAGTGTTTGCTAAGGCCTTGTGGAAGTACCTTAGGACTGGGCTTCTTATCTTTGAACTTTTGGTCTTGGAGGATGAATAGGTGATGTTGTCTCCAATGGTTTCCCAAATGGAATAGAGCTCTTCTCTTGGTATCATCAAGCTCCTGTTACTCCCAACTTCAAAACCAAACACATTGGCTATCTTCTTCAATGGAAGCTCATACTTCTTCCCCTTGATTGTGAATGCAATATGACCAGCTCCCAACTCAGCATACTTCCTTGCATGTGTGTGCAGCTTGACTGTGGCTAGAAACTCACAACTTTCTTCCTTGTAACCCTCCATGCAAAGCCCCATGAACTTGGTTAGGTTGCTCTTCTCAAAAAGAAACTTCACATCTTCATCAATGGCTAGCTTCTCCATTGTTTCCTTGTGTGGATATCTAGTCCCCAGGAACTCCATTCTCATGAAGGCTTCATAAAGTTGCCTCTTTGTCAACCCACAAGATTCAGCCTCTCCATCATCCTCTCCCTCTTCTTCTTCATCTTCTTCCTCACTCTTACTCTCAACCTCCTCTTGTGCAACCTCAACTGCTGGCCTTGTTTTTCCTCATGAACTCCATAAGAGTTGGCTCCCTTTCTTCTTCACTTTCGGTTCTCTCAGGATCTTCCTCAACTGACCGGTTTCTTGAACTCGGCATCTGGCTCGAACGCCCCACTCGGACCACCACTCGGTCGAGTGCTTGCTCGAGTGGGGCGTCGAGTGGTTCTTCCAGCTTCTCCTCTTGATTCAAGGTGATCATCACGACGTTCCATGGAGCTTGAAGCTGCTTGTTGAGACTTCCTAGTAATCCTTGAAGAGATTTTCGAACAGAACTGAAGGGAATAGACTCAAAGCTTAAGGTTAATAGGTTAGTGACCCAAAAACTTAAAAGAGCTAAGCTTGAGCAAATGATGAACTTAGAGAGAGATTTTAAAACTTGATTTTAGTTGTTTTGAGCAAATGAGAGAGTGTGGGAGGTATATAGTTGAATCAAGCTCTATTTAAAGAAGCTAAGGGGACAAGGAGACAAGGGTGGAGCGTCCATACCATTCAAATTTGAAATGGGAATCTTTGACCTGTTTTTTTGCTGCCACTCGACCCCATACTCGACCAGCACATGATCGAGCTCCTTGACAAAAGTTTGAAAATTCAAATATTTTTCTTCCTTTTCTTCCCTCCACTCGATCATTCTAGAGAAATAAGAATCGAATGGGCCTTAGTTCCTTGCCAACTCAGTCGAGTACCTCTCGTGGGCTGGTCGAGTGGGCTTGCGAATCTACTTCCCCAAGTCCAGTTTCTCCATACCCATCTACACTTTCATTAAAAGGCCTGCCCAACACAAACATAAAAGAAAACACATCAAAACTACTAAGAAAATAAAGCATATTTACAAAGGATACCTTAGGGACTTCCTCCCTAGTGAGCTTGTTTAGAGTCACTAAGCTTGACTTTGGTTGCCTTCTTAGACTTGGTCTAGATACCAAGGAGGTGAGGAAATACTCCCTGGAACCTCTTGATCACTGTGAAGTTGATCCTTGATCACCTCACCCTTAACACACAAACCATATTTCTTCTTGATTTTGAGCCTTGGTCTTGCTTTCCTCAAAGACCTCTTTTTTAGCTTGACTTGGAGATCCTTAACCATACCAGTCAACTCTTGAACTGAACTCTTAAGCTTTTCCACTGAATCCTCTTGAAGAGAGAGCTTAGATTTTGGAGTTGCTTCACCACTTAAGCCTTCATCACTACCTTTGTCCTTGATAGTAAAAGGTTGATTATCAATGGTAGGGAGGTTGGTTGGGTTATAGATGTCGAACTTCATGGTTATATCCTCAGCAATGTTCAAGGTCACAAGACCTTCCTTGACATCAATAACTGCTCCATCAGTGGCTAAGAATGGCCTCCCAAGAATGATAGGATCTTCAGGCTCCTTATCCATCTCTAGGACCACAAAATCAGTGTGAACCCTTGATCTCCCTATCTTCACTGGAATGTTCTCCAACTTACCAACTATGCCTCTGTTTGTTCCATCAGCTAGACATATGTGAAGGCTGGTGGACTTGAAGTCAGTGTGCCCAAGCTTTTGTGCTATAGAGTAAGGCATCACACTGCTAGATGCTCCCAAGTCACATAAGCACTGGTTGTAGTGAAGATAGCTGAGTGTGCAAGGCAGATAAAATGGACCTGGATCCTTAAGCTTAATTGGGATGATAACTCCTCCAAGGTCTTCAAGATCCTTCTCATCTTGAGCTTGAGCCTTTTGCTTTGACAATTCAAGCAAAAAGTCCTTATAGAGAGGATATGGTTCATATTGTTCCAAGGCAGGTCCTCTCTCTTCTTCTTGGTAAGCAATGATGATCTCTTGTATGGCCATCAGTTCCTCTTGTTTCTCAATCACAACTTCTTCCTTCAAAGCCTTCTCATCCTCTTGTTGCTTAGCCAACATTTCTTTTTTCTCAATGATCTCCCTTAATTCCTTAAGCTTTTGTGCTTTGAAACGTCCTAGGAATGGTAGAGGCGGTTTTTAAGCAGGAGGAATGTACTTAGCAGGCTTAACAACTTCTGATTCTTCAGCTCGATCGACAACTCGATAAGGCACTCGGTCGAGTGCTTGCTCGATCACCTGGTTGAGTGCACTAGCGGATCCAGTCTGCTTTGCACAAACTTCACTTTTAACTTCAAGAAATGACCAATCCTCCCCATCTTGAACCTCACTGTCCTCAGTGACTTCCTCATCAGAGATATGAACGGCTTTAGCAGTGAACTCCCTTGGGTTTTGGACAGCTTTTCCAGTTAGTTGGGTAGGTTTGGGAGCTGAAGTAGAAGCAATGTTGCTCACCATGTACTTCAGTTCAGACCCTCAAACTTCATGTTGAGGTCATAATACTGTGATGTTAACCGCTGGTTCACCTCAGCAAACTGCTTGGCCTCCTCAATCTTTCCATTGGCTTGCCCAATTGAAACAAGTATTTTGGTGGTGTTTGGAGTGAGAATGATGAATGATGAATGTATGCAATGAATGGATGGATAGTAAGGTGTTTCAATTCCCCTTATGCAGTTGCAGTATAAGAGGTGTCAATCCAATCTGAGTGTTTGTGAACAGTCAAGATGTGCATAAAGATCTAATTTAAGCCAGATGTAAAGGATGTTTGTCACTAACAATCCTATGATGACAAATGTAAAATGCAGAAAGTAAAATATAAGAACCTAGAACTGAATGCAAATGAAACAGAATGATTACACTAATATAAAGCTAGAACAGAAATAGAAACTATGATAATGAACTAATGCAAGACAATAATGAACATGACACTAAATGAATGCAGCAGAAATGAAACAGGTATGAAACAAGACAATCACAAATCATAAACACAAAGTTCTGGGGAAGAACTCGAGCAAGCACTCGACCGAGTGTAGGTCGAGTGGGTGGTCGAGCTGGACTAAACGCAGAAATAGAGCAATGCAATAAAAACAGAGTAATGCAAAGACGAATCAAACTACAAGCAAGCAACATGATTTAAACTGTAAAATCAATAAGCAAGAAAGGACTTGAGGAGGGATTCATGGGCTGGACTAATGATTGAGGCTATCTAACTTGATCAACAAATCTTAAACAACATGTGCTAATCTCTAGACATATGTATCTAAGACAAGTTTCTCCCACTCTCATGGTCAAGAAACAATTAAACCTATGCATTTCTAGACTTGCTCTCACATAGTAGAGAATCTACACAAGCAGGCATTAAGCAATATGTCTCATACCAAACAAAACCTCTACTCTCTTAGCAAGCAAGATGGTAAGCTCTAGATCTAGCCTTATCTATGCCTCTTAAACATTGGTGTGATGCTAAGATGCTTGAAATCAGATCTTACCCTCTCAGATATAGGATCAGCATTAATAACATCTACCCTAGAAGAGATCTACAACAATCAAGCTTGATCAAGCCAAACAAACCTCATTCACAGCCCAGCCTAACCCATCCTCAAGATCCTAAGCAACTACTCACAAGAACACATGATGAACATCAAAATCAAAAACCCAGAAAACATTAAAACTTGCATCATTAGAAAGATGAAGCAAAGATCTACAATATTGGAGAAAGAATCAAACTCGAATTCTCAATATTAAGAAAGTTATGAAACAAAAAATATTGAGGAATTTAGCTTTTCTCCTTAAGAATATGTACAAAATCTAAAAATAAAAGAAAAGTGCAAAAGGAATAATCCCAAAAAGGGTAAAAACTAGGTTTAGAGAATATCTAAAAAGTTGGACACTTTTGTGGCTGCAGGTACAAGGCTTTATATAGGAGGGGAGTGGAAGCCCTAAAAATACTAAAAGACAAAATAGTCAACGGCTCGGTCAACTCGACCTGTGCTCGGTCGAGTGGCAGGTCGAGCTGGCTTCTCTCGTGTGTTCTCCACTCGGTCGAGTCCTCCTCAGCACACGGTCGAGTGTCTGGTCGAGTGTACGGTCGAGTTGGACTCCGGACCTTGTTATTTCAGCCTTAACTCTCTTGCTTTCCCTTCATGATTGCTTCACTTCTTCCTCAGCATTGCTTCCATGCTCCTTAAGCTTCAAAATCACCTGTTTATGCATGAAAAGATGCAAATGCAATGCAACTAAACTCTAATGCAGGACTAGTCCTAAAGCTATGCAATAATGGTGAAAAAGGATAGCAAAAGATGTGAATATACTAAGGGAAAACAAGGTAAAATATATGAACATCAACACCCCCAAACTTAGTCTTTGCTTGCCCTCAAGCAAATAAGCAAGACATAAGAAGGTAAGTGAGGTTTGAAAGTGGGATCTCAGCTCCTAAAGCTTGCAAATAGACCATCTAGAATCAATGTCCAAGTTACTAGTACTATGATGCAAGTTGAATGCGCTGTACTTAAAGACTTTAGACAAGCATATCACAACCTTTACTGATTTGAGCCTTAGATATCCACATGCATTCAAATCAACCATTTCCTTTAACATTCATTAATCAAGAACATGAATCAATTCTATGCAATGCTTAAACTCATTTGGCTTGGAGGCAAAGGCTTTGAGACAATGATGGTCTCTTTTTAGAATGGGGCTTATCAATATCAAGGTTCTCTCATAAAAATGGATTGAGCTTTAGAAGAATGCTAAAGGTAAGAACACCTAGACACATACAAGAATAAAACCTTGTCTACCCAAAGGTACCCAAAGTGTTTATCCTAGCAATCTAAACCCAAATGATCCTAGTGCTACCCTTTAACTTCTTCTTTTCTCTTTCACCCTTTTCTCTTTTGGTTTTCAAGTCTTAGGAGAGGTTTCTTATTTGATCTTTCTAGTGGGATGGGGGATTCTTACTTATTTGCTATGGTTCTCTTTTCTTCTTATTCTTAAGACATACAAGCTTTTTGCTAGACTTTTCTTTTCTTTAACTAGAACCATCTTCAACAATTTTTTTTCTTCCCATCCTTTCACTAGACATTGCTTAAACACAATCTCCTCTTAAAGACTCTACCCTTTTTCTTTCTCTTTTTTTTTTTTTTTTTTTTTTTTCTTTTCATAACAGCCAAGTCCCAAACCCAATAAGTGAACCACCTAGTCCTATCTAGTTTGAAAAGTGCAAACTAGAACTACACAAGGCTTTACTCTTGTCAGTTCAAACCTAACACTTTCTACCAAGCTCAATCCCAAAATAGGCCTCACACACACAAGAATAAACAAGGCTTGAAAGAAGGGTTGGTTAAGGGTAGGGAAACTGATTCTTAATGAGGAAATCAGCTACTTGGATCAACAAGAGTGGTAAAAAGGAGAAAGATGATCCAAATATGTATATGGTATCCATGAGTTTAAAGCAATGCACACAATGATAAGTGAAAGTCAATATTAGGTTCTTATAGATAGGAAATGGTGTCAAATCACAACATGCTTCAATATAGACCAAATACAATGCAGGAATTCAAGGCTTGGTCCAATCTTATGCTTCTAACCACTCAACTAGCATCAAAGTACTATTAACTTCGGCATTGATCCTAGTCTAGTGAATGAGCAAGCTAACAAGGAAATACTCATCATAGATCCCTAATGCAAATATTATACAATCCTACATGAAACATGCTAAACAAGATTCTAATATGCAATGCAAACTACATGAACACTCTTTTTTTATAAAGATTTTTTCAAAAAATTTCAAATTTTTATGGTTTTTCTATGCCTTAGATGCTTATGCAAATACTAATATGAGGATGCTAAAAATTTGAAATAAGATCACAAAACACAATGTCAAATGCTATCTCAAACCCTCCCCCAAACTTAAATCACATAGTCCTCTGTGTGAAAGAAATTTGAATGAGGATTTAAGACTAAAAAAAACTAAAATATGAAATGCAATGATATTTACAAGTGAAGGTGATAGTAGTACCTTAAGGATTGGAGAAGAAGTTGTCCACATCATCTTGCATGCTATCAAAGGTGTAGTTGGGGTCTTGTTGGTGACTTGGAGATGGAGATTGGGGCAGCTCGACGATGGCGACCGACCGTGACTCGGTCGAGTGCATGTCCGAGTGGGGGGGGGGTCGAGCTGGACCGCGAATGCCATAGTTCTGTCCTTGCTGCTGGGAGAACTTCTGGTAGAACTGGTGGTAGAGTGCTGGATCCATGAAGTATTGGGGTGGGATGGGAGGGTAACCTGGATAAGCAGCTGGAGGTGGGAAGCCATATGGTTGTCTGGGCTGGAACTCGGTCGAGTACGTCGGTGGTACTCGGTCGAGTGGGCGCTCGAGTGACCCGGTCGAGTGCCTCGAAAGCTGCTATTCTCGGGTACTTGGGCTCCTCTTCCTCTGATTTGGCTCATACATTGAAGCCCTAGCTGGTTCCACAGGGTTCGCAACTCTTGAGAGTGCTCTAGTTGACCTACTTCTCCTCAAAGGGCTTGATGGTGTAGGTGAAGAATTCCCACTCTTCAACTCAGCAATCTCCTTCTTTAAGCCCTTGATGGACTTAGCCATGTTGGTCACCTTCTTCTTCAGCTTATCAAACCTCTTCCCTTGCCACTTGTTCCACTTTTGCAAAAGTGTCAACCTCTTGCTATTCTCCCTCACTCCTCTACTATCCCTTGGGTTGGGCTCATAATCCTTCAAGTAAAATTGCTCCTCCCCATCAGCCACTTGTGCATTCCCAGCTTCCTCAATCCTAGGTTGAACTACTCCATCAAACTAGTGCTCCTCAGCTGGCCAAAAGTCAATGTTGGCTCCTTCTTGAATGGTGGTGAGCTCTTGGTTAGGCAAGATCAATTGCTTTTTCCCAAGTGTTGGTAGCTCAAAGTTGAAGATGTGATTTCCTTGATGCATCTCCTTAGCTAGGATGAGCGTAGAGGTGAGGTAGCTTGAGTCAATCCATCTTGGTGAGACCCTCTCTCCTCTAAGTGGAACCTTTGCAGCTTGTAGAATTGGAGTAATGATGCCTCCAATGGTAAGTGCTCCTCTTGATCCTTTGTTTTCCAACTTTCCTACCCAACTTCTCAAGTAAACCATGTGGTCAATGAGCACCATTGCAAGATCAGTCTCTACAGTGCTCCCAAGGATGATGGTTCCATCTCTTGCTTTGAGGATGATCCCATTGAGAGCCATGTCAATCATCTTAAGCTCTCCCTCATTGATATTCCCAGTTTCCTTCCTTGCAAAGAAGGTGTTTGCAAGAGCTTTGTGGAAGTACCTTAGGACTGGGCTCCTTATCCTTGAGCTCTTGGAATTGGAGGATGAGTAGAGTTTGTTGTCCCCAATGGTTTCCCAAACTGAATAGAGCTCCTCCCTGTGACCAGCTCCAACCTCTGGATCTTTCCTTGCATATGTATGCAGCTTGACAGTGGCTAGGAACTCACAACTTTCCTCCTTGTAGCCCTCCATGCAAAGCCCCATGAACTTGGTTAAGTTACTTTTCTCAAAAAGAAACTCCACATCTTCATCAATGGCAAGCTTCTCCATGGTTTCCTTGTGAGGATATCTAGTCCCCAAGAACTCCATTCTCATAAAAGCATCATAAAGCTGCCTCTTTGACAACCCACAAGATTCTGCTTCCCCATCATCCATTAACTCTTCTTCTTCACTTTCTTCCTCACTCTCATTTTCACTCTCCTCTTGCTCAACCTCAACTGTTGGCCTCTTCCCCTTGGCCTTATGTCTCCTCATGAACTCATTGAGAGTTGGCTCCCTTTCCTCCTCACTTTCAGTCCTCTCAGGATCTTCCTCAACTGACTCTCTCCTTGGACACGGGATCTGGCTCGAGCGGCTGCTCGAACCACCACTCGGTCGAGTGCATGATCGAGTGGGGCGTCGAGTTGATTTTCCAGCTTCTCTTCTTGACTCAAGGCCAGCATCACGACGTTCCATGGAGCTTGCAGCGATTTGTTGAGACTTTCTGGTGATCCTTGAAGACATTTTCAAAAAGAACTGAAAGGAATAGACTCAAAGCTCAAAGTTAATAGGTTAGTGACCCAAAAACTTGAAAGAACAAAGCTTGAGCACAAGATGAACTTGGGAGAGATTTTAAAACTTGAATTTAGTTGTTTTAAGCAAATGAGAGAGTGTGAGAGGTATAATCTCGTGCAAGCTCTATATAAACAAGCTAAGGGGCCAAGGGGACAAGGGTGGAGCGTCCATACCATTCAAATTCGATTTGGGAATCTTTGAACTGCTTTTTCCTGCCACTCGACCCCACACTCGACTGTACACGGTCGAGCTCCCTTGACCAAAGTTTGAAAATTTCAAAATTTTCTTCTTGTTCTTCCCTCCACTCGATCGTTCTAGCGATTTGAAGATCAAATGGGCCTTAGTTCTTTTCCAACTCGGTCGAGTACCTCTCGTGGGCTGGTCGAGTGGGCTTGCGAGTCACCTTCTCCAAGTCCAAATCTCTCCTTACCCAACTACATTCTTGCTAAAAAGCCTGTCCAACACAAACATAAAAGAAAACACATCAAAACTACAAGGAAAATAAACTATATTTACAAAGGATACCTTAGGGACTTCCTCCCTAGTGAGCTTGTTTAGAGTCACTAAGCTTGACTTTTTATAGCTCTTTAAGCTTGATTTGGAGACCAAGGAGGTGATGAAATCCCCCTGGTTCTACTTGATAACCCATGTGTTCCTTCTTGATCACTACATCCTTAGCACTTGAACCATGTTTCTTCTTAAACTTGAGTCTTGGTCTTGCCTTCTTCCAAGAATTCTTGTTGAATTTCTCCTGAAAATTCATCACTAGACAAGCCAACCTTTGAACTGAACCCTTGAGCTTTTGGATAGTCCTGTCTTGGGCTGAACTTTTAATCTCAGGAGTCCCTCCTTCCTCAAAAACTTCACAACTAGCCTTTTTCCCTATCATATAGTGCTGACCTTCAATAGTAGGCTGATGAGTAGTATTCTTGATGTCAAACTTCATAGTGAAGTCTTTAGCAAGGTGAAGTTTGATGGTTCCCATCTTAACATCTATTACAGCTCCAACTGTGGCTAAGAATGGTCTCCCCAAGATGAGAGGATCTTCTGGCTCTTGGTCCATGTTCATGATCACAAAATCAGTTGGGATTCTTGCCTTTCCTATCTTGACTGGAAAGTTTTCAATTATCCCAAGCACATCCCTCTTGGATCCATCTGCCATGCCAATATAGAGATTGCAAGGCTTAAAGTATTCATACCCCAACTTTTCAGCCACTGAGTATGGCATTAGGCTCACTGAAGCTTCTAAATTGTTGAAGTGCATGTAGCTGATGGAGCAAGGCAGGTTGAATGAGCCTGGATCCTTAAGCTTGGTTGGGATAACAACTTTCCCAATCTCTTTCAAATCTTTCATGTCTTGGTTTTGAGCCTTCTGCTTGGATAATTCAAGAAGCATGTCCTTGAGTGCAGGATGGTGAGCATATTTTTCGAAAGGAGGTCCTCTATCTTCCTCCTTCTCCTCAATGACTTCCTCTTTCTTCTCAATGACAACCTCATGTTGAATAGCCATCACTTCCTTTCTTTCAATCACAACCTCTTCGTTCAAAGCCATCACTTCTTCCTTCTCAATGACTTCTTGTTGTTGTAAAGCTAACTTCTTCTCTTGGTGCAAAGCCAACTCTTTCCTTTTCTCAATAATTTTCCTGAGTTCTTTCAGCTTCTCTGCCTTGAAACGTCCTGGGAATGGTAGAGGTGGTTTGTAAGCAGGAGGAATGTACTTAGCAGGCTTAACAACTTCTGTGTCCTCAGCCTGATCGACCACTCGATCAGGCACTCTATCGACTGCTTGCTCGAGCACCTGGTCGAGTGCTTTGACGGATTCAGTCTTCTGTGCACAAGCTTCACCCTGAGCTTCAATAATTGACCAATCCTCCCCACCTTGAATCTAACTGTCCTTAGTGACAACATCTTCATAGAGATTAAGAGCTTTAGCTGTAAAAACCCTTGGGTTTGGAATAGGTTCTTCAAGAAGTTGGTTTGGCTTAGGAGCTGCAGTAGAAGCAATGGAGCTCTCCATGTACTTGACCTTGGAGTTTAGGTCACTAGAATAGGAATTTAATGTTTGGTTCAGCTCAGCAAACTGCTTTGCTACCTCAATCTGCCCAGCTGCTTGCCCAAGTAAAAGTTGCTGCATCATAGCTCTTAAGTCAAGTTCTTGGGCTTGTGAAGTTTGAAACACTGGAGGGTGACACCATTGAGCCTGGAATCCTTGTTGATGTTGCCATGGTATAGAATGGAACATAGTGCTGTGAAACATGATGACTGACTCGGACAGGCACTCGGTCGAGCACAGGCTCGAGTCGACTGGGAACTGATGTCTATTTGTATCCGGCTTCTGACTCGATCAGGTGCTCGAGCACACACTCGGTCGAGTGGTGGTCGAGTTGATGGTCGAGCTGGTACCTGAAACTCAATCACAGACAAGCAGAAGAAGAAACAAGATCAGTAGTGAACAAGTTGCTAAACGAACTTAATCTTAGACTTTTATGGATCCTAATTGTCACAAAAATACACTCAAATAGGCAACGGCGCCAAATTGAAACAAGTATTTTGGTGGTGGTTGGAGTGAGAATGATGAATGATGAATGTATGCAATGAATGGATGGATGGTAAGGTGTTTCAATTCCCCTTATGCAGTTGCAGTATAAGAGGTGTCAATCCAATCTGAGTGTTTGTGAACAGTCAAGAAGTGCATAAAGATCTAATTTAAGCCAGATGTAAAGGATGTTTGTCACTAACAATCCTATGATGACAAATGTAAAATGCAGAAAGTAAAATATAAGAACCTAGAACTGAATGCAAATGAAACAGAATGATTACACTAATATAAAGCTAGAACAGAAATAGAAACTATGATAATGAACTAATGCAAGACAATAATGAACAGGACACTAAATGAATGCAGTAGAAATGAAACACGAATGAAACAAGACAATCACAAAACATAAACACAAAGTTATGGGGAAGAACTTGAGCAAGCACTCGACCGAGTGTAGGTCGAGTGGGTGGTCGAGCTGGACTAAACGCAGAAACAGAGCAATGTAATAAAAACATAGTAATGCAAAGACGAATCAAACTACAAGCAAGCAACAGAATTTAAACTGTAAAATCAATAAGCAAGGAAGGACTTGAGGAGGGATTCATGGGCTGGACTAATGATTGAGGCTATCTAACTTGATCAACAAATCTCAAACAACATGAGCTAATCTCTAGACATATGTATCTAAGACAAGTTTCTCCCACTCTCATGGTCAAGAAACAATCAAACCTATGCATTTCTAGACTTGCTCTCACATAGTAGAGAATCTACACAAGCAGGCATTAAGCAATATGTCTCATACCAAACAAAACCTCTAATCTCTTAGCAAGCAAGATGGTAAGCTCTAGATCTAGCCTTATCTATGCCTCTTAAACATTGGTGTGATGCTAAGATGCTTGAAATCAGATCCTACCCTCTCAGATATAGGATCAACATTAAGAACATCTACCCTAGAAGAGATTTACAACAATCAAGCTTGATCAAGCCAAACAAACCTCATTCACAGCCCAACCTAACCCATCCTCAAGATCCTAAGCAACTACTCACAAGAACACATGATGAACATCAAAATAATAAACCCAGAAAACATTGAAACTTGCATCATTAGAAAGATGAAGCAAAGATCTACAATATTGGAGAAAGAATCAAACTCGAATTCTCAATATTAAGAAAGTTATGAAACAAACAATATTGAGGAATTTAGCTTTTCTCCTTAAGAACAAGTACAAAATCTAAAAATAAAAGAAAAGTGCAAAAGGAATAATCCCAAAAAGGGTAAAAGCTAGGTTTAGAGAATATCTAAAAAGTTGGACACTTTTGTGGCTGCAGGTACAAGGCTTTATATAGGAGGGGAGTGGAAGCCCTAAAAATACTAAAAGACAAAATAGTCAACGGCTCGGTCAACTCGACCTGTGCTCGGTCGAGTGGCAGGTCGAGCTAGCTTCTCTCGTGTGTTCTCCACTCGGTCGAGTCCTCCTCAGCACACGGTCGAGTATCTGGTCGAGTGTACGGTCGAGTTGGACTCCGGACCTTGTTATTTCAGCCTTAACTCTCTTGCTTTCCCTTCATGATTGCTTCACTTCTTCCTCAGCATTGCTTCCATGCTCCTTAAGCTTCAAAATCACCTGTTTATGCATGAAAAGATGTAAATGCAATGCAACTAAACTCTAATGCATGACTAGTCCTAAAGCTATGCAATAATGGTGAAAAAGGATAGCAAAAGATGCAAAAGATGTGAATATACTAAGGGAAAACAGGGTAAAATATTTTGAACGTCACCAATCAACAATTATTGCATCATGGCTCTTAAGTCTTGTTCCTGGCCTTGGTTAGTCTGAAACCCTGGGGGGGGGGACAAAACTGGGGCTGGAACACTTGTTGTTGTTGCTTGGCTGCATAGTTGTTTTGTTGTTGAGGCTGTTGAGGTGGATAGACTTGGTCTTGTGGATTGGCTACATTGGTGCTTCTATAGGAGAGGTTGTTGTTTTTGAACCCTCCTCCTTGGTTGTAGCCTTTGAATCCACCCTGGTTTTGCATATAACAGAGCTCAGCAAATTCCCTCTCCCCCTATTGAACTGGAACCTCTTTCTCACCAATGAAGTGAATAGACTTTTGTTGGCTAAGGAGGATCCTGTCAAGCTTCTCATTGACCATCTTCAAGTCCTTCTTGTACTTCTCCTCTTGATCAATGGAGGTGGACCTTACTGTTCTGTCATAGTCCTCATTGTAGTTTCCATCTGACTGAGCAAGATTTGCAACCAACTCCCAGCCTTCTTCAACATTCTTGTTGAGGAAGTTTCCATTTAAGGCTGTGTCAAGAAGCATTCTGATCTTGGGAAGCACTCCTCTATACAAAGTACTTAGGAGGGACTCATTGCTGAAGCCATGGTGAGGACACTGAGTCTGGAATCCTTTAAACCTCTCCCAAGCTTCACAAAAACTCTCATTATTCCTTTGAGCAAACCCAGAAATTTCATTTCTCAATCTAGCAGTTCTAGCATTGGAAAAAAACTTGGCCAAGAAAGCCTTCTTGCAAGCATCCCATGTGGTTATTGCTCCACTAGGAAGAGTCTTCTCCCAAAGGTGAGCATTGTCTCTTAACTTGAATCCATCCTCACTGACACCATTGATCTTGGTGAGACCACATATCCTATCAAATTCATCAAGGTGGTCTAGGGGATCTTCCATTGGCAACCCATGGAACTTGTTGGCTTGAATCATGGAGATCAATCCACTTTTGATCTCAAAGTTGTTGTTGGCAACAATAGGAGACACAATACCAGCTCTCTGGTTATGTGTGTTTGGTGCATCTCCAGCACCAATGTTTCTTGCTCTTGGAGCTTGTTGATCTTGTTGCTCCATTAGCACTTGTTGTTCTTGTTCCTGATAGATCCTTGTTCTCTGCTGTCTCAGGTCCCTTGGTGGTCGGTTGATGTGATCAAGGAGTCTCTGAAGATTGTGATGACCTTTGGACCTTGTTTGCATCAACAGGTGCAAGTACAGACTCGGACAGGCACTCGGTCGAGCATAGGCTCGAGTGGGTGGTCGAGTCGACTGGGAACTGATGTCTACTTGTATCCGGCTTCTGACTCGATCAGGTGCTCGAGCACACACTCGGTCGAGTGGTGGTCGAGCTGGTACCTGAAAGTCAATCACAGACAAGCAGTAGAAGAAAGGAGATCAGTAATGAACAAGTGGATAAACGAACTTAATCTTTGACTTCTATTGATCCTAATTGGCACAAAAACACACTCAAATGGGCAACGACGCCAAATTGAAACACATCTATTTGGTGGTATGGTGATGAAATGGATGGAATGATGAGATATGAATGAATGGATGGCAGGGTGTTTCAATTACCCATATGCAATTGTAGTACAAGAGGTGTCAATCCAATCTGAGAGTTTGTAAACAATCAAGATGTGCATATGGGTCTAAGTCAAGCCAGATGTAAAGGATGTTTGTCACTAACAATTCTATGATGAAATGTAAAGTGCAGAATGTAAAAGCTACTAGAACTAGATGGTAAATGTAAATGGAACAATATGATTATGACAATTATGAAGCTAGAATAGAAATAGAAACTATATTAATACAAGTATTGAACAGGACACTAAGTGAATGCAACTAGAATGAAACAGGAAGGAAGACAGGACAACTACAAATCATAAACAGAAGTTCTGGGGATGAACTCGAGCAAGCACTCGATCGAGTGCAGGGTCGAGCTAGATAAACGCGAGAAAACAGAGCAACACAAGAAAAACAGAGCAATATGAAAGCAAATCAAACAACAAGCAAGCAGCAGGATTAAGACTAAGAAATCAATAAACAAAGAAGGCCTTGAGGAGGGATTCATGGGCTGGACTAATGATTGAGGTCATCTAACTTGTTCAACAAATCTCAAACAACTTGAGCTAATCTCTAGACAATATTTTCTAAGACATGTTTAATCCACTCTCATGGCAAGAAACAATCAAACTCATGCATCTCTAGACTTGTTCTCACACAGTAAAAAATCTACACAAGCAGGCATTAAGCAATATGTAAAATACCAAACAAGACCTCTAATCTCTTAGCAAGTCTAATGATAAACTCTAGATCTAGCCTTATCTATGCTCCTTAAACATTGGTATGATGCTAAGAGGCTTGAGATCAAATCCTACCCTCTCAGTTATAGGATCAGCATTAAGAACATCTAGACTAGAAGAGAACTACAACAATCAAGCTTGACCAAATCAAACAAACCTCAAACATAATCCAGCCTAACCCATCCTCAAGATCCTAAGCAACTACTCACAAGAACACATGATGAACATCAAAGTCATAAACCCATAAAACACTGAAACTTGCATCAAATGAAAGATAAAGCAAAGATCTACAATAATGAAGAAGGAATCAAACACAAATTCTTAATATCTTGAAAGTTATGGAACCAACAAAATCCAAGAATCTTATGTTTTCTCCTTCAAAAGAAGGTACAAGATCTAATAAAATAAAAGTGCAAAAGGAATAATTCCCTAAAAGATAAAAACTAGGTTTGAGAATATCTAAAAAGCTGGACTCCTGGTGGCTGAAGGGTACAAGGTCCTTTTATAGGAAAAGTAGTGGAAGCCCTAAAAATGCTAAAAGACAAAATAGCTAGGCGGCTCGGCCAACTCGACCTGGTGCTCGGTCGAGTGACCAGTCGAGTTGGCTTTCCTTCTGCTCCTTCCACTCGGTTGATTCCCTCTCCGCACACGGTCGAGTGTCTGGTCGAGTGGGCAGTCGAGTGGGACTCCGGACTTTGGTTCTTCAGCCTTAACTCTCTTGCTTTCTCCTCTTGATTGCTTCACTTCTCGTCAGCATTGCTTCCATGCTCCTTAGGCTCCAAAATCACCTCTTTATGCATGAAAAGATGGAAATGCAATGCAACTAAGCTCTAATGCATGATTAGTCCTAAAGCTATGCAATAATGGTCAAAATGGATAGCAAAAGATGCAAAAGATGTGAATAAACTAAGAGAAAACAGGGTAAAATATATGAACATCACTAAGCTTAAAGAAGAAGACAATATGGTGTGTGGACCTTGTAATCAGGGAAAGCAAGTCAAGATTCAGTTGGAGAGCTTGGCTGGAAAAAAATATGTGTTTGTACTAGTTGATGATTATTCCAGATACACTTGGGTTCGCTTTATCCGTGAGAAATCAGATACTGTAGACAGCTTCAAGATTTTAGCCTTACAATTGCTTAATGAACGTGGAGGAATCAAGAAAATACGAAGTGATCATGGTGGAGAGTTTCAAAATGATGCTATGAAGAAATTTTGTGAACAACATGGAATTATTGCACATCAATTCTCAGCACCAAGAACTCCACAACAGAAGGGAGTGGTAGAAAGAAAGAATAGAACTCTTCAGGAAATGACAAGGGCAATGATTCATGGAAACCAGGTTACTAAGAAATTATGGGCTGAAGCTTTGAACACATCATGCTATATAGTTAACAGAGTCTATGTACGAAGAGATACAACAAAGACGCCTTATGAGTTATGGAAAGGCAAAACACCAAATCTAAGCTACTTTCATGTTTTGGGGTGCGAATGCTATATCTTAAATGACAATGATTATCTAGGTAAATTCGATTCCAGAAGTGATGAAGGAATGTTTTTGGGTTATGCTGAGAGTAGCACTGAATTAAGAGTCTACAACAGACGTACAGGTTTAGTCATGGAATCAGTGAATGTAGTTTTTGATGATCAATCTGTAGCTGTACGAGATGATGATTGAGACAGCGGTTCAGAGCAAGTAAGTGTCACTAAAGCTCACAATGAAGGTTCTGAGTTGGACATCCCTGTTACAAAACCTGAAGAAGTACAACAAGTTCATAAGAATCATTCTGCATCTGATGTCATTGGAGACTTGAATGAGAAAATGAAGACTTGTGGAGTTCAGATTGACTTTAGAAAGATGACAAGTTACTTTACAACTCTAGAAACTGTTTTCTATGAGTGTTTTGTGTCAATGATTGAACCAAAGAATCATATAGAGGCTGTTCAAGGAGATTTTTGGATTATAGCCATGGAAGAAGAACTGGAACAGTTTGAGCGTAATGATGTTTGGGAACTGGTTCATAGGCCAATAGATGTGAATATTATTGATACTAAGTGGATTTTCAAGAATAAAATTGATGAAAGTGGTGTCGTGATTCACAATAAAGCAATATTGGTTGCACAAGGGTATACACAGATCGAAGGTGTAGATTTTGAAGAAACTTTTGCACCAGTAGCAAGACTTGAGTCAATTAGACTGTTTCTAGGAATGACTTGCATTCTGAACTTCAAGGTTTTTTCAGATGGATGTTAAGAGTGCTTTCTTAAATGGAATTTTACAAGAAGAAGTATATGTTGAACAACCCAAAGGTTTTGAAGATCCAGTTAGGCCTGAGTATGTATACAAGCTAAAGAAAGCTCTTTATGGGTTGAAGCAAGCTCCAAGAGCTTGGTATGAAAGGCTGAAACACAAGTTTTTGGTGGATGATGTTGAATGGTATGATGGAATGAGATATTAATGATGATGAATGCATGGAGTGCAGGGTGTTTCAATTCCCCTTATGATGTTGCAGTATAAGATGTGTCAATCCAATCTGAGTGTTTGCAAGCAATCAGGATGTGCATATATGTCTAAGTCAAGCCAAATATGAAGGATGTTTGTCACTAACAACCTATTGATGAAATGTAAAATGCAGAAAGTAAAAGCTACTAAGATAGATGCTAAAAATAAAGAGAACAGACTAATCAAAGCTATGATGCAATAAGAACATAAACAGAAACTATAGTAATGCAAGTAATAAACTAATGCAAGGCAAGCAATGAACAGGACTAAGTGAATGCAACAGAAATGCAACTAAAATGAAACAGGAATTGAGAAAGGACAACTACAAAGCATAAACAAGAATTCTGGGGATGAGCTCGAGCAAGCACTCAATCGAGTGTAGATCGAGTACAGGGTCGAGCTGGACAAACGCGAGAAACAGAACAATGCAAGCAAAACAGAGCAATACAAAAGTGAATCAAACAATAGACAAAAAGCAGGATTTAGACTAAGAAATCAATAAACAAGGAAGGTCTTGAGGAGGGATTCATGGGCTGGACTAATGATTGAGGTCATCTAACTTGGTCAACAAATCTCAAACAACTTGAGCTAATCTCTATACAATGATCTTCCTAGCACATGTTAATCTACTCTCATGGCAAAAACAATCAAGCTCATATATTTCTAGACTTGTTCTCACAAAGCAAAGAACTTATACAAGCAAGCAGTAAGCGACATATCATTAATGTCAAAAATCAAACAAGACATCTAAACTTTTAGCATGCCTAATGATAGTCTCTAGATCTAGCCTTATCTAACAACCTAGACATTGGTGTGATGCTAAGATGCTTAAAATCAAATCCTACCCTCTCAGTTATAGGATCAGCATAGAGTACATCTAGCCTAGAAGAGATCTATAATAATCAAGCTTGACCTAGCTAAACAAACCTCAACCACAATCCAGCCTAACCCATCCTCAAGATCCTAAGCAAACTACTCACAATCACACATGATGAACAATAAAATCATAAACCCAGAAAATGTTGAACCTTGCATGACTAGATAGATGAAACAAAGATCTACAATATTGAAGAAGGAATCAAACTCGAATTTTCAATATCTTGAAAGTTAAACCAACAAATATGAAGAATCTCTTGTTTTTCTTCTTCAAAGAGGTACAAGATCTAAGAAAATAAAAGTGCAAAAAGAAATATTTCCCAAAAGGGTAAATACTAGGTTTGAGAATATCTAAAAAACTGGACTCTTGGTGGCTGAAGGGTACAAGGTCCTTTTATAAGAAAAGTAGTGAAAGCCCTAAAAATGCTAAAAAACAAAATAGCTAGGCGGCTCGGTCAACTCGACCTGGTGCTCGGTCGGGTGACCTGTCGAGTTGGCTTTTCTTCTGCTCCTTCCACTCGGTCGAGTCCATCTCCGCACACGGTCGAGTGTCTGGTCGAGTGGACGGTCGAGTGGGACTCCGGACCTTGGTTCTTCAGCTCTAACTCTCTTGTTTCCTTCTCCTCCCAGCTCCTTTCTTCTTCAGCATTCCTTCCATGCTTTTAGGCTCCAAAATCACCTGTTTATGCAAGAAAACATGAAATTGTCATGCAACTACACTCTAATGCATAAACATTCCTAAAACTATGCAAGAGGGGCCAAACTAGATGGTAAATGATGCAAAAGAAGTGAAAATACTAAGGGAAAACAAGGTAAATTATATGAACATCAAAGGCTGACTAATTTTCTTGTGGAACAGAACTATAATAGAGGGAGTGTGGACAAGACTCTGTTTATCTTAGAGCAAGATGATGATATTATGATGGTTCAAATTTATGTTGACGACATTATCTTTGGAAGTACTTCAAAAGAGTTGGTGGATAGGTTTGTGAGTAGTATGGCACAAGTATTTGAGATGAGTCTGGTCGGAGAATTAAAGTATTTTCTCGGGTTGCAGATTACACAGTCAGATCGATGTATTTTTATTTCACAAAGTACTTATGCTAGACAACTTCTTAAGAAGTTTCAGATGGATAAGTGCAAAAAAGCTTTGATACCTATGAGTACTTCATTGAAACTATCAAAAGATGTTGATGGTAAGGATGTAGATGTCAAGCAATATAGAGGAATGATTGAGAGATTACTATATCTTACCGCTAGTAGACCAGATTTGAGTTTTAGTGTGGGTATATGTGCAAGGTATCTGTCAAAACCAAAACAGTATCATCTTGAAGAACTCAAGCGAATTATTAAGTATGTCAAAGGAACTGTTGATTTTAGGATTTGGTACTCTAAAGGTTCGAACAAAGGGTTGGTTGGTTACTGTGATGCAGATTATGCAGGAAGTGTAACAGGTCGAAAGAGTACAAGTGGAGGTTGTTTCTTTCTAGGCAACAATCTAATAGCCTGGTTGAGTAAGAAACAAAAATCAGTGTCCTTGTCTACAGCTGAATCAGAAAATATAGCAATGGGGAGTTGTTGTACTCAGTTATTATGGATGAAACAGATGTCAGCAGATTATGGTATGGATTCAGGGGAGCTACAAGTGTATTGTGATAATAGAAGTGCAATTGATATCTCTAAGAATCCAGTTCAACATTCAAGAACCAAGCACATTGATGTGAGACATCACTTTATCAGAGAACTGGTTGAAAGAAAACAAGTTTTGATTGAGCATGTTGATACTGAGGAACAGTTAGCTGGTATTTTCACAAAAGCTCTTGATTTTAATCGATTCTCTACCTTCAGAAATTCAATTGGTGTTTGTGAGATGTGAATCATTCACAACATAGGTAAATAGCAGGTACCGGAGAAGATAGGGTTGTTAATTTTGGTACAGGTTGATTTTAGTCATGAATGTTTTGGTTTTGGTTTACTAAAAAACTGAGGATTGATGGCTGGGATATTGTGAAAGTTGTTCTCAAGATATGAGAAAATATATTGATTTTTGAATTTTCCTAAAGTTGAAAAATAAAATATTTTGTTGAGATTTGAGCATTAAAACAAGGGAGAAAAGTCGAGAGTCTCTACAACTTCTTCCTAATCGAAAAGTTTTTTTTAGAAAAAGAAAACCTAGTGACAATGGTGGGTGCGACTCGAAGTGGTTTGGTACGAAGAGGAAGAAATCCGGAGATGTCTCGAGGTGTTGGTAATGCTAATCGACCTCAGTTGGTTGATGATTCAAGTGATGTTGAAGAAGTTTAACCAAGAATTGTGCCATATGGATCTGACAGCGATGATGGTTCATCTCATAGTGAATCAGAGAAGAATCAAGTAGATCAAGGGGTAGATGATCTCGAAGGAGAAAATCCAATTGATGACGAGGTGGAATTTGTTGGCGAGCGAAAAGAGAAGGATCTTGTTTCAGAGTCTAATACAGAAATTAGGGTTGAAGAAATTTCTGTATAAGAGCAGATTGAGAGACATGCAAAGAAGCAGAGGAGCAAGAAACAGAGAGAAGTGGCATCCGCTAGCAAGAAGAAATCGGCTTGCAAGTCGAAACGACCCAGATCCGCAGAACCAATTGCTAGAAATGTTCGGGCTAAATCTGGGTTTTGATCTGATGTGTTTGTCTCCAAGGCAGAGAAATTAAGGTATTCTCAGTTCTTTGCTATGAATTTTACGGCTGAGAGACAATTGGATATGTCTCAAAAGGATGAATTTGAGTTCATTGAGAAGATACTATCGTTAGACCATCTCCAATGGTTTTCTCTATTTTTTCCTCTATGTTAGAGGAACTCTATAATAGAGGTGAGTTTTACTCCAATGGTCCTCTATTCTCACCTCTAAAATAGGGATTCCACTATTTATAGAGGAACCTTTGTAAAAAAAAATAGGGTTCCTCTATAAATAAAGGAAAAAACTAGCAATCTCTATTTTAGATGTGAGAATAGAGGACCATTGGAGTAAAACTCACCTCTAGTATAGAGTTCCTCTATTGTAGAGATAAAAATAGAGTACCATTGGAGATGCTCTTAGGACTTAGAGCTACAGTTCATGATCCTTCGGTTTATGTCAAAGAGGTTATTTGTAAATTTTATGCAAATTTGCCAAATGGAAAGGCTAAGGATGGTGTTCAAGTGTTTGTAAGGGGACATTGGTATGAATTTTCACCTAAGCCAATTAATCAAGCTTTTAGTATTGCGCCTTTGACTAAAGCTGAGAAGAAAACTGATCCAGCAGTAGATAAGTTGAGTAAGGATGAAATTGCAAAGTTTTTAAGTGGCAAAGACAAGTCTACTTGGGCTAATTTGAAAGTCTCGAATCTACCTGAGGAAAGTGGAGCTCTTTTAATGTTGGTAGCATACAATTGGGTGCCCTCGAAACACAGGAATCACCTCTCGGTAGTATACAAGATTATCAAGGGGATCCGGTTTGATTTTGGACAGTTGGTTTATAATCAGGTTATGAACATAAGTTGGACTGATGCTACTCGCTATGTGGTTTTTCCCAGAACAATCTTTAAAAGTCTTAGAGTTCAAGAAGGTCCACTTGAGTGGTCAGATGAAGAGGACGATGTGTATGCTGAGTTTTATACAAAGGATGTCAGAACAGGATCTGTCTACAGTGTTAAGCATAACTTGATTCTAGAGAGTAAAAAGTCGGTGCCAATATCTCCAGTTAGCAGGCAACCTGATGAGGGATGTTCCTCTACTTCTGAGGTTATTCAGTTGGGTAGCATTCGCGTGCCACACATTGGACAAGAGAATGTTGAGATTTTGTATGAAGCATTGGTCGATACAGCACAAGCTCTACTGAGACTTACGGATGTAGTACAGAGGCTCATACAGAATCATCCACTTTCCAAGATGATTTGAAATGTCTTTAACTGTTGTTTTCTCAAGCAGGGGGGAAGGAGCTGGTCTCAGATTCTGGGGGAGTGTTTTGCTAGTGTTTTTCGGTGTTTTTGTGAGCTGTCTGAGATTCTGGGGGAGCTCTGTGTTTTTATTAAAACTTTTGATTTTCGGTGGTCATTTTGGTTCATTGTGTTTGAATGTTTAACTATAGTTCGGTGATCATTTTGGTTTATGTTTTCAACGGCTGACTATGGTTCAAAGATATTTGTTTTAAGTCTAAACCAAAATTCTTATGCTTGAGAAGCACAAAATTAAAAAGGGGGAGATTGAAGATGCAACATTTGAACAAGAGGATGAACTACTTTAGAAGGACGCAAGACTAGTACAAGAACAGAGTATCAAATTATTTATGTCGGCGATTATAAAGCTTGAAGATTTACACAGGATTAGAAGGCCCAAAAAGTTTCTAGAAGATCAAAGAGCTTCATGTTTACAATAGGAATGTAAACATGAAGAAAGAGGGAAATTTCCTAAAAACATAAAGAAAACGGAAATTTTATCCAATTCCTATTAGGATTAGAATAGGTATTTTCCCCTTTGTGTGGCTTAGGCCTAGTTATATAAATAGGGTGCTAAGGCTGATTGTAAGTGTGAGCACAAACAAGAGAAAGTTAACCTAGCTAGTAAGTTTTAGTCTTTAAGAAAAGAAAAGAGCTAAGAACTTAGAGAGAGCGTAAGGTTCCTTTAAAGAGAGTTTTGAGAGAATAGAAATTTGTTTAGAATAAACTTGTAAACAGATTTTCTATCAATCAAAGAGACTTTAAAGAAATCATTTTTTCATTGTTCAGATCATAAGTTCTCACACTTTCAGTAGTAAGTAACTTCACTTTTGTGATCCATGGAATTTAATAACTGACACACACTAGGATGAGATGAGAGTACTAAACTGTGGAGGAGTGACTTATGTTTGCAAGATCATCTAATTCTACTATCACTTTGAACCGCAGAATATAATTGAACTTGTTATGTGAAAGTTTTTTTCTCCTTTTTTTGTCGTAGAGTCGGTCGGGGTTTCAGATCAGGTCGAGTTTTGCTACGAATCTGGTTTAGTTTGATTTTGATTTTAGATTACTTGATATCAAACCGTCAAAACTAAAACGCAAGTAGTTTGGTTCGAAAATAAATATTGGTGTGGGTATTATTTAGCTGAAAAAGTTGTGTTTGTTTAGTCTGTATTCCCAAACTATGTCTTGTTGGGAGTAGAATAATTAAAAACGTCATGTGAGGATGTAGAAAGATCACCTCACTTTTGTTCACGTAGAATAATAATGTTATTATGTTTTTCTCAGTTTCAAACTATGTTTATACAGCTAGATTACTGGTAGAAGTCGGAGTCTCACTAGTCTTTATGATGATGAACAAAGGGAAGATGAGGTTCAAGCCGATCTCGAGGTGCTATAGTACAGGGTCTATCCAAATTTTTGTTTTTTTTCTTCGTAAAAAGAGCCCAAAAAATTTTTACTTCAGAAAAACATAGGGAAAAATGGTCCTTTTATAATATCAAACCATACTTTTTTTGTTTAGAGGCGACGACTCTCCCAGCTTCATGGTTATTTATCGTATCAACCCTCAAGATCTGTATCTCCAGCCTGCCCAATCACAATCATAGACAGAATAATTGAATGATTCACTATACAAGTATATATTTCATGTGATTATATGATTTTATTAGTCATATATAATCTCCTATGGTTTCAATACTTAATTCCGATCATCACTTGACGAGTTTTGTAATTGGTTAAGCATATATACACAAACACATATTATATGAGGTCGGCAATATCAACATATAATTCAAATTTTGTTACCATGCCAACACCATGCTTGAAAATTAAATAAATGTAAAGATCGTACAATGATTGTGAGGGAACTTCAACACACAGAAGAAGGATCAAAAATACTATCTTTAAAATAATGAAGAGTTTTCTCAAAAAGAATAAGCGCCAAAGGATCAAAGAAGAGAGGCAATATATAAGAGAAACCACCCAAAATAAATATTATTACTCATTTTCACATAGTTTTATGTCACTAAATTTTGAGAAAATGAGTACTTTTTTGTTACACTTTTAGCTTGACCATATGCAGCAATGAGTAGTGCATTAGCTCGACCACAGTCCACTGATTTCCTTGAGAGTTGGGAACGAAGTGATGGAAACATTTCCGATGCCCTTTTCCTGCTAGCATTTATTAGGATATCATCGTATCAATTAGTGATATCATTGGATCAATCATTGATATCACTCCATATGTTCCGCTTCTACTTATGTACAGTCGTATATATTCTTAAATAATATCTTTGTAATACCTAGTTCTCATTCTCCCTTATAAATTCAGATTCTCTAAGTAATAAGAAAGGTATCACTTCTACAATCTCTATATGGTATCAGAGCCATTGATCCAACTCAACTAAAAAAAAAAAAACCAAATTTTCTTTTCTTTCGTTTTCTTTCTCTTTGTCAATGGCTGCCAATAACGAAGAAGTTATCATCAACAATCAAGCTCTCACCAATGTTAATATGAGCAATGTTACCAAACTCACCACCACAAATTACCTCATGTGGAGTCGACAAGTTCATGCCCTCTTTGACGGTTATGAACTTGCTGGCTTCCTTGATGGTTCTAAACCAGCGCCTACGTCCACTCTTACCAACAAAGGTGTCACCACCGACAATCCCGACTATGTCCAATGGAAACGACAAGACAAGTTAGTTTACAGTGCGCTGTTAGGAGCTATCGCCTCCTCTGTTCAGTCAATGGTTTCTCGGGCAACAACTGCTGCTCAGGTCTGGACCATGCTCCGTGACACCTATGCCAGTCCCAGTCGAGGTCATATCCGCCAGATCCGAACTCAACTCACCCAGATGAAGAAGGGTGACAAGACGATTGATGACTACATGCGAGGTTTTATTGCTCGTTTCGATCAGTTAGCTTTACTTGGCAAGCCCATGGAGCATGATGAACAAGTCGAACTTGTTCTTGACAATCTCCCAGAAGACTACAAGCCTGTAGTGGACCAGATTGAAGCTAAAGATGCCACTCCCTCTCTCACGGAGATTCATGAGCGCCTTCTCAATCATGAAGGTAAGCTCCTTGCTCTTAGCTATGCGTCTCCAGGGCCTATCACCGCTAATGCTGTCGCATACCTTCATGACAACAACAACAACAACAACACCAACAACACTCGTCACTCACACACCAAGGCGGATAACAATCGTCACAACAGTTGTTCTCAGCCTTGGCAACAGAATAATTTTCGCCAGTCCAAACCATATCTTTGCTGCTGTCAGATATGTGGCACTTGAGGACATGGTGCCAAACGTTGTCCCCAACTTCAACGCTATCAGCTTATGGCGGCTCCGTCTCAGCCCTCGCCGTTTACTCCGTCGCAACCACGGGCCAACCTAGCTGTTGGCCCTCAATCCTCTGCTAACCCATGGCTTCTTGATAGTGGTGCGTCCCACCACATTACATCAGACCTCAACAACCTCTCGCTTCACCTGCCTTACAATGGTGGTGACGATGTCCTCATTGCAGATGGATCTACCATTCCCATCACTCATAGTGGTTCTAGTTCCTTATCCACCACATCTCGTCCCTTACAATTACAAAATGTTTTATGTGTCCCTGCTATACACAAAAACTTGATTTTTGTCTATCGTCTATGCAATAATAATGCTGTCTCGGTGCACTTATTTCCTTCTCTCTTTCAGGTGAGGGATCTCAACACGGGGGCTCTGTTAGTTCAAGCCAGAACTAATCGCGAGATGTATGAGTGGCCGAGTCAAGGTGTTCAAGCTATGGCTTTGTTGGCGTCCTCATCTCCGGCTTCTCACTCCTCGTGGCATTTTCGCTTGGGTCATCCGTCGTCTGCAATTTTAAACTCCGTTATCTCTAGTTTTTCACTTCCCGTTTCTAATACCTCTCAAAAGCGTTAGTCGTGTTCAGACTGCTTAATCAATAAAAGTCATAAAATTCCTTTTCACCAGTCCACAATTACCTCCTCACGGCCTCTTGAATACATATACTATGATGTCTGGAGCTCCCTCATTGTGTCCCTTGATAACTGCAAAAAATATCTCCTTCTTGTTGATCATTACACCCGTTATACATGGCTTTACCCTTTAACACAAAAATCTCAAGTCAAAAATACTTTCATAGCCTTCAAATATAGTCAAAAATCATTTTCAAACCAAAATTAGTACCTTCTATTCCGATAACGGTGGCGAATTCATCGCGTTACGTGATTACTTTCGTGTGCATGGTATCTCCCATTTAACCTCCCCACCACATAATCCAGAACACAATGGCATCTCTGAGAGAAAGCATCGTCGTATTGTTGAAACTGGTCTGGCACTCATGACTCATGCGACGGTTCCGAAGACCTACTGGTCGTATGCCTTTGCGGCTGCTACATATTTGATAAATCGACTTCCTACACCAGTACTTCATTTGGTCTCTCCCTTCCAAAAGTTGTTTGGTCAAGCTCCAAATTATGCAAAGCTTAGAATTTTTGGATGTTCCTACTACCCCTGGTTGCGTCCGTACAATCGTCATAAGCTTCAGAACCGTTCTCGTCGTTGTGTCTTTTTGGGATATTCAACCTCGCAAAGTGCATATTTATGCTTCCATGTTCCTTCCAGCCGCATCTATGTGTCCCGTCACGTCCAATTCGACGAACAGAGTTTTGCTACTCCCGCAGACACTCATACATCTCAGCATATTGTGTTGGACCCCCGTGCTCAGCTCCTCACCCGACATCTTCGTCACCGTCTACTCCGTCTTCGTCGCCATTTTCCATCGCTGCGTCATCTCAGGTATCGAATTCTACCTCTATCTCTGTTTCTTCTCAATCCACTGAGCCCACTGCTCCTTTTGAAAATGGGTCGCATTCCTCGGCCCAGAATCTTCAAAATCCATCTTCACCAAACCAAGCCCACTTAAATGTCGACCACCATAGCCAAACAGATTCCTCTTCATCACCTTCGGCCCATTCAAACTCGGCCCACAACAATTCGGACCAACCCTCGTCTTCCTCTTCTTCATCAAACACCACCAATCACACAAATACGACATCGTCGCCTTCCTCGGTATCAACCAGCCATCAACCTCCTGAGCCTCTCGCTTCGATGCAAACTGTTAATACACATTCCATGTCCACTCGTGCGAAGTCTGGTATTGCCAAACCCAATCCCAAATACCTCTATGCTCCTTCTCTCGTCGCTCAATCTGACCCTGAACCACGGACGGCTCTCCAAGCCCTCAAAGATAAACGGTGGCGTCATGCTATGGGGTCAGAATACAATTCTCAAATTGGTAATCATACATGGGATTTGGTTCCTCCTCCTCCTCCTGGTACAACAATCGTTGGCTGTCACTGGCTATTCACGAAGAAATTTAATTATGATGGCTCACTTAACCGGTTTAAAGCGAGACTTGTAGCCAAGGGCTACACTCAACGTCCAGGGTTGGATGACTCAGAAACCTTTAGTCCTGTCGTTAAGCCTACTACCATTTGAGTTATTTTAGGTGTTGCCGTTGATCACCATTGGCCAATTCGTCAACTAGACGTGAACAATGCATTTCTCCAGGGCACTTTAATAGAAGAAGTTTATATGGTTCAGCCACCAGGATTTGTTGACAAGGATCGACCTGATCATGTTTGTCGTCTACGAAGAGCTATCTATGGTCTCAAACAGGCGCCTCGGGCTTGGTATATTGAACTGCAGAACTACTTGGTCAGTGTTGGTTTTGTCAATTCCATCTCCGATACGTCTCTCTTTATTCTTCGACACGGGAACTCTATTGTTTATATGTTGATCTATGTCGATGATATAATAATCACTGGTAATGACACTTTGCTCCCGACTCGGACTCTTGATGCTTTGGCAAATCGGTTTTCTATAAAGGATCATGAGGATCTTCATTAATTTTTAGGCATTGAGGCCAAGCGCGTTCCCTCGGGTCTTCATCTTAGCCAACGGAAATACATCAATGACCTTCTCACTCGCACAAACATGCTTTCCTCGAAGCCAGTCTCCACACCAATGGCGGCCTCTCCCCATCTCACTCTGCATTCGGGTACTTGTTTATCTGATCCCACTGAATACAGAGGAGTTGTTGGTAGTCTTCAGTATTTAGCTTTCACGCGACCGGATCTATCATACAGTGTCAACAGATTATCTCAATACCTGCATGCACCAACGACGGTTCATTGGCAAGCGGTTAAACGATTGCTGCGTTACTTGGCAGGTACGATTAACCATGAAATTCTTTTGCGCAAAGGTAATACAATGTCGTTACAAGCTTTCTCGGATGCAGATTGGGCTGGCAATAAATATGACTACACGTCTACTAATGGCTACCTTATCTATCTTGGGCATTGTAATGACCCTCACCAAGGGCAAAAATCCCAAAATAAAAATTCAAGGAATGGCCCGGAAAAGACTTAAGAAGAAAGAAGAAGTAAAAAAAAGAAGAACGACCAAAGGAAGTCCGAGGAAATATTCGTGAGTTAGAAAATGGCCGAGCCAAGACTGGAGTGACCAGAGGTATGGTCGAGACCTCCAGACCGACTGAGATTATCAGTTTATGCGGAAATGGCATCCGTGGAAGAGATGGTTAAGTATTGAGAAAGAAGACAAGACATCCAAGAGATGTCTGGTCAAGATGTCCGAGAGAAGGACAAGACGTCCAAGAGATGTCCGGTCAAGATGTCCAAGAGAAGGTCGAGATGTCTGAGAAAAATTGAGATGTCCGAGAGATGGTCAAGGAGATTGCGAGAGGTCCGGAAGTGATCGAGAAAAACAATTCGAGAGACCGAGAAGCTGTCCGAGTGTTACCGAGAAGGACCATTAGCGACTGACCAGGTATGGTCGAGAGGGTGTGGTCAAGAGGCTGCGAGAATTGACGAACGGAAGAATGAATTTGGTGGACGTGGGAAATTTTATTTTTCCTAAAGAATTTCGACCAATCAAATTGCATGCATTTCATGCACTAATAAAATGGTGTTAGGGGAGTGAATGGCGAATATTGATTGGGGATTGGGCTACACGCGCCACATGCAAGCAAGGAGCTCGCCACTTGTCACGGCGCACTAAGGAAGAAGAAGGAGTGATCGTCTCTATAAATAGAGAACTTGAGATTCATTTGCTCATTTTCTCATTTTTCTCTCAAATTTTTTTAAGCCCAAGAGAGAGAGCAAGAGAGAGAAGGATCATCGACGCTCACGTCGAGAGAAGATTGAGAGGAGAAGGTGTTTGTGTTAAAGAGAGCAAAGAGGAGACGGTGTTTTGATCGAAGTGATCGAGAAGAGTTGCGGTTTGCGGTCGAGTAAAGGGAGAGCGGAACACTGTTCGACGCGGGAAAGGAAGAGATTGTCTGATCAAGTGGTGCGGTGAAGTCTAGTCATCGAGTGGTTGCGTAAGGGTGAGTTTTGCGGTAATGCATGTAGAATCAGTTTAAATTCTATGCATGTGAGTTTATGGTGAGATTCATGCTAGTGAAATGTTTATTTGCACTTTGAACTTGAATCACCATATAAGATGAACTTGGTTGCATTTTAAGTAAGTTGGGTTACTTAAAATTTGGATAAAGGGTTGCATGCTTGATTGAATCTAGTGGGTTTTGCGAGTGTTGATTCTTTCTTAAAATCAATTCTATGCATGTTTAAATGGGTAAATTATTTTGCATTTTAATGCATAATATTGGGCGAGGTTAGTTGCATGCATATTTTGAACTTGAGGATTTAAGAGGTTAAATCAAATGGCCATGCATTGTATAAAATGAGCTTAAGGATTTAAGGGATTTAAATCGATTGGCCTTGCATGCATATTGTGGATTTAAGGATTTAAATGGTTAAATCAATTTGGTTTCATGCTTTTGGTTTAATCTTAAGTAGCTTGATTTATGTATCTTGCTACTTGTTGATTATTGCATGTCGTATTCTTGCTTGATTTCAAGCTCGTTTGCTTGATCAATCTTGCTTGAATTGTTGTGGGAGTTTTGTTTAGCGAAACCTCTTGAATTCGTTTCTCGAGTCTTAGCTAGAGTAGTATGTCTATCTTCTGCTCCAAAGATGTGGATGTCACGCGTGAGTTCCCAATGACCACTCGCGCGGGACACTTTCACGACTAGCTAGCTACTAGTGTGACCGTTACATGACGATGTAGCAATGTTGTGGGCTCATGCTGGTTACCTTTGTGGTTTCAGCATGGGAAAGGTTATGGAACGGAACAGATTATCGAGGGCCCTTAGGAGAAAGAGTCTAGGGTATTGCAAGTAACCCTTGTTTTATTCTAGATGTCTTTGGTGTTTGTTTGGAGAAGGAGTCTAGAGCATTTCAAGTATTTCTTGTATATTCTAGTCGTCCTTGCGAGTGGTAATGAGTTAAGAGTCTAAAGTTTCTTTAGTCGTCTTTCTCTGTGAATAGCGAGTCTAGATCGTTTGAGTTGGGTCGTGTTGATCTAACCTCTCTCGCTTGTTTGTGGTTGAGTTGCTTCCGCTATGGTTTCTGTTGCGTTGCTTTGATTACTTGCTAGCCGTTTGCCTTGCTTGTTTTCTTAGCTTGCCGGGGTAGTCGGGTTACGAAGCAGAATCCTGTTTAAGGAGAAGAAAGGGTACCCAGACTCACTGAGTAATCTTAGATTACTCAATGATATTATTTTTGTCTTGCAGGGAAGCCTAAGTGTGTCTAGAGCTGGAGCAAACACTAGGGTACCGGATAGGGTTTTCTTGTGTTGTTTGTAAAACCCCATATTTTCATAAACGGTTATGTAAAAATTATCCGACTATCTTTATATTTTGCTTTAATGATTTATTTTCGAAGAAATATTTTATTAAAGTAATATATACGGTTTTCAGGAAAGCATGGCAAGTTGCAAATAATACTCGGCCTAGTCCGGGCTAACACAACGCACCAGACCACAAGGGTTGCAAAGCCTACGTAGTCTCGGTTGCGGGTGGAGTTGTACCAGGGAGGACCGGTCGGGAAGTTTGCAGCTTCCGTCCCTCGACCAGATCATCTCGGTGCAGTTCTGCAAGTGGCGTCCCGTGGCTGTCCGATGGCCTTTGTGGTCATAGAACGGTTCAGGGGCGTGACAGGCATCACCCTGTCTCTTGGTCTTCGAAGAAACAACACGGCATGGCTCGCTCATCCACAAAAGCAGAGTATCGAGCAGTCGCCAATACGTCGGCGGAGATTCGATGGATTTGTTCCTTGTTACAAGAACTTGGGATTTGTCTACCTACCGTTCCAGTTATGTATTGTGACAATGTATGAGCAACCTATTTGTGTGCTAATCCGGTGTTCTTTTCACGTATGAAGCATATAGCATTGGATTATCATTTTATAAGGGATCAGGTTCAGTCCGGTGCGCTCAAAGTGGTTCACATTTCCATGCACGATCAACTTGCTGACCCACTCACCAAATCATTGTCTCGTGCAGCATTCCACAACTTTGCGGGCAAGATTGGTGTTACTACAGTCCCTCCATCTTGAGGGGGCGTATTAGGATATCATCGTATAAATCAGTGAAATCATTGGATCAATCATTGATATCACTCCGTATGTTCCGCTTCTACTTATGTACAGTCGTATATACTCTTAGTAATGTCTTTGTATAAATTCAGATTCTCTAAGTAATAAGAAAGGTATCACTTCTACAATCTCTATAGCATTCTATGAAAAAAAAAAAAAAATCAAAAACAGAATTATTGCAACCGAGCTAGAGGTTAGACATGAAATCATAAAAGTTTGAAAGTGAATGTTTCATTAGTACCAGGCTCCAAATACTAAGCCTAAAATGTTTCTTCCATGTACAAGGAATAAGGATTAACAGAAATGTGAGATTTGAGAAGTATTCCGTTCCATAGTCCATATCCATATCCTCCACTATAGGAGATAAAGAGACAAACATGTTTAAGTTTATTGAATACCGCATATCATAAATACTCAAGGAGAAAACAAAGTTGATTTAATTTTTTACCATGGCATTTTCCTCTTGTGAATAGGGAGTCCAATTCGACATAAATGCCTTGGTTCCTACATCACTGAAGAGACTAAATTGATTTTGAATCTAACGCAAAGAACACAACAACAAAAGCACAATGAAAACATCATTCTTACGGGATGGAACACCTAGAGTACGAATCACTTGTACCATTGAGTTTGCATCGTAATAACACTTTAACCGAGGAATATCATATACCTTTAACACATAAAACTCGGTCAACTTTGAGGAATATATCAAAATGACTAAAGTGCAATATAATTTTCATTCTATTCACAGTGTACAAAGGCTGTATTATATACTTTAAGGTTAGGAATAGATAACAAACGCACTCAGCTCAATAGTTACAACTTACAAACAGGTTAATCGTAAATCTTCTATATATTATTTCCATTCATATAACTCCTAGAGATACCAATCGAACCTTCGAAATAAAAATTATGTTTAACCAAGTGCATGTCCTGAGATTACCCTACATAATAATGATAATATATTAAAGTAACTTCATAAATCCTAGAATCTTGTAATTTCACACTTCTAGGGTTTCAGAAGAAACTTAATTTTCTTATAAAAAAAATTAAACTAAAGTAGTGATCCACCTGACCAGAACAACAGGATCCTGTTTTGTCGAATTTCAGCTCGGCCAAAGCTCCGGAAAAGTTAGGGTCAATCCCAACGATCCAGTGTGGTTTAAACTCCTCTTGAATCACCTCGTCATAGTTTGGTCACGAAAAAGAGAGAGTATCCTCAACTTTTGCTTCATCAAAGCCTCTTCTTTGGCCTTCCCACATCCGGAGAAATATCGAGAACGGAAGGATTCGAGCTTAGAGGTTAGAGTCATTGCCCTTAGTTTCTCTACATGAAGCATGGAAGTATAAGGAAAGTAACAAACTAAATCACTTTCATACAAAGTTTCTACTAATAATGGACCACACTTCTCTTTTGATTTTGACGTAGAACTGAGAAACCACTATGTAGTCATGTAACCAATCCATGTCTTGTACAATAAGTCACAAATTCATAAAAACTTCCTTGTATAACATGTAACACCCAATTTTTATGGCATGTCACAGGTTAACTTATACCACAAGTAAACCATACTTAACTGAAAATATCCAAGAAAAATCCATTAATTCAATTTAAACGTCATTCAAACCATCGTTTAAACGTTAAACCGAAACTGACAACCAGTTTGATAAATCCAACAATGGAAAAATAAAAGAATAATCTCCAGCTCCTAACACCAACACCAACTCTATCATCTACTCCTCATGGTTACCTGCAAGAGAAAGAGAGGGATGAGCAATCTAAGATTATTCAGCGAGGGCAAGCCTTAGGGCTCACGAAGTCTCCATACACAAACACGTTTAGGCCATCACAAAGTCTAAACCTAAGACAAGCAATCAATCACGTGTCAACGACACTCAAACATCAAACAAATGAGACTACGTCCCATAGACAACGCTGTGCATTACGGGATCCCTCATGCTTTCGCACTTCTTCCTGCACAATTCGGTCGCCGTGTATTTCGGGATTCCTCATGCTTTCGCACTTCTTCCTGCACTTTTTCACTTGCGTATCTGGATTCCTCATGCTTTCACACTTCTTCCACGCACCACGCGTTGGCTCGTCAGCCAATCCTGATCTACCCGCATTCCGCGCCCGTAGACCACCACACAACTACAAGGAAAATTCCTTATAGGACTCTCTGCGGCTCACCCGCTTCTTCGTGCCTCTTGGCACATTTTCTCCTCACACTCAAACAATTTACTTTATCATACAAACATGCATATCACACACCACGCAATCATTTTAAAAATCTAGTTCTTTTAATTTTCAAATCCTATTACTAGTTCTTTTTCCTTATCTTTTATTTAATAAATATATATTATATATATATATATATATATTATACACTCATCAATCAACTAAGATTATTTATATATAATCCATAGGTATACTTGGCTTAACCTTAAACTAAGTAACTATCTAAACATATCGGCATATGAAAAAGACACCAACAAGTCCTCACCTTAGCAAATTTGTTGATCCTCAAATAAAAGCCAGCAACGACAGGAATCCAATCCAACGACGATATTAATCTGCAATGATTTAGATTAAACAATCAAAGATTATTTTCCATTAATAATCCATGATTTAATCTAGTTATCACACCCGATTTAGTTGTGCTAGTGTTCCCAAATAAATTAGTTAGATATAGTTTAATAATTTATCAAACCAACAATCTACTAATTCATAACTCCACAATCTAATTCACGTACGATCACATGCTCCCAGTTTAATACCACTTCCTAAACTAGCCACAATACACGATTCATCAATATTAATTTAACGAACGTCATTGACAACATACGTAAATAACCATGCATAACACCACAACAACTCATGCACGTACGTTCCATAACTTTCTGGTTTAGTTGGTTACGTATTAGTTTAGCTATGAACGAGCAACACATCGCAACAACAACAACACGAGACATAGAGCTTGATCGTTACCTCGTTCTGCAACTTTCCGCGACGGCTTAACTTGACGAACTGAACGGCGAAGTGGAAGACTCGGCAACACATATCTGCGGTGGTTCAAGCTTGGTGATTAGATTGGTTTCAACAATCCATGAAAACACAACATAGTTCTCAGGTTTGGTTCACGGATCTTACCTCTCCGGTGAAGACGTTTCACACGGCGGCAAAGGCTGAGCGCGGTGACAATCTCCGGTGTCTCTAGTGGTGCTACAAAGTTTCGCAACAAGGTTCCAGTTAGGGTTGTTCCCAAAATGTTACAAAACTAAAGACTCGATATGCGGAGGCTTACCGTGGAACATGACGGCCAAGGGTTTGTGAGACTTGTCTCGAAGTTTGTCCCTTTTTTATATACACACGCAGGGAGATTAGGGTTTGGTTTGGGCTTGGCTCACTAATGGGCTCGGTTTGGGCCTCACGGTTTAATTCTGGAACCGGGTCGTTACAATTCTCCCCTACTACAAAGGAATTCGTCTCCGAATTCGACCCGTCATCACTTTTGTCCATAAAAAGTTTTGGATAATCCAACCGCATTTGCGTTTCTGATTCCCAAGTATCCTCTCGGATCCCGTCTCTTTCCCAACATACCTTGACAGACTTGATTACTTTCCCTTGACTTTCTGTTTCCTGACGGTCCAAAATTTCCACAGGTTTACTCAATGCACTTAAGTTCCGGTTTAAATCTGCCGGCGGATTCGGTAATACTAGTTCTGGTTCTCTAACAACTTTCCGCAAAACTGACACGTGGAAAACATCATGAAAATTAGATAACTCCTGAGGTAGTGCTAAACGGTAAGCTACAGCCCCAATCTTTTCTGTAATCACATATGGTACCCCTGGTTTTGGTAGTACTAGTATTGGTGTTTCCGTCAAATGCCTCTTCAATTTCTGAAAGCTGCTTTCACACTCCTCGGTCCACTCAAACTTCATATCCTTTCCTGTGAGTCGAGTTGATATGATTTCCCTAGGACTAGAACTCTGATGAAGGCTGATAACTGAGTGATATGTGATGTGGACGGAAGGTGATGATGAACAGATGATTTTGGGTGATGATGTGTGAAGATCGAAGGAAGAAAACAATGGTTTGATGGAGATAGAGGTTTAGGTGGTTGTATGGATTGAGATAAGTGAAGGGTTTCTGAATCACAAAGTGTATAGAAAACCCAGAATTCAAGAACGCATTCAAGAAATCAAAGTGAGGAAGAAAGATCAACAATTCAAGTTACAACATCATTCTTCGCTAAAGAACAAAGAGGCGTAGCTTTGGGGTTTTATAATTAATCCTAGGCTCGACACTCCAAACAACATGAAGTTCAAAATAAAACAGCAAGACGTTTTAAGGAAATAAGAAAACAGCAAAACGTCTAAGTGACCTGTAGTAGTACAGAAGTCGCTTGTACTAGTACAGAAGTACATTATTCCCCATTGGTAATGACTTCTAGATAACTCGACGTAGTGATCCATTTGCCTCATTAAAAACCATGCTGAGAAAACCCAGTGGGACAAAACTCAGCTATGGGAAAAAGAGTGCAAACTTCACACCTAAGTTACCTAGTTATCATTACCGGGTGAAGTCTTCATGGTGGATATGTTGAAGACTTGGATCCTTGGGAAGCCGAATGACCCATCAGCTATGAGTGAATGAGCTTCCTTGGCCATCTCCTTAGCTTTCGAACGAGTGATCCTTCCCACGATCTCTGGTTTCTCTGCAGCTTCTGACTCCTTGCTAGCCACGATCATATCATCCTCCCCCTCTTCAAAAGGATTTGTCCTCAAATCGGAATCTGCATAATAAGGAAGTAAGTCAGAAACATTGAATGTTGAAGATACATTATACTTACCTTGAAGATCAATCTGGTAGGCGTTGTCGTTGATCTTCTTGATGACTTCAAATGGGCCATCAGCTCGTGGTAGAAGCTTGCTCTTCCTCTCTTCTGGAAATCTATCCTTGCGTAAGTGAATCCACACTAAGTCTCCTTCTTCGAAAACGAGTTCCTGTCTCCCCTTGTTCGCATGCTTCTCGTATTGCTTTGTCCGGTTCTCTATGTTCTCCTTAGCTTTAGCATGTATCCTCCTCACCTGTTCAGCCTTTTCTTTGCCATCAAAGCTACACTTCACACTTAAAGGTAAAGGAATCAAGTCTAGAGGTGATTGTGGATTGAAACCATAAACAATTTCAAAAGGAGAAAATAGGGTAGCAGAATGCTTAGCGTGATTGTATGCAAACTCAACATGTGGTAGACATTCTTCCCATGACTTGAGATTGCTTCTCACTAAGGTCCTTAGGAGTGTAGATAGCGTCCTGTTCACCACTTCGGTTTGCCCATCAGTTTGCGGGTGACATGTGGTTGAGAATGATAGTTTGGTTCCCAGCTTCGCCCATAACGTCCTCCAGAAGTGTCCTAGAAATTTTGTATCTCGGTCTGAAACAATTACTTGAGGCATCCCATGTAAGCGTACTACTTCCCTGAAAAACAAGTTAGCTACAATAACAGCATCGTCCGTCTTATGACTTGCAATGAAGTGAGCCATCTTGCTAAACCTGTCAACCAGAACAAAAATCGAATCTCTACCATTCCTGGTTCGAGGTAAGCCAAGAACAAAATCCATAGAAATATGAGTCCAAGGTTGAGAAGGGATAGGTAGAGGAGTGTACAAGCCGTGGGGCTGTACCTTACCCTTCGCCATTTTGCAGATATGGCACCTAGAACAAACCTTCTCAACATCTTTCTTCATTTGAGGCCAATAGAAGTGTTCTTGCAGTCCAGTAGAGTCTTTGACACTCCGAAATGTCCAGCTAGTCCACCTCCGTGAGCTTCTCTGATCAGCAGCTCCTCATGGATCCTCTTGGTATGCACAATCGGTCCTTAAAGAACAGATATCCATCCTGCCTATAATAGTTTTCAAAAGCAAACTTATGGCACTTGCCATAGCTCTCAGCAAAATCGATGTCAGTCTCATAAAGTTCTACTATTCTATCAAAACCTTCAAGGTTAGAAGACAAAGTAGAAATGAGAGTGTACCTCCTGGATAATGCATCGGCGACTACATTATCCTTACCTTTCTTGTACTTAACTGTGTAGGGAAAAGTCTCAATGAACTCCATCCATCTGGCATGTCTCTTGTTAAGCTTCTGTTGTCCTTTGAGATGCTTCAGGGACTCATGATCAGTGTGAATAAAGAACTCCTTGGGCCACAGATAATGCTGCCACGTTTGAAGAGCTCGAACCAAGGCATACAGCTCCTTGTCATAGGTAGGATAGTTCAATGTCGATCCTCCTAGCTTCTCACTGAAGTAAGCTACTGGTTTCCTGTCCTGCATCAAAACAGCACCTATACCCACTCGGAGCATCACATTCAATCTCAAAAGTTTTCATAAAGTCAGGAAGTAGGAGAATAGGAGCAGTGATAAGCTTCTCTTTTAAGGCTGAAAACGCCTTCTCTTGTGCTTCCTCCCATCTGAATCCTACATCCTTCTTGATAACTTCTGTAAGTGGCGCTGCAATAGTACTGAAGTCTTGAACAAATCGCCTATAGAATCCTGCTAGTCCATGAAAGCTCCTGACTTCTGCCACGTTTTTGGGTGTTGGCCACTCCTTTATAGCCTTGACCTTCTCATCGTCCACTCTAACTCCTACCACGACAACAAAGCCTAGAAAAACAACCTCGGTAGTACAGAATGAACATTTAGCAAAATTAGCAAAGAGGGATTGAGAACGAAGAACATTTAGAACTTGGCGGATGTGTTCTAAGTGTTCTTCTAGACCTTTGCTGTAAATGAGGATGTCGTCGAAGTACACAACCACGAAGACGCCTATGAAAGGTCTGAGAGCATGATTCATTAATCGCATGAAGGTGCTAGGAGCATTGGTGAGACCAAACGGCATGACTAGCCACTCGTAGAGCCCTTGCTTGGTCTTGAAGGCTGTTTTCCATTCATCTCCTTCCTTCATTCTAATCGATGATAACCACTCTTCAAATCTATCTTTGAGAAGACGTGGAGCCACATAACTCGTCCAGCATGTCATCTAATCTCGGAATCGGATGTATGTACTTCACTGTAATGTTGTTAATAGCTCTGCAGTCAACACACATCCTCCATGATCCATCTTTCTTTGGTACAAGCAAAACTGGTACTGCACATGGACTGAGACTCTCTCGGATATGTCCCTTGCTCATCAGCTCTTCTACTTGCTTCTGAAGCTCTTTAGTTTCTACTGGATTAGTTCTGTAAGCTGGTATGTTCGGTAGAGCTGAACCTGGTACCAAATCAATCTGATGCTCTATCCCACGTATTGGAGGCAAGCCTGGAGGTATCTCTTCGGAAACACATCCTTGTACTCCTCTATAATCTCTATCATCCGGCGTGGAAGCTCTTCTGCTGATTTAGTACTGGTGAGTGTCTCTTAATAAACAAACATGAATGTGGTCATCTCTGGATCAAATAGCTTGTTGAACTCGCTGTGATTGATGTACAGGCTGTGAGACACTTTCTCTGTATCCTTGCGGTTCATGTGAAGCTGGTCCTTGTAGATTTCGCTGGGTGTAAGTGGTAGAAGAGTAACCTTGCGTCCCTTGAACTCAAACGATTGCTTGTTGGTGTAGCCATCATGAAACACCTTTCTGTCGAACTGCCATGGTCTTCCCAAGAGGATATGACTTGACTTCATCGGAATCACATCACAAAGCAGCTCATCCTCATACTTCCCAATCGTTAGTCACCCATCACTTGCTGCGAAACTGTCAAAGCTCCCTTGTTGTTCAACCACTGCAACGGTAAGGTCTTGGATGTGAAGTGGTTTTGAGATTAAGCTTCTGTACCATCTCCTCACTAGCTGCATTAGTACAGCTTCCACCATCAACGATCAAGGTGCAGACCTTGTCTTGAACCATACACCGTGTGTGGAAGAGGTTCTCACGCTGTCCTCTATCATCTGGATGAATCTGAACACTTAAAGCTCTGCGGGCTACCAACATCTCTCCCATGACTGCCGGTTCTCCTTCTTCACCGAATTCAGACTCTGGTTCACTCTCTGAACTTTCTACTGACACAATCTCTCCTCCTTCTCGAAGAAGAAACATCTTCTTGTTAGGACAGTCTCTGGAATAATGCCCCATTCCTTGGCATTTGAAACACCTGATATGACTTGTAGAGGTGCTACTCTTGGGCTTGTAATCGATCTTAACCTCCTCTTTGACTATGGCTGTCACGGGTTTGCTGTCCTTGGTGAAGGCGGGTTTACTGAATTCTCTCGGCTTGGACATGTTAGGCGTAAACGTAGACCTCACTCCCTTTCTCTTGATCTGCGATTCAATCAACTCTGCCTTATGTACCATTTCTTGCACATCTTCATAGTTCTGCAGCTCTATCTTGTCTTGAATCTCTCTGTTCAAACCTCCAAGAAACCTAGACATAACCATGTCTTCACTTTCTCTTAGATCAGCCCTGATCATAAGCGTTTCCAGCTCTTGGTAGTAATCTCTAACAGACTTAGTGCCTTGAATGAGTCGCCTAAGCTTGTTAAGAATCTCTCTCTGGTAGTGTGTAGGCACAAACTTTTTTCTCATCTGAGTGATTAGCTGTTCCCATGTAGTGATAGCAGGCTCTCTCTGTCGATGTCTAGTGAGTCCCAACTGCTCCCACCACAACAAAGCATAACCATTGAATTCGGATATGGCTATCTTCACCTTGTTCAACTCATAGGTACCTTGAACTTGAAAGTTCGACTCCATCTTCCTTTCCCAGTCTAGATAAGTCTCTGGATCATTGGTACCATGAAAAGAAGGATACTGAATTTTGAGGTGCTTCAGCTGCTGCCTCAAAGGATCATAATTCCTGCCATGATCTCGGTTTCTGTTTCTCCTCATTGTCTCTTGACTATGGTCTGAAACTTCTTCTTCTTCAGAATACTCTCTATCTGACTCAATGTATATTCGATGCCCAGCTACTGGCTCAGCTCGTCGTGGACGTATGTGTCCTCTGCCAGTTCTGCGATGCTCTCTTTCTGTGCCTTGAGTGTCTCTTCTCTGATTGAAACAAGTCTCTCTTCCCCCAGTAGGTGACTGAACGGTTCTGATCCGTGTGTGTTTGGAGAAAGCTCCCACGTGAGCCTTTCCTTTAGCTAAACGAAGGGCTTCATTAGGGCTAGGCAGGTCTGAAGAACTATGTTCTGAAGCACTAGATGCGTGAGCTATGTCCTTGAACTGTTTCTCAAACTTGTTACTGAGCTGCTCCATCTGTTGCTGAAACTGAGTAGACATTAACTTGTTTGCTTCTGCTATTTGCTTAGACATGGCTTGGTTCAAAGCTTCCATAGCCTCTGGAGAAAGCTCCATTGTACCTGCAAATTAAAGAAGAAACTCGCAGTAAATTGTTCTTGGAATGAGAAAACGAAAATAAACTCTAAGACTCAAAATATCTAACACAAAACTACAAGACAAACGAGCAACACCTAATCCTATAGCTAACAAACTCGAAAAATCAAACCCTAATTGCAGTCTAATTTCGAACAACACCAAACTAAATCCTAAACGATCTAGACACAAATAAATCAACAAAAACAAACCCTAAAACTAAACAAACGAAATTAAGCAACAAAAACGAGATTAGGGTTTTCAAAATCGCTTAGCCTTGGCACAGAGTTGGCTCTGATACCACATGATAGGATTTCCCTAGGACTAGAACTCTGATGAAGGCTGATAACTGAGTGATATGTGATGTGGACGGAAGGTGATGATGAACAGATGATTTTGGGTGATGATGTGTGAAGATCGAAGGAAGAAAACAATGGTTTGATGGAGATAGAGGTTTAGGTGGTTGTATGGATTGAGATAAGTGAAGGGTTTCTGAATCACAAAGTGTATAGAAAACCCAGAATTCAAGAACGCATTCAAGAAATCAAAGTGAGGAAGAAAGATCAACAATTCAAGTTACAACATCATTCTTCGCTAAAGAACAAAGAGGCGTAGCTTTGGGGTTTTATAATTAACCCTAGGCTCGACACTCCAAACAACATGAAGTTCAAAATAAAACAGCAAGACGTTTTAAGGAAATAAGAAAACAGCAAAACGTCTAAGTGACCTGTAGTAGTACAGAAGTCGCTTGTACTAGTACAGAAGTACATTATTCCCCATTGGTAATGACTTCTAGATAACTCGACGTAGTGATCCATTTGCCTCATTAAAAACCATGCTGAGAAAACCCAGTGGGACAAAACTCAGCTATGGGAAAAAGAGTGCAAACTTCACACCTAAGTTACCTAGTTATCATTACCGGGTGAAGTCTTCATGGTGGATATGTTGAAGACTTGGATCCTTGGGAAGCCGAATGACCCATCAGCTATGAGTGAATGAGCTTCCTTGGCCATCTCCTTAGCTTTCGAACGAGTGATCCTTCCCACGATCTCTGGTTTCTCTGCAGCTTCTGACTCCTTGCTAGCCACGATCATATCACGAGTCATAGGCTTAGCTATGCTAGCAAATCCTTCCACGAATTTTCGGTAGTACCCTGCCAAGCCCAGGAAACTACGGACCTCAGTAGCACTCTTAGGCGTTGGCCAACCACTTATCGAGGCTATCTTTTCTGGATCCACAGACACTCCAGCTTCTGAAACAACATGGCCCAAAAACCCAATCTTCCTTTGCCAAAAGCTGCACTTACTCAACTTCCCATACAACTATTGTTTCCGCAGTTTGTTCAACACTATCCGTAGGTGTTCCTCGTGTTCCTCACGGCTTTTAGAATATATTAAAATGTCATCGATGAATACTATCACGCACTTATCCAAGTACTCCCGAAAAACATTATTCATCATCTTCATGAACGCGGCTGGTGCATTAGTCAACCCAAACGGCATTACTACAAATTCATAGTGTCCATATCTCGTCCGAAAGGCCGTTTTCCTTATGTCTTCCTCTGCTATTGAAATCTGATGGTACCCTGATGCCAAATCAATCTTTGAGAACCATGAAGCTCCCTGTAGCTGATCCAACTACTCATCAATTCGAGGCAACGGGTACTTATTTTTGATGGTAACCTTATTCAATCCCCGGTAATCAATGAAAAGTCTGAGGCTACCATCTTTCTTTTTCACAAATAGCACTGGTGCTCCCCACGGTGATCTACTCGGCCGAATGAACCCTTTATCTGTAAGATCCTCCAACTGACTCTTCAATTCTGCCATTTCTGCAGGTGCCAGACGGTAAGGTGCGCGTGATACAGGTGCCGTCCCAGGCTCTAGTTCAATAGTGAAGGCATCTCCTCTGCTTGGTGGCGGTCCTTTTAAAGACTCAAAGACGTCTGCATACTCTGCCACTATAGGAATATTATCAACTCCAAGCTCCATCTCCTTCCCCACTACAGAAATCGTAGCTAGAAATGCATCATTTCCTTTCTCTATCAGCTCCTCAGCTTGCATCATGGATATGATGGAAACCCCTCCACCCATTTGTACGCCTTGAAATGTTATCTTCCCCTCCGGTCTCGAGAAATGCACACGTGCTCTGTGGCATTCCAATACAGCTCGGTGCTTCTTTAACCAATTCATCCCGAGAATCACGTCATAATGATTAATCTCCATTTCTACAAGATTCCCGAGCAGTACTTCTCCGTTTATCATGATAGGAACATCCTTGTGAACTCCGGTAGAACCCAATTTTTCCTTTCCCACAGTACCAATCCTCTTTGTCTTTGGAATAAATTCACCATCAAAGCTCCAATTCTGAGTAACGCCTGGCTTAACACAACTGAGGATAGCTCCAGTATCAAATAGAGTGTAAGCATTCCATCCTCCCACTAAAACAGATCCTACACGGTTATTATACTTCTAAGCAAACAATCCACAAGCAATAATTCTTGAATTTACCAATCATAGGAAAAAAAAAAAAAAAATAGCACTGGATAAGTTTGACATTTACTTACCAGCGATTGGCTCATTGTCCTCATCCTCCTCAGTCTCAGCCATCATCACACGAGGTCCAACATTTTGACGTTTTGGAGGTGGCGGCAACTGCTCTCTAGGACGATTGTTCACCTGCTGTCCCCCAACTTTTCTCGGGCAAAATCTTGCAATGTGTTCTTCTTGACCACATTCGTAACAACTCCTGATGGTCCTAGTTCGAGTACAATCCTTCAGAACATGACCCGGCTGGTTGCACCCGAAACACATTAATGGAGTTCTCACAGTTGTTGCATCCCAAGTTCTCTTATTAGAGCTAGAACCCTTTGCAAGTCTTGCCTGTGCTGCCTTGTTCTGACTCATCTCCTTTTCCAACCCAATCTCCAAATTAGCAGCTTTCTCTACCAAGTCAATCTTACTGCGGTAGTCATACATCTCACATCGATTCTTGAGCTCAATCCTCAAACCTCTCAGAAACCTGCGAATTAACTCATCCTCATTCATGAATCTGCCAGCAAACCTGCTCAGTCGATAAAACTCCCTGTCATACTCCCTCACAGTCATGGTGCCCTGACGAAGTTCCAGGAACTCCTCCTCCAAACGATCCATAGCCTCTCTGGGAAAATACTTCCTTGAGAATTCGGTCTTGAAATCAGCCCAAGTCAGCTCATATCGTCCGTGTGCCTGGTCTACCACCTTTTCCCACCATACCAATGCCTCATCCTTCAGATACTGCACTGCCAAGTCCAAGCGATACTCATGCGGACACCGAGCATTATCAAAACTCCTCTCCAGTCTCTTCCTCCAATTGTCAGCATCAATAGGATTAGACTTTCCACCAAAAGGCTCCATGCCCATGCCCTTTAAATTTCTCATGGCCTCCCAGTATGACGGACCCTGCACCTGGACCAGCGGTGGAGGCGGTGGTGGTTGCTGAGGCGGGACTACCCTTTCTGGTGCATCATGTTGTGGTGCATCCTGCTGCGGTGGAACCACCTCTGGTGCTCCTCTCAAATTTGGCTCCCTTTGCATGAATTCCTTGAACCGGCGAAATTGCTCAAACATAGCCATCTCATTAGCCCCTCCTGCTCGAGCTACATCGGCATGCACAACATCCGGCTGTTCATCACGCACTGGGCTCTCAGCCCTCACTCTTGGCTGCACTCTAGCTGCGGTTTTCCCTCTACGTTTAGGCGGCATCTGAATACATAAAATAATAAACGAATCAGCCTTCTTCCAAACTGCCTTTCCGGGGCGAAACCGGTTTGACATAACCTAAGGCTCTGATACCAAAATTGTAACACCCAATTTCTATGGCATGTCACAGGTTAACTTATACCACAAGTAAACCATACTTAACCGAAAATATCCAAGAATAATCCATTAATTCAATTTAAACGTCTTTCAAACCATCATTTAAACGTTAAACCAAACTAACAACCAGTTTGATAAATCCAACAATGGAAAAATAAAAGAATAATCTCCAGCTCCTAACACCAACACCAACTCTATCATCTACTCCTCATGGTTACCTGCAAGAGAAAGAGAGGGATGAGCAATCTAAGATTACTCAGCGAGGGCAAGCCTTAGGGCTCACGAAGTCTCCATACACAAACACGTTTAGGCCATCACAAAGTCTAAACCTAAGACAAGCAATCAATCACGTGTCAACGACACTCAAACATCAAACAAATGAGACTACGTCCCATAGACAACGCTGTGCATTACGGGATCCCTCATGCTTTCGCACTTCTTCCTGCACAATTCCGTCGCCGTGTATTTCGGGATTCCTCATGCTTTCGCACTTCTTCCTGCACTTTTTCACTTGCGTATCTGGATTCCTCATGCTTTCACACTTCTTCCACGCACCACGCGTTGGCTCGTCAGCCAATCCTGATCTACCCGCATTCCGCGCCCGTAGACCACCACACAACTACAAGGAAAATTCCTTGTAGGACTCTCTGCGGCTCACCCGCTTCTTCGTGCCTCTTGGCACATTTTCTCCTCACACTCAAACAATTTACTTTATCATACAAACATGCATATCACACACCACGCAATCCGTTTTAAAAATCTAGTTCTTTTAATTTTCAAATCCTATTACTAGTTCTTTTTCCTTATCTTTTATTTAATAAATATATATATATATATATATATATATATATATATTATTATACACTCATCAATCAACTAAGATTATTTATATATAATCCATAGGTTTACTTGGCTTAACCTTAAACTAAGTAACTATCTAAACATATCGGCATATGAAAAAGACACCAACTAGTCCTCACCTTAGCAAATTTGTTGATCCTCAGATAAAAGCCAGCAACGACAGGAATCTAATCCAACGACGATATTAATCTGCAATGGTTTAGATTAAACAATCAAAGATTATTTTCCATTAATAATCCATGATTTAATCTAGTTATCACACCCGATTTAGTTGTGCTAGTGTTCCCAAATAAATTAGTTAGATATAGTTTAATAATTTATCAAACCAACAATCTACTAATTCATAACTCCACAATCTAATTCACGTATGATCACGTGCTCCCAGTTTAATACCACTTCCTAAACTAGCCACAATACACGGTTCATCAATATTAATTTAACGAACGTCATTGACAACATACGTAAATAACCATGTATGACACCACAACAACTCATGCACGTACGTTCCATAACTTTCTCGTTTAGTTGGTTACGTATTAGCTTAGCTATGAACGAGCAACACATCGCAACAACAACAACACGAGACATAGAGCTTGATCGTTACCTCGTTCTGCAACTTTCCGCGACGGCTTAACTTGACGAACTGAATGGTGAAGTGGAAGACTCGGCAACACAGATCAGCGGTGGTTCAAGCTTGGTGATTAGATTGGTTCCAACAATCCATGAAAACACAACATAGTTCTCAGGTTTGGTTCACGGATCTTACCTCTCCGGTGAAGACGTTTCACACGGCGGCACAGGCTGAGCGCGGTGACAATCTCCGGTGTCTCTAGTGGTGCTACAAGGGTTCGCAACAAGGTTCGAATTAGGGCTGTTCCCAAAATGATACAAAACTAAAGACTCGATATGCGGAGGCTTACCTTGGAACGTGACGGCCAAGGGTTTGTGAGACTTGTCTCGAAGTTTGTCCCTTTTTTATATACACACGCGGGAGATTAGGGTTTGGTTTGGGCTTGGCTCACTAATGGGCTCGGTTTGGGCCTCACGGTTTAATTCTGGAACCGGGTCGTTACATAACAGGTCATGGAGACAGTCATGGAGCCTATAGGAACTTACTTCTCCCAAAAATTCTTTATTACTCAAACGAAACGAACAAGAACTTACTTCTGTTTCCTCTTCAACAAAAGTTTTCTGGACCAAACATAAACCTTGATCATGCGTAGATTGTTACCGATGAAATCGACTATTGTGAGAGAAATTATTGGGGTTTTAGAAAAGCATCTCTGATCTCTAACAGATATTATCCTAAGCTGCATGGAATCGGAAGCAGGTACGTGGAAGCGGAAGCGTTTGGAAGCGTGGAATCGACTTTTTAAAAAAAATTAGGAAGCGGGTACGTATTGGAAGGTGTATACATATATATATATATATATATATATATATATATATATTATAAACTACCAAAATAAAATCATATTATAATCATGATAAATAAAAATATAATAGTAAATACATGAGTTAAAAAGTAAACATCAAAGCTTAAAACCTAGGACTATATAAAATTATAATTTTACACAGTACTATAGTGTAAAGTAGTGTAGTGGTAAATGTTAGATCCAAAAAGCATCTGGTGCCGAGTTCGAAGCTAGGCAGACACAAAATTTAAATTTTTATATATGGACTAGGGACAAGATAGTAATTTTAGCTAAGTATCTTCTTCCCTTAACCTAAACCAGATCGCCGTCCTCTGTATTTTTTTTTTTTTGAACATTGGTTTCGCCGTCAGCGCTTCCGATCTAAACCATCTACGCTTCCAACTCTGAATCGTCGCTTCCTCCGCGCTTCCAAAAGACTTAATTCAGGAACCGCGATTCCAAGGCGATTCCAAACGCTTCCGAGCGGTTCTGCTCCCACTCCCGCTTCAGGAGCGCGAAACGCAGCACCATTGACGATTCCATGCTTCGTAGATATTATCTGAAGCAGCTAAACGAGTCATATTTGGTGTTGCATTTAAAAGATAGTATATTTCTTTAGGTTTATCCATGTGAAGATAGACATTTAAAAAAAAAAATCGAATACAGGATTTAATATATTATTAGTTAAATAAGAGCATAATTTTGTATCAAGATTTGTAATAAGAATTGACTCGCATCACATATGTTTTTAAGAACTGGAAATAAAAATTAGGTAGTGGACTAACTAACTTTTAAAGATAAAAACTGCAAACAAAGTAAGCTAGTAAGTGGTTATAAACTATTTTTTCAACGAAAGAATGTAAAAATTCTAGCCTTAAATCTTGGTAGATACTATCATATAATCCAAAAATCCAAATCTTGGGAGTATACAGTTTTTGTATTTATTTTTAAAAACCTCATTTCTCGTCAAAATAATTAGATTCCACCCAATTTAAGGTTTTGCAATTGTTAATAAAAATATAGGAAGACCAGTATTTTTGCTTTTCTTTGCAATTGTGAATAAAAAACTATAATCCACATAATTTAAGATTAATTATAAGAAAAACTCACATCTTCTATATTTTTTTTTCTTTTGTTTTCTTTTATATATAAAAAAAATAATAAAAAAACTATAAACAAAATTCACCATTCAAAATTACTTAAAAAACTAAAATCTATTACAAAATGAAAAACCAAAAAAATTAAAAATACTAGTTCTTTTCACAGCATCTTAAGGGGGTATTATCAAACTTTACTCCAAGAGGACTCGTTAATTTTTTGGACCAATTTGTCATTGTGCAAAAGTCACCATCGACATATTTTGAATTGTTTTATCTCTATGATTTAGCTTCTCATCTCTTCTTTCTTTTCTTTCTTCTTTGGCAATCTTTTTTTTGAGGACACTAGACCACAAGATTAACAATGGCAACATGAAGATAAAACCGTGATCACAAGATTAACAATGGTAAAACGAATATAAAATTGAATAAAAATTATAGATATGAGAAGCTGATCCAAGAAGCAAATTAGTGAATTGTGCGATTTACTTGTGACGACGGTGGTGGTTCACCGGAAACAAGACCATGAAAATAGAGCGGTAAAGCTTTCCCACAAAGTAATGGTGTAACATCCACGAACCGAAATCTCGGTTTGGGAGGTACATCGGTCGATACAAGGTCGGTTTTATGCGGGACGACTTAAGTTAAACGTGTGCTTGTCTGCGTTTTGGAAAACCCTTGAGTTGATTATAAAAGAGGTTTTTGTTGTCTTGTGGCGGAGTTTAGCCGTTTTTAAAGAGAAAAGAAAATGAGAAGCTGTTCTTGAGGATTTTGGGAGATTTGTGGCTGTTCTTGGGGAGATTTGTAGCTGAGATTGTTGTAGGAGCTTGCTAGGAGCATATATTCGTTGGTTTAGGGTCAGATTCTTCTTTGGCAAAGGTGAGTGCATGACCATGGCTAATCTAATTAAGCTTGAGATTTCTCTGATTTTCGTGTTTATGTGTTATGTGGTTGATTCCTTGGCTTGTTAGAGTGTTTATGGGTCACTTGGAACTTTTAGAGAAGCTCTTTTGTGGCATTGGATTGTGTGTTGTTGGTTTAGGTAAGGATATCTGGCGAGAAGCTTTGGGAAAGACGATGCTCGGCATGTGCGGCGATCGATGCACTTTGTGTTTCGGTCGATGCAATGCGAGGACGGCGCGATTTGACCTAGGAGCATCGGTCGATGCCTTGTGGAGGTGTCGATAGATGCAATTAGGGATTTCGTGAAATGTCGACCATGCATAGGTCGATGTGCTGTTGGTGTCGGTCGATGTAGGTGTGTCTTGCATCGTCGATGCAACCCTAGTTGGTGTCAGTCGATATAGTTATCCTAGTTTGTTTGTTGATTGTTGTTTGTTGGTTAGAGATATCTCAATTGATTGTGTGTTTAGTGTATGATGCGGTTTGGTGTATGCACATAACGTTCTTTTGTTTAGTGTACATCCATAAGTCCGTTTAATGAAATGTATTATTGTAATTTTACAGTTATTTTCAACATGAGTATCTTATTTTACAACCCTAACTAATACTGTCGCCTTTTTTCATAGTATTCTTATCATCCATGTTATTTTTAGATTTGAATGTTTTAATACATAAATCTTGTAAATTTAGCATATATTAGCATATCCTCAATTAAAAAACCTAAAAATTATGAGTTTTTCAAATTCGTTGGTGGTTTAAGTTGATTACATCCAAATTGTTTTTGATAAAGATGAATGATCAACACTAATTTTTTGAATAGAAGTACTCACCCAAAAACAAATTATGATTTCTACAAACCCAAATCGGATAGAAGATTAAGTAGTCTAATTATTAGAGAATAAAAAAGAGAATTGTTAGCCATTTTTCTCTAACATACTCAAAATAATTTTTTGAGATGATGAACTCGACGGTTCAAGTTCTGCTCTCTATCTTTTCTCACTTTTCTTTGTTTTTAATTTCACATCTTTTTTTCAACCAAACATATATTAAAGTAATACTCCAAGATTGGTGGCCCAAACTGGAGGTTAAGAGTTTACAAAAATAGTTTCATTAAAGAGAGATCTAGAAGACTGAGCAAGACAGTATGCCTTCTGATTTGACGACCGAGGAATCTTCGGTAAGGGAAACTGTCGAAACTCCAAATGTTTAATATTATCTTCTTTTTTTTTTTCCTTTTTTATAGAAACTGAAAAGATGTAAGGATTTGATAACCAAACCAAAAAACTAGTTATTCGGCTTAGAGAAGATACCACTGTCTTCCTTAGAGAAGATACCACCGTCTCGGCTTCAGCATGCATCAGGTTTTGATACGTATATAGCCCAACAAGGGGGCAAGGAAGCTTATAACATCCTTGCAACATGCGTTCAGAAATTGGAGAAGGATTCATGCACTACAGGAAAACATCGATTTCCCGACTACAAAAACAGTCACTAAACAGTCGCAAACTACTTAGTTACGACTGATTGGCGACTGAAATACGTAGTCGCTAAACAGTGCGTCGCTAAAATAATCAGTCGCCAAACAGTCGAGACAGAGCTACTAATTGGCGACTGATAATTGTAGTCGTTCTTCCCTCGTCAAACTGTCGCTAAAGTTGCGACTGAATTTGTAACGCTTTAGCGACTGATCTGGTTACTCATTTGCGACTGTTTTGGTTACTGTTTTGTAGTCCTGGGCATTCGGTTAATTTGGGTTATTCGGTTTTTCAAAATTTCGGATTTCTATAAATTTTGCTGAATTGAACTGAATAAAAATTCGGTTCGGGTTATTCGGGTCGGTTATTAGATTTAAAATCAATTCCGAAATAAACCGAATTTTTTTCTAATTTGGTGTATTCGAACCGAATTAGAACAAATTTACGTTAATGGACCTTCGAAAATTACAATTACAACCCAATAAATCATGGGCCCTATACAATACACGAGCCCAAATTACATAACAAAAAAAACAAGTCCATCAATAATTAGGGTTCATGGACTCCACGCTGCTGCTCTCTTCCAAAGCCGCCGGATCTGCGACGGTAGCATTGATGATGGCATCCGATTGTAAGATCTCCTGGTAAAGAAATATGCCCTGTCGAGATCACCTACAATAATCAAAACAAACAACATGCAATCCTTCATCTAAAACTGAAAAATAGGAAATCAACAACAAACAAAAATATGAAAATCGAGTAGATCTGAGGATTTACCAACCAGTGAGTTTGGGGATAAGGAAACTACTAACAGAGAATCCAGCGATAAACGATCAAGAAGCCTCGAAGCTTAACCACAGATTCATAGTCGGAGGGAATGGATTTTTTATGACTATGGATTATGGTGACAAGGCCAACAACGTTCTAACTCTCTCTTGAGGACGAGTGAAAAATAATATCGCGACGGAGGAAAAGAAGATACATAAAAATGGTGGGGAAGATAAAGCTAAGAACATAGTAGAATGAGAAAAGGGAACATAGAAGGAGGAGAAAAAAAAGAGATTAGAAAAGCTTAGAACTAGGGTTTTTCATTTTATATGGTGCGCCGATTAACGAATAAGAAGTGGGTTTTCGTGTTTTGTTACGGCCCAAATTTTGTTAAGGCCCAAATTAATTAAAGCAATCGCTAAATAGTAGCTTTTTAGTCACAATTTTTAGCGACTATCAAACTGGTCTCCAAATTAGTCGCAAATTGGCGACTACACTGCGACATTATGCATCAGTCTCGAATTAGCGTCTACTAGGCGACTGTTTTATTTTAGTAGTCATTCAGTAGCAAAACAATCGCAATTCAGTCGCTAAATTTAGCGACTGTGTTTTTAGTCGCAACTTGCAGTCGGCAATTCCATGTTTTCTTGTAGTGATGGTTTAAAGGTCAGTATAATGTCAAGGGATTTCCCTTGGCATTAACAATATGGGCTTTGAGTGTTGTTCCAATATTTGGTTCTACATTTGCAAGAAGGTGTGATTTTTCCAAGACTGTATATCCACTATTTCTCAAATGACACTCAAGTCGAGCTGCAAGGTTTGATGAAGTTCTTGATGCTATTAAGACAGCAACTTGTGTAAGTTTTGAAGTCTATTAAAAGTGTAGTTTTGTTATTCATGGGTTATCTTATTTGATGAGATTTTTTTTTAATGGATTTGGATTATTTTTTGTAGATTGAAGTCAAAACTATAATTGGAGATCCACAAGAACATAAGCATTTGGTTGATGAAGATGACAATGATTTTGAATAAGTTATTGCCTTGATTATGAATGGCTATAGATTGAAGAAAGAATAGTGGTCTTCAAGATTAGTTGATGTTTACTATGCTATGGGAGAGTTGGGTGACAGAATGGGGGAAAAAATGCTAGACTCTGAGAAACATGAGAAAATGGAGGAATATTTGTCAGATTCTGAAAAACTTGACAGAATGTTCTTCATGTTAGAAAACTTCAATAAAAGACTAGAAGCCATTGAAAAAGCTGTCAAAACCACATTAGAGAATGATAAGGACAAAGGAGTAAGATTCCAAGATCCCATACATTGGACACTAAACTCTTTAACTGAGCTCCTTTTTTTTTTCCCCTTTGCAGTCTCACAAAGATGAATATGGACAAAATAGAAATGAAGAGGTTAGAAATGAAGAGGTCAGTATCTATTTTGTAAAGAACTTTATTAGGTTTAGTTGGTCTTTGATAAGACTTTAAAAGAGTTTTAAAAGGTTTTCAAAGGTTTTACAGTTTGTTTTACAATGTATTAAAGGTTTTACAATGTTTTTAAAATGGTTTCAAAGGTGACCTAAACCTTTTAAAACTCTTTTAAAACACATTGTAGAACCTTTTAAATGATGTTGAAATATGGTATTTTGTTTTGTAGCAGGCTGGCAAACAAAATGTTGATGGAGACATTCCTAGAGAAGATTTCGTAGAAAGCTTGTCTGCAGATTCTGTCCGTCCGTCAAACACACAAGATGGGAACTACGCTGGAGACGATGAAAACACCCAAAAAAACTGGTGGTGATGATGGTAATTACTTTGAAGAAACACAAAAGGTACACTGATTTAGTATTTTTATAAGTTTCCAAATACGTTTTTAAAAGTCTGTTGTAAACCACAATTGTTATCATCTTCTCCACGCCCTTCTACACCAAAATTTGATCTTCTTTCTTAGGAAGATCAGGATAGTGGAAAAGATAAAAGCATGGGTAAAGAGAAGGGAGCAAGCAGTAAGAAAAAGGTATTAAAATGTGATTTAAAAGCGTTTTCAAAGTTTTACAATCTGTTTACACTGGTTTACAAGATGATGTGTCACCGGGTCTGAACTCATTTCTATGAATTATTTGACAACAGGGATTGTTTAAATTTGTAAACTCTTTTAAATTTCAAATTTTGTTCTAACCCGGTTTATTGTTGTCGTTTAGCATGTTGATGCAGTTGTGAAGTTATTAAGCAAAAGAGAAGAAAGTCATCCGGAGCTTTATATAAACAACAAAGCATTGACGTTGGCGGGAGTATCTTTTTTGAGAGAGATTGATGAAAATTACTCCATATTCTTTGCAAGTCAGTATCTATTTTGTAAAGAACTTTATTAGGTTTAGTTGGTCTTTGATAAGACTTTAAAAGAGTTTTCAAAGGTTTTCAAAGGTTTTACAGTTTGTTTTACAATGTATTAAAGGTTTTACAATGTTTTTAAAACTCGTTTCAAAGGTGACCTAAACCTTTTAAAATTCTTTTAAAACACATTGTAGAACCTTTTAAATGATGTTGAAATATGGTATTTTGTTTTGTAGCAGGCTGGCAAACAAAATGTTGATGGAGATATTCCTAGAGAAGATTTCGTAGAAAGCTTGTCTGCAGATTCTGTCCGTCCGTCAAACACACAAGATGGGAACTACGCTGGAGACGATGAAAACACCCAAAAAAACTGGTGGTGATGATGGTAATTACTTTGAAGAAACACAAAAGGTACACTGATTTAGTATTTTTATAAGTTTCCAAATACGTTTTTAAAAGTATGTTGCAAACCACAATTGTTATCATCTTCTCCACGCCCTTCTACACCAAAATTTGATCTTCTTTCTCAGGAAGATCAGGATAGTGGAAAAGATAAAAGCATGGGTAAAGAGAAGGGAGCAAGCATTAAGAAGACAGTTTTGAGAGAGAGAAAGCAGGTAAATCATTAAGTTTTTATATAGTTGTTATGAGTATTTTAAAAGATTTCATCAAGTATCTTATTAGGTTTAAATCATATGAACATTGTTTTTTTACATAATTTTTTTAATCAAGAATTCAAGGAAAACAAAGTAAGTTTTAGTTTCTAGCAACAAAAGTAAAAGTTCAATTAGTCTTTTATAAACGTTTTAAAAGCATTTATACATGCTTTTGTAAGTATTATAAACAGGTTATTCTATTTTTTTTATTGTAGGCAACTAACAATTCTGGGTAATAAAGTTGATGCTAGGTGATTCCAAACACTAGAGACGCCAGGAAAGTCGTTAACAACAATGGTATGATTACAAATCATAAGGTTTTACAATGTGTTGTTAACGTTTCATGTGTTTTTAAAAATTTTTACAAGAGTTTTAAAAAGGTTTTACAAGAGTTTTAAAAGGTATTAAAATGTGATTTAAAAGCGTTTTCAAAGTTTTACAATCTCTTTAAACTGGTTTACAAGATGATGTGTCACTGGGTCTGAACTCATTTCTATGAATTATTTGACAACAGGGATTGTTTAAATTTGTAAACTCTTTTAAATTTCAAATTTTGTTCTAACCCGGTTTATTGTTGTCGTTTAGCATGTTGATGCAGTTGTGAAGTTATTAAGCAAAAGAGAAGAAAGTCATCCGGAGCTTTATATAAACAACAAAGCATTGACGTTGGCGGGAGTATCTTTTTTGAGAGAGATTGATGAAAATTACTCCATATTCATTGACGACAAAGATGGATATGAGTTCCCTGAAGAAGGATTCAGCCAACTCTTCAAGGAAGCACCTACAAACAAAATATTGACACCAATGATGGTTAAGGAAAAGCTTTGAATGCCATTGATGATCAATTTGGAGAAGAGGATGTTGACTACCTATGATTTAGGCAAGTCTTTCTACAGTAACAAAATTAAAGACAAGCAGGTGGGTGCATATGCTGTTGCAATGCCATATATTGCACAGAAGAAGTTTGGTGTGGAAGCTGCTTGTACTGATAACTCTCCATTTAGAATCTCTATCATAAATTGCATACCTCAGGTAAATACTATTGAGTTTGTTTGTCTCTTTTTTCTTTCTAGTTTTGTGATATGTTTTCTGTTAATACTATTGACTCTTCAATTTGTTTTTTCTTGATAGGTTGCTAAGATTTAAGATAGTGATGTTTTCATGCTAAAGATAATGGAGTGTTTGGCTATGAGCATTCCGACATATGGCAATCTTATAAATGAGATAATTGGTGATTTACTGCAGAAAATGGCGGTTGACATCTTTGCAAGTCAGTGTAGGTTTTTACATAGTTATCTCAACTGGTTTTAAATAGGTTTACAAGAGTTTTAAAATGGTTAACAGGTTGGTATTTCACTGTATTTTAAAAAGTTCTAACATTAATTATATTATCTTTGCAGAATTAACAAATACCTAGGATATGGAAGTTTGCATCTTGCTGGTATATATACGTGATCAGAGGAATGAAGCTTTACCTTTAACAATAATAAATGGCAAGATATTTCAATGTTTAGTTTGCAAGTAGTTTTTAAAATTTTGTGTTTTTATTGTGACACTATTCTAGATTATTTCAATGAATTTTAAAACGTTGTTTAACCTTTTTGAATCCTTTTAAAAACCTTTTAAAACTCTTGTAAATCTTATAAAATTCATTGAAATACCCAAACAAAACCTTTTAAAACCTTTTAAAATCTATTTTAAAACGCTTGTAAAACCTTTTAAATCGTTTATAGGATTTAAAAAGAAAATCAAATCTTTTTAAAAACCTTTTAAAACTCGTGTAAATTATATAAAAAACATTGAAATACCCAAAAACTCTTGTAAATCATATAAAACTCTTGTACATCATATAAAATACATTGGAATATCTAGTAAACTGTTGTTTTTTTATAATAAGGGTGAAAGACCTAGGCCTAGACCCAATTGTAAAATATAATCCCCCGTATCATATATCCCCAAAAGTCAATGGTTCCTTTTCCAAAAAGTACAATATTCCGTCTGCGAGGTTGAAAATCGCGAAATTCAGTCAAATCTGTATTTGCTTAAATTGGGTTCTCGATTTTGTCGGATTGCAGACACGAAGTCGTCAACTAGGAGTCGGCTGATTGGGTACTCGAGGACTTCAAATTGCCATTTTCTTTGTCGAATTACGGACTCTTCTTCTCCCTCGTTTTTCCTCTCAGTCCTTTCTTCAAATTCGTCGTCTCTTCTTCTCCCATCTATAAGTTTGGTTCAGAACTTAATTTTAACTTCAATTTGTATTTCAATTTGAATTTTATGATGTTTTGGTGAATTCAGAATTCGAAGGTTGGAAATTTATCAATGTCTTTAAAAAGTTTTATATTTGTTTTAAAATAGGATTTAAAAAAGGATTTTAAAAGATGTGAAAGAGGTTTAAAAGGTGTAACATCCGTGTTCCGGGAATAGAGTTTGAGTTTGTTGAGTAAACCAAAGAGTGAATTTTAATTAATTTTGGTTTAATTAAATCTTGGTTAATCTCTTTCTCAAAGTCACGCCTCCTTTCATGTTTTTGGTGTTTTGGTCGACATTTTCATCAGAGGGAGGGAGAGAAAGAGAGATAAAACCTGGGTTATTTGGTGTATAGGAGAAAGAGAAGGAGATCAAGCTTTTTCCTTAGAGTTAAGAGAGAGACAGAACTGTCAGAGTTTGGGGGAAGGAGGATCCGACTGGTCAAATCGTTTCGAAAGGTACTGATTTTTGGTAGGGTTGTAGATAAGAGATTTTCGTACACTCTCCTTTTTACAGAAGTGAATTTGGGTTAATATTTTAGGAGATATGGGCAGTTTCGTGGGGTGTTTCTTCTCATTCGCGGATTGAGACCAGCGGGTGTTACGGGGACGATTGCCGTTTTATCTATAATCTGATCGTGCTGAAATTTTGGGGGAAGCTTCTGAACGTATATACCTTGCTTTTCACCGGAGGGATTAGAAAGTTAACGGTTAGTTTTGATTTCGTGGTTTCACTTGTGCAGTTGTTCTTTTCTGTTTTCTTGGCAGTTTGTTTTCAATATTTGTTTGTTGTTGTGATTGGATGTAGGAACAAGTTTGGTTGTTCTTGGATATTGGAAAGCCTCTTATTTGGTTGTATTTAGTTTTGTGAATAAGTGCAGGACTATGGCTTATCTAAGCTGGAGATTTTTCTAATCTGCTTGTTTATGTGTTGTTTGGCTTGTTGATTGTTGATTGATGATTGTTGGTTGATGGTTGATGGTTAGAGATGTCTCTATTGCTTGTGTGTATTGCCCAGTAGATGGGAGGATTGCCTTACTGAGTGTTTATTAAATACTCATGCATTGTAATATGTGTTTGTGGTGCAGGTAAAGGCAAAGTATGACCGTGGAATCAGGGCGATGAAGAGGAGGATGTTCTAGTTGTTCGTTTGGTTGTCTGGCTTATGTTAGGTTGCTAGAGTGGAGTTCTAGAATGTTGTTTAGGATTGCTGGTTCTTTGGATGTTGTTTGGATCATTAGTTTGTGATTGAAATTAATATTGGCTATTTATATTTATTGATTATTGGTATTGTTATTCCGCTGTTGGTTGTGATTATGGTTAGGTGGCTAGTGGGTATGGGACCACTAGTTGTAGTTTATTTTTTTTATATTATATTTATTATTTATTATTTAAAAAAAAAAAAAGGTTGGTCGTTTCAAAAGGTATCTTGGGTTCATGGCATGAATATGTTCTTCTCTGCAAACAATGTTGAAAGGTTTTGCGATGAGAGTATTTTTGAAGATTTTGCGAAGAAACTGTGCTTCCCAAATCGATTATTCACGCCATGCACAGAGGAAGATACATTAGAGAGAGTAACTAAATATTCTTCTGAGAAAGCTGTTTATGCGATTGTAAAGAAATCATTAAAACCTGAAGAGTTCAAGCAGTTAGAGGAGTCTTTCTTGGGTCCAATTATAGAATTTGTTAAACGGGAAAAAATCAACTTCTCGAGTCAACTGGTCCACCACTTACTACAGAGGAGGATTAAGTTTGCAAAAAAGAGCTATGGTTTGCATTTGATGATCAACCGATGAGATTTTCGCTAAGAGAATTCGTCATTACAACAGGCCTTCCGGTAGGTACTGTTCCATCAGGTACTTTTACATCGAAAAAAGATTTGTGGATGAATGATAAAATTAAATGACCTGCAAAGATCTTCTTGATACTTTGAAAGATAAAAGAAAAGACATGCAACCTGATGAAAGAATTCGATTAGGTGCTTTGTTACTAGTGGAGGGGATATTGATAGCACAAAATTCAGTAGTTCGGATTTCCTTAAAAAATTTGCAGAGAGCCAGTAGTATTGAGAATTTCTGCAAGTATTCTGGGGTGAAATTGCTTACGAATCATGTGATAGGCGTGAAAAAAATGAGTGTGGGATCGTTGTCAAAGAGACAGTATGGAATGGTTGGCTTTCTATATGCAATCCAAATATGGGCGTTATCTTCAATTCGCTAGTTAGGGAAACAATTTGGTGTTAGGGAAAGCATTTCAAGCCAAAATCAACATCTCCCACTGATCTTGCAATGGCAAATGACAAAATCCCCAAAATTCAATGAAATAAAATTGGTTCTTGAGGCTGGCAAGGTACTATTACTACTCTAAAACTATTATTTTTTGTTTTCCAATAGTTTTAAAACACATTTTAAACACTTTTAAAATAGTGTTATTAATGTAATTACAGTCCAAATTTACAAGAGCTTTAAAAGATTTTACAATGTGTTTTCGAAAGTTTTACAATGTATTTAAACTGGTTTACAAGACTTTACAACGGATTAACAAATTTATAAGAGCTTTAAAAGGTTTTACAATATTTGTATAAGACTTTTGAGATATAATATGAATCGATTTATCTTTGCAGGTTGAAGTGAAAACAATTGTTGGTGATCCCGATGAATATAGCAATTTGGTTATGCCACCGAATGATGAAGACAAGGATTTTGATGAAGTTATTAAACTAGCAATCCAAGGCTATAGGATGACTAAGGAGGAAGGAATTCAAGGATGGATTCAAGTTGAAAAAGGAGAACAAAATCAAAACAAGCGTGTGAGAGAAGCTGCAGGGCCATCCTTGAACCAAACTAACAAAAAAAAAATATATACCTTGTAGTGGAAAAATTGACATGATTTTAAAATCATGTCAACTTATTCACAACAGAATAGTGAGACTGGAGAATCATGGGGGATCACTACTGATGCTACAACACCACAGTGGAAATCAACGGCATTTAAAGAAAAGGAAATACCAGCCTCTGCAACTGCCTTTCAAGAAGACGAAGTGTGACAACCTGTCCCGTGGACCCCGCTAGCCTCACTGCTAGCCGCCCAAACGGACCCCAAGCTGGCCCTGCAGGCCATCGATCCTAACCCCTCACTGGGAAAATGGAACTATTCATCCAAATCCACAGTAGGTTATAGGTGCGCCAGGCGTTCCTCGAACCCTGGTCCTCACCCTTTAACAACCTTCTCACAGAACAAGTTGACACCAATTGATCTGAAATTGGGATATCCACAGTGATGGGTTAGGATCGATGCCCTGTAGGTGTGACAACCCGTCCCGTTGATCCCCCTAGCCCACCGCTAGCTTGCCCCCATAGGCCCGAAGCTGGCCCTGCAGGGCATCGATCCTAACCCATCACTGTGGATATCCCAATTTCAGATCAATTGGGCAAATGGAACTATTCATCCAAATCCACAGTAGGTTATTGGTGCGCCAGGCGTTCCTCGAACCCTGGTCCCCACCCTTTAACAACCTTCCCACAAGACAAGCTGTCACCAATTGACCTGCAGATCAATTGGTGACAGCTTGTCCTGTGGGAAGGTTGTTAAAGGGTGGGGACCAGGGTTCGAGGAACGCCTGGCGCACCAATAACCTACTGGTGGATGTGGATTTCCACAGTGATGGGTTAGGATCGATGCCCTGCAGGGCCAGCTTGGGGTCTGTTGGGCCGGCTCGCGGTGGGCTAGTGGGGTCCACAGACGGTCCGTTGGGGCAGCTAGCGGTGGGCTAGTAGGGTCCGCGGGACGGGTTGTCACAGTAGGGCCAGCTTGGGGTCCGTTTGGGCGGCTAGCAGTGAGGCTAGTGGGATAGCAGTGAGGCTAGCGGGGTCCACGGGACGGGTTGTCACAGGAAGTACCAGCCTCTGCCACTGCTTTCAAGAAGAGGAAGTACCGTCCACTGCCACTGCTTTTCAAGAAGAAGAAGTACCAGCCTCTGCCACTGCTTTTCAAGAGGATGAAGTACTAGCCTCTGCTACTGGATTTGAGGAAGGGGAAGTACCAGCCACCGATTTTGAAGACAAGGAAAAACCAGTTTCTCCAAGTGAATTTGTAAGTGAAACAAAATCTTTACATCGTTTTAAAAGTGATTTAAAGAGTTTTTAACAAGTCATATAAATCATTTTCAAAAGTTTTGTTAGTGTTTTAAAGGGTTTTGCAGTTAATTTAAAAGAACATTGAAGCTCTACATGTAACAATATATCTATGGTATTTGTAGGTTGCGGAGGAAAATACCCAGGATACGAATGTAAATGATACACAAGGAGAGGATATGAATAATGATAAGGTATGTGTTTCTTGAATATGATCGACTAATCATTTACAAGGTTTTTAAAAAGTTTTAAAAGGGTTTACAAGGGTTTTAAAAGGGTTTTAAAATGGTTATAAAAGGTTTTACAAGGGTTTACAAGGGTTTTGAAAAACATATTTGAAAATAATTTACATATGGTTAATGAAAAAATGATAATATATGCAGGATAAGAAGCACAACAGTGCTGATGAGGAAGTACCAGCATCTGCCACTGTTTTTCAAGAGGAAGAAGTACCAGCCTCTGCTACTGGATTTGAGGAAGAGGAAGTACCAGCCATCGATTTTGAAGACACAGAAAAACCGGCTTTTCCAAGTGAATTTGTAAGTGAAACAAAAATCTTTAAATCATTTTAAAAGTGTTTTAAAGAGTTTTTAACAAGTCATATAAATCATTTTCAAAGGTTTTGCTAGTGTTTTAAATAGTTTTTAAAAGGGTTTAAAAGTGTTAACAAGGATTTTAAAAGGGTTTACAAGGGTTTTAAAAGGTTTTACAAGGGTTTACTAGGGTTTTGAAAAACATATTTGAAAATAATTTACATATGGTTAATGAAAATATGATTATTTATGCAGGATAAGAAGCATAACAGTGCTGATGATGTAGACTCAAGCCAACAAGAAGTGTACATTATTATATCGGATGACGAAGACTGTGTTAATCCTTCAGATTCCACTCAACCAGAAGACACGAGCCAACAAGAAGTATCCACTCAACCAGAAGACCCGAACCAACATAATGCTCCCACTCAACCAGAAGACACCAACTCGGAAATGAGCAGTTGTAAGTTGTTGAATTCTTTATTATAGATGATTTGCCTCTTTGAAAATAACATATAATATTTTTTTTCTTATGTCTGTATTAGTGCAAACACATTCTACGCAGGAGAACAATATAAGTGACGAAGAAATGAAACAAATCGAGGCAGATGTTAAACGTTGGGCTTTGCTCAATGACATCAAATTTATGCTTTCGTCAATGGAAGATGTAAGTTTGAAAATATCATATACTTGTTATCATAGGCGTTAAATACTAACAAAATTTGGATGTTCTACATTGTAGTATCTTTGGCCAGGGAATAAGTGGGAAAAAGTATTTTACATAGATTTGGTAACTAAAGAAGATGTAGCAAAAGTAGCAAAGAAGACAATGTTAATTCTTCATCCTGACAAAATTCTTAAAGATGTTACTCCACAAATGAGATTCCTCGCTACCAGAATGTTTTCAACATTAAAGGTTAGTGAACCTCGACTTTTGTTAGATTTAATGCACATTTTACTGTTATTTAATGTTAACTTAAAATTTTATTTTCTTTTGCAGGTGTACAGGGACAACTACTTCAAGAAAAATCCATAATTTGTTATCTTCAAAATTTCATTTGGTTTTTATTTTTTAGGCTGGAAATGACATTATTGTTAATATTGTATGGTAAACAAATATTGTAAGGTTACATGACAAGGTTTGCAAGGTTTACAAATTTAAGGTTTAAGGTTTACAAATTTATTAAGAATTTTACAGGTTTTTACAATGTTTTTAAATACATTAATATACTCTTGTAAAACTATTTAAAAGGTTTTATAAACCGTAATTAATATTTTAAAAGGTTTTACAAGCGTTTTAAAAGAACAACAGTTTACTAGATTTTACAAAGGTTTTAAAATGCATTTTAAAAGGTTTTAAAGGGTTAACAAATTTTGAGTATTTCAATGTATTTTATATGATTTATACGAGTTTTAAAAGGTTTTTAAAATGATTTGATTTTCTTTTTAAAAACCTTGTAAAACATTGTAAAACCTTTTAAAATATTAATTACGTTTTATAGGATTAACACGATTTAAAAGGTTTTACAAGCGTTTTAAACAGTTTTACAAGAGTATATTAAAGAATTATACAAGGTTATAAATTTTTTTAAAAAGGTTTTACAGTTTTCTAGAATGTTTTTAAACGGATTTACAATAACATATATGATTTACAAGAGTATATATGTTTTTTTGAAAGGTTTTAAAAGGTTTTACAAGTTGTTTATAATGTTTTAAACAGTACAACTTGCTTTTTTAAAAGGCTTTACAAGTTGTTTATAATGTTTTAAAACAGTAAAATCTGAAGAAAAAAAATCTTTGTAAATGGAGTTTACAACATCACAGACTGAATTATATTTTTAAAGAACTAATTCAATCTAACATGTATTTATCGGAATCAAATCTATTCCCTTTATTGAGTATTTATTGAACCTTACAAAGATTTGAAAAATAGATCTGAACTTTTCAAGTTCATATTTCAGTTTCCTCTCCCAGCGTATTGCTTTGTCATCTCTCTTGCCGTTGTTTCAAACCTTTCCCTATTGGTTTTGTAGAGGTTGGCAAGATTTTTATTGACTTGGTCCTCATCATCGACCTCTGGTTCAATCAACTTCTCCACTATTTTCTTGAAAAGCAAAGTCATCGGCATGGGCTGCCAATATGTGGCCTTTAACACTCTTAGGTAATTGGCTCCTTCATCTGATATGTTTGGGTGAAATATTTTTGTTTTAAAATGAACCTGCATTATCAAGAAATTATAATTAAAAAACTATTGAGTTGCTGCAAAAAGAGGAGACCTAATAGACATGCTTCCTAAATAAAAGGGAGTATAATCAAAACAGATACCTTCGGGGGATTATGTGGGTAATCATAAAAATGAATACTCATTTTAAACACTCCCCTTTCGTATGAGGTGTTCTCCGGTCCGATAAGGCTAGCCTCCCAATAGACTATGTTTTCATCAACAATTACTAACATAAAGGCTTACACACTCAATCTCTTTTATCCTTAACAGTAAAACAAAACTAATCTGAAGATGTAGGCGTTTACCTGCTGTGACGTTTGTCGACTGATTCTTGTTCAAACTTTTCAAGGCATACCTTAGATCGCGTGAAGAAAATTGCGACATTTCTGACAGACTGAGGGAAGAATGTAATAGGATTTGTCGAGGCTGAGAGAAGGTTTTTATGTTTTTGGTCAGACAAAGGTTTGTAGAAGTCAAGAACAAAAGTATTTATAATACACGAAGAATCGCCCTGGTTTACGAAAAGTACCCCTTTGGAAATACGCGAAAAGTCGCTTTGGTTTATGAAAAGTACCCCTTTGGAAATACACGAAAAGTCGCTTTGGTTTACAAAAATTATCCCTTCCGCTTAACAATAGGCAAGAGTCACTTTGGTTTACGAAAAGTACCCCTTCGACTTCATAAACATTATTAACTCTCTCAGTCCGTCTCTTCTGTCTATCCTTCTCCTGGCGCTTCTCTGAACCTTTATCCTTTTTCCGCTCCTTACTCCAATCACGATCTCGCCGATTCATCTTCAAATCATCCTCCTCCTCCTCTAAATACATAAATACATAACTGTGACAATCGATTATGGTTTCACTTGACTGTTTGGTACCCTTTCAGAGGGTGGGCCAAAAAACTAAATCCTAAAAGCCGAACAGAAGTAATTGAAAGGTTGTAAAATCTTTTAAAAGGTTTTACAACGTTTTAAAAGGTTTTTAAACGGTTTTACAAGAGAATATATATTTTTTTTAGTTTTTTATAATGTTTTTAAACTGTTTTACAAGAGTATATATGATTTACAAGAGTATATATGGTTTTTAGAAGGTTTTAAAAGGTTTTACAAGTTGTTCATAATGATTTAAAACAGTACGAATTGCTTTATTAAAAGGCTTTACAAGTTGTTTATAATGTTTTAAAACAGTAAAATCTGAAAGAAAAAAAAATTGTAAATAGAGTTTACAACACCGCAGAATGAATTTTTTTTTTTTTAAGAACTAATTCAAGTTGAATTAAAGAGAGAGAGAGTTAGATAGTAGCTACACAACTAGATTTGTTGTGTCCACACTGACCACACCTACTACATTTGTTTTGTTTTGAATTTGTCTTAGCCTTTCCATGCTCCCATGAACTAGCTATTCCCTTTTTCTTTTCTCTGCCACTAGGTATACGAGTAGAAGGTGGCCAAATAGAAGTACTAATACTCTCTGGAATCTCCCAATACTCCATATCACCTACTGGGTGAATGCTCTCTGAATAACCAAAACACCATCTGTAAATAAAAAAAGTAAGATAAGACTTATAAAACTTTGATAAACCTTTGAAAAACCTTGTAAAACATTGTAAAACCTTTTAAAAACTATTTATAAACCTAACAACTTGTAAAACCTTTTAAACCCCTTTTAAAACATTGTAAAAACCCAATTAAAGAAGAGAGTTATAACCTGTCTGTGAAATGATAATCATCAACAAACATGTTTTCATTGAGATTGACATGTTTGGCAGCAGCAATTCCATGTGCACAAGGGAATTTGTCAATAAAAACATACAACATGTGCATTTCCTTGTGTCCAAATTAACCACATACGTCTTTAAACCTGCTTTAACCTCGAACACATTTTCATTTACTTGACAAACTTCAAGCCAGCGGGTAGTATCATTATAAAATGCATTCATCTTCTTCCCAACATTTGGAGTAACAGCATATGGATGTAGATAGCTCTCCTCATGCCGTTCATTAAACCACCTAGTCAAAATAGACCTGATTGTCTCAAACAGGCAGACAATTGGATACTCGCGAGTCTCTTTTCACAAGGAGTTAATGGACTCGGCACAATTAGATATCATTTTGTTGTACCGGTTAGAAGGAGAATATGCACGAGACCTTCCTAATATCAGCTTGCGAAAGATATTCTCCAAGTTCCCGATCACCATAAGAGATTTGACTGAACAAATAATCAAAATCATATAGAGTGTAAGCTCTTGAACCATCATGAACGACTGGAAGAAGAGAAGCAGAAGCTCTAAATCGTGTTCCAGGTTCTTTTGCAAGTGGAAAGTGCAGATCCCATGATGAGCATGTTCATAATTTACTGAAAGCACAGTTGCAATTGAAGAAGCCCGATCAGACACGAAAACTAGATCCTTTTCATTGGGAATAATAGTCTTCAAACACCGCAAAAACAAATCCCATGATGCATCATTCTCAGAATCAACAATGGCAAAAGCAATAGGATACAACTGAAAATTACCATCCTGAGCTGATGCAGCAAGCAAAGTCCCATTAAATTTTGATTTCAAATGGGCGCCATCAATAGAAATAACTTTTCTCATCAACTTAGAACCTCTAATTGATGCACCAAAAGCCAGTAAAGCATATTTAAACTTATTACCTGAATCAGCTTTGATGTAAGTGATAGTACCTCGATTCTTCTTTTCTATCAGGTGGAACCAACTCGGTAAAACCTCATAACTATCAGCAGGTAAACCCCTAGCAAGTTCTGATGCATGTTCTTGAGCTCTCCATGCTTTTGAGTATGAGACACCAACTCCATGGTCATTCCTAAAAATTTCCATGAGCTGTTTTTAGGTCTTAGAGGAAGCTTTCCTCCTACAAAATGGTTACTTACCGAACCAGCCAAAGTCCTTGCAGATGCTTGGTGATTATTAACATTCCTTAAAGCAGAGTCACAACTGTGCTGAGTAATATACTTTCAAACAACTAAGCTATCTGATGCTTTAACCTTAATTGCACATAGCCTCCAACTACATTTTTTATCAAGACAATGAAGAACATACCTCTTGTTGTCTGACTTAAAAGTATAAAACTCAAAACTATGCTTGACTGCATACATCCGCATCTGACTTCCCATTTCTGTTTTGTCTTTGAATAACTTCCCACAAAACAGTGAATCAACATCGATTAGGCCAGTTGAGTGTGAAGAACCAGATGGATACCTAACAGAGGTTGTCATGTTATTGTAACGCCCGTATCCCGAAGAATATGAAATATGGAAGTTTATATTGAGAATTGGAGTGAATTCAGTTTAATTTGCGGTTGGTTTACTAAGCTGGTCGATTTATTAATTAAATCAAAGGATGGTTTAATTAATTCTGGTTTAAATAAATCTTGGTTTAATATAATTCAATCATTGTTTATTATAATTAAACCAAAAACCCTTTTTTTGTTAATAAGAGGATGCCTCCTTCCTGTTATTGTCATGAATGACTGAAAGAAAACAAAGAGAAGAAGTGCTCATTCACTTGTGAGAAGAGGAGAAGGGAGAGTAAACTTGATTTTTGGTGTTCAAAGCAAAAGGAACAGACTCGTCAGGGTATGGGAGAAAGAGGATCCGACTGCTCAAATCGTTTTGAAAGGTATTGAGTTTTTGTAGGGTTGTAGCTAAGATATTTTCGTACACTCTCCTTTTTACAGAAGTGAATTTGAGTTAATATTCTAGGAGATATCGACAATTTCGTGGGGCGTTTCTTCTCAGTCGCGGAATGAGACCAGCGGGTGTTTCGGGATTGATTGTGGTTTCATCTGAGATCTGATCGTGCTGAAATTTTGTGAGGAAGCTGTGTGACTTATGGCTAGCTTTTTCACCGGAGAGATTTGATAGTTAACCGTTGATTTTTATTTAGGAGTTTCGTCTTTGAGACTGTTCTTTTATGATGTTTCAGTCCAGTTTTGCTATAAGTCGTTTTTGGTTGTGTGGCTTGTTTTAGGGCGTTTCTGGGCTGTTTCAGACGTTAGGAGAGTCTCAACTGGTTGTGTTCGTTGTTATAATCAGTTTGATATGGTGAGTGTGTGACCATGAGCTTATCTAAGCGATTGGGTTGTATAACTTGTTTGTGTGAAGTTGTGTAGGTGTGATGAATGTGTTCTTGGATGTTCTGTTCAATGGCTGGTTTGTTATTTTTTATTTGTGGTTGTACTCTTGATTTGCATGTGTGTATAGCTCGTAGATGGGAGGATCATCTCACTGGGTATTTATGGTAATACTCACGCATCTCATTGTATTTGTGGTGCAGGTAATGTGTAGTGTGGAATCATGGCGATGAGGAGGAGGATGATCTAGGGTCTCGTTTGTCTGTTTTTGGTTATATTGTTTATGTTGGAACCTTGGATAGTGTTATGCTAGTTTGTTGGATAGGATGGTTAGGAGTGTTATTGTATTGATGTGTATTGGTTTTGTATTATTAATATGTTTCCACTGTGCTTAATGGTTATTGCTGGTTTAATTATGAGTTGTTGTTTGGGTTGGTTAATTAAGTAGTATGTGATACTTCATTATGTATTGTATTTATTATATAAAAAACGGGTCGAGTTGTTTCAGTTTAGTATCAGAGCCCTTACGGTTCTAAATGGTTAAGTGGATGGTTTAGAGCGGTTAGGAATTTAATTGGGTGATTTTCCTGTTGCTTGATGTTTGTAAATGGTTGTTTTGTGATGGAAATTGATTATGAGTAGTTAGTCAGTTTGAGTGAGTATGGAGTCCTAGTATCATCCTCTTCGAGCCTTCAATGAGATTTCACGGTAAGATGTATGCTTTGTGTGTGGTTTTGAATTGTGTGCTAAGCTTCCTGTTTTGGGTAGTGCAAATGGTTAAGGGTGAAGCGGTTGCTGGTCGTGGACGCGGACGTGATCGTGGATGCGGACGTGGTTGAGGACGTGGTCGGGGACGCAGTCGTGGTCGTGGTAGGGGCATAGTGAGTCTACGGGTGTCGGCGAGTCGCAGGACTTCCAGGAGGGGTCCATGAGTGTGGCCGGTGGTGGTACTGATAGGACCGTAGGCGCTGAGGGGGTCGGTGCGGGCAGTGTCGGTGCTCGAGTGGCCGGTGGTGCTAGGGTTCCGGGTTTGGGAATCCTAGCAGGCGGAGCCCCTGTAGGAGGTGTGGACCTGGCGGGCTTGTTGACACAGCTGTTGGAGCGGATACCAGGAGTGGGTCTGGCTCAGGCTCGGGTAGTGCCACCAGTGGTGGCGGAGGAGCAGCAGCCAGTGGCTGCTGATGTGAGAGCTCATGCTCGTTATTTGGCTATGTGAAGGAGATGCATAACCTTGATACTGCGTGGCTTTTGGGTGGTATGGATCCTACTGCTGCAGATGCGTGGAGGACGAGTGTGGAACGTAACTTCTAGACTCTGAGATGTCCGAAGGACTTTTGGGTGGACATTGAAACTAGATATTTATGGTGGACAGGTTAAGATGGAATGGATGATGATGAATGTATGCAATGATTGGTAAGGTGTTTCAATTCCCCTTATGCAGTTGCAGTATAAGGGGTATCAATCCAATTTGAGTGGTTGTAAACAGTTAAGACATGCATAAAGATCTAATTTAAGCCAGATGAAAAGGATGTTGCCACTAAACAATCCTATGATGAAAATGTAAAGTGCAGAAGGTAAACTAAATGAACTAAGAACTAAATGCAATTGAAACAGGATGATTAAGACAGTAATGATGCAACCAACAGAAACAGAAACTAAGCTAAATAACAAATGCAAGACAATAATGAACAGGACACTAAATGGATGCAGCAGAAATGGAACAGGAATGAAACAAGACAATCACAAATCATAAATAGCAGAGTTCTGGGGATGAACTCGAGCCAGCACTCGACCGAGTGTAGGTCGAGTGAGTGGTCGAGCTAGACTAAACGCAGAAACAGAGCAATGCAATAAAAACAGAGTAATGCAAAGACAGATCAAACTACAATCAAGCAACAGGATTAAGACTGTAAAATCAATAAACAAGGAAGGACTTGAGGAGGGATTCATGGGCTGGACTAATGATTGAGGCTATCTAACTTGATCAATAAATCTCAAACAACATGAGCTAATCTCTAGACATATGAATCCAAGACAAGTTTCTCCCACTCTCATGGTCAAGAAACAATCAAACCTATGCATTTCTAGACTTGCTCTCACATAGTAAAGAATCTACACAAGCAGGCAGTAAGAAATATGTCTCATACCAAACAAAACCTCTAATCTCTTAGCAAGCAAGATGGTAAGCTCTAGATCTAGCCTTATCTATGCCTCTTAAACATTGGTGTGATGCTAAGATGCTTGAAATCAGATCCTACCCTCTCAGATATAGGATCAGCATTAAGAACATCTACCCTAGAAGAGATCTACAACAATCAAGCTTGATCAAGCCAAACAAACCAAATTCACAGCCCAGCCTAACCCATCCTCAAGATCCTAAACTACTACTCACAAGAACACATGATAAACATCAAAATCATAAACCCAGAAAATATTGAAACTTGCATTATTAGATAGATAAAACAAAGATCTACAATATTGAAAAAGAAATGAAACTTAAATTCTCAATATTAAGAAAGTTATTAAACTAACAATATTGAGGAATTTAGTCTTTTTCAAGTACAAGATCTAGGAAAATAAAAAGCAAAAGGAATAAATCCCAAAAAGGTAAATACTAGGTTTTTGAGAATATCTAAAAAGCTGACTACTTTTTGTGGCTGCAGGTACAAGGCTTTATATAGGAGGGGAGTGGAAGCCCTAAAAATGCTAAAAGACAAAATAGTCAACGGCTCGGTCAACTCGACCTGTGCTCGGTCGAGTGGCAGGTCGAGCTGGCTTCTCTCGTGCATTGTCCACTCGGTCGAGTCCTCCTCAGCACACGGTCGAGTGTGCGGTCGAGTTGGACTCCGGACCTTGTTATTTCAGCCTTAACTCTCTTGCTTTCCCTTCATGATTGCTTCACTCCTTCCTCAGCATTGCTTCCATGCTCCTTAAGCTTCAAAATCACCTGTTTATGCATGAAAAGATGCAAATGCAATGCAACTAAACTCTAATGCATGATTAGTCCTAAAGCTATGCAATAATGGTGAAAATGGATAGCAAAGGATGCAAAAGATGTGAATATACTAAGGGAAAACAGGGTAAAATATATGAACATCAACATAGGGGTCCACAATTTTGTTGGTGATGCTCAGGTGTAGTGGAGATCAGTGGCTACTAGGAGAGTGCAGAGGGAGATGACTTGGGCTGACTTTGTGGAGGAGTTCAACCGCATGTATTTTCCGAGAGAGGCGTTAGACTGATTGGAGGTGCAATTTCTTCAGCTATCTCAGAGGACTCAGTCAGTGCGGGAGCTGGACTTAGAGTTCAGTCGACTTCTGTCTTATGGGGGTCGGGCGATGGAGTCCGAGGTGGCTCAGATCAGGAGGTTCATGAGGGCACTTCGTGAGGACTTGAGGGTCCACTACAGAGGGAGGAGTTACGCTACGAGGGTAGAGCTAGTGGAGACTACAGCTGAGATAGAGGATGACATTAGGTCACAGGTAGTGGTGGTCAGTCCAGCGGTTCATACAGAGGAGACATTGGAGCAGATCATTCCAAGCAAGGGTAATAGGTCGGAGCAAAGGCATAATAGGAAGCGGGAGGACACGTCGGTGACAAACCAAGGCGGTCAGGGATGCTATGGGTGCGGGAGCACGGATAACAGGTTGGTAAGCTGTCCCAAGAGGAGCGGGACGCAAGGGAACATTGAGTGTGCTTCTACTGCAAGGAGGTGGGACATATCAGGCCTCAGTTTCCAAGATTGCAGCAGTTGACAGTGGGAGGGGTGCAGCCGAATGAAGGGCCGGGCACCAATCCCGGAGTTTAGTTTGGCTTCTGTTTCTTTTTATTTCAGTTATATATTTTCGTTTGGAGTTGTAAACGATTATTGCATTCGAGGTTTTAATAAAAATGGAATTCTTTGATTTCTTCTGATGTGTGGATCTTGTGGAAAAGGAAATCGTTCGAGAGTTCCATAAATGGAAGGTTTCCAAAAATAGAAAGTTACTAAATATGGAAAGTGTTTAGGAAGCTAGAGTTTTGCTATTTATGGAAAGTGTCGTTGGAAAGAAAAAAAATAGAAGGATCCAGTAAAGGAAAGTTTCTATAAATATGAGGTTCTACGAATAGTTAGGACTTGTTATTTTTGGAAAGTAGTTGTGAAATGCTTGGAATGGCGGGAATGTTCAGAGGTTGACCTGAAGAGTGGTCATAGATGAGATAATCAGTTTTCGTGGATTTTTATTGGTGGATGCCACGGCGCTACGAGATATGCAGGTTCTAAAAATGGAATGTTTTATGAATAGTTAAAGCTTGCCTATTTAGGGACAGTGCCGTTGCAAATAAATAGGAAGGGCGTGTGTAAACACCCGAATGGTGGAAATGTTTTAGTGTTGGCCTGAAGAGTGGTCATGGTGGGGGTGATATTCCGGTGAGGGAATATGTGGTTGGTAGAACATTGCAATGTTTTACGCGAACCACAGGAGGTGGTTCCAGTCGGGAGATGCTTATAGACGTTAGGACTTGTTTGCTCATGAGGAGATGATTAGTTCTCCTGGGGAGATGATTAGTTCTCCAGAGGAGATGATTAGTTCTCCTGGGGAGATGATTAGTTCTCCAGAGGAGATGATTAGTTCTCCTGGGAGATGATTAGTTCTCCTGAGGGGATAAATAGTTCCCCTGGTGCACCGCGGGCTTGACGGGTTGCGACCGTGAAAGCGGTAGAGGAGATGATTAGTTCTCCTAGGGGATGATTAGTTCCCCGGAGGAGATGAGTAGTTCCCCTGGTACCGAGATCTCGAGGGTGACGATCCGAGAGTGAGACGGTATGGCTCGAGGACGACGGTCCGAGAGTGCAGGCAGTGCAGTTTGAAGGTTGCGACCTGAGAAAGTATGAGTGAGAGAGAGCAAACAATGTCTAGGAACGTGGGTATGAGCATAGTGACTAGATGTAGACCTCGGAGGTTAGGATTGACCTCGTGTTTTTGTGTTGTGCTGACTAGTGGAGTCAGGATTGTGTGGACTGTTGAGTCACGTGGATGTGCGGGCTGTTGCGACAGTTGCACGGAAAAGTTTGGCTGACAGTGTTCAGTCCTGTCAGAGGATGTGAAGGCCATGGTGACGGTTGCACCGAGGTCCTTGGCGGATGGACAGTGTTATGGGATTCGAGGACGAATCCTTGTTGGTGGGGGAGAATTGTAACGCCCGTGTTCCGAAAAATATGAAATATGGAAGTTTATACCGAGAATTGGAGTGAAGTCAGTTTACTTTGCGGTTGGTTTACTAAGCTGGTCGATTTATTAATTAAAAATCAAATGATGGTTCAATTAATTCTGGTTTAAATAAATTTTGGTTTAATCTAATTAAATTTTGGTTTAATCTAATTAAATCATGGTTTATTATAATTAAACCAAAAACCCTTTTTGTTAATAAGAGGACGCCTCCTTCCGGTTATTGTCGTGAATGACTGAAAGACAACAAAGAGAAGAAGTGCTCCTTCACTTGTGAGAAGAGGAGAAGGCAGAGTAAACTTGATTTTTGGTGTTCAAAGCAAAAGGAACGAAATCGTCAGGGTTTGGGAGAAGGAGAATCCAACTGCTCAAATCGTTTCGAAAGGTATTGATTTCTGGAAGATTGGTAGCTAAGAGATTTTTGTACACTCTCCTTTTTACAGAAGTGAATTTGAGTTAATATTCTAGGAGATATCGGCAGTTTCATGGGGCATTTCTTCTCAGTCGCGGATTGAGACCAGCTGGTGTTTTAGGATCGATTGCGGTTTCATCTGAGATCTGATCGTGCTGAAATTTTGTGGGATACTTTGTGACGTCTAGGGATAACTTTTCACTGGAGGGATGTGATAGTTAACGATTGGTTTTTATTTTAGGGTTTCGTCTTTGAGACTGTTCTTTTATGATGTTTCTGTCCAGCTTTTCTATAAGTCGTTTTTGGTTGTGTGGCTTGTAGGGCGTCTCTGGGCTGTTTCAGACGTTAGGAGAGTCTCAACTGGTTGTATTCGTTGTTATAATCAGATTGATAAGGTGAGTGCGTGACCATGAGCTTATCTAAGTGATTGGGTTGTATAACTTGTTTGTGTGAAGTTGTGTAGGTGTGATGAATGTGTTATTGGATGTTCTGTTGAATGGCTGGTTTGTTATGTTTTATTTGTGGATGTACTCTTGATTTGCATGTGTGTATAGCTCGTAGATGAGAGGATCATCTCACTGGGTATTTCTGGTAATACTCACGCATCTCATTGTGTTTGTGGTGCAGATAATGTGTAGCCAGGAATCATGGCGATGCGGATGATCTAGGGTTTTGTTTGTGTGTTGTTGGTTATATTGTTTATGTTGGAACCTTGTATAGAGTTATGCTAGTTTAATGGATAGGATGGTTAGGATTGTTATTGTATTGATGTGTATTGGTTTTGTATTATTGATATGTTTCCGCTGTGCTTAATGGTTATTGTTGGTTTAATGATGAGTTGTGGTTTGGGTTGGTTGATTAAGTAGTATGGGATGTTTAATTATGTATTGTATATATTATAAATAAAAAAAACAGGTCGGGTTGTTTCAGTTATGAGGAACACTCTCAACATATGGATTTGGTATTGGTTGACCCTGAAAGTACAAATCAATGAATTTTAAAAAGATTTGTAAAGTATTTAAAAGGTTTTACAAGTGATTTCAAAGGATTTAATAAGGTCTACAACTGTTTTCAAAGGTTTTTTTGAGTGTTTAAATGGATTTACCAAAGTTTTTAAAAGAGGTAATGCCATCGTAAGTTACCTGAGTATGAGTAGCAGTAGCAGTAAAATCATCATTAGTGCCAATATATTGACTTGAAGAATCAACAGGAGGACAATAAAAACGAGGAACACTCTCGACATATGGATTTCGTATTGGTTGACCCTGGAAGTACAAATCAATGAATTTTAAAAAGATTTGTAAAGTATTTAAAAGGTTATACAAGTGAATTCAAAGAATTTAATAAGGTTTACAACTGTTTCAAATGTTTTTTAAAAGGGGTTGAAAAGGCAATTAAAACATTTATGCCATTGTAAGTTACCTGAGTATGAGTAGCAGTAACAACATCAATAGCATTCCCAACAAACATATTTGAGCTAGTTTGATTCTGAAAGGATTTGTAAAGTATTTAAAACGTTTTACAAGTGTTTTCAAAAGATTTTATAAGGTTCTGCAAGCAAGAAATAATTAAAAATTCTAAAGTAGAAAGTTACCTGAGTAACAGCAGTAACACTCTCAATAAAAGGAGTTGAGCTAGGTTGGCCCTGGATATATCATGGTTTTTGTAGTTTTTAACCATGGTATAAGTGTGTTTTTGAGTCTTTTGATTTGTTTTCTAGGTTGTTTTAAGCCTTTATAGGTTTAGGTACTCATTGGCACGAATGGAACACAAAGGAGCTAAAAAGGATGATTTGGAGCATAATCAAAGCATGAAGGGTGATCAACGAAGCTAGGAGACGAGATCAAGACTATGCATCGACCGATGCAATCTCAGCATCGATCGATGCATCTGCCACAAAGCCAAACGGAAGTTGTCTCCACAGTTTTAGAAGATTTACAAAATTTGCCCAAGGTTTCCATATTTGCAATTAAGGCCCAAGACGTGTTTTAGAGTATTTATAGGATTTTTATGGTCATTGTTTAGACCTAAGTTTTATTCTGCAACCTTTTTGAGAGAAGAGATATTCAGAGCTTTGGAGAGATAGATCTGATTTCATCTGTAGAGAGAAGATTCTTGAACTCCCTTCTTACTTCTTAATATCAATTGCTTATTATTCAGAAAGATGTTTTGTGCTTTATTGAACATGTCTGAGTAGTTTGCTTGTTACGTTTAGGGTTTTTCATAGGGTTTTTATGGTTTATTAGATCTATTAATTTTTAGGGTTCTTAGGGCATCTCTGTAAATGGATGTAAACAAAGTTTGCTAAAAACATATTTTACTATTAATTTTGAAAAAAGTTAGTTTAAGAAATTCTTAAGAAATTTTAAAATTTCATGGGTCCATTGATAGTTATTAAATTTGGGGTTCTTAAAAAAAAAAAAATGCTCAAATTCAATCTTGGTTTAACAAAGAAACCCAAAAACAAAAAATTATATTAGCGTCAAAAATTATGTGATTCAATCAGAGTTGATACAGAGCAAATGACCAAAAGTTTTGGTCCAAAACCATTGCAATGAACCAAAACATGCATCAGATGTGAAGAAATCTTCAAGCTTTTTTCCGTCAATGGGTCGTTCCACTCATCATGATATCTCCTCTTCGATACATAGTGATGACCCCAACCTATATATACATACATCAAAAACGATCAGAATCATAAAGAAAAACACAAACTTTTTGGAAAAAAAGAACCCTTGATATGTTTTACCAACGCATCTGCATGAATCATAGAGAGGGTTTGGGGAGGAGTCAGGGATTAGTTCATTGAGGATGTAAAGAGGGAAGACGATGCCAGAAGCTTGGGTGCCAAGGAAGATACAAGAGACGGATGGTGTAATCTTTAATATGGGCGTATTCACGGAGGAAGGATCAAGTTAAGAAAGCAAAAGCATATTCGAGCAAAAAAGAAACTAAAATGATTCTATGAAGAACCTTCAAAGAGCATTTTACAAATCCTATCTCTTCTGTAATGTAAATGGAACCAATTGGCAAGATTCTTCCAGAAAATTGAGTGGTTCACATGACCTGCACATTAGAATTAGACCCAAATGAGTTTCATCCTTAAGTACATGACATAATCCAAAACTTATTTCTCATAGCTATCAAACCAATCCAACTGGTTCCGAGCTCAAGAGACCCAACAAACCCAAGTCCCTATAAGCCAGCTAGTGTAACTGATTAAACTTTATTGACTCTGAGACAAACCTTCATCCCAAGTTTACACTCTATTCATCAATTACTTCAATTCCTAATTTATTAGGCTCAATTCAATAGATCACGAGGCTGTAACTTGCAAACTAACCTATTTCATCTAACAATAAACCCATCCAAACACGATCCAATAAAAACAGTTCCATCAAACTCATTAAAACCGAGATCGGAAAAAAAAGAAAGTCGAACACACCTCCGCCGTTGAATTTGATAGCACTCTGCAACTTAACAACAACAGAAGCATCACCCTATTTCAAAGCCTTTTTTCAGAAAGTTTTCTTCAGACTCCCTCCTCCGCTTCAAAAATAGTTTGTCATCGACTCATCGAACGGAAACAGACAAGAGAGATGAGAAGGAGATGTTAATTTTTTTTTTTTTTGCCCAACAATATGCTGACATGTCATTGTTTCTTAAGAGTCCTAAAAATGCTTACCTAAGCGTCGATGCTAAGTAAATTTAGCAATTTTGATTTATTTTTATTTTTATTTTAAGCTAACAAACACTTAAGATATCTCTAAGGATCATTGATGGAGATAGCCTTATCTTTTATGATCTTCATCCTTGGTTGTTCTTCACAATAATTCTTGATTGATCACCTAGAACTATCATCTTAGGGAAATAAATTGATATGAGAATATAATTGTTCTCCTGATTAAACCATTGATGAGCAAAATTACTTTTTGTAAAGAGATTTGATTTAGTGATTTTGTGAACATTCTAAACTTGTTTTAAAAGCTGATTTATTACCTAGAATTTTGCAAAGAGATTTGGATTTTCTGGTTTTAAATTTAGATAATATTTGCAGTGAGAACTGATTTATTTTACAAAAGAGTTTAGAGTTCTAGATCTGATTTTTATTGCTTGAACCCTAGTAATTTATTGATTTAATATTCTGTAATTTCCTGAGAAATTCCCTAGACCTATCTCTTTGATCTTTTGAATTTACAACACTTTTAATTCTGTTTTTGCATTGTCTTTAATTCAATATTTTGATTTAGCATAATTAAAAGAATAATAAGTCTATTGTGTGAACTAGAGTCTCTATGGATTCGACCTCTAGAGTATTACAACTGCAAGGCTGTTAGTACCATTAGGGTATTACAATTTGAGCATATCAGCCCTGATAAATCAGTTACTTTTCTAAAACAATATTAGAAACAATCAGAGAAGGAGTTAACTAAAAATACCTGCTCAACAGTCACACAAAACATTTTGCTTGAATATCAATGTCAAAATCATCTAGTAGGACCTTTACCAACTCACTATATCTAGTTTTCTCATCAATGTTAATCAAAGAAGCTCCCCTTTCATTATCCATCTCAAATTCCCAATGAATGTTGTTGTTCAACTTCCACAATCCACATACTGAATAAAATTCATTTATTTGTACACCCAAACAAGTCCTGAGAAAACAAACCAATATCACGAATTACAAAACTACATTAAAAGAGGAGAGATCCCAACAACTATATCAAAGAACAACAGTAGATGTCGAAAGATCTATTAAAGGACTTTATAATCACAAACAGATCTAAAGAACAAGTGCTTTAGACCTAAAAAAATTCTGACATCAAATTTGAAATCGAAACAAAAATCTAATAGCTAAGACAAAATTGAAATTGAAATCAAAATTAAAAATCAGAAACAAGCTTACATGATGGGAGAAGAAGAGACGACAAAGTAAAAGAGAGAAGTAAGAGGAAAAACGACGGAGAAGCAGTGACAACGGCGAAGGAGAGATGCGACCGGAGAAGAAGAGATGCTACCGGAGAAGAAGAGATGAAGATGGAGAAGGTCGGCGACGAAGATGACGAAGTGTCGGAGTAGTCTGTTTTATTAAAAGAAGGGCAAAACTGTCTTTACGAAATAAAGGAATTAAAAAAGAGGTATAAATAAAACTGGCCACCAGAAGGGGAATTTTTAAAAAGGGGTACCAAAGAAGGGGCATTAGTAGTAAATTCTCTTATTTTTCTACATTTTAAGATCCATTATACTATATTTAAAGTAAATATTTATAATACATAGTATCCAAATTATAGTTGTGAATATTTGTTAATTGTTATGTGGATGCCAAAAATGTCTTCTTATGTGAATACGAATTTGTGGATATTAATGTCTTATTTGTGGATACTTATTCTAAAATCAAGTCCACATGGATGATGAGTTATACACATCCTCTAAAAACTACTTGTATTTTAGTGAAGTAGTCATTGTTAACTATCAAACAATTTTAACCTCATCATATCCCCTAAAAACCCAAGCATGAAACAATTCATTATATCCAGACTAAACTCTAAACCCTAAACCTCTAATCCCTAAACCCTAAACCCTAAAGCCTAAATCCTAAATTTTAGATCATAAACCATAATCAGCAAACAAAACCCTCGACTTATGCACATTTCTTTATCTTTATCTTGATCTATTTTGTATTTTTCTCATCCAAATATTGATTTTTTTTATTTGAAATTTATGAGATATCAGATTTAGAGAGAGAAATATTTAAAAGTAGATACTAAAATGAGAAAACGGAAAATTTGAATTATGGAGTTGTCGTATAGAGAAAATAAAAGGACTATGGAGTTTTGTCCTAAATATAAAAAGAAGCAGAGACAATAGAAAAAAAAAGATCAGAGAAAGAGAGTATAAGGGAGAGAGAAGAGCTTTGACCAAAAAAAAAGAAAAAAAAGAGAGAGAGGAAAGAGAAGTGAATTTGATTTTGAGTGGATAGTTTAGTTAAGGGTTATTTTAGTCATTATACATTATAAAAGTGTGTTATGGTCAAAAAGTATGTTATATGATAATAAGTTAGAATAAAAGTGTGCTAGAATGAAAATATTCCTGTAGTTTTAAGTACTTTAAGTAAATATATTTTAAATTATTTTGCTGTATATATAAAGTTAAGGGTAATTAACAAAAATAGCACAAATTTAGATTTTTGTCCCAAAGTTAGCACAGACTCTTAAAAATAACAAAATTAGCACAACATCTTATTACTCCTCTAATATTTAATAATAATAGGAATTAGAAAAGAAATTGGGAGAACCGAAGACTCTATCTTCCTCCGGCGAGAGAGAGTTGGAGAAATGTGAATCCGGCAAGAGAGAATCGGAGAAATGTGAATTCGGCGAACAAAATTGAATTTGAAGCGGAGGTAAATCGTAACCTAAAATGAAGGAATCGGAGGTGACATCACTAGCGAACGAAGAGCTATGGTTCAGATCTCGTCGAAGATCTTCGAGCTCTGGTTCAAGGACTTAAGAGATCTTCGAGCTCTGGTTCAAGGACTTAAGAGATCTTCGAGCATTGGTTCGGAAAGACAATCTAGCCAAAGCTTCGCATCTCTATCTCCAATCTCTATCACCAATTCAACTTCGCAAGAAGACCAGCTCTGGTTCATGTCTTCATCCCTCACTATTACTTATTTTAGATGATTGTCTTACGTTTCCATTCATTGCACTAGGAGAATTATTAAGCTCATTATTAAGAAATGTAGCTAGGTTCCTGAATTCTGAAGCTTAACCTTTCGACTTGTAAAATTGTGATCATTTTTAACAAAGTTGGATCATTATCTCTCTCTGTATAAGAACAAATGAATACTATGTAAAAGATTGGCTTGAACTACTAATTGATCATTCTAAAACATGATCCGACAACATTTTGTGGTAATCAAAGACATTGATATTTGATATTTACAATGAATCACATTGAGATGTTTTCTCTTTGACAGTTTGTTTTCTGATTGAAATGTTAGGATTTTATGTTAAAAATACATTTAAAATTGTGTGTTTTGTGAAATATTTGGAATTTGGTGTTCACTGAATCAAATGCTATCTCATTCTTAACTCTATATGGTGCACCTTTGATCTGCAAAGGTTAAATTTCATAAGATAACATATTCAGGAAGGATTTAATAAAATTAAGGGAGGATAATCTGTAATTCATGATTGATTTCCTGAAAACGTAATTCAAAATAATCTGTAATTCAGGGGAACCTTCATGAAAACATTTAATACCTTCATGAAAATGATATAAAACAATAAAAATTGTCCTTTTAAGCCTGAACGGATTTAAACTCTTGAGCTGTCAGATTAGAAATTTAGGTATAACCATTTTAGTCAATGCTTTGATTCAAACATAACAATAAATACTAATATATTACCGAAAAAAATAAAATAAAGAGATTTGGGCCCAACAAGATCCATGGCCCAACTAATTTTATGTTCTTCTAAAACTTCTCATTTGACGGTAAGTTGTTCTTCGTCCGCCATGGATTTTGAGATCTGATACGGTGGTTACCGGAGGCTTGCCTCTTTACCGACCTATCTCGTTGCTGCTATATTGTTGTCTTGTGTAACACCCGCAAACCTATTATTGAGATTTTGGTGAGGGTGTCGATCGACACCACAGGAGGTGTCGATCGACACTAGTTGTAGCCGGTTTTGTCGGTTCGATTTTAATTGTCCGGTTTGCGTGGTTGGTTTAGGAAATTCCTAAAAAATCGAGTTGTAAAAGGGGGAAAACAACCTAGGGTCGTGTTTTTGTGTTATTTGGCCGCTTTTAGAGAAAAACAAAGGAGAGAGTTGGTTCTTGAGCTTTTGAGAGAGATTGGTCAGATTCCTTGCTGTTCTTTGGAGATCTAAGGCTGGGATGGTGCTAGAAGCTTGCTAGGAGTGAGGGAATTCGTTCTTATTGGTTAGAATATTCTTGCAAGAGGTGAGTGCATGACCATGGCTACTATAAGCCTTTGATTCCCTTGTTCTTGCTTGTTGTTGCTTGTTTGTGTGTTTTTCTTGTTGGGATTGGTTGATACAGGTTCCTACGGATGTATAAGGCTTGGGTTTCGAGGATTGGACGATTTGGTGGTGATTTGGGAGCGAGATTCGACTCTCGACTTCGCGCGGATCGCAGTTGCAGAGGGAGTGTCGATCGACACTACTTGGTGTCGGTCGACACCAGAAAATTGGGCATCGATCGACACTGTGGGGTAGTGTCGGTCGACATCGTTGAGCCAGTGTCGGTCGACACCTCCCTTCCAGCGAGACGATGTTTGATTTCCTGGTTTGTGTGTTTGTTTGTTGCTTGTTTGGAACTTTGGAATCATTGTTGCTTGTGTGTATAGCCCAGTAGATGGGAGGATTGCCTCACTGAGTGTTTATCAAATACTCATGCATCTCAATTTGTGTTTATGGTGTAGGTAAAGGCAAAGTGTGATCGTGGAATCAAGGCAATGAAGAGGAGGATGTTCTAGGGACTCGATTGGATGTTGTCTGGCATTGCTAGGTTGCTAGAGTTGGGTCATTAGAAACATTGCTAGGTTGCTGGTTCCTTGTTTCTTGTTGTTTGGTATTTGGTTATTGCCTATGCTATGATATTGGATTGTTATTGAATTATTATTGGTTTATTATTGGATATTGGTTTTTGTTATTCCACTGTTGATTGTGAATGTGGTTTTTGTTAAGATGGCTTGTTAGCCTCTGTTCTTGGAAGTGCACTGGTTAAAGGTGTTTGAGTTGTTGGTCGTGGACGGGGATGTGGTCGTGGTCATTGTCGGGCGGGTCCCGAGGCCAGAGAGTGTGTGGTCCAGAGCTCCACGAGGAGGTACGTCAGAGGGTCGCAAGCGTATCAGGAGGGACCAGAGGGGATTAGCCGGTGAGTGTGCCGGTGGTGCTATGATGTTCATCTATTTTACCCTATTTTCCCTTAGTATATTCACATCTTTTGCATCTTTTGCTATCCATTTTCACCATTATTGCATAGCGTTAGGACTAATCATGCATTAGAGTTTAGTTGCAATGCATTTGCATCTTTTCATGCATAAACAGGTGATTTTGAAGCTTAAGGAGCATGGAAGCGATGCTGAGGAAGAAGTGAAGCAATCAGGAAGGGAAAGCAAGAGAGTTAAGGCTGAAATAACAAGGTCCGGAGTCCAACTCGACCGCACACTCGACCAGACACTCCACCGTGTGCTGAGGAGGACTCGACCGAGTGGAGAACACACGAGAGAAGCCAGCTCGACCTGCCACTCGACCGAGCACAGGTCGAGTTGACCGAGCCGTTGACTATTTTGTCTTTTAGCATTTTTAGGGCTTCCACTCCCCTCCTATATAAAGCCTTGTACATGCAGCCACAAAAGAAGTCAGCTTTTTAGATATTCTCTAAACCTAGTATTTACCCTTTTTGGGATTTATTCTTTTTGCTTTTTTATTTCCTCGATCTTGTACTTGAAAAAGACTAAATTCTTCAATATTGTGAGTTTAATAACTTTCTTAATATTGAGAATTCAAGTTTCATTTCTTTTCAGTATTGTAGATCTTTGTTTCATCTTTCTAATGATGCAAGTTTCAATATTTTCTGGGTTTATGATTTTGATGTTCATCATGTGTTCTTGTGAGTAGTAGCTTAGGATCTTGAGGATGGGTTAGGCTGGGCTGTGAATGAGGTTTGTTTGGCTTGATCAAGCTTGATTGTTGTAGATCTCTTCTAGGGTAGATGTTCTTAATGCTGATCCTATATCTGAGAGGGTAGGATCTGATTTCAAGCATCTTAGCATCACATCAATGTTTAAGAGGCATAGATAAGGCTAGATCTAGAGCTTACCATCTTGCTTGCTAAGAGATTAGAGGTTTTGTTTGGTATGAGACATATTTCTTACTGCCTGCTTGTGTAGATTCTTTACTATGTGAGAGCAAGTCTAGAAATGCATAGGTTTGATTGTTTCTTGACCATGAGAGTGGGAGAAGCTTGTCTTAGATACATATGTCTAGAGATTAGCTCATGTTGTTTGAGATTTGTTGATCAAGTTAGATAGCCTCAATCATTAGTCCAGCCCATGAATCCCTCTTCAAGTCCTTCCTTGTTTATTGATTTTACAGTCTTAATCTAGCTCGACCACTCACTCGACCTACACTCGGTTGAGTGCTGGCTCGAGTTCATCCCCAGAACTCTTGTTTATGCTTTGTGATTGTCTTGTTTCACTCTATTTGCATTTCTGTTGCACTTACTTAGCATCTTGTTCATTACTTGTCTTGCATTAGTTCTTTAGCATAGTTTCTACTTCTGTTGGTTGCATCATTACTGTCATAATCATCTTGTTTCATTTGCATTTAGTTCATAGTTCTTATAGTTTACTTTCTGCATTTTGCATCATAGGATTGTTAGTGACAAACATCCTTTACATCTGGCTTAAATTAGATCTTTATGCATATCTTGACTGTTCACAAACACTCAGATTGGATTGACACCTCTTATACTGCAACTGCATAAGGGGAATTGAAACACCTTACCATCCATCCGTTCTTTGCATACATTCATCATCATTCATCCATCTTTCACCTCAACATACAAAAATAACATGTTTCAATTTGGCGCCGTTGCCTATTTGAGTGTGTTTTTGTGACAATTAGGATCCATAAAAGTCTAAGATTAAGTTCGTTTATCAACTTGTTCACTACTGATCTTGTTTCTTCTTCTGCTTGTTTGAGGGGATGAGTAGTTCCCCCTGATACCGAGATCTTGAGGATTGTGTTCCAAGAGTGAGACGGTATAACTCGAAGACGCTGGTCTGAGAGTGTATGGCTCGAAGGTTTCGACCTAAGGGTGGTGGATTTGGGAGTAAGCAATACCTAGGATGTGAATATAAACAACCCGATTGAATGTAGACCTCGAGAGTTTGACGGTGGTTTAATCTCGGGTTTTAGATGTGTTGACCAATGGGTCAGGGTTTTATGAACCAGAGCGGTTATGAATGTTTGGCTGTTTCGCCAGGATTGTGAGGCCGGTGGTGCTGGAGTCCCGGGAAGGGGTGTTACAGCAGATCTGAGCCCGGAAAGGCATGTTTGCCAGATACATAAGTTCACGAGAAGCCTTCATGGCAGGATAATCTAACCGTTGCGACGATGTTGGATTACGTTCAATTGAGATGGACAGGGTTGCAAGATTCAAGGTTTTGGTAAGCTTGCTGAGGGAGACAAGGCAAGAGGGTTGAGTTGGCGGCTTGGAAAGCATTTGACGCGGTGAATCAGAATGTGCGGACATATGGTACTTGTTTATTTTATTACGTTCGTATTGATGATTTGTTGTGGAGAATTGCTAAGCGAAAAGCTAACTTTGTAAGAAGCTATCTTGTGGAAGTTTCCCTAAGAAACAAGTTACTAGAGGTTCCTCGATGGACAAGAGATGTTGATATCCGAGTGGTGGTGAGTTGTTGTGGGCTTACTTGATTATTTGTCTAGTAGAGTTGGAGATGCAGCTAGAGGATTGGTTGAGCAGGGGACTCTTTTTTCTTAACACTTCACTGTGGGGAGTGTCGGTGTTCGTCAAGAAGAAAGACGAGGTATGGGTTTATGAGTTTGTGGCGATGTCGTTTGGGTGGACTAACGCTCCAGCAGCGTTTATGAGGTTGATGAACGGCATGTTTCAGGAGTTTCTGGACGTGTTTGTCATCATTTTCATCGACGCTATCCTGGTATTTCTAAAGAGTCCTGAAGAGCATGCAGTGAATTTGAGAGCAGTCTGGAGAAGCTGCGGGAGCAGAAGTTGTTGCGAAGTTGAGCAAGTGCAGTTTTTGGCAGCATGAGATGGGTTTCTGGGTCACATTGTTTATGCAGAGGGAATTTTTGTAGATCCGGAAAAGATTCAGGCTATCAGAGATTGGCCTAGACCGCAGAATGCCATAGAGATTAGGAGTTTTCTTGGGTTGGCAGGTTACTAGAGGAGAGTTGTGCAGGGTTTTGTAAGCAAGGCACGTCCGATGACTAAATTGATAGGGAAGGATGTTCCTTTTGTTTGGTCACAGGAGTGAGTAGAGGGTTTTGCAAGCCTGAAGTAGATGTTAACTATTAAGCCAGTGTTGGGTGTGCCTGAGCAGGAGATGGAGTCTCTGGCAGGAGAGATCAGTGTGTTGGGGTTGTGTGCTGTTTCACAGGAACCGTTGGGTTTGGAAGCAGTTGATAGAGCATATCTTTTGAGTAGGGTGCGGTTGGATCAGGAGAAGGATTTGGGGCTGGTGAATGCCTCTAAGGTTGTGGATACAGAGTATCAGGTCTCAGCTAATGGTACTATTTTGGTGCATGGGCGGATTTGTGTGCCAAAGGATGAGGAGTTGAGGCAATAGATCCTAAATGAGGCCCATTCGAGCAAGTTTTCTCTTCATCCAGGAGCGACTAAGATGTAACGTGACCTCAAGAGGTACTATCACTGGGTTGGAATGAAGAAGGATGTGGCTAGTTGGGTCTCGAGGTGCGATGTGTGTCAGCTAGTGAAGGCTGAGAATCAGGTTCCAGGCGGATTGCTAAAGAGTCTTTCCATTCCAAAGTAGAAGTGGGATATGATCACGATGGATTTGTGGTAGGATTGCCAGTGTCACGGACCTTTGATGCGATTTGGGTCATTATGGACCGGTTGACTAAGTCGGCACATTTTCTGGCTATCAAGAAGACTGGTGGAGCAGCGGTCTTAGCTAAGAAATTTGTGAAGGAGGTAGTCAGGTTGCATGGGGTGCCAGCGAGTATTGTGTCTGATAGGGATTCCAAGTTCACTTCGGTGTTCTAGAGGGCATTCCAGGCAGAGATGGGCACTAAGGTGCATATGAGTACAACTTATCATCCAAAGACAGATGGACAGTCAGAGAGGACGATCCAGACGTTGGAGGATTTGCTGAGGATGTATGTGTTGGATTGGGGTGGCCATTGGGTGGACCACCTGTGTTTGGCAGAGTTTGCCTATAACAACAGTTATCAGACAAGTATTGGGATGACTCCTTATGAGGCTTTGTATGGGAGGCCGTGTCGTACACCATTGTGTTGGACTCAGGTGGGGGAGAGGAGCATATATGGTGCTTGTTTTGTTCAGGAGACCTCAGAGAAGATTCGGGTTTTCAAGCTGAACAGGAAGGAAGCCTAGGATAGGCAGAGGAGTTATGCTGATAAGAAGAGGAAAGAAGTTGAGTTTCAGGTGGGAGAAAGAGTGTACCTCAAGATGGCCATGTTGCGGGGTCCGAACAGGTCATTGACTAAGACTAAGTTGAGTCCGAGGTATATGGGTCCGTTCAGAGTGACTGAGCGAGTTGGACCAGTGGCTTATAGACTAGAGTTACCTGATATTATGCGTGCATTCCACAAGGTTTTCCATGTGTCTATGTTGCGGAGGTGTCTCCACGACGATGATCAATTGTTGGCTAAGATTCCTGAAGATCTTCAGCCTAAGATGACTTTGGAGTCGAGACTAGTGAGGGTTCTCGAGAGGAGGATTAAGAAACTTCGGAAGAAGAAGGTTCTTTTGATGAGAGTCCTTTGGGACTGTGATGGTGTTGGGGAGCAGACTTGGGAGCCTGAGGCGAGGATGAAGGCAAGGTTTAAGAAGTGGTATGAGAAGCAAGCCGCAACTTGAACTTGTCTAGCCTGGTCCCATCTGTAATCCGTGGCTGGAGCGGGAATGGAGTATTCCAGCCCATCTCTCTTGTTATTCGGTCGCTTGGGGTGGTTGGTTGTGTGATTCAGTAACAAGATGAGGTGGTGCTCGGGGTACAAAGTTTCCGTGAGGCGGGTTTTTGGAGGAAAGTTTCATGAAATAGAAGTATCCAAAAGTGAAAGGTTTCCAAAAATCGAAAGTGCTAAATATGGAAAGTTTTATGGGAGTTGGAATTTATCCATTTTAGCGGTGGAGAGCCTAGAAGGAGCTTGTGTGTGGCCTTAGTGGCGGACTTTCGAGTCAGTGTGCTTGTGTGTCGCGGTCTTTTTAGACATTGTGTGGCCTTTGTGGCGGGCTGTTTAGCCGTGTGTGGCATTTGTGGCGGGCTGTTTAGCCGCGTGTGGCCTTTGTGGCGGGCTGTTTAGCCAATTGTGTGGCCTTTATGGCGGGCAGTTTAGCCAGAGTGCCTGTTTAGGCGGTCCTTCGGGGCAGATGGTCTTTGTGACGGTCCTTCGGGACAGATGGTCTTTGTGACGGTCCTTCGGGACATATGGTCTTTGTGACGGGCTGTTTAGCCAGAGTTTCTTTGTGACGGTCCTCTTTAGGACATTTGTTTGGCCTTGGTGGCGGTCCTCTTTAGGACATTTGTTTGGCCTTGGTGGCGGTCCTCTTTAGGACATTTTGTTTGGCCTTGGTGGCGGTCCTCTTTAGGACATTTTGTTTGGCCTTTGTGGTGGCCCTTGTGGCATGTATATGATCCTTGTGTGGTCATGAGGTATTCCAGTGAGGGGATATGTGGTTGGTAGGACATTGAGATGTTTTACGTGAGCCATGGGAAGGAAACTTGGATAGGGATAGGACTCAGACGTGTTCAGAATTGTTTGCTGGCGGCTCTTGGAGGACTTACGTTCTCCTAGTACTGCCATATTCAGAGACTTTGTGGCTTGGGAGTATGGTTGGTATATCGACTTCGGACGACGGTCCGGAGGCGCGCTGTAGGGTGACGACCCGAGAGACGAGTTTAGATTTTTCCTTATATATTATGGCATGCGGGTTTAGGCCCGATGAGGAGCCAACTTTTGGCATGCAGACTTAGGTCTGATGAGGAGCCAATAAGAACTCAAGGTCTAGGCCTAGGAGTAAAGGAAAGTCCAAAAGTCAAGAGCAAATGACGCATGGAGCGTGAGTTTATCGCCTAGAGGTGACCTTCTGTAGATCGGCCAGAGGAGTGCGGGCCGTGGAGATGATATGATCGTGGCAAGCACAGAGCCAGAAGCTGCAGAGGTACCGGAGATGGTGGGAAGGATCACTCGGTCAAGAGCTAAGGCGATGGCCAAGGAAGCACATTCACTCATAGTTGACGGGTCATTCAACCTACCAAGGATCCAAGTCTTCAACATATCCACCTTGAAGACTTCACCCGGTAATGATAACTAGGTAACTTAGGTGTGAAGTTTGTACTCTTTTTCCCATAGCTGAGTTTTGTCCCACTGGGTTTTCTCAGCATGGTTTTTAATGAGGCAAATGGATCACTACGTCAAGTTATCTAGAAGTCATTACCAATGGGGAATAATGTACTTCTGTACTAGTATAAGTGACTTCTGTACTACTACAGGTCACCGAGACGTTTTGCTGTTTTTCTTATTTCCTTTAAACGTTTTGTTGTTTTATTTTGAACTTCCTGTTGTTTGGAGTGTCGAGCCCTAGGGTTAATTATAAAACCCCAAAGCTACGCCTCTTTGTTCTTTAGCGAAGAATGATGTTGTAACTTGAATTGTTGATCTTTCTTCCTCACTTTGATTTCTTGAATGCGTTCTTGAATTCTGGGTTTCTAAACACTTTGTGATACAGAAACTCTTCACTTGTTTCGTTCCATACAACCACCTAAACATCTATCTCCATCAAACCATTGTTTTCTTCCTTCGATCTTCACACATCATCACCCAAAATCATCTGTTCATCATCACCTTCCGTCCACATCACCTATCTCTCAGTTATCAGCCTTCATCAGAGTTCTAGTCCTAGGGAAATCCTATCATGTGGTATCAGAGCCAACTCTGTGCCAAGGCTAAGCGATTCTAAACCCTACTCTTTTGTGTTTTTGCTTAATTTCGTTTGTTTAGTTTTAGGGTTTGAGTTTTTGTTAATTCGTTTGTGTCTAGATCGAGTTCTGTGAGTTTAGGACTTAGTTTTGTGTTGTTTTGAAATTAGACTGCAATTAGGGTTTAGTTATTTCGAGTTTGTTAGCTATAGGGTTTGGTATTGTTCGATTTTTCTTATAGTTTTGCTCGATATTAGGTCTGCAAGTCGTGTTTTCTTGTTTAAAATTCAGAGTCTTAGAGTTTATTTTCGTTTTTCTCATTCCAAGAACAATTTACTGCGAGTTTCTTCTTTAATTTGCAGGTACAATGGAGCTTTCTCCAGAGGCTATGGAAGCTTTGAACCAAGCCATGTCTAAGCAAATAGCAGAAGCAAACAAGTTAATGTCTACTCAGTTTCAGCAACAGATGGAGCAGCTCAGTAACAAGTTTGAGAAACAGTTCAAGGACATAGCTCACGCATCTAGTGCTTCAGAACATAGTTCTACAGAACCGCCTAGTCCTAATGAGGCCCTTCGTTTAGCTAAAGGAAAGGCTCACGTGGGAACCTCTTCCAAGCATACACGGTTCAGAACAGCTAATTCACCTACTGGGGGGAGAGAAACTTGTTTCAATCAGAGGAGAGACACTCAAGGCACAGAAAGAGAGCATCGCAGAACTGGCAGAGGACACATACGTCCACGACGAGCTGAGCCAGTAGCTGGGCATCGAATATACATTGAGTCAGATAGAGAGAATTCTGAAGAAGAAGAAGTTTCAGACCATAGTCAAGAGACAATGAGGAGAAACAGAAACCGAGATCATGGCAGGAATTATGATCCTTTGAGGCAGCAGCTGAAGCACCTCAAAATTCAGTATCCTTCTTTTCATGGTACCAATGATCCAGAGACTTATCTAGACTGGGAAAGGAAGATGGAGTCGAACTTTCAAGTTCAAGGTACCTATGGGTTGAACAAGGTGAAGATAGCCATATCCGAATTCAATGGTTATGCTTTGTTGTGGTGGGAGCAGTTGGGACTCACTAGACATCGACAGAGAGAGCCTGCTATCACTACATGGGAACAGCTAATCACTCAGATGAGAAAGAAGTTTGTGCCTACACACTACCAGAGAGAGATTCTTAACAAGCTTAGGCGTCTCATTCAAGGCACTAAGGCTGTTAGAGATTACTACCAAGAGCTGGAAACGCTTATGATCAGGGCTGATCTAAGAGAAAGTGAAGACATGGTTATGTCTAGGTTTCTTGGAGGTTTGAACAGAGAGATTCAAGACAAGATAGAGCTGCAGAACTATGAAGATGTGCAAGAAATGGTACATAAGGCAGAGTTGATTGAATCGCAGATCAAGAGAAAGGGAGTGAGGTCTACGTTCACGCCTGACATGTCCAAGCCGAGTGAATTCAGTAAACCCGCCTTCACCAAGGACAGCAAACCCGTGACAGCCATAGTCAAAGAGGAGGTTAAGATCGATTACAAGCCCAAGAGTAGCACCTCTACAAGTCATATCAAGTGTTTCAAATGCCAAGGAATGGGGCATTATTCCAGAGACTGTCCTAACAAGAAGATGTTTCTTCTTCGAGAAGGAGGAGAGATTGTGCCAGTAGACAGTTCAGAAAGTGAACCAGAGCCTGAACTAGATGAAGAAGAAGAACCAGCAGTCATGGGAGAGATGTTAGTAGCACGCAGAGCTTTAAGTGTTCAGATGCATCCAGATGATAGAGGTCAGCGTGAGAACCTATTTCACACCAGGTGTATGGTTCAAGACAAGGTCTGCACCTTGATCGTAGATGGTGGTAGCTGTACTAATGCAGCTAGTGAAGAGATGGTACAGAAGCTTAATCTCAAGACCACTTCACATCCAAGGCCTTATCAGCTACAGTGGTTGAACAACAAGGGGGCTTTAACAGTCACGCAGCAAGTGATGGTGAAACTAGCGATTGGGAAGTATGAGGATGAGCTGTTATGTGATGTGATTCCGATGAAATCAAGTCATATTCTGTTGGGAAGACCATGGCAGTTCGACAGAAGAGTGTTTCAAGATGGCTACACCAACAAGCAGTCGTTTGAGTTCAAAGGACGCAAGGTCACTCTTCTACCACTTACACCCAGTGAAATCTACAAGGACCAGCTTCACATGAACCGCAAGGATACAGAGAAAGTGTCTCACAGCCTGTACATCAACCACAGCGAGTTCAACAAGCTATTTGAGCCAGAGATGACCACATTCATGTTTGGGTACAAAGATACACTCACCAGCACTAAGCCAGCAGAGGAGCTTCCACGCAAGATCATAGAGGTTATAGAGGAGTACAAGGATGAGTTTCAAGAAGAGATATCTCCAGGTTTGCAGCCACTACGTGGGATAAAGCATCAGATCGAATTGGTACCACGTTCAGCTCTATCGAACAGAACAGCTTACAGAACCAATCCCGTAGAAACTAAAGAGCTTCAGAAGCAAGTAGTAGAGCTGATGAACAAGGGACACATTAAAGAGAACCTCAGTCCAAGTGCAGGTAAAGATAATGTACTCACAGATGCATTATCCAGGAGGTACACTCTCATTTCTACTTTGTCTTCTAAGCTAGTAGGACTTTATGTGACTGACCTCGATTTTACTGAGAGCTATGGCAAATGCCATAAGTTTGCTTTTGAAAACTACTATAGACAGGATGGATATATGTTCTTTAAGGATAGATTGTGCATACCAAGAGGATCCATGAGAGAGATGCTGAGCAGAGAAGCTCACGGAGGTGGACTAGGTGGACATTTTGGGGTGTCAAAAACTCTACTTGGACTGCAAGAACACTTCTATTGGCCTCAAATGAAGAAAGACGTTGAGAAGGTTTGTTCTAGGTGCCATATCTACAAAATGGCGAAGGGTAAGGTACAGCCTCACGGCTTGTACACTCCTCCACCGAATCCTTCTCAACCTTTGACTCATATTTCTATGCATTTTGTTCTTGGCTTACCTCGAACCAGAAATGGTAGAGATTCTATTTTTGTTTTGGTTGACAGGTTTAGGAAGATGGCTCCCGTCATTGCAAGTCACAAGACGGGTGAAGCTGTTATTGTAGCTAACTTGTTTTTCAGGGAAGTCATAAGGAGGATCAATGACAATGCCTATCAGACTGATCTTCAAGGTAAGTATACCATATCATCAACAGTCAATATTTCTGACTTGCTCTCTTATAATGCAGATTCCGATTTGAGGACAAATCCTTTTGAAGAGGGGGAGGATGATATGATCGTGGCAAGCACAGAGCCAGAAGCTGCAGAGGTACCGGAGATGGTGGGAAGGATCACTCGGTCAAGAGCTAAGGCGATGGCCAAGGAAGCACATTCACTCATAGTTGACGGGTCATTCAACCTACCAAGGATCCAAGTCTTCAACATATCCACCTTGAAGACTTCACCCGGTAATGATAACTAGGTAACTTAGGTGTGAAGTTTGTACTCTTTTTCCCATAGCTGAGTTTTGTCCCACTGGGTTTTCTCAGCATGGTTTTTAATGAGGCAAATGGATCACTACGTCAAGTTATCTAGAAGTCATTACCAATGGGGAATAATGTACTTCTGTACTAGTACAAGTGACTTCTGTACTACTACAGGTCACCGAGACGTTTTGCTGTTTTTCTTATTTCCTTTAAACGTTTTGTTGTTTTATTTTGAACTTCCTGTTGTTTGGAGTGTCGAGCCCTAGGGTTAATTATAAAACCCCAAAGCTACGCCTCTTTGTTCTTTAGCGAAGAATGATGTTGTAACTTGAATTGTTGATCTTTCTTCCTCACTTTGATTTCTTGAATGCGTTCTTGAATTCTGGGTTTCTAAACACTTTGTGATACAGAAACTCTTCACTTGTTTCGTTCCATACAACCACCTAAACATCTATCTCCATCAAACCATTGTTTTCTTCCTTCGATCTTCACACATCATCACCCAAAATCATCTGTTCATCATCACCTTCCGTCCACATCACCTATCTCTCAGTTATCAGCCTTCATCAGAGTTCTAGTCCTAGGGAAATCCTATCACCTTGGCTGATGATTGTTCGAGATTCGATGACGAATCTAGATTGGTGGGGGAGAATTGTAACACCCGCAAACCTATTATTGAGATTTTGGTGAGGATGTCGACCGACACCACAGGAGGTTTCGATCGACACTAGTTGTAGCCGGTTTGGTCGGTTCGATTTTAATTGTCCGGTTTGCGTGGTTGGTTTAAGAAATCCCTAAAAAATTGATTTGTAAAAGGGGGAAACGACCTAGGGTCGTGTTTTTGTGTTATTTGGCCGCTATTAGAGAAAAACAAAGGAGAGAGTTGGTTCTTGAGCTTTTGAGAGAGATTGGTCAGATTCCTTGCTGTTCTTGGGAGATCTAAGGCTGGGAAGGTGCTAGAAGCTTGCTACGAGTGAGGGAATTCGTTCTTATTGGTCAGAATCTTCTTGCAAGAGGTGAGTGCATGACCATGGCTAATCTAAGCCTTTGATTCCCTTGTTCTTGCTTGTTGTTGCTTGTTTGTGTGTTTTTCTAGCTGGGATGGGTTGATACAAGTTCCTACGGATGTATAAGGCTTGACTTTCGAGTATTGGACGATTTGGTGGTGATTTGGGAGCAAGATTCGACTCTCGACTTCGCGCGGATCCGACACCACTTGGTGTCGGTCGACACCAGCAAATTGGGCATCGATCAACACTGTGGGGTAGTGTCGGTCGACACCGTTGAGCCAGTTTCGGTTGACACTAGGCTGGTGTCGGTCGACACCTCCCTTCCAGCGAGACGATGTTTGATTTCCTGGTTTGTGTGTTTGTTTGTTGCTTGTTTGGAACTTTGGAATCATTGTTGCTTGTGTGTATAGCCCAGTAGATGGGAGGACTGCCTCACTGAGTGTTTATCAAATACTCATGCATCTCAATTTGTGTTTATGGTGTAGGTAAAGGCAAAGTGTGATCGTGGAATCAAGGCAATGAAGAGGAGGATGTTCTAGGGACTCGATTGGATGTTTTCTGGCATTGCTAGGTTGCTAGAGTTGGGTCATTAGAAACATTGCTAGGTTGCTGGTTCCTTGTTTCTTGTTGTTTGGTATTTGGTTATTGCCTATGCTATGATATTGGATTGTTATTGAATTATTATGGGTTTATTATTGGATATTGGTTTTTGTTATTCCGCTGTTGATTGTGAATGTGGTTAGGTGGCTAGTGGATATGGGACCACTAGTTGTAGTTTATTTATATATATATATATATATATATATATATATATATATATATATATATATATATATATATATATATACGTATATATATTATTTATTATTTTTTTTTAAAAAAAAAAGGTCGGTCGTTTCAGTTTGGTATCAGAGCCCTTACGGTTCTAGGTTTGAGTTCACTAGGCTTTGTGCTGTAGATGTTTGGGATTTGCATGCTTTGATTGATTTTGTGAGATAGTCAATTGTGTGTGGCATGGAGTCTTAGAACATCCTCTTCGAGCCTACAGTGTGATTTCACGGTGAGTTTGTGTTTTTGTGTTTTTGTGTTAGGTTAAGATTGCTGGTTAGCCTCTGTTCTTGGAAGTACAGTGGTTAAAGGTGTTTGAGTTGTTGGTCGTGGATGAGGACATGGTCGTGGTCATTGTCGGGTGGGTCCCGAGGCCAGAGAGTGTGTGGTCCAGAGCTCCACGAGGAGGTACGTCAGAGGGTCGCAAGCGTATCAGGAGGGACCAGAGGGGGTTAGCCGGTGAGCGTGCCGGGGGTGCTGGGACCACTAGTTGTAGTTTATTGATATATATATATATATATATATATATATATATATTATTTATTATTGTTTTTTTTTTAAAAAAAAGGGTCGGTCGTTTCATCTTGCATCCTCACACTATTTCCTGTTCTCAGTGTTTCGAATCGCGATGCCTTATACACCATCTTCTCAAATTCTCCAAGAGATCTGATTCAACAAACTCAACTCGACTCGCTTCGTCTCGTCGTGGCTGTAGTTAAAGGTAGCCACCATTCTCTCAAGATATTTCATTTTGGGATTATTTTTCTGGACTTTATGTGTGTCTAATTTTGATTTTCTTAAACCCTAAATCAAGTAGATGCAAAATTAAGTAGATTCTTGTGAGTTTCAATTAAATCCTTGTTGTGTTTGAGTTTTTGTGGATTTCATGAAACAAATATCTTGAAATTGTTGTGGGTTGTAGATTATTTCAATTTTTTGGTTTCTTTACTTTTATGATTTTGATTGTGTTATTCTCGGTTCGAAAATGATAGACCATTTTTGAGTGTGTGTTATGATTTTGAGTGTGTTATTTAGGAATGATTGAATAAAAATAAGGGAGTATTATAGATAATTCATGATGGATTACACTTATATGATTTTGAGTGTGTGTTTTTTTGGGTTCGAACATGATAGACCATAAAAATATTTACTGATCTCAAATTTATATTGCAGGAAAATGGACGATTATTTCCCAACAAGTGTAAAACTGCCTAGGCTACAATTCGTGATAGGCGAGGAGCTAAAGTCAGAAATCAAAATAAACCAATTTCAAATGTATGAGTGCATCAAGACAGTCAAAGGCATCCTCTCTGATGATTTCAGGAGGATTAGTGATATATTCTTAGGTCCAATTCTGAAAGTTAGCTCAAGAGGTTTGACCATGTCAGGGAAGATGGTTGATGTTCATATATTTTACCCTGTTTTCCCTTAGTATATTCACATCTTTTGCATCTTTTGCTATCCATTTAGGCCATTATTGTGTAGCTTTAGGACTAATCATGCATTAGAATTTAGTTGCATTGCATTTGCATCTTTTCATGCATAAACAGGTGATTTTGGAGCTTAAGGAGCATGGAAGCAATGCAGAGGAAGAAGTGAAGCAATCATGAAGGGAAAGCAAGAGAGTTAAGGCTGAAATAACAAGGTCCGGAGTCCAACTCGACCGCACAATCGACCAGACACTCGACCGTGTGCTGAGGAGGACTTGACCGAGTGGAGAACGCACGAGAGAAGCCAGCTCGACCTGCCACTCGACCGAGCACAGGTCGAGTTGACCGAGCCGTTGACTATTTTGTCTTTTAGTATTTTTAAGGCTTCCACTCCCCTCCTATATAAAGCCTTGTACCTGTAGCCACCAAAAAAGGCCAGCTTTTAGATATTCTCTAGACCTAGTATTTACCCTTTTGGGAATTATTCCTTTTGCACTTTTATTTTTCTTAGATCTTGTACTTGTTCTTAAGGAGAAAAAGACTAAATTCTTCAATATTGTTGGTTTCATAAGTTTCCTAATATTGAGAGTTCGAGTTTGATTCTTTCTCCAATATTGTAGATCTTTGTTTCATCTTTCATATGATGCAAGTTTCGTATTTTTCTGGGTTTTTGACTTTGTTCATCATGTGTTCTTGTGAGTAGTTCTCTAGGATCTTGAGGATGGGTTAGGCTGGGTTGATTTTGTGGTTTGTTTGATTTGGTTAAGCTTGATTGTTGTAGATCTCTTCTAGGCTAGATGTTCTTAATGCTGATCCTATATCTGAGAAGGTAGGGTTTGATTTCAAGCATCTTAGCATCACACCAATGTCTAAGGAGCATAGATAAGGCTAGATCTAGAGCTTACCATTAGGCTTGCTAAGAGATTAGAGGTCTTGTTTTGTATGAGATGTATTGCTTACTGCCTGCTTGTGTAGATTCTTTACTATGTGAGAGCAAGTCTAGAAATGCATAGGTTTGATTGTTTCTTGTCATGAGAGTAAATTAAACATGTCTTAGAATAGTATGTCTAGAGATTAGCTCAAAATTTGTTTGAGGTTTGTTGACCAAGTTAAATAACCACAATGATTAGTTCAGCCCATGAATCCCTCCTCAGGACCTTCTTTGTTTATTGATATCTTAGTCTTAATCATGTTGCTTGCTTGTTGTTTGATTCGTTTTTGGATTGCTCTGTTTTTATTGTGTTGCTCTGTTTTCACGTTTAGTCCAGCTCGACCCTGTACTCGACCTACACTCGGTCGAGTGCTTGCTCGAGTTCTTCCCCAGAACTTGTGTTTATGATTTGTGATTGTCTTGTTTCATTCCTGTTGCATTCATTTAGTTTTCTGTTCATTACTTGTCTTGCATTAGTTCATTTCTTGCATTATAGTAGTTTCTATTTCTGTTCTAGCTTCATTACTGTTACAATCATTCTGTTCATTTGCATATAGCATCTAGTTCTTGTAGTTTTATTTTCTGCACTTTACATTTTCATCTTAGGATTGTTAGTGACAAACATCCTTGCATTTGGCTTAACTTAGATTCTTATACATATCTTAATTGTTCACAAGCATTCGATTAGGATTGACACCTCTTATACTGCAACTGCATAAGGGGAATTGAAACACCTTACCATCCATCCATTCATATCTCATTACAATCATTCATCATCATCACATCTCACAATAAAAAACCTTGTTTCAATGGTACACAGCGTGTTGTGCAGGAGCTTACACACATTGAAGGAAAATGAACTCTGGTTTCATTTTGGAGCACAGCCTATGAGATTCTCAATAAGAGAATTTCATATGGTTACTAGCCTCAAGTGCTCTAAATAGGATGGCAATGAAGATGCTGTTGTTAACAACAATGAGAGGCACACTGTCGACGAGGTGGTAGAGATGCTTAAAAACACTGACAGCAACGAACCAGATATAAGATTCTGTCTTGCAATGCTGGTGCTTATTGAAAGCATATTCTTGCAAATGTACAAAGGTTGCAAGTTTCCTCAAACATACCTCAACATTGCAAAGGATGTTAATTCGATGATGAGTTACCCATGGGGGAGAGAGGCGTACAATATGCTGATTGGATCCATTAAGAAAAATGTCACACCATCGAAGAAGAATACTGCATCAAATTTACTGAAGCCGAAGTATGATTTACAAGGATTTCCATTGGCTTTTGTTATTTGGATCCTTGAATCTGTTCCACAACTACAAACAGCATATAGAAGACTGAGTGGAATGGAGAAATCGACTGCATTCTTATGTGAAAAATACACATACATAGGAATTCCATCAATTGCTCAGGTGGAAATCATTGAAGCATCAGATAATGTAAGTTATGCATCTGCTCTTAAACTTTCATGAAAGATTGTAGTTATTTGGGAAGCATTTATAATAATTTGGAAGTCAGCCTAAATCAATTTTTGTGGGTGCAGCTGAAGGTATTCTGCACTTTACCTTCAATACTAGAGGATCCAGAAGACACAGTTTCCATAAAAGACAATGATGAGGAAGACCTAAGTTTACTGGTTGAGCTAGTGGAGAAAGGTTACAGAATGACAGTCGATGATTGGAGCAAAGGAATGATAGATATTGGAGAAGTGATAGAAGAAATGCGATGAGATCATATCAGTTGCATAACAAGGAGAAATGTAAAGCATCATCTTCAGGAGAGTCACTTGTAGAAATGATAAACAAGATTTTCAAAGTTGTCAAGGAGGAGTTTGACAAAACAAAACAATGTTTATCCAAAATAGAGGACGAGGTGAAAAAACTTGTTGCGGCAAAAGCAAATGATACAATAAGGATATGTTTATCAATATTTCTAAATTTAATTTGTTTTTCTTGCAAGTAACAGTGACTCTTTTCATTTTATGTTGCAGTTCAATAATGACGATTGAGATAACCCTCCATTAAACAGTTCTTCACCAACCTAACAAGATGATGCAACCAAAACTGAAGAGATAACACAAAAGCTAGATTCAACTGTCGAGGTAAAAATTCTAAGTTGATAAGTTTTTTAACTTTTATTTGGAATATTCAGGAAAGTCTTACTAAAAGGTTCATAAAAACGTTTTGGTAATTGTAGTGTGACACAGGAGATGTTCCTGACATGGATAAAGATGGTGTGAATGTTGATGATTTAGAACACAATCAAAGTCAGCCTGTTACTACGAATGATGAAACCCAAACAGAAGAGTTAACACAAAAGCTAGATTCGACTGCTGAGGTAAGGATTCAAAGTTTTTTAACTTGAATTTTGAATTTTGGATTGTCATAAAAGTTTCATAAAAGAGTTTTGGTACTTGTATTGTGACACAGAAGATGTTCCTGAGATGGATATGGATGGTGTGAATGGTGATGATTTGGAACAAAATAAAACCCAGCTAGTTACTCAGAACGACAAGGATGAAACAAATGATGAAATCCAAACGGAAGAGTTAACACAAAAGCTGGATTCGATTGCTAAGGTAAGGATTCAAAGTTTTTTAACTTGAATTTTGAATTTTGGATTGTGATTAAAGTTTCATAAAAGCATTTTGGTAATTGTAGTGTGACACAAAAGATGTTTCTGAGATGGATAGGGATGGTGATGATTTAGAACACAATCAAACCCACCTAGTTACTCAGAACGACAAGGGTGAAACAAATGATGAAACCCAATCCGAAGAGTTTTTAACTGCTGAGGTAAGGATTTTATGTTTTTAACTTGTATTTTAGATTTGAGGAAAGTCTTACAACCATTGTGCTAAAAGGTTTAAAAAATATTTTGGTAATTGTAGTGTGAAAAAGAAGATGTTCTTGAGATGGCTAAGGATGGTGTGATTGAAGATGATCCAGAAGGCAATGAAAACCATGATATGGAGAACAAATGGAGAACTGGACATGATGATGTACAGCTTTTGGATATTATTGAAGTTAACTACAAGAACAAATGGAGAAAAGCACAACTGCGAGCAATTCTAGAAGAAGACATCCGTGCTTTTATCTATGACGCATTGGTCATACTTGATTTTAAAAAAGAAGAGGTACGGTACCTGTCAAAAGAGAGAGAATGTGAAGATAATCCAAAAGAGAAGGTTGAAGAGGTAAATGAACTGCTAATAGAGGTAAATAAAACTATTGTTTAGAGTGACTTGTTTATTGACAATTATGTATTTTAGGATTCAAATTATATATTTGTTTGCAGAAAAACACCACCACAACTAAAGCTTGCTCTCCACATGGACCACATGTAAAGAAGACCAATCAGCTCTCCCAAATCACGACACCCACATTTGATCTCAAGATTTCACCTCCACCAGAGGTTAGTAGTTGAAAACTTTTGGATGATGTTTTGTATTCATGGAGATATTGTAAAAACATATTTATACTCCTTGATATTTCAGGAAGCTGTGCTATGTCCAACAACCGTTGATTTGATGGAAGTTGATAAGAAATGGACGAAAAAGTGTAAAGATGCTGAGACTAATATTCCTATGAAGAAAACTAAATTTGAAACCCATCATTGTCCACGAAACAAGAATGCTGGTAAGGTGATTGTTAATAAGCCGAAACTTCCAAGACGTACTGGCCGAGTAATAACTCCCTCCCAACCTACTGTGACTCCTTATAAAGCACCAAGAAACCCTGCCACAGGTAGGCATCCGCGGTTTGATCCATTTTTGTCTCCAGATTTCAAGGAAACTGAAGAGTTGGTGGATTGGAAAACCTCAAATACGTCAAGGTTAGTTTCCTATCATAATGAAAGTTCTCGGTTTTGAACTACAATAAATAAAAAAATGTTAATAATTGTTTAACATAATTGCAGTATTGATCTAAATTGTCTCACGCCATTTACACCACAATGGTTTAGTGAGCTTGAGAAAGCAAAAACATTTATTCAGGAAACGGTAAGTGTTTTATGTTTTATTTCTTACTCCCTCCATTTTAAAATATAGGATGTTTTAGTGAAAACACGCATATTAAAAAATAATTACTTTTAAAACGTTAAACCAATCACAAAAAGTCTGCATAATATAAAATATAAATTTAATCTAAAAGTTGCATAGAAAGTTGAAAACATCATATATTATGAAACAAAAATACTTCTCTCAACATCCTATATTATGAAACAGGGAGTATTAAACTGATATCATTAATTATTGTTTGATACAATTGAATTTTGTATATGAAGCATATCAATGCAGCATTAACAATGATGTGTAACCGAAGGAATAGTGATCCAACCTTCTTCCACAATAGAAGACTGCCAAGATCGAGTTTTATGAGTACCGGTTTTTTGAGGGATATGGCCAACTGTTATCCTGATTTTTAAAAAGATAAAAGAGGATATGTGTTTCCTGAGGAGTTAATTGAAGCTGTCAGAGGAAGATTGCCACCTATTTGCCCTCCAAACAAGAAATGGGGAAAAGAAATTGATGGGTTCTATGGTCTTATAAAAAGCAATGAGTATAACCAATGGATTGGAGTGGAAGTCAGCTTCAAAGATAAAAGAATTAAAGTCTTTGATTGTCGATCTGACAAAAACAGAGATATTGTAGCAAGTCATGTGACACCATTTACAGGTAAAATAAACCTTCACCAATATAAACTTAATTTTTAAAAATAAAAACCTATGATGGAGAATGGAAAATGACTATTTTTATGTTTTTCAGAGTTGATTCCAGCCCTCTTAGGTTGTGCCCATCAAAATGCTAATGAATGTGTGGATATCACTTTATATCATTTAGTGAGTTTGAAAAAGAACATCATTCACATAATGGACGAGGAGAATTGTACTCTTTATTTACTAAAGATGATTGAATGCCACTCGATGGACATTGAAGATTTCTGCAAGATACATGATGCAAGTGAGGACGACATAAGATGCAAGTATTCTGCAGATATCTTTAACGAGTGTTTTAAAATTTCGTAGGACAATGTTTGTTTATCCAGTTTTATTTTGACTGTTTTTTAGACTTGTATGTTGCTTATTATACTGGCTGTTTTGGTACCTATATGATCCTTGTTAAAATATTAAGGCCAAATATGATTTAGGAATCTGGTCCATTTTTTCAGGAAGTATATATATAAATTTAGGAACTAGTGAATAAAAATTATGATGGTGTTAAAGAAAAGAAATTAAAATGTAATTAATCAAAAAAACTAAGATGGCATTCCTTGAATGGACATCCAGGAGGATCAAACCCGGGACTTTGTGAATTTTTAAATGGGAGAGTAACCAGTAGGCCAAAGCCTGTTTTTGAGAATTAGATGTAAACATTAATGTATATGGTGAAATATTTAGGATGGCATTCAGTAAGGGATTAGAAAAAATAAGGATGGCATTACTCTAATGCACATCGAGGAGGATCAAACCTGGGACTTCGTGAATTTTCAAGTGGGAGAGTAACCAGTAGGCCAAAGCTCGAATGCACATCCAGGTGGATCGAACATGGGATTTCGTGAATTTTCAAGTGGGAGAGTAACCATTAGGCCAAAACCTGATATTCGAGAATTAGTTGAAAACATTAATGTATATGGTGAAATATTTAGGATTAGAAAAAATAAAGATGGCATTCCTCGAACGCACATTCAGGAGGATCGAACCCGAGACTTCGTGAATTTTCAAGTGGGAGAGTAACTAGTAGGCCAAACCTGTTTTCGAGAAATAGATGTAAACATTAATGTATATGGTGAAATATTTAGGATGACATTCAGGAAGGGATTAGAAAAAATAAGGATGGCATTCCTCGAATGCACATCCAGGAGGATCGAACCCGGGACTTCGTGAATTTTTAAGTGGGATAGTAACCAGTAGGCCAAAGCTTGTTTTCGAGAATTAGGTGTAAACATTAATGTATATCGTGAAATATTTAGGGTTAGAAAAAATAAGGATGGCATTCCTAAAATGCACATCCAGGAGGATCGAACCTGGGACTTTGATAACAGGATTTTCACCCAGGGTATCAATTCCCTATGCAGTTGTATTACAACGGGTTACCAATCCAAATGGTTGTTATGCTAACATATGAGATATGATCAGAATAAAGCATGTCAAGCCAAGCAATAATTAAGTTTGATCTAACAATCCTAAAATAAGCAAAAGAAAATAAGTAAGCAAGAACCACAAGACCTAAGCACTCGATGCAAGCATTCGAGTATAGGATCGGCTGGAGTGATCGGGTATAGAAGAAGAGTATGAACTCGAAGGTGTACACGAAGCTGGTGATCGAGTACCAGTTTGGGTATAGGATCGAGTTATGAATAAACACGTAAAGAATCAAGATGCAAAAGCTCCTAAGGATGGGGTAATCGACTCTTAAGTGTTCCTGACCAGTATGCTCTCGTGATAGAAACAATCAACCTTGATCACTCCCCTACCCAACTCTCGTTGGAGAAACATGACCAAGCAGGCAATACAAACCGATTCATTATTGTCAATAAACTCCTTACACATCTAATCTCTTAGGCTAAGTGAGTAAATCTCTAGCATTGATTGATTCAAGGATTTCAACTACATCTCTCGATGGCAAAACACCCTAGATCTAACCTCAACCTCTCGGTCTATTGATAGCATTAAGAACACCAATCTAGAAGGAAATTTATATAACATAAACAATCAAACTAAGACATCCTAACCGATCAAGAATACATAACTGTCTATCCCATCCCTATAAACTTTATTTCACTACTCAGATCTCATTGCAGAAAACATAAAAGCACAAATAAATGAAAATTGCATTGTATTGAAAATAAAATAGAGTAAAAGAGTACAGAGTCGAAAACTAAGAAGAATAGCAAAAGAAATGTAAAACAAATCCTAACAAAGTGGAAAAAGAGTTTGAATCGCTCAGTCTCTCGTTCAGAAGCTCTCGCTCTCTGTTCTAGGTGTCTGCGGCGTGCTAGGGAGAGCTGAAGAAGAGGGGGTTTATTTATGGAAACCCTTTTAACCTAGCTTCCCAGTCCTGCCCGAGGGTCTGCTCGATGGGGTGCACGAGGTCTTCGGGTTGTTTTTCCTTCTATTGGATCCTCCTCGATCGGGTTGGGGTTTAGACTGTTCTTCCTGCGCAATAGCTCCTTCAGGTACATGCTTGGATTTGACCTTGTTTCTCCCCACTTTAGGCTCTAAAGCACCTGTTTTCATCCAAAATGTGCAAATGCAAGAATGCAACTTCCTAAATGACTTAAATGCAAATTCCTACAGTTAATGACCTAAAAATGGTAAGGTTAGGGTGAAAAGAATGCAAAATATGGACACAAAAGGTTGCATAAAACATGTAAATTAGAGAGTTATCACACCTCCAAACTTAAATCTTGCTAGTCCTCTAGCAAGGAAGTAGGAGGATGAGTTTTAAAAATGGGGACTCATAACCTTTTTGTGCTAAGCGAAGGATTCAAGCTATAGTCCTTAAAGATAGTTTAATGATGCTAAGATCAATCGACATACTTACAAATATTTTTCTATGCTTATTACCATGCATCGATCTAGTTCAACCTCCAACTAAAAGTAAAGTCGTGCAATTCCAAATAACATCTCTTTCACATTAATTTAAGTGTTTGGCAAATTTTTGCAAATGGAAGGTGAATCAAGCTCAATCGGTTTCAAGGGTAAGGCTTTTTGGGAGGGTGGTTTCAAACAATATCTTTGGGTGGTTTTCTCTCAAAAGATGGAATGATAGACAGATATAAAAACTATTTAAGATTGAGAACAATTAGGGCATACAAAGCTTAACTCTTGATAATCTACCCTTTTCTCAATCACTTTTTTTTTTATCAAACCCCTCTAGAATAAAACTACCCACAACCTTGATTTTAACTCTTTTTTTTTACAATCCCTAAGGTTTAAACTTTAAACATCTAACTCCCTCTTATTTTTTTTTTTCTTTGCTAAACTCCTAATAATATTCATATATATAATTTTTTTTTTAGGAGACTATAGCAAGATCTTTCTCTTTTTTTTTTTTTTATTTATTTCTCAACTCAACCCCAAATAATCATGCTAACCACCTATCCTTCAAAACCGATTCTATTAGCTAGTCCAATTGATTCTAAACTTAGCTAAAACAAGAGCCAGTTTTTTGTCGTTCTCAATACTCTCAAGGTTTTCACAACCTATAGCACAACGAAAAGGCCTCACTCAATAATTCACAACAAGGTTTGAAAGAAAGCTTTGGGTTGAAGGGTAGGGAAAAACAAATTGGGTTAAGCGAAAAGATTGGCAAAAATGGAGTGTTAACCCGAGTTTAGAGTTACCATGAGCAAGTTTTCGATTTCCATAAGCAAGATCATTTAAATTCAGATTAAGTCCAATAATATAGAGATGATGAAATGTTCAAGCAAGTTTCAAACAAGTAGAGGAAGCTTTCAAAAGACACAAGGTTTCACACAAAGATTTTTCATTTTTTCGAAAGATTGATCTAGCAACAATGAACTGTGATTAAGGGCTATAGCTTCAATCGTAAGGTTTGACTTTAAACAAAGTGGTTTTAATCATTGTCCCCTAAAATGCATATGCAACAATCCTATATGAAGCAATCTAGACTCAATCTTAATATGTAAATGCAAATACATGAACACTCCTTTTTTTATTCTTTTTTTAGAAAAAAATTTCAACTTTTTTTGGGTTTTCATATGCAAAGATGCAGACTCAAATGAATAAAACTAGCATGCAAAAATTTGAAATAAGAGAATAAGAAAATAAAACACAATGTTATATACATTCTCAGACCCTCCCCCAAACTGAAATTACACAGTCCACTGTGTAAATAAAAGTCTGAAAAGGAAGTCTGAGAATCACACTAAATGAAACAAAATAAAATGCAATGGTATAGACAATGGTTTGGATGAGAGTGGTACCTCATGGGTTGGTGAAGAAAGAGGTTGTAGCAGCCTCCATGCTTGCCAACGTGTAGCCAGGGTTGTCACCGGCTTCAGTAGGCACCGAGGTTTGCTCATTAGAGAGCTCGGTAATGTGCACGGACGACTTGCATCCAAGGGGTTGATCGGGTAAGGCATCGCGCAGCTCATCGGGTAGGGCATCGTGTAGTACGATGGATTCGGTGGGAGAGGTCCGGAATGATCACCAGTATAGCCACTCGCAGGGTGCATCGACTATGGCATCAGATATGGCATCTGATAGGTCAGAGGGAATGGACCCAAGTGTTCACCCGAATATGTGCTCGATGGTGGCATCGGGTATGGCATCGTGTACCCCGTCGGGTTAGGCGTCGGATAGTCATCTAGGTGGCTTCTCCGTGATCTGTCTGGTCCTGTGACACCTTCCTCCAAGTGGTCCGCTCCTCCCCATCCATGTGGGTGCATATGCCGAAGTGGGAGCTGAGGCACAGCTTGCCTTGTCTTGCAACTCCCTGATCTGTCCTCCCATTACCTTCACCGTCCCGGTAAGGTCCTTCACCTTCCTAGCCAGAAACTTGTTCATCCTCTTCAACCATCTGATCCTCTTGTGAGCTTCCCTCACCCCAACAGGTAGTTTTTGAGAGAAAGCATACTCAAAGTCATACTTCTTCGAGTTGTCTCCCTGTCCTTGCCCAGTAGGCTCTCTCTCTTCAGCTTCGGATTCCTCCACAGGGTTGTATAGCTCCTCCAATGGTGGCGTGAAGTCTATGTTGTCCCCTAGCTGGATTTTTGTGCACACGATGTTGGGCAGGATCATTTGGGTGTGTGACAACCCGTCCCGCGGACCCCACTAGCCCACCGCTAGCTGCCCCAACGGACCGTCTGTGGACCCCACTAGCCCACCGCTAGCCGGCCCAACAGACCCCAAGCTGGCCCTGCAGGGCATCGATCCTAACCCATCACTGTGGAAATCCACATCCACCAGTAGGTTATTGGTGCGCCAGGCGTTCCTCGAACCCTGGTCCCCACCCTTTAACAACCTTCCCACAGGACAAGCTGTCACCAATTGAAATGAAACGACCAACCTTTTTTTTTTTAATAAATAAATAATAAATATAATATATTAAAACAACTACAGCTAGTGGTCCCATACCCACTAGCCACCTAACCACAGCACATTCAACAGCGGAAAACATAATCAATAATCAATAATAACCCAATAATAAACCAATATTATAGCAAGGCCATATCTCAATACCAAACAACAAGAAACATGAAACCAGCAACCTAGCAATGTTTCTAATGACTCAACTCTAGCACCCTAGCAAAAACCAGACAACATCCAATCGAGTCCCTAGAACATCCTCCTCTTCATTGCCTTGATTCCACGGTCACACTTTGCCTTTACCTGCACCACAAACACAAATTGAGATGCATGAGTATTTGATAAACACTCAGTGAGGCAATCCTCCCATCTACTGGGCTATACACACAAGCAATAAGATCTCTACAAGCCACAAACAACAATCAATAAAACAAACCAGGCAATATACAACGCATGCAACATCCATCGCAACTGAACAAGGGGTGTCGACCGACACCAGATGGTGTCGATCGTCACTGACTATCTGGTGTCGACCGACGCCAAACTGGTGTCGACCGGCACCCTGCCCGACACTCCCGAAAACCCTAGTTTGCGTCGACCGACGCCCCCACATGGCATCGAACGACACTCGCCAAAGTCCCGAGCCGTCCTCGCGTTGGTGTCGACCGACACCCCAACTGGTGTCGACCGACACCGATACCGAGCAGCGATTTCCCTCGATCAGAAACTCCGAATCTCGCCTCCAATCTTCTCCAATCCGCTCCTTGCACTCCCAGAAGCCAAACCCAGCCCAGATAGCAACGAAATAACATAGGGAACTCAAGGAAACAACCACATAAGCACCAAATCACATAAAAACTAGAAATCTTAGCTTAGATAAGCCATGGTCATGCACTCACCTCTTTGTAGGAAGTTTCTGACCAATAAGAACGAACTCCCTCACTCCTAGCAAGCTTCTAACACCTTCCCAGCCTTAGATCTCCCAAGAACAGCAAGGAATCTCTCAAACTCTTCCCAAAGCTCAAGAACACTCTCTCTTTGTGTTTTTCTCAAAACGGCGAAAACACCAAAATAACACGACCCTAGGTCGTTTACCCTTAAAACTCGATTTAGGGATTTCCTAAACCAACCACACAAACCGGACAATTAAAATTGAACCGACCAAACCGGCCACAACTGGTGTCGATCGACACTCCTCCGTGGTGTCGATCGACACCCTCACCAAAATTCCAGAAAATGGTTTGCGGGTGTTACAATTCTCCCCCACCAATCTAGATTCGTCCTCGAATCTCGAACAACCATCAGTCAAGGACTCCCGTGCAACCGTCTCCACGGCCCGCACTCCTCCGACCGATCTACAAGGTCTCCTCTAGGCGATAGACTCACGCTCCAGCGTCATTTGCTTTGACTTTTTGGACTTTCCTTTACTCATAGGCCTAAACCTTGAGTTTTTATTGGCTCCTCATCAGACCTAAGTCTGCATGCCAAATGTTGGCTCCTCATCAGGCCGAAGCCCGCATGCCATAATATATAAGGAAAAGTCCAAACTCGTCTCTCGGGTTGCCACCCTACAGCGCGCCCGGATCGTCATCCGAAGTCGATATACCAACCATTCTTCCGAGCCACAAAGTCTCTGAAAATGGCAGTACTAGGAGAACCTAAGTCCCCAAGAGTCGCGAGCAAACGATTCTGAACACGTCCGAGTCCTATCCCTATCCAGTTTCCTTCCCGTGGCTCGCGTAAAACATCTCAATGTCCTACCAACCACATATTCCCTCACTGGAATACCTCATGACCACACAAGGATCATATACGCCACAAGGGCCGCCACAAAGGCCAAACAAAATGTCCTAAAGAGGACCGCCACCAAGGCCAAACAAAATGTCCTAAAGAGGACCGCCACCAAGGCCAAACAAATGTCCTAAAGAGGACCGCCACCAAGGCCAAACAAATGTCCTAAAAGGACCGCCACCAAGGCACTCTGGCTAAACAGCCCGCCACAAAGGCCATCTGTCCCGAAGGACCGTCACAAAGACCATCTGTCCCGAAGGACCGTCACAAAGACACTCGCTAAACAGCCCGCCACAGGCCATCTGTCCAAGGACCGTCACAAAGACACTCGCTAAACAGCCCGCCACAAAGGCCAAACAAACGTCCTAAAAAGGACCGCCACCAAGGCCACACAAATGTCCTAAAGAGGACCGTCACAAAGACACTCTGGCTAAACAGCCCGCCACAAAGGCCAAACAAACGTCCTAAAAAGGACCGCCACCAAGGCCACACAAATGTCCTAACGAGGACCGTCACAAAGACACTCTGGCTAAAAGCCCGTCACAAAGACCCCACAATGTCTAAAAAGACCGCCACACACGGGCACACTGACTCAAAAGTCCGCCACTAAGGCCACACCCAAGCCCCCTTTAAGGCTCTCCACCGCTAAAATGGACAAATTCTAACTCCCATAAAACTTTCCATATTTAGCACCTTCCATTTTTGGAAACTTCTCTTCACAACCCCGCCTCACGGAAACTTTGTACCCCAAACACCACCTCATCTTGTTACTGAGTCGCACAACCAACCACCCCAAGCGACCGAGTAACAAGAGAGATGGGCTGGAATACTCCATTCCCGCTCCAGCCACGGATTACAGATGGGACCCGGCTAAACAAGCTCAAGTCGCGGCTTGCTTCTCATACCACTTCTTGAACCTTGCCTTCATCTTTGCCTCAGGCTCCCAAGTCTGCTCCTCAACACCATCACAGTCCCAAAGGACTCTCATCAAAGGAATCTTCTTCTTCCGAAGCTCCTTGATCCTCCTCTCGAGAACCCTCACTGGTCTCGCCTCCAAAGTCATGTTAGGCTGAAGATCCTCAGGAATCTTAGCCAACACCTCCTCTCCCTCACGGAGACACTTCCGCAACATAGACACATGGAAAACCTTATGGAATGCACGCATCACCTCAGTAACTCCAATCTATATGCCACTGGTCCAATCCGCTCAATCACTCTGAATGGACCCATATACCTCGGACTCAACTTAGTCTCTGACAATGACCTGTTCGGACCCCGCAACATGGCCATCTTGAGGTACACTCTGTCTCCTACCTGAAACTCAAGATCTCTCCTCCTCCTATCTGCATAACTCCTCTGCCTATCCTGAGCCTCCTTCATGTTCAGCTTGAGAACCCGAATCTTCTCTGAGGTCTCCTGAACAAAACTAGCACCAAACATGCTCCTCTCCCCACCTGAGTCCAGCATAATGGTGTACGACATGGCCTCCCATACAAAGCCTCATAAGGAGCCATCTTAATACTTGCCTGATAGCTGTTGTTGTAAGCAAACTCTACCAGGTTCGATGATCTGCCCAATGGCCACCCCAATCCAGCACACACATCCTCAGCAAATCCTCCAGCGTCTGGATCGTCCTCTCTCGACTGTCCATCAGTCTGGGGATGATAAGCTGTACTCATATGCACCTTAGTGCCCATCTCTGCCTGAAATGCCTTCCAGAACACCGAAGTGAACTTAGAATCCCTATCAGACACAATGCTTGCTGGCACCCCATGCAACCTGACTATCTCCCTCACATACTTCTTAGCCAAGACCGCTGCTCCATCAGTCTTCTTAATGGCCAGAAAATGTGCTGACTTAGTCAACCGGTCCACAATGACCCAAATAGCATCAAAGGTCCGTGACACTGGCAATCCTACCACGAAATCCATAGTGATCATATCCCACTTCCACTCAGGAATGGGTAAACTCTTCAGTAACCCGCCAGAACCTGATGCTCAGCCTTCACTAGCTGACACACATCGCACCTCGAAACCCAACTAGCCACATCCTTCTTCATCCCGACCCAATGATAGTACTCTTGAGGTCACGGTACATCTTGGTCGCTCCTGGATGAATGGATAACTTGCTCGCATGAGCCTCTCTCAGAATCTCCTGTCTCAACTCCTCATCCTTGGGCACACACACACGACCGTGCACCAAGATAGTACCATTATCCGAGACCTGATACTCTGAATCCACATCCTTAGAGGCATTCACTAGCCCCAAATCCTTCTCCTGAGCCAACCGCACTCTACTCAGAAGATCTGCTCTATCTACTGCTTCCAAACCCAACGGTTCCTGTGAAACAGCACATAAGCTCAAAGCACTGATCTCCCCTACCAGAGACTCCATCTCCTGCTCCTGAGCCGAAGCTACCCTCTTCCGACTCGAGCATCTGCAACCGTGTTAGCCTTACCAGGATGATAGGCTATCTCCAAATCATAATCTGCCACAAGCTCCATCCACCGCCTCTGTCTCAAATTCAACTCAGCTGAGTGAATATATACTTCAGGCTCTTATGATCTGTGAACACTGTACCTTTGCACCATAAAGATAAGATCTCCAAATCTTCAGGGCAAAAACTACAGCACCCATCTCCAAATCATGAGTAGGATAGTTGCCTTCATGCACCCGCAACTGCCGCGAAGCATAAGCAATCACCTTCCCATGCTGCATCGAACACAACCCAACCCAACTCTAGATGCATCTGTATAAACCACATAGGGTTCTCCCTGCTCAGCAAAGCCAACACTGGCGCAGTAGTCAACATCTCCTTCAGGCTTGCAAAGCCTTCCTCACACTCTTCTGACCAGACAAAAGGAACATCCTTCCCCTGTCAACTTAGTCATAGGACGTGCTCTGCAAACCCCTGCACAAATCTCCTGTAGTAACCTGCCAATCCAAGGAAACTCCCGATCTCTGTGGCATTCTGCGGTCTAGGCCAATCTCTGATAGCCTGAATCTTCTCTGGATCTACGAAACCCCCCACGAAACAATGTGACCCAGAAAGCCCATCTCACGCTGCCGAAACTACACTTGCTCAACTTGGCAAACAACTTCTGCTCCCGCAGCTTCTCCATAACTGCCCTCAAATGCACTGCATGCTCCTCGGACTCTTAGAATAAACCAGATATCGTCGATGAAAATGATGACAGATACATCCAGAAACTCCTGAAATACACTGTTCATCAATCTCATAAACGCTGCTGGTGCGTTAGTCAACCCGAAAGGCATCACCACAAACTCATAATGCCCATACCTCGTCCTGAAAGCGCCTCACATCTGCCTCATCTATCGGTATCGATGATAACCCGATGCCGATCCACCTTGGAGAACCAAGTAGCACCCCTCAACTGATCCAACAACTCGTCAATCCTCGGGAGAGGGTACTTGTTCTTCACAGTGACCCGGTTCAAACCCTGTAATCAATACACAACCGGAAACTCCCATCCTTTTTCTTGACAAACAACACCGGCGCTCCCCACGGTGACACACTTGGACGGATGAATCCCTTACTCAACAAATCCTCTAGCTGCTTCTTCAGCTCGCCATCTCTGCTGGAGCCATCCTGTAAGGAGCCTTGGATAACGGTGTCGTCCCCGGTTCCAGTTCAATGGTAAAAGGATCCGACCGAGATGGTGGTAATCCTGCAGAGACTGAAACACATCCTCAAACTCCTCCACTACTGGAATACCGCTAACCGTAGACTTCCCCACTGACTCGGCATAGATATAGTAACCAAATAAGCCTCACGGCCCTTCTCGATCATCTTCCCAGCCTGAATGGCTGAGATCACGAGACTCCCTGAAGTCGGTCTAATACCCCTGAAAACCAACTTCCCTCCTGGACGCTCAAACTCCACTCTACCCCGATAGCAATCTAAATGCACCATATGCCGATGCATCCAATCCATCCCGAGAATAACATCATACAGCTCCACGGGACTGATAAGCAACTCCGCTGGCCATGACTCTCCTGCGATCTGAATATCAATTCCTCTAGCTCGTCCAATAACTCTCAGGAACTTGCCTCCCGCAACTCTAACAACTCCCGTGCGCTCTCCAGGATCCCCGCTGATCCCCGCACACTCTGCACACTCTGGAGTAATGAAGCTATGCGAAGCTCCAGAATCAAACATAACGTGGGACTTAAACCCGCCCACCAACAAGGTCCCTACACAAACCTCATGTGTTGAGAACCTAACACTTTATCACGGGAACATAAAATCTGACCCTACTAAAATTCACAAAGATTAAGTACCAGAAATTATACTGTGATCGCCCGGCACTGGTTCCACCAGTCTCCACTGTCGTGTAAACCCGAGGCCCCTGCTCAATCCGTGCCACCTGCTGACCCCAGGCTGCACCTGCTGCAACGCTGCCACGCTGCCGGCTGCAGCTTGGGACAAAAAGGCTTGATGTGCCCTGTCTCCCTACAATGATAACACACCCGAGGTCCCGCCGTCGGAACACTCCTCTTGGGACAACTAGCAACCCCGTGATCCCTGCTCCCACAACCGAAGCAACCCGCACCACTCGGCTTCGCGTAGCCTCCCACTTCCTCTTGGTTCCCCGAGCATGCCTACCGCCCTGCTAGAACCACCCTGCTGCTGAGCCTTACTAGGCTGAACTGCTGGAGCTACCGCCACCGACTGTGCCCGGATATCCTCCTCAATCTCTGCTGCAGTCTCAACCAGCTCTGCACGCGTAGCATAACTCCTCCCTCTACAGTGAACTCTCAAGTCATCACGTAGAGCCCTCAAGAACCTCCTGATCTGAGCCTCCTCAGCTCCATAGCCCGACCTCCATAACAAAGAAGTCGACTGAACTCCAAGTCCAACTCCCGCACTGACCGTGTCCCCGAGACAACCGAAGGAACTGCACCTCCAAACGATCCAATGCCTCTCTAGGAAAATACTTGCGGTTGAACTCCAAAACGAAGTCAGCCCAAGTCATCTCCCGCTGCACCCTCCTAGCAGCCACAGATCTCCACCACAACTCAGCATCACCACTCAAAAAGTAGACCCCTATGTCCACCCAAAACTCCTCAGGACATCTCGAGTGTGGAAGTTACGTTCCACTCTCGTCCTCCACGCATCCGCAGCAGTAGGATCTACACCTCCTGGAAACTGCTCAGTACGCAACCGACCCATCTCTGTCAACATGCTGAGATAACGAGCATGGACCCCGCATCCGCAGCCACCGGCTGCCGCTCCTCCGCCACCACTGGTGGCACTACTGAGCCTGAGCCGGTACCACGGTGGTAACCGCTCTAACACCTGTGCTAGCAAAGCCGCAAGGTCAACACCAGGGACTCCACCCGCTGGGACCCCCACACCCGGACCCTAGCATCACCGGCCACTGGAGCATCAACACCGCCCTCCCTGCCACACTCACGGAATCCCCGGAACACCCTGCGACTCGCCAACACCCTCAGCTGTCACACTCTGGTCCTCGGTCTCACTAACCACTGGGACTCTGCCCCTACCACGACCACGTCCGCGTCCACGACCACGTCCGCGTCCACGACCTCGACCAGCCACAGCACCCTCTCTAACCATCTGCACTACCATGGACAGAAGGCTAAGCAAACAATTCCTATTATAACACAGAAACATAAACTCACCGTGGAATCACACACTCGGCTCGAAGAGGATGTTCTAAGACTCCATGCCACACACAATTGACTAACTCACATAATCAATCAAGACATGCAATCCCAAACATCTACAACAGAAACCTAGCGAACCCAAACCTAGAACCGTAAGGGCTCTAATACCAAAATGAAACGACCAACCTTTTTTTTTTTTAATAAATAAATAATAAATATAATATATTAAAACAACTACAGCTAGTGGTCCCATACCCACTAGCCACCTAACCACAGCACATTCAACAGCGGAAAACATAATCAATAATCAATAATAACCCAATAATAAACCAATATTATAGCAAGGTCATATCTCAATACCAAACAACAAGAAACATGAAACCAGCAACCTAGCAATGTTTCTAATGACTCAACTCTAGCACCCTAGCAAAAACCAGACAACATCCAATCGAGTCCCTAGAACATCCTCCTCTTCATTGCCTTGATTCCACGGTCACACTTTGCCTTTACCTGCACCACAAACACAAATTGAGATGCATGAGTATTTTATAAACACTCAGTGAGGCAATCCTCCCATCTACTGGGCTATACACACAAGCAATAAGATCTCTACAAGCCACAAACAACAATCAATAAAACAAACCAGGCAATATACAACGCATGCAACATCCATCGCAACTGAACAAGGGGTGTCGACCGACACCAGATGGTGTCGATCGTCACTGACTATCTGGTGTCGACCGACGCCAAACCTCCTATGGAGATCTCCCCAGCTCCCTCTCGCCTCTCAGTTTTCATTGCCCACCATTTCAGGTATAGGAACTGATCGAGCAGCACAAAGCTCATGCTATTGTCCGCAGCATCCCCTACCAGCGGTCTACCATCCCTAGCATTTTCTAATACTCCACACAAGGCAATGTCTAACAGTTGGAGCTCATGATCATTCACATTCTCAGTCTCCTTCCTAGCAAATAGAGTGCAGGCTAGGGACTTGTGAAAATACCTCAAAACAGGGCTCCTTATTTGAGCAGATTAGGAGCTTGTCTCCTATTGTCAGCCATAGGGACTTCATCTCTTCCTTTCTTACTTCCATGTTCTCTCCACTCCCAGCCTTGAAACCATACAGCTTCTCTATCTCCTTCAAGGCAACTCGGTATTCCTTGTTGCGCACGGAGAAAGTAATGAACCTGATCCCCCCATCGGGTAGTAGGGTCAGGTGGTCTTCAAATTAGTGTAACCGCAGTGTGGATAGGAAGTGAACCGTCTCCTCCTCATAAGCTTCGAGGTTGGTGCGCATCATCTGACCTAGGTGGCACATATCAAAAAGGAATTCGACTTCTCTAGTGATCCCCAACTGCTTCATTGTTTCACGGTGGGGGTAGTGGGTTCCTACAAAGCTCATCTTGCGTAGGACTTTGAAAAGATTAGCCGGAGTTTCTACCTCTTTTTGCTTCAGCCTCCTCGATGCCAATCGGGTGCGTTCTCTCTGCTCCTCCTCTTGGTCATGGCTCTCCTCCTCTGTGTCTCGATCTTCTTCTTCTGCCGCTCTCTCAGCTACCTTCTCCGCCCTTTCAGAGGCTGGTTTGTTCCCCCTTGCAAGCACAGCTCTTCTTCTTAACTTGGAAGTTTGCATCTCCTCTGGTTCTCCTCCATCTGCATCTGAATCAAGCTCCATTGTGTCGGTGACGATTCTCTCGGACGTAGACAGGTCCCTACGTCGAGGAGATCGGCGGACAGCACTCACCACCGGGCTTGGTGAGCCAACTCGGGGGTCGGCACGATCGGTTGCTCGAGCACCTGCTCGGGTGACGGATCGGGTTGAGCATCGGGTTGGGGATGCGAAATGTCCAGCCAACGGTTGAGAATGCGGAACTTCTCCTCCTCCTTGGAATCGCGAGGTTCGACGGCTTCACCTCCGTTCTAGCAGCGGCGGAGGTTGATATGTTCCCCTTCTTTTGGTAGGTCTTCATCTTTGGTGCCATTGGTAAATCCTTTAAGGTAAAAACAGAGACTAAACCGAGATTAATAGGGTTAGTCTACAAAGATTGAAAAACTCGATTTCTAGGGAGAGAGAAGAAGTTTGGAAGATAAAGATTTTAGGGTTTAGAGGAAACTTATGAAGTTGTGAGGTTGAGGCTCCTTAAATAGAGAGGGTTGACTTCTTGGGCTTCACCGAGAGTGGGCTAGGGTTTTTGGAATCCGGACTCCACTCACCACCCGAGTGGGAACATGATCAGGTGTGTCGGGTATGGATTCAGGTAGAGCCTCGAACCAATGCTCGATCATCCACTCGATCAGTCTCCTCGGGTGAAGGCTTGGGTTCATACTCGGATATGTAGTACTGGTACTCATTCATCCCATAATAATCCATATCCTCCCCATCTTGAACATCGCTGTCCTTAGTGAGGTAGTCGTCAAAGTTATCATCAAGAAAGATGGCTTGTGCTGTGGCATAGTCTTTTGTGTTCTGAACAGCTTTACATGGTAGCTGGTTGGTTTTTGGAGGAGGTTGGGTGTTGTGTTGGCCTTCTAGGTATCTCAGCTTTGTGTTGAGAGAATCATACTTGGCATTCAGGTCATTATACACATAATCGATCTTGTTGCTCATCTTTGCAAACCGTTTTGCATTGTCCATAGCAGCCGATGCTTGACTCTGTATCATCTGCTGAATCAGTCCGCGTAGATCAGCTTCTTGATATTGGTTCTGTGGGCCTTGCTGTTGTTGGAATCCAAGTGGTGCAATTGGTTGATGGTAAGTACCAGAATACTGCTGCTTAGGAGCATAGCCTTGATTGTATTGAACAAATGGCTTTTGCTGGCCCTGGTTCCCTTGGACTGCGGATGGGTAAATTTGATCTTGAGGATTTGCAACATTGGGGTTACGGTATGACATATTCGGGTTCGGTTTGTAGTTGTTTTGCCCTTTGTTGTAAACTCCTTGGTTATTGATGTAGTTCACATCCTCTAGCTGAGCACTCTCCCATCTTGTTGCTGAAACTGGTCTTCCTCTGTGATGGCATGGACATGCTTCTGCTGGCTGAGAAGCTTATCCAATTTGTCATTGAGGGCTTTCATGTCTCTCTTTTACTTAGCATCATCCTCTCCAGAAGATCGTACAGTGCGATCATATTCCTCATTGTAATGCCCATCAGATTGGGCTAAGTTCTCCACTAGATCCCAACCTTCATCGACTCCTTGTTGAGGAAGTTACCATTCCTTGCGGTGTCCAGCAACATCCTAATCTTAGGGAATACACCTCGATACAGTGTTCTTAGCAATGAAGCATTGCTGAATCCATGATAAGGGCATCTGCTTGTGTATCCCTTGAAATGTTCCCAAGCTTTACTGAACGTCCCATTGCTTTTCTGTACAAAAGCTGGAGATGTCATTTTTCGCAGCCTTGCGGTTCTGGAGTTGGAGAAGAATTTGGCTAGATAACGCCTTCTTGCATGCTCCCCATGTGATTATGGACTCCTTGGGGAGTGATTTCTCCCAGATATATGCTTTGTCTCCCAAAGAAAATGGGAAAAGCCGAAGTTTGAATCCATCTTCACTAACTCCATTGATCTTGGTTAGGCTAGAGAGCCTATCAAACTCATCCAAATGGTCCAATGGGTTCTCCATTGGCAATCCATGAAACTTGTTGCTTTGTATGATCTGTATGAGACTACTCTTAATCTCAAAGTTGTTGTTTTGGACAGCAGGTGGCACAATGCCATGTATTTGAGTGTGAGTAGATGAGGCATCTCCTGCTCTATGTTGGTCCTCTCTTGAGGACCTAGTGGACCATTCTAATTATTCATTTCCTCCTCAATTTTTTGTGGTTGCGGTTGATGAACTTGTTGTTGACGGAGTAACCTTGGTCTGTAGATGTTGTTGATGAAAGGACTCAAGTGTTGGCTACCCTTGGATCGTGTTTGCATGCACAATCAGTGAACCGAGTGCGTACATGAAGGTCTACTTGATCCAGGTGATTGAGTGACGGCTCGGGTGGGTACTCGGGTTGTACCTGAAATGCAAAACAAACAAACACGAAAGTAAACAAGTCAGTTTCGAACCAAAGTAGATAATAGAACTTGATCTAGCAAGTGCTGAAATCTTAAACATAGCAAATTAAATTCAACCAAATGGCAACGACACCAAATTGATAACAGGATTTTCACCCAAGGTATCAATTCCCTATGCAGTTGTAGTACAAAGGGTTATCAATCCAAATGGTTGTTATGCTAGCAGATGAGATATGATCAGAACTATGCAAGTCAAGCCAAGCAATAATTAAGTTTGATCTAACAATCCTAAAATAAGCAAAAGAAAATAAATAAGCAAGAACCACAGGACCTAAGAACTCGATGCAAGCATTCGAGTACAGGATCGGGTGGACCGATCGAGTAAAGAATAAGAGTATGAACAGCTTGAAGGTGTACACGAAGCTGGTGAGCGAGTACCAGTTCGGGTATAGTGTCGAGTTATGAATTAAAACGTAAACAATCAAGATGCGTAAGCTCCTAAGGATGGGGTAATCGACTCGTAAGTGTTCCTGACCAGTATGGATGTCCCACATGCCTCAAGCAAATATTCCCTAGACAATGAATCTCTAAAATCTTGTTAAAACACTCTCGTGATAGAAACAATCAACCTTGATCACTCCCCTATCCAACTCTCGTTGTAGAAACATGACCAAGCAGGCAATACAAACGGATTCATTATTGTCAATAAACTCCTTACACATCTAATCTCTTAGGCTAAGTGAGTAAATCTCTAGCATTGATAGATTCAAGCTTTTCAACTACATCTCTCGATGGCAAAACGCCCTAAGTCTAATCTCAACCTCTCGGTCTATTGATAGCATTAAGAACACCAATCTAGAAGGAAATTTTTATTACATAAACAATCAAGCTAAGACATCCTAACCGATCAAGAATATATAATTGTCTATCCCATCCCTAGAAACTTTATTTCACTACTCAGATCTCATTGCATAAAACATAAAAGCAGAAATAAACGAAAATTGCATTGTATTGAAAATAGAAATAGAGTAAAAGAGTACAAAGTCGAGAACTAAGAATAATAGCAAAAGAAATGTAAAACAAATCCTAACAAAGTGGAAAAAGAGTTTGAATCGCTCAGTCTCTCGTTCAGAAGCTCTCGCTCTCTGTTCTAGGTGTCTGCGGCGTGCTAGGGCGAGTTGAAGAAGAGGGGGGTTTATATATGGAAACCCTTTTAACCTAGATTCCCTGTCCTGCCCGAGGGTCTGCTCAATGGGGTGCACGAGGACAAGGTCGGGTTGTTCCTCGGGTAGGTCTTTGAGTTGTTCTTCCTTCTCTTGGATCCTCCCCGGTCGGGTTGGGATTCGGACTGTTCTCCCTGCTCAATAGTTCCTTTGGGTACATGCTCCAATTTGACCTTGTTTCTCCCCACTTTAGGCTCTAAAGCACCTGTTTTCATCCAAATTGTGCAAATGCAAGAATGCAACACCCTAAATGGCCTAAATGCAAATTTCTACAGTTCATGACCTAAAAATGCTAAGGTTAGGGTGAAAATAATGCAAAATATGGACAAAAAAGGATGCTTAAAACATGTAAATTAGGGAGTTATCAGACTTCGTGAATTTTTAAGTGGGAGAGTAACCAGTAGGCGAAAGCCTGTTTTCAAGAATTAGATATAAACATTAGTGTATATGGTGAAATATTTAGGATGGCATTCAGGAAGGAATTAGAAAAAATAAGGATGGCATTCCTCGAATGCACATCTAAGAGGATCGAACCCGGGACTTCATGAATTTTCAAATGGGAGAGTAACCAGTAGGCCAAAGGCTGTTTTCGAAAATTAAATGTAAACTTTAAACTATATAGTGACATATTTAGGAATGGATTAGGTAAAGACTAAATGGTTTTTAGGAAGGGTTGAGGTAAAACACACACACAAAGAAACACTCACCACACACACAATAAAGATTTAGAAACAAATTTGTTTAAAATTTATAATATTCAGGAAGGACTCCTTCAAACTCAGGATACCCTTCATGAAACTCTGGAATGAATATCAATATGCTATGAAGTTTACATCTGTAGACTGTAGAGTGTTCCTGAATAAATCTAGTAACAATTGTAAAAAATCAAATGCAGAAAAATATCATATTGGGAATCTACAAGTACTTTTATTATGTCCTTCTCTACCACATCTGCTGTACTTATGAGTTTGAGATTTAGAACCTGGTACACCAAACTCTCCAACTGATCTCTTTCTCTTTTTTGGCGGTCTCCCACTCTTTATCCTAGTTTGTGGTGGAGCACAGAAGTATGCAGCTATAGAATCTGGAAATACCCAACTCTTCACATCTCCACTTGGATGAATGCTCTCAGCATATGCTTTAGCCCAAATATCTGTCAAATAGAAATGATCAACCAGTTTATAGTCATCCATGTTTGTACGCTTTGCAGCAGCAATGGCGTGAATGCAAGGAATCTTTTCAATGTCAAAGACGCAGCAGATACAAGTCTTGTTCTTTAGGTGAACAACAAACTTATTCCTATCATCTTTGACCTCAAACTCATGTTGATCCACTTGAAAAACATCTTGTTTCATTGCATTACTAAACCTTAATACTATCTCATCTATAACATTTGGTGTAGCACGTTTGTTGTGTTTGGCAGCTTTTTCCCGTCGCTCATGAAACCATGTTGTAAGTGTTATCCTGATTTTCTCAAGAAGTGAAATCACTGGCAGATCCCTAGGATCCTTTAACATAGAATTCAATGACTCAGCAATGTTGGTTATCATAATATTGTAGCGGTTAGATGGTGCATAACAACGAGCCCACTTCCTGAAATCAACCTCTTCTAAATATTTGGCCAGTTTTGGATTAGAATTCTGTATATCCCTAAAAACATCTTCAAACTCATGAAACGTAAAAGCATTAGCTGCTGATTTGACAAGAGGCAAGAAGCTTTTACTCCTGAACTTTACCTTGATGTTGTTTTTGAGATGAAATTTGCAAATGCCATGATGGGATGCCGGATACAATTCTGAGATTGCTTTTTCAATGGATTGAGAACGGTCAGAAACAAATACCAAATCCGATGCATCATGGATGATAGTGAGCAAACACCTAAAGAACCAATTCCATGCAATATCATTTTCTGAATCAACAATGGCAAATGCTATCGGGTATAAGTGAAAATCTCCATCTTGTGCAGTAGCTGCTAGCAAAGTTCCCTTATACTTTCCTTTTAGGAATATACCCTCAACAACAATCACTCTTCTCATTAAAGAAAAACCTCTAATCGACTGGCCAAATGCAATGAATACGTATTTGAAATTCTTCAAAGGATCCAACTCAAGGTAAGCAACTGTTCCTGGATTTTTTTCCCTTGCCATGTAAAACCATTTCGCTATATTTAAATAACTATCCTCAGCAATGCCTCTAACCAAATTTTGACCTTCCTCTTTTGCTCTCCAGGCTTTTTTGTATGGTATGTATACTCCATGATCTTTTCTTACCAACTCCATAATCTGTTTTGGTTTGAGTCAAACTTTCTTTTCTCCATAGTTGTTGCAATAAAAACTCCCAAGCAATTTTGCAGTTGCTTGTCTATGGTTGGCATTCCTGTGGGTTGTGTCACAATTGTGTTCATGACAATACTTCTTCACCACAAAGAATTCAGATGATAGTAGCCTAGTCGCACGCATTTTCCAACTGCATTTATCATCAACATATCCCAAAAAAACTCTCGTTTTATTTGACCTAGAACTCTGAACTTAAACTTCCATTCAAGTGCCCACATTCTCATCTTCAACATCAACTCTTCCTTGTTCTTGAAATATCTGTTCACATATATATCATCAGCTCCTCGAGTCGAATGTGAACTTACTATAGATACAAGAAGGAGATCTGGAGCAGGAACCAAATGTGTCGTAGAGACATCACTTCCAATAGATCGATCAAGTTCCTAAAAAAATAAATAGATTAGTAACTGAAAAATAACATTTGCAAGTAACTATAGCTTTATTATTGAACGTTCCTATGGAATTCATCCTTAAAATTCTTGATAGTCATCATTTCTGTGATTTAGGAAGGGGGTCCTAAAAATATATGAATCTTGTCTAAAATCTTATACTAAGGAATCTAACCTTGTCTGTTTCATGTGCAGTCGGATGTGAACTTTCTGTAGGGATCAGAATAGGATCTCGAGCAGCATGAAAAACAAATGAATTATTGGTCTTTTCTTTTTCAGCGGTTGAGATACATTTTGATGTCGTAGAGACATCACTTCCAATAGATTGATCAAGTTCCTAGAAAAATAAATAGATTAGTAAATGAAAAATAACATTTGCAAGTAACTATAGCTTTATTATTGAACCGTTCCTATGGAATTCATCCTTAAAATTTTTGATATTCATCATTTCTATGATTTAGGAAGGGTTTCCTAAAAATATATGATCTTGTTTAAAAACTTATATTAAGGAATCTAACCTTGTCTGTTTCATGTGCAGTCGGATGTGAACTTCATGTATGGATCAGAATAGGATCTTGAGCAGCAGGCAAAACAAATGAATTATTGGTCTTTTCTTTTTCAGCGGTTGAGCATGTATCACCATGTGGCTTAGAAACTGAGATGTCACTACCAAATGATTGATCAAATTCCTACAGGAAGAATTAAGCTATAAAACAAAGTATAAGAAAGTTACAGTTAAAACAAAGAGAGTAGGAGTCATGTACATACCGATACACACAAACGTCCGATTTCAGGATTTTCTTGTATCTTTCTGATGAAAGTGCCCACTTGGTGGTCATTGCGAATGAAGATAGGAGGAGAATCTTCTATCATTAATTTCATCCTTAGAAGTTCATAGCTGAGTGAAATCTCTTTAACTAGACCATCAAGTCCGAAATCTTCAAAAACAGTCTCAACTAATTCCTTGTATGTGATATTTTCAAGAGCTTCACAAAGTGATCCACCTTTGTTTGCATCGATGAAAAATCTCCAATGAAGTTTGTCATTTAGTTTCCACTCACCAAAAGCAGAGTAAATCTCCACCATACATTAACTCCATACCTATAATTACATACAAAATGTAGAAAAACCTTCAAAAATATCATAGCACAAACCAGAAAAACTTACAATTACATCAGAGATGAATCGCTTGAAGTTTGGGGATGATACGTTCCTGAAAAAAAACACAAAGCTACAGTCAAGACGACGCTAAACCAAAAATACAAAACAATAAGACTACAGAATCTGCTAATTCCTCTATATAGACCCATAAGTCACAACTTTTTCATCAATTTCAAAGATCGCCACAATTTGAATCTCTGAAATCGCGATAGATGAAGAAGAAGAAGAAGAAATTGATTATAGACATTGATATAGCACCTGATTGAGCTTCACGGGATCAAACCAATAGCTTCAGTTGAGCGATTTAGTCTTGATGAGAAATCTGATATCAGAAATGAAGATCTCAGATCGAAAAATTCATCACAAGCTTCGCCGGAGAGAAATGTAAGAGAGATCGGGTTTGATTTTTTTGAGTTTTAAAAAATAATAAATATTTTTCTTTATTAATCTTATTCATACTCAATATTAAAAAATGCTAGATTAGGACATTTTACAGTTTGTGCTACTTTTGGAACAAAAACCCAAAATAGTGCCAATTTAGGGTATTTCTCTAAAGTTAACAGGCACACAAAATAATCTTATTATATAAAGCTTGATTTCAAAGTTACTCATTAACAAAATTGTGACACGTGTCAATCGTATCGTTCAAATGTTGACACATGTAAATTCTAAATTTATTATAATTTTGAAAAACAAAAATGTAAAAATTCAAAACCTACCATCAAAAGGTTTTATAAAAATTAAAATAGAGAAAAGAAAACTTAATTTTATTTAAAATATTTTTCTTAAAAACTCTTTGTAAATTTCCTAATGTAAACAAAAGTTTTGTTTACTTATTATATAAAGCTTAATGTTAAAGTTACTCATTAACAATATCGTGACACGTGTTACTTTTATCGATGAGATGTTGACATGTGTATATAAATACAAAAAAAAAAATCTAGCAGAATTAGGTTAATAATTATAAATTAGAAAAAAGATATCGTAAAATTTGAAATTATAATATGTTTACTTATTTTAATTTTAAGTTGCTAATTTTACAAGAAAAATGATTAATTCTTATATAAGATAAAAAATGACTGTGAAAATTATACAATTAATTACTGTTTTCTAATAAAATGTAAATACTAACCTTTACATAAAGAAAAAGATTGTTGAAGTAATTAAAAAAGAAAATAAAAATAAATCGTCTCGTATTTTTTTCACCAATAAAATAATTATTTAAAAAGACTGCTATTGTAATATATAAGATATGAATATGTAAGAGTACGTATGCGTTTTTGTAACTATAAAAATGTTAAACTGAAGAGACATATAATAGGTTATTTAATGTGTTCATAAAGATAATTTGTTGGAAACTTCTCTATATTTTTTTCTCTCTCGTGAGCGATATCAACAAGGCAAAGCAACCGTTTTTTTTTCTTCTCTATTTCCGGCCGGCGTCGGCCACCATCATTTCCCTTTTCTGTTGATTTAAATATTCGTATTTACTTCTTAATCTTAGGTTTTAAGTTCATAGAAATGGCAAATCATGGCTATCAAACCCACGCTCTTTGGCTTTATACGATGATGTTGTGTAAGGAATTGAGTGTGTCGTTTCCATATAAGAATTATGTCCTTGTATGGGATCCATCCCTGGTCTGGTTTATGGACCAATTCTACCAAAGACTTTCACTAGATATGATAGAATCATCTTTTCTACAATGTCGCTCCTCCCCTCTAATGTCGATTCGATGGAATCATGATGTCTTTCCATGTAGAAGGTTTGTTTCCGACGCTTTCTATTGTTGTCGGTGTATTTTCCGGTTATTAACCAGTGTTTGTCCTCTTACCCGAGGGTATGGAGGTTACACTTGGGTTTTTGATCCTGGAATCAATGGAGGAATCAAACCGGTGGACATAATTAACAGCAGAGATCGAACGGGGTATGTTTCTCGAATTGATTTGGGATTAAGTTCTATCCTTGGATTTCTAGTTATTTGTGTACAATTTTGGATTGAGTACTCTTCTGAACATATCAACGGACTTCATGTGACGTTAACATTTTCCAATGGTGATATTTTCCCATTACCATGTTTGGAGTATTTCATCTTATCGATCAATTGTATGGGCTGTGGAGTATATTGTTTTAAGTTAAGGTGAAGAACTTTTGTGATGATGGTGAAAATTTTCCTTGGGCGGCAGCTTTCTTTTTACCGGAACGAGTTCATCGTTATATTCACGGGACTAGCTTTTGGTATAATCTAAGACAAGTCATGGTCGTGATGGGAAGGATAACGGTGGCTAGTGGTGATGGTGTTGTTTTCTCTTTTCTTTGGTTGAGAAATTCTGCTTCTATGAAAAGAAAATTTGTGGCAACTAACCGACATCAATGCATTTGGCGTTTCGAGCATGTCATATTGAGTTTCCAAAGACAAGAATCAGAATCACTTCAAGCAACATTTCAGATTTTTCATTATACAAAAGTAATGCGAAAAGCATTTTGGATTTTCATCTTTTAGATGATAGCCAATTACGAGTATGTGAAGAAGGGACGTAACAAATTTTTTCTGTTAGCCTGTAAGGCTTTCGATTGTAAAGCAGGGTCACTTCCACTTCTTCATCGAAATTGTGTTCAATTTCTTTTATTTGTGTCATTGGTTGTATATGAGTGGTTCATGTATAATGTTAAACTCTTTATGATATAATATATTTGATTTGCCGAAAAACAAAAAAAAAAAGATAATTTGTTGGTAGTAGTAAAGACTAAATAGTATTTTATTAACAGTAAAATATATTTATGTGTACAGATACACTTTTAGTGATAATGTAGATAGTAAATTTGTAAATGGTTATACATTAGTGTATTATAGCAAAAAAAAAAAAAACAACTCTTTTATATAACTAAAAGTTTATCTCTTTACTTTTATACATTGTTTTTACTTAGGAGAATAATTAAATATATATTCTTTTTAAAATTTAATTTAGTTTTAATAACTTTGAACTCATCTAAAAGTATTTTCTTTAACTAAAAGTGTATCTATATTAAAAAAAATTTCAACCAAACAATAAATGAAAAGAAAATTTCTTGGTTAGTTGTCCAAGATGGAGAGAAGGGATTTACAAAAGAAACTTCAGAGATAAGGGAATGCGAAGCACGGGGAAGACAATCCGCCTTCGTATTTGACGCACACGGGATCCAAGAGATGGAGAATAGTGAGAAGGACTCCAGCGAGTTTAACTCATTGAGCAGGTTGGAGAAGGACGACCAATCTTTAAAGTACTGCACCATAGTGAGTAACTCAGTACAGTCAGTCTCGAAATGTTGACAAGCAATCCCTGCAGCACATATCCGTTCCATTGCCAACAACAACCCTTATAACTCCAAATGTAGGGAGAGGGGCTCCGTCTTAGACACTTGGCCCCCAACATGCAAGGTTCGCTCCTCACCAATGCAACACCAACAGCCCAATCCTGAATGCACATTGGTTGCTTTCCAAGAACCATCAATCTGACAACGAGGTGAAGAAACCTGGACATCCGAAGTCAGAGATAGAGCTGACATGACCGCCGAAAAAGAGAGCGCCTCTTCCCAGGCTAACTTATCGCTCAAAGCCTGACCAATTATATCATTCATCTCGATCTCTAAACCTTGAAATTTTTTTTTATTTATGGTCTTCCAGATTGTCCATAAAATCCATGGTAATTGAAGAAGTTGATCAGTATCACCCTGTTGAGAGGCATCCCTCCATAAAACAAAATCTAAATTCGAGTACACCGACTCATATGGAAAATCCTCAAACAAAACCAGAGTCGGAGATAAATCTCAAACTTCACACGAGCGAGGGAATTCAAAGAAAAAGTGATTAATAATGTCAACCGCATAGTCGCACCTTTTACAGCAAATATCACAATGGACACCTCGGTGAATCAATTTACATTTATAGATATTTTTTACTTACTAAAATATTTACTTTATATTCTTTGTTAAATTTAATTTAATTTTAAAAACTCTAAACCCGCACATCGGGCGGGTCCTAATCTAGTATACTTAAAAACGATATTAGAGAACGTTCAGAAAATTAATAGAAATTAACATAAACATCAAATGTTTAAAACAACAACATATTGTACGTGAAACGGCTATTCATTAAGTTCACTTAATTTTTGTTTCAAATTATTAGGGCTTATTCTTATACCCCCATGCAATAAATGTAACGGAGAAAACATGATTCCAAAAAGCTACCTACAAAAGCAAAAGAAAAGGAAAAAGAGAATTACATTGCATGCCCAGATGCAAGGTGTAGGCAATTATAACAGGTAAGAAATACCCTAGTATAATACTTTCGTCAAAGTGGTCTCGAATTGAATGTGATATAAATGGCTCTCTAAGCCGTGGCAGCGAGCTTGGCTAGAACACCAACGGCAATAGAGTTGATGTAAGTACAAGGCTCTGTGTACACGGAGGTCCATCGCAAATCTTGGAAGTTGTCTTGACGGTCAGGTCCTCCCAAGATGGCTCCGGTGAGCTCGTTAGCGTTAGGCACGTTCTTGTTGTACCATTTGACGAAGCTCATTGGGCAGCTTAGCGGCGCGTTGGCTTCATGCATGGGCACTGAGGCTCCTCTGTGGTGGGCTTGCTTTGGCGGGTTTGGTCCGAACCCAACCATGTACGATCTTCCTCTTGGGTTATGTCCTAGTAAGTAGTCAATCTGATACGTGCATAAAATAAGCTTCAGGCCAATTTCTATCATTGTGTGAGAACATATTAGGTATATATTCTAACACGTTATATATCACTTTATATGCAAAAAGACATTATAATCTTTACTTCCCAAATATTCAAACTTCGTACGGTGGTCTTAGTGTATGTTTATTTTGCATTCTTATTGGAAAAATAAAGATGGAGACTATATTACCTGTTTCTTAGCAAAAGCCCTGAGGTGTGAACAATCGAATTGCTTGTTTCCGCAAGAGATCTTTTGGTTGTGTTCCTGAAGTATATCAGCGTACGCTGAGAATAAGAATGCCGTGGAGGTGACGTATTGACTGTTGGCTCCATCTCTCAAGTGAATCATACCACCTAAATATTTTAATAACGAAGATCACACTAAATCATACTGTAAATATACAGTTTTAGAAATATGTATGGATGGAGCTAGGCAAGACCTGGGGTAGTGAAGACTTGGTGGTAAGGACTCTCGGGGAGATTAGAGCAGACAAAACTATCGGCTTGTTGTTTGTATAGGTCAAGTCCTTTTGCGCCTTCGAAGATCAACTGCATTTACATATATTTATTTATGAATAAATCGATTTCAACCAAAAAAAAACAATTTCCGATATGTAATATATACCTTGGTGATGAGGATCTGTGCACCAGCGTACTTGAGGTCCCAACTGAATTCAGCGACGTAAGCACTTATAGCTTCGAATTTTAGGTAGCTAAGGAACACCTCCTTCCTCGTCGCCTTGTATAGCCATGTTGCCGCCCATATCAACTCATCCTTCATATTATTTGTAATTAATATGAATTACGATTTACGATACATATGAACAAAGAAATGTAATAATTGATATACTACATTTTAACTAGAGATAGAAGTTAGAGATGGGATTTACATTGTAACCGGAGTTAGAACAATAGAAGGGACATTCTCCATCGAATGTACCCTTGTGGCTTTTGGCTAGCTTGAAAAGCTGAAATTAAGATATTAATCAGCAATTAATCTTTAGTTCTTTATATTATTTAAAGAGAGTTGTCTACAGAATATGTAATATTTCATACCATAAACAAAATAGTATTTATTTTAAAAACTAATTAAATATTTCTGTATAAAAAAAACATGCTAAATTAATAAGCATACCAATTTGGCTTTGTTGAGGAGCTGGCGGGCATATTTGTGGTCGACATGGCGGAAAACGATGGAAGAAGCGGCAAATGCAGCAGCTGTTTCAGCCGCGATCTCCGTTCCAGGAACTTTATCGCTAATCTCCAAAATTGTCCTTGGCGTCTGCATGTTCTCGGGCCTCGCCCAACACTGGTGGTCCGCGTTTGGATCACCAACCTATTTGACCATATTCATAGCACGGCCATTTCAATTAATAAATAGGTAAGTTTATTTTTATTTCATGATTTAATTGCAAAATACGAAATTGATTATAAGATTGAAACCTGAACATATAGGCGGTTCTTACGAGAAGAACATTTAAGGAAATAATCTGTGCCCCAACGGATAGCGGCACGAGCGTTCTCGAGCTCTCCCGTGGCTCGTAATTCTTTCTCGTAGGTAATGGTAGACCAAGCCAGCGTTGTGATCGTGAACGCCATTGGAAGACCATACTTTACATTGTCTCCTGCGTCATAGTACCCTCCGGACAAATCCACCTATACATATATTATTTATAATTATCTCATTACTTGTAACCTTAAATCTGATTTCTAAATAAACATGATTTACTCGAAAAAATAAATATAACGAACCCAGACTTACATTACAGAGTTTGCCATCATCGAGAGCAGAGTCACCTCTCCATGGAACCCTATTGTTAGGAGGGAGTTTCCCTGATCTTTGAGCCTCCAAGAAGATGAGGGATTTGGTTAGGGCTTCTTTGTAGTTTATAAATGTACCATTCACACACACAATGCTTATAATTCCGTAGAGACCCAACAATATGGCCCTAGTCACAACATTTCCTCTTCTTTTATCACCATAATTACCCATGATTTCAAAATTATGTTTTGTAATAAAAATTCAAACTCTTTTATATACGAAGTGAGAACAGAAAGAAAAGGAAACTGATTTTTTTTTTTTACTTTCTTTTTATGAAGTTCTGTTTTTTTTTCGTTTCAACAAAAAACGAAAAACAACACCATGCTTTTCGTTTTTTCTTGTTTTTTTATATTGTTTTATTGCTTTTTTTTTCCTTTCTTTCTACTTCAGATTTTATATCTATTAAAGATGGCGGGAATGATTAGGGAGAACTTATAATAGAGTTTTCTTAGAAGGTTAAGTATAGGTTTACTAATCTTGACTTAGATATTCACATCCATTATCGTCGCTTGATTTTTTTTTTGTCTTATTTTTGGCCCTGATTTTTCTAATTTTTAAAATCCTAAAAAAAGATGATGAGATTCTAAGTTTTACTCGATTAATTTAGATCGTACATTGTTTCTCTTCGAATGGTTCCTAGTAGTTCAACCGAAGTCATTCAAACCTTGTTTGTGATAAAGATTGGTATGATCCATGTGGATCAATAAAATTACGTTTGATGTAGAAATTCTTCTATTGGCCACAAGTGTTTTTTGTTTCCGTTATCAAATAGACAAATATATAGCCCAACGTTTACATAATGAGACCGTATTATATCGTCCACTCCTCTTGCTAGCTAATGTGTTGTAGGATTTGGTGGATACTTGTACATTAGGCTCTAAGTAAATATGTACAGTTCTATATAAAATGAAGAGTTTGAGATTTTTCATGTGTCCACATTAGTCAATTAAATTTTATTTTTAAATGATGTCACTTCAGCCTAGGTATACTTATATCAATACAGTCTACTAAACAATATCAAGGCAGAAAGGAATAAAAAAATTAGTGCAATATATTTCTCACATATATAGTCTTCCAATATTTGCTTTTTGCTCAAAAAAATTATACAAGCCTTTATGTTGATTATTTTTTCTGTATCATGCTCGTTTGTGTTTGCTCGGTATTGTATGCAACTTAATTTGTGTAGAAGGTTCACCTTGGCTCAACAACTGATCGAACAAATTCTTAATTTCTCCTTCACGTAGTACATACTCTTTTTATCACATCCGCCACAGACACCAATCGAATGAAGGGAAATAACCTTTTTTAAATAAATAAAATATTGTTTTTGGTTGACTTTTTTCCCTTCTTTTTTTTTCATCAAACTTAAAGCTATACATTAATTAGATGAAAATGATATAATTCAGAAATTTGATATTACACAAAAATGTATGTAGGCTTATTGTATTCTCTTTTCACTCATTTGAATTGACATTATGTAAACTTGTCTCTATAAGAATTAGCCTCTCTTAGTTAAGTTTATTACGGTGAAAAAATTTGCAACTTATTTATTATCACTTTCGGTACAATTTTTCGTATAATTTTTGAAACAAATTCTTAGTTTAGTGATATAGAAAAAGAACGAAAATAATTTTTAAAAAACAATATAATGTTCTTTTTAAACATTATTATTTACTATTTTATTATCTTACTTGATTTTAAGTTTGATTGGTAATCATTTGTTACAACTTACATTCGTACAAGATCTACCACTAGTTTATTAATCACAAATAAAATAAAAACAGAAAAATTTCAAATTTAATATAAAATACAAATGTGATTAATCCATCACAAAATACATGTCATGACACTTGTTCATGTAATATTACACTAATTTATCAGTTGTTTTTTGTAATTCACCACTTGTCATTACCAAGTATATAAGTGTGTGACTCATGTCTTTTGAAATTCACTATAAATAAAAAGTTGTAAGAAGAGCCATATATATAGAAGTTGTCTTTGATCAAAGAAACGGCTCCCTAATCTCTCTCACTCTCGTGGCTTCGTCTCTCTCTCTCTCTCTCTCTCTCTCTCTCTCTCTCTCTCTCTCTCTCTCTCTCTCTCTCTCTCTCTCTCTCTCTCTCTCTCTCTCTCTCTCTCTCTCTCTCTCTCTCTCTCTCTCTCTCTCTCTCTCTCTCTCTCTCTCTTATTTCTTGTTCTCTTTATAAAGTATTACAAAACACATATAAGTGTTTTGTAATTATAGTTCACAACACGTTATCAGCACGACCGACTCTCGATCCGTCATCAGTTTGAGGTAACATTTAACTTATGTGAAATTTGTTTAAATTTAATTTAATTAGTTTATATGCACATTACTAGATGTATTATTTATAGAGTAAAAGACTATACATATTTTTTGATCATAATGGAAGGCTATGCCTCTTAAAATGATTGTTTTAATTTATAATATATTATATAGCTTATAAATTTTTTTATAGTTTATATTTATTGCTAAAAAAATATTTTACAAAAATGTTTCACAAAATTTTATATTTAACAAATTGTTTTATTATTTATATAGTAATCATGTCAAACTTGGCAAAGCTTGAATTCGCCGCTTTTGATGTCTCTAGAAAAAATTATATGATATGGGCTTCTCAAAACCCTCGATCAATCAGAAATGGGGTTAGAAGAGGAAAAAACAAGAGCCATGCTGTTCTTGCATCACCATCTCCACGATGGTTTAAAAATGAATACATCACGAGAGAAAATCTCACAGATCTCTGGATCGCTCTCAAGGATAGGTTTGATCACCAAAAGTATGTGATCTTACCAATAGCCAAACATGAATGGCTAAACCTGCGGTTTCAGGATTACAAAAGTGTAAGTGAGTACAATTCCGCTTTGTTCGGAATCTTTTCAAGGATGGCTCTCTGCGGAGAAGAAGTTTCTGATTATGATATGATCGAGAAAACATTCCAAAATTTTCATCCTTCAAATGTACTCCTACAACAACAATATCAAGAAAGAGGGTATACTCGATATTCTGAATTGATGCAAGTTCTTCATGTTGCTGAACAAAATAATGAGCTCGTGATGATAAATCATCAAACCTGTCCAACTTGATCAGCCCCACTTTCAGAAGTGAATGTTGCTACATCTAGCTATAATAATTGGCAAGGACGAGGACATGGATGCGGGTGCGGTCTAGGCCGTGGTCATGGTCGTGGAAGAGAAAAAGGAAGGTCTCTCTCTCCTAATAACTTCAACGCAAGAAGAACAAAAAAAAATCTTCAAATCAATAATGTTGGTCGCATTTTAAAGAAACAAGGTGAAAGTACCTGTTACATATGCGGCATGAAAGGACATTGGTATCAAACCTGTCACATTTCAAAGCATTTAGCCGATCTTTATCAAGCATCTCAAAAGGCAAAAGAAAGGGATGTTGAGACAAACCTCATCTATGATGAAGCTGGACCTTGTGTCCATTGCCTAAACGATGAATCCCATCTTGATATAGCTGATGTTCTCGTTGATCATGAAAATGGAAAATCATGTGAATAAGGCCTGTATGCCATAATATGCTTTTTCATAGTTTGATATGTACTTTATATTTTAATAAATGTCTTTTTGATTAGTTGTAACGCCCCGACCGCCACCTCTTAGTGGACCCTATGTCCAATCCCAGTTCATGGGCCAACCTTCCTTAATGGGACTCACGTCCTCTCACTAGGCCCGTGAGCCCATCTCTATCCTGTGACAACCCGTCCTGTTGACCCCACTAGTCCACCGCTACCTTGCACCCATAGGCCCAAAGCTGGCCCTGCAGGGCATCGATCCTAACCCCTCACTGGGCAAATGAAACTATTCATCCAAATCCACAGTAGGTTATTGGTGCACCAGGCGTTCCTCGAACCCTGGTCCCCACCCTTTAACAACCTTCCCACAGGACAAGCTATCACCAATTGAGCTGCAGATCAATTGGTTGCAACTTGTCCTGTGGGAAGGTTGTTAAAGGGTGGGAACCAGGGTTCGAGGAACGCCTGGCGCACCAATAACCTACTGTGGATGTGGATTTCCACAGTGATGGGTTAGGATCGATGTCCTGCAGCGCCAGCTTGGGGTCCGTTGGGACGGCTAGCGGGGGGCTAGCAGGGTCCATGGATGGTCCGTTGGGGCAGCTAGCGGGGGCTAGTGGGGTCTGCAGGACGGGTTGTCACATATCCGACGGTCAGTTTGCTACGTTCGGGAGTTTTTTAAGACTTCTTACCGTCCTTAGAAATCACCATATGATCTTTCCCTGTGTTTTATCCTCACTCGCACAGTTCCGACAGTCACTTCCCAGAAAGTCACCCATTCGGAGACTACTCCAGCATAAGCACACTTAATTGTGGAGTTCTCTCAGGACCCTAGACCGAAAGGATAAGTGCACTTTGGTGACATATGTGGCCAAATCAATTCTTTTAAACCCCTCCGCAAGTCTCTGAAACCGGGGTGTCACAATTCACCACCACTCTAGTCCATACTCATCTGCGTTCGGCACTAATACAACTTGTAACGCCCCGACCGCCACCTCTTAGTGGGCCCTATGTCGAATCTAAGTCCATGAGCCCACCTTCCTTAATGGGCCTCAAGTCCTCTCACTAGGCCTGTGAGCCCATCTCTATCCGACGGTCCGTTTGCTACGTTCAGGAGATTTTAAAGACTTGTTACCGTCCCTACAAATCACCACATGATTTTTCCCTGTGTTTTGTCCTCACTCGCACAGTTCCGACAGTCACTTCCCGGAAGGTCACCCATCCTGAGACTACTCCAACATAAGCACACTTAATTGTGGAGTTCTCTCCGGACCCTTGACCGAAAAGATAAGTGCACTTGGTGACATAAGTGGCCAAATCAATTCTTTTAAACCTCTCCGCAAATCTCTAAAACCGGGGTGTCACATTAGTAATTTTCTTGTAATATATAAGCCTTTTTGTAAGACTTTTTGTTATTTTATTGATGTTTGTTTTATAAATATTTTATCTCAGAAAATGTCAAATTTTGAGATTGAGGATGGAGATATGTGTCTAGCAGATAGAGGTACAACACACTCAATACTTAAAGAGAAAAAAAATATTTCTTCTCTCACAAAATAAAAGACCCCGCTAGAAGTGTGAGCACTATATGTGGTAAGGCAAAGATTATTATAGGCTCTGGAAAAGCCAATTTTTCAATGCCAAGAGGAACAAAATTTGAAATTGATGCATTATATTGCCCTAAATCTCATAGAAACTTGATTAGTTTCAGAAATATCCGAAGAAATGGATATCATATAGAGAGTCTGAGTAAGAATGTCTTTGCATAACATCTGAGGAGAAACATATATTGGAAGAATTTCCAATGTTATCCTTTGGATTGTATTGCATAAAAATAAATAATTTTGCATCTTTTGTTACAGTAAACTCTAAGTTTACCATTACATTTAAGATACGGCATGAAATACTTGTATATCCTGGTTCAGTCATGATGCGAAAAATTGTGCAAAATTTCAATGGTCATCCATTGAAGAACCAAAAGATTTTTAGATCTGATGAGTTTTCATGTGATGCATGTTCTCAAGGAAAACTCATAATTCGGCAATCGCTAGCCAAAATTGGGAACGAATCACCATTGTTCTTAGAGAGAATACATGCTGATATATGTGGACCTATCCACCCTTCATGCGGACCGTTTCGTTATTCTATGCTAATGATTGACGCATCTAGTAGATGGTCAAATATGTGTCTATTGACAACACAAAACACGGCCTTCGCAAAATTCATTGCCCAAATAATCAGATTGAAAGCTTAATTCCCTGATTATGCCATAAAGAAAGCCACGCTTTATAACGCTGGTGAATTCACTTCACAAGTTTTCAATGACTATTGTATGTCAATAGGAATCGATGTTGAACATCAGGTTCCTCATGTTCATACACAAAATGTCATGGCTGAATCTTTAATTTAACGGCTACAACTCATTGCTAGACCGTTAATATTTAGAACAAAGCTCCCAATTTCTATATGGGGTCATGCTATATTGCATGTTGCAGCATTGGTACAAATCCGACCAAGCGCATATAATAAATATCCCCCTTTACAATTAACATCTGGCCAAGAGCCAAACATATCCTATCTCCGTACTTTTGGATGTGCAGTTTATGTTCCTATAGCCCCAACCGCAAAGAACAAAAATGGGGCCACAAAGGAGATTGGGTATATATGTCGGTTATGCATCACCGAGTATAATTCGATATCTTGAACCCCAAACTGGTGATATGTGTACGACACGTTTTGCCGATTGCCATTTTAATGAAGCTAAATTTCCAGCATTAGGGGGAGGAATTAAACAAGTACCAAAAGATATTACATGGTATACATCATCTTTAATATATATTGATCCCCCTACAAATCAACATGAACTGGAAGTTCAGAAAATTGTACATTTACAAAATTTGGCAAATCAATTACCAGATGTGTTCATAGATACAAAAAAGGTGACAAAGTCATATATCCCTGATGTTCATATATTTTACCATGTTTTCCCTTAGTATATTCACATCTTTTGCATCTTTTGCTATCCATTTTCACCATTATTGTGTAGCTTTAGGACTAATCATGCATTAGAGTTTAGTTGCATTGCATTTGCATCTTTTCATGCATAAACAGGTGATTTTGGAGCTTAAGGAGCATAGAAGCAATGCTGAGGAAGAAGTGACGCAATCATGAAGGGAAAGCAAGAGAGTTAAGGCTGAAATAACAAGGTCCGGAGTCCAACTCGACCGCACACTCGACTAGACACTCGACCGTGTGCTGAGGAGGACTCGACCCAGTGGAGAATGCACGAGAGAAGCCAGCTCGACCTGCCACTCGACCGAGCACAGATCGAGTTGACCGAGCCGTTGACTATTTTGTCTTTTAGTATTTTTAGGGCTTCCACTCCCCTCCTATATAAAGCCTTGTACCTGCAGCCACAAAAAGAGTTCAGCTTTTAGATATTCTCTAAACCTAGTATTTACCCTTTTGGGAATTATTCTTTTTGCACTTTTATATTTCTTAGATCTTGTACTTGAAAAAGACTAAATTCTTCAATATTGTTGGTTTCATAACTTTCTTAATATTGAGAATTCGAGTTTCATTTCTTTTTCAGTATTGTAGATCTATGTTTTATCTTTCTAGTGATGCAAGTTTCATTATTTTCTGGGTTTTTGACTTTGTTCACCATGTGTTCTTGTGAGTAGTTTGCTTAGGATCTTGAGGATGGGTTAGGCTGGGTTGATCTTGTGGTTTGTTTGATTTGGTCAAGCTTGATTGTTGTAGATCTCTTCTAGGCTAGATGTTCTTAATGCTGATCCTATATCTGAGAAGGTAGGGTTTGATTTCAAGCATCTTAGCATCACACCAATGTCTAAGGAGCATAGATAAGGCTAGATCTAGAGCTTACCATTAGGCTTGCTAAGAGATTAGAGGTCTTGTTTGGTATGAGATGTATTGCTTAATGCCTGCTTGTGTAGATTGTTTACTATGTGAGAGCAAGTCTAGAAATGCATAGGTTTGATTGTTTCTTGCCATGAGAGTGGATTAAACATGTCTTAGAAAAGTATGTCTAGAGATTAGCTCAAAGTTTGTTTGAGGTTTGTTGACCAAGTTTAATAACCACAATGATTAGTTCAGCCTATGAATCCCTCCTCAGGACCTTCTTTGTCTATTGATATCTCAGTCTTAATCCTTTTGCTTGCTTGTTATTTGATTCGTTTTTGCATTGCTCTGTTTTTATTGCGTTGCTCTGTTTTCACGTTTAGTCTAGCTCGACCCTATACTCGACCTACACTCGGTCGAGTGCTTGCTCGAGTTCTTCCCTAGAACTTGTGTTTATGATTTGTGATTGTCCTGTTTCATTCCTGTTTCATTTCTGCTGCATTCATTTAGTTTTCTGTTCATTACTTGTCTTGCATTAGTTCATTTCTTGCATTATAGTACTTTCTATTTCTGTTATAGCTTCATTACTGTTACAATCATTCTGTTCATTTACATTCAGCATCTAGTTCTTGTAGTTTTATTTTCTGCACTTTGCATTTTAATCATAGGATTGTTAGTGACAAACATCCTTTACATCTGGCTTAAATTAGATCTTTATGCACATCTTGATTGTTCACAAACACTCAGATTGGATTGACACCTCTTATACTGCAACTGCATAAGGGGAATTGAAACACCTTACCATCCATCCATTCATATCTCATTGCATACATTCATCATCATCACCTCACATATTAAAAATCTTGTTTCAATCCCCGCTGCAAATGCACCATCAAGAGTTGAAATTCCTAGAGAGGAACTCGATGGAAGCAAAGCTAATGAACCTAAGGTTCAATTGGAACGGGAGAGACCAATGGGCTCGGAAGATAAAAATCCCTGAAAGAAAAAGAAAATGGGAGATGAAAAGATTCAAGAAGAACCAAATAAAGAGAAAAGTCCTCAGGATGATACAGAAAAATACGAGATTTCTATTATCTATGCCTCAAATGGAATATTATTGTACATATATGAAATCGATGATGATAATGGAATGTTCTCTTTTTCTGTATCTAAAGAGATCGATCATGAAAAAGATGATCCAGATCCAAGGTCCGTATTAGAATGCCAGCATAGGCCTGATTGGGAGAAATGGAAAAAGGCTATGCAACTTGAGTTGCTGTCCCTCAATAAAAAGAAATGTTTTTGGACCTCTCCTCAGTGCATCTAAAGATGTAAAATCTGGTTGTTGCAAGTGAGTATTTGTGCGAAAAAATGAGAAAGATGAAATCACACGATATAAAGCCCGACTTGTTGCACAAGGTTTTTCTCAAAGACCTGGAGTTGATAATGAAGAAACATATTCTCCAGTCATGGATGCAATTACATTCAGGTACTTAATGAGTCTAACGGCTTCTAAGAATTTAGAAATGTACCTTATGGATTTAGTGACAGCATATTTATATGGATCATTGGATCATGATATATACATCAAAATTCCAGAAGGATTTAAGATTCATGAGGCATTAGACTCTAAGTCTAATGAAATTTGTGCGATCAAATTACAGCGATCACTTTATGGGTTAAAACAATTTGGGAGCATGTGGTATAATCGGTTAAGCGAATACCTATTCAAGAAAGGGTATGTTAATAATGAAATATGCCCATGCGTCTTTATAAAGAAATCTTCATCAGGATTTGTGATCATTGCTGCATATGTTGATGATCTGAATATAATTGGAATTCAAAAGGAGATTGATGATGCAAGAATCCATATAAAAAAAAAGTTTGAAATGAAAGATCTTGGAAAGACAAAATTCTGTCTCGGGCTTCAAATAGAGCATTTCCAAGATGAAATATTTGTGCATCAATCAAATTATACGAAAAAGATTTTAAAGCGTTTTAATATGGACAAAGCGACTCCTTTAAGTACTCTAATGGTCAATAGATCTCTGAATGTTGAAACTGATCCATTCAGACCTTGTGAGGATAGCGAGAAAATTCTTGGTCCCGAAGTACCTTATATGAGTGCTATCGGTGGACTCATGTACCTTGCAAATTACACTAGACCGGATATTGCATTTGCTACGAATCTACTTGCAAGATACAACTCATCCCTTGCCCGCAAACATTGGAATGAGATAAAACATATTCTCTGTTATCTTCAAGGTACGATTGACTTGGGATTATTCTATCCTAGAAACTCTTCGGTTGGTCTAGTTGGTTTTGCAGATGCAGGATATTTATCAGATCCACATAAATCTCGATCCCAAAATGGATATGTTTTTATATTTGGAGGAACTGCAATCTCATGGCGCTCATAGAAACAGACTTTGGTTGCCACTTCCTCAAATCATGCAAAAATAATTGCTTTTCATGAAGCATCAAAGGAATGTGTATGGCTCAGATCAATGACTAACCACATACAAGAATCAAGTAGAATAGTCACCAGTAAAGAGCCAACAACATTATTTGAAGACAATGCTGCTTGTGTCGCTCAAATCAAAGAAGGTTACATCAAGAGCCACAAAATAAAGCATATACCTCCAAGATTCTTCTCCTACAATCAAGAACTTGAGAAGAACAAGGAAGTTGATGTCCAGTACATCCGCTCAAGTGACAATCTAGCAGATCTATTCACAAAAGCGCTTCCAACTACTACATTCAAAAAGCATATTAACAGTATCGGAAATGCATCATCTACGAGATCTATAAAGAAAATTGTACATATCTTTTCGAGGGGGAGATTATGTTACTATACTCTTTTTTCCTTGTCATGGTTTTTATCTCAATTGGTTTTTCCATGACAACGTTTTTAATGAGGTAATATGTAACTCGTCAATGATGATCGATCATCACAAAACATATGTCATGATACTTGTTCATGTAATATTACACTAATTTACCACTTGTCTTTTGTAGTTCACCACTTGTCATTACCAAGTGTATAAGTGTGTGACTCATGTCTTTTGGAGTTTATTATAAATAAGGAGTTGTAAAAAGAGTGATATATAAAAGATATCTTTAATCAAAGAAAGGATTCCCTAATTTCTCTCTTCACTCTAACTCTAGTGGTTTCTTCTCTCTCTTTATTATTTCTTGTTCTCTTTATAAAATATTACAAAACACATATGAAATGGTATGAAATGGTTTGTAGTTATAGTTCACAAGAAAATTGACTTTTTACCGCTTTTTTACCAGTGTTTGATGTCACAATTAATTAATTTTTACGATTTTTTTTTTTACAGCTCCAAATGTGTGGAATTTGAAAAATAAAGCAAGTGTGTTTTCTAGTGGGCCACAAAAATCCCCGTAAATGGGCATATATATTTTTTGATAGGGAAACCAAAAATGTTAAAAACAAGGATTGGCAATATAGCAAGAAAGAAGTGACTTGGCTTAGGATAAGAGCTAACATATTTCAATACTTATCTTGTTCTCTCTTTGTAATAACCAAGATTTTTATTTCTATATCTTCCCTTAATGGAGAAAACAAGGAGATCACATAGACACGGAAACGGAAACTCAAATAGATATTTATATATAAGATCCCATATCACCTCTCTTCTCTATGTATTCACAAAGATTTTACACCTTGAAAAACTATTGACTTGGATCTCATGGATAAGATCGCTCGAACCTTCACGGCGGATCAAGAATTTGCTTGCTGGTCGTCGTCGTCGTCTTCTGAATCGATCGGGAAGAACAGTGATGTGGACGATGAAGGTGGAGGGAATGAGGTTGAGTCTTCTTACAAAGGTCCTCTTGATATGATGGAATCACTTGAAGAAGTCTTGCCCATCAAGTAAGTATGTTCTTTTACAGAGTTAGTTGTCCGAACATGGAACACGTATGTTTTGAGTACTGTCTGAATTAATAATAAGAGTTGGCTTCATTTTTAGGAGAGGTATATCGAAGTTTTACAAAGGCAAGTCGAAGTCGTTCACGAGCTTAAAGGAAACTGCGTCTTTGCCGTTGAAAGATTTGACGAAACAGGAGAACCTTTACAGTCGCCGGCGGAGGAACCTTCTCAGTCACCGGATATGTAGTCGTGGTGGGATCTCGAAGAAATATGTCAAGAGTGTTTTAACGGTGAGCCGTCAAAGAGAAGGAGACTCTTCTTCTTCCTCTGGTGATGATGATTCTACTCCGACTCTGAGGCTGTATCATAAGAATCTTACACCGAGGCAGAGAAGTAACTGTGTTCCCGTTGTTGATTCGCCGCGGTGCTTTCAGACGACGGCGGGTGGGAACATCCCAAATATTATTTGTTGAATTTAATTAGATCGTTTTTTTTGGTTAGACCTATTTATTTTCTTTATGTTATTCAGCGATTTTCTTACGAATTTGATATTCTGATGTTACATCTAAGCTTTAATTATATTAAAACTTCCAATGTTAAGTTTCAACACTTTTATCCTCTTTTCTCCTATTCAAAATTGGTTTAAATTATTCATAATTAGATAGTCAATATAATTAAATGTAAAAGTGCTACCAACGAAATAATTAATGTTTAAGATAATTTTTTTTGTTCTTATCATCACGCTCTTATAAGCGTGTGCGCAAGCACCGACTGTTACGATTTTTTACAAAGTTTTCTAAACAAAAATCATTTCTTATATGGTCAACATGATCAAATATTGGGAAAAAATTAAGGGTAAATTACTAAAATGTTATTCATGTAATATTACCAAGAATCTACAAAAAAACTTTTTTATTACTAGAATATTTTGGGTATTTTCAAAATATCCAGCGTGCCCCTGTTTTATGTTACCGAAAAAAACGTTATTACAAAAATGTCATTGCCACGTTAGACGCCACGTCAGAAATTGCGGACGTGTAACCATAACTCAGCCGTAACGCGATACAGAATATGTTGCGGCTGAGTTATAGGTATATTGCGGCTGAGTTATCAGAAAAATATTTGAGTAAGAGCGGACGGCTGACTTATAAAAATCTGGCTGAGTTATGCTCATAAGTCAGCCAAACGTTACGGCTGACTTATTAAATTTGGCTGAGTTATGCGCATAACTCAGCTGTAGTTATGGCTGAGTTTTCACCTGATGGTTGAGTTGTCAAGATTTTGGCTGAGTTATCGCTATGACACGGTTGAGTTGTCAAAATTTTGACTTAGTTATCAAAACGACACGGCTGAGTTACCATTTTCCGACTGGCTGAGTTATGAAAAACGGCTGACTTATGAGATGTAGTTACGGCTGAGTTATGGTAAAAAAAACTATAACTCAGCCGTCATAGGCTAACTTATCGACAAGTCAGCCGGCAAACGGCTGACTTATTAGCAAAAGATTAATTACTAGAATGTTTTTAGTTACGGCTGACTTATCAAACGATACGGCTGAGTTACATATTTTCAGTTCATGAAGCGGCTGAGTTTGGCAGCTGATGTTCATATATTTTACCCTGTTTTCCCTTAGTATATTCACATCTTTTGCATCTTTTGCTATCCATTTTCACCATTATTGCATAGCTTTAGGACTAATCATGCATTAGAGTTTAATTGCATTGCATTTGCATCTTTTCATGCATAAACAGGTGATTTTGAAGCTTAAGGAGCATGGAAGCAATGCTGAGGAAGAAGTGAGGCAATCATGAAGGGAAAGCAAGAGAGTTAAGGCTGAAATAACAAGGTCCGGAGTCCAACTCGACCGCACATTCGACCAGACACTCGACCGTGTGCTGAGGAGGACTCGACCGAGTGGAGAATGCACGAGAGATGCCAGCTCGACCTGCCACTCGACCGAGCACAGGTCGAGTTGACCGAGCCGTTGACTGTTTTGTCTTTTAGCATTTTTAGGGCTTCCACTCCCCTCCTATATAAAGCCTTGTACCTGTAGCCACAAAAGTATCCAGCTTTTTAGATATTCTCTAAACCTAGTATTTACCCTTTATGGAATTTATTCTTTTTGCTTTTTTTATTTCCTAGATCTTGTACTTGAAAAAGACTAAATTCTTCAATATTGTTAGTTTAATAACTTTTTTAATATTGAGAATTCAAGTTTCATTTCTTTTTCAGTATTGTAGGTCTTTGTTTCATCTTTCTAATGATGCAAGTTTCAATCTTTTCTGGGTTTATGATTTTGATGTTCATCATGTGTTCTTGTGAGTAGTAGCTTAGGATCTTGAGGATGGGTTAGGCTGGGCTGTGAATGAGGTTTGTTTGGCTTGATCAAGCTTGATTGTTGTAGATCTCTTCTAGGGTAGATGTTCTTAATGTTGATCCTATATCTGAGAGGGTAGGATCTGATTTCAAGCATCTTAGCATCACACCAATGTTTAAGAGGCATAGATAAGGCTAGATCTAGAGCTTACCATCTTGCTTGCTAAGAGATTAGAGGTTTTGTTTGGTATGAGACATATTTCTTACTACCTGCTTGTGTAGATTCTTTACTATGTGAGAGCAAGTCTAGAAATGCATAGGTTTGATTGTTTCTTGACCATGAGAGTGGGAGAAGCTTGTCTTAGATACATATGTCTAGAGATTAGCTCATGTTGTTTGAGATTTGTTGATCAAGTTAGATAGCCTCAATCATTAGTCCAGCCCATGAATCCCTCCTCAAGTCCTTCCTTGTTTATTGATTTTACAGTCTTAATCCTGTTGCTTGATTGTAGTTTGATTCGCCTTTGCATTACTCTGTTTTTATTGCATTGCTCTGTTTCTGCGTTTAGTCCAGCTCGACCACTCACTCGACCTACACTCGGTCGAGTGCTTGCTCGAGTTCATCCCCAGAACTCTTGTTTATGCTTTGTGATTTTCTTGTTTCATTCTATTTGCATTTCTGGTGCATTTACTTAGCATCTTGTTCATTACTTGTCTTGCATTAGTTCATTAGCATAGTTTCTATTTCTGTTGGTTGCATCATTACTGTCATAATCATCCTGTTTCATTTGCATTTAGTTCTTAGTTCTTATAGTTTACTTTCTGCACTTTACATTTTCATCATAGGGTTGTTAGTGACAAACATCCTTTACATCTGGCTTAAATTAGATCTTTATGCATATCTTGACTGTTCACAAACACTCAGATTGGATTGACACCTCTTATACTGCAACTGCATAACGGGAATTGAAACACCTTACCATCCATCCATTCATTGCATACATTCATCATCATTCATCCATTTCACCACCACCATACAAATACATGTTTCAGCAGCAATTTTTTTTGCTTTTTAATTACTGTAATGCTTTTCATGTTGTGGCTGAGTTTTAGTTAGGCTGAGTTATGGTATTGTTTCATGGCTGACTTGCCACGTCGGACGCAGCATCCATGTCAGCATTCCATGTTGATGTTCATATATTTTACCCTGTTTTCCCTTAGTATATTCACATCTTTTGCATCTTTTGCTATCCATTTTCACCATTATTGCATAGCTTTAGGACTAATCATGCATTAGAGTTTAGATGCATTGCATTTGCATCTTTTCATGCATAAACAGGTGATTTTGAAGCTTAAGGAGCATGGAAGCAATGCTGAGGAAGGAGTGAAGCAATCATGAAGGGAAAGCAAGAGAGTTAAGGCTGAAATAACAAGGTCCAGAGTCCAACTCGACCGCACACTCGACCAGACACTCGACCGTGTGCTGAGGAGGACTCGACCGAGTGGACAATGTACGAGAGAAGCCAGCTCGACCTGCCACTCGACCGAGCACAGGTCGAGTTGACCGAGCCGTTGACTATTTTGTCTTTTAGCATTTTTAGGGCTTCCACTCCCCTCCTATATAAAGCCTTGTACCTGCAGCCACAAAAGGAGTCAGCTTTTTAGATATTCTCAAAACCTAGTATTTACCCTTTTTGGGATTTATTCCTTTTGCTTTTTATTTTTCTAGATCTTGTACTTGAAAAAGACTAAATTCCTCAATATTGTTAGTTTAATAACTTTCTTAATATTGAGAATTTAAGTTTCATTTCTTTTTCAGTATTGTAGATCTTTGTTTTATCTTTCTAATGATGCAAGTTTTAATCTTTTCTGGGTTTATGATTTTGATGTTCATCATGTGTTCTTGTGAGTAGTAGCTTAGGATCTTGAGGATGGGTTAGGCTGGGCTGTGAATGAGGTTTGTTTGGCTTGATCAAGCTTGATTGTTGTAGATCTCTTCTAGGGTAGATGTTCTTAATGCTGATCCTATATCTGAGAGGGTAGGATCTGATTTCAAGCATCTTAGCATCACACCAATGTTTAAGAGGCATAGATAAGGCTAGATCTAGAGCTTACCATCTTGCTTGCTAAGAGATTAGAGGTTTTGTTTGGTATGAGACATATTTCTTACTGCCTGCTTGTGTAGATTCTTTACTATGTGAGAGCAAGTCTAGAAATGCATAGGTTTGATTGTTTCTTGACCATGAGAGTGGGAGAAACTTGTCTTAGATACATATGTCTAGAGATTAGCTCATGTTGTTTGAGATTTGTTGATCAAGTTAGATAGCCTCAATCATTAGTCCAGCCCATGAATCCCTCCTCAAGTCCTTCCTTGTTTATTGATTTTACAGTCATAATCCTGTTGCTTGATGGTAGTTTGATTCGTCTTTGCATTACTCTGTTTTTATTGCATTGCTCTGTTTCTGCGTTTAGTCTAGCTCGACCACTCACTCGACCTACACTCGGTCGAGTGCTGGCTCGAGTTCATCCCCAGAACTCTTGTTTATGCTTTGTGATTGTCTTGTTTCATACTATTTGCATTTCTGTTGCATTTACTTAGCATCTTGTTCATTACTTGTCTTGCATTAGTTCTTTAGCATTAGTTCTTTAGCATAGTTTCTACTTCCGTTGGTTGCATCATTACTGTCATAATCATCTTGTTTCATTTGCATTTAGTTCATAGTTCTTATAGTTTACTTTCTGCATTTTGCATCATAGGATTGTTAGTGACAAACATCATTTACATCTGGCTTAAATTAGATCTTTATGCATATCTTGACTGTTCACAAACACTCAGATTTGATTGACACCTCTTATACTGCAACTGCATAAGGGGAATTGAAACACCTTACCATCCATCCATTCTTTGCATACATTCATCATCATCCATTCCATCTTTAACCTTTCCACCATAAATACCTTGTTTCAATTTGGCGCCGTTGCCTATTTGAGTGTGTTTTTGTGACAATTAGGATCCATAAAAGTCTAAGATTAAGTTCGTTTATCCACTTGTTTGCTACTGATCTCGTTTCTTCTACTGCTTGTCTGTGATTGAGTTTCAGGTACTAGCTCAACCATCAACTCGACCACCACTCGACCGAGTGTGTGCTCGAGCACCTGATCGAGTCAGAAGCCGGATTCAAATAGACTTCACATCTCAGTCGACTCGACCTTCCACTCGAGCCTGTGCTCGACCGAGTGCCTGTCCGAGTCAGTCATCATGTTTCACAGCAGTATGTTCCATTCTGTACCATGGCAATATCAACAAGAATTTCAGTCTCCATGGTGTCACCCTCTAGTGTTTCAGACCTCACAAGCCCAAGAACAAGACTTAACAGCCATGATGCAACAACTGTTGATTGGACAAGCAGATGAGCAGAATGAGGTAACAAAGCAGTTTGATGAGCTGCACAAAACATTGAATTCCTATTCTAATGACCTAAACTCCAAGGTCAAGTACATGGACAGCTCCATCGATTCTACTTCAGCTCCTACGCCAAACCAACTTCTTGAAGAAGCTATTCCAAACCCAAGGGAATTTACAGCTAAAGCTCTTAATCTCTATGAAGATGCTGTCACTGAGGACAGTGAGGTTCAAGGTGGGGAGGATTGGTCATTTCTTGAAGTTAAGAGTGCAGTTTGTGCAAAGCAGATTAAATCCGGTAGTGCACTCGACCAGGTGCTCGAACCAGCACTCGACCGAGTGCCTGATCGAGTGGTCGATCGAGCCGAGGACACAGAAGCTGTCAAGCCTGCTAAGTACATTCCTCCAGCTTACAAACCACCTCTACCATTCCCAGGACGTTTCAAGGCACAAAAGATAAGGGCACTGAAGGAAATTATTGAGAAAAAAGAAATGATGGCTTTGCAACAAGAGGAAGTGACAACTTTGAAAGAAGAGGTTGTCATTGAGAAGAAAGAGGAAGTGATGGTTTTGAAGGAAGAAGTAGTCATTGAAAAGAAGGAAGTAATGGCCATACAAGAGATTACCATTTCTTACAAGGAAGAGGAGAGAGGGCCTGACTTGAGCAAATTTGTTCAGAATCCTTCCTACAAGGACATGCTGCTTGAATTATCCAAGATGAAAGCTCAGGAACAAGACATGAAGGACTTAAGAGAGATTGGGGAAGTTGTTATACCAACAAAACTTGAAGACCCTGGATCATTTGATCTACCTTGCTTCATTAGTTACATGCACTTCAATAAATGCTTGTGTGATCTGGGAGCTTCAGTGAGCTTAATGCCATACTCAGTGGCTGAGAAGTTGGGATATGAATATTTTAAGCCTTGCAACCTCTATATTGGCATGGCAGATGGATCCAAGAGGGATGTGCTTGGGATAATTGAAAACCTTCCAGTCAAGATAGGAAATGCAAGAATCCCAACTGATTTTGTGATCATGAACATGGATCAAGAGCCAGAAGATCCTCTCATCTTGGGGAGACCATTCTTAGCCACAGTTGGAGCTGTAATAGATGTTAAGATGGGAACCATCAACCTTCACCTTGCTAAAGACTTCACTATGAAGTTTGACATCAAGAATACTACTCATCAGCCTACTATTGAAGGTCAGCACTTTATGATAGGGAAAAAGGCTAGTTGTGAAGTTTTTGAGGAAGGAAGGAACCCTAGGATTAAAGGTTCAGCCCAAGCTAAGACTGTCCAAGAACTAAAGGGGTCAGTTCAAGTGCTAGCTGGTTTAGTGAAGGAACTTCAAGCTCAGCTCAACAAGAGGTCTTTGAAGAAGGCAAGACCAAGACTCAAGTTTAAGAAGAAACATGGTTCAAGTGTCAAGGAAGTAGTGATCAAGAAGGAACACCAAGGTTATCAAGTAGAACCAGGGGGGATTTCATCACCTCTTTGGTCTCCAATTCAAGCTTGAAGAGCTAGAAGAAGTCAAGCTTAGTGACTTTAAACAAGCTCACTAGGGAGGAAGTCCCTAAGGTATCATTGTACATATGCTTTATTTTCCTTGTAGTTTTGATATTTTTGTTTTATGTTTGTGTTGGACAGGCTTTTGAGGAAGAATGTAGTTGGATAAAGAAAGATTTGGACTTGGAGAAGGAGACTCGCAAGCCCACTCGACCAAGGCCACAAGAGGTACTCGGCCGAGCTGGGTACTAATTGAAGCCCATTTGATTCCCATTCTTCTAGAATGATCAAGTGGAGGGAAGAACAAGGAGAAAAATTTTGAAATTTCAAATTTTTTCAAAGAGCTCGACCACGTGCTGGTCGAGTGTGGGGTCGAGTGGCAGCCAAAAGCAAGTCAAAGATTCCCATTTCGAATTTGAATGGTATGGACGCTCCACCCTTGTCTCATTGTCCCCTTAGCTTCTTTATATAGTCCTTGCTCGATCCTATACTTCTCACATTCTCTCATTTGCTCAAAACATTTAAATTCAAGCTTTAAAATCTCTTTCAAAGTTCATCTCTTGCTCAAGTTTAGTTCTTTCAAGTTTTTGGGTCACTAACCTATTAACTTTGCGCTTTGAGTCTATTCCCTTCAGTTTCTTTTGAAAATGTCTTCCAAGATTACCAAGAAGTCGCACCAAACCGCTGCAAGCTCCATGGAACGTCGTGATGCTGACCTTGAATCAAGAGGTGAAGCTGGGAGAGTCACTCGACATACCAATCGATCAACCACTCGACCGAGTGGCCGTTCGAGCAGCCGGTCGAGCCAGGTGCCGCGTCCAAGGAGAGAGCAAGTTCAGGAAGATCCTGAGAGGACCGAAAGTGAGGAGGAAAGAGAGCCTACTCTCAATGAGTTTATGAGGAAGCACAAGGCCAAGGGGAAGAGGCCAGCTGTTGAAGTTGAGCAAGAAGAAAGTGAAAGTGAGAGTGAGGAAGAAAGTGAAGAAGAAGAATTGATGGATGATGGAGAAGCTGAGTCTTGTGGGCTGACAAAGAGGCAGCTTTATGATGCTTTCATGAGGATGGAGTTCTTGGGAACTAGGTATCCACACAAGGAGACCATGCAGAAGCTTGCTATTGATGAGGATGTAGAATATCTCTTTGAGAAGAGCAATCTCACCAAGTTTATGGGGCTTTGCATGGAGGGCTACAAAGAGGAGAGTTGTGAGTTCCTTGTCACTGTCAAGCTGCATACATATGCAAGGAAAGATCCTAAGGTTGGAGCTGGTCAAATCACCTTCACAATCAAGGGGAAGAGGCATGAGCTTTCAATAAAAAAGATAGCCAATGTGTTTGGATTTGAAATTGGCAGCCATAGGAGCTTGAGGATACCAAGAGAGGAGCTCTACTCAGTTTGGGAAACCATTGGGGACAACAAGCTCTACTCATCCTCCAACTCCAAGAGCTCAAAGATAAGGAGCCCAGTCTTAAGGTACTTCCATAAAGCTCTTGCAAACACCTTCTTTGCAAGGAAGGAAACTGGGAACATCAATGAGGGAGAGCTGAAGATGATTGACTTGGCTCTCAATGGGATCATCCTCAAGGCAAGAGATGGAACCATCATCCTTGGGAGCACTGTAGAGACTGATCTTGCAATGGTGCTCATTGACCACATGGTTTACTTGAGAAGCTGGGTAGGAAAGTTGGAAAACAAGGGGTCAAGAGGAGCACTTACCATTGGGGGCATCATCACTCCAATCCTTCAAGCTGCTAAAGTTCCACTTAGAGGAGAAAGTGTCTCACCAAGATGGATTGACTCAAGCTACCTCACTTCTACTCTCATCCTAGCCAAGGAAATGCATCAAGGGAACCACATTTTCAACTATGAGCTTCCAACACTTGGGAAAAAGCAACTCATATTGCCTAACCAAGAACTCACCACCATTCAAGAGGGAGCCAACATTGACTTTTGGCCAGCTGAGGAGCATTGGTTTGATGGAGTGGTTCAACCTAGAGTTGAAGAAGCTGGAAATGCACAAGTAGCTGATGGAGAGGAGCAGTTCTACTTTGAAGACTATGAGCCCAACCCAAGAGATAGTAGAGGAGTGAGGGAGAATGCCAAGAGGTTAACTCTTTTGCAAAAGTGGGGCAAGTGGCAAGGAAAGAGGTTTGATAAGCTGAAGAAGAAGGTGACCAACATGGCTAAGTCTATCAAAGGCTTAAAGAAAGAGATTGCTGAGCTGAAGAGTGGAAACTCATCTCCTAGCCATTCAAGCCCTTTGAGGAGAAGTAGCTCAACTAGAGCACTTTCAAGGGTTGCAAATCCTGTGGAACCAGCTAGGGCTTCAATGTATGAGCCAATTCAGAGGAAGAGGAGCTCAAGTACCCGAGAACAGCAGTTTTCGAGGCACTCGACCGGGTCACTCGAGCACCCACTCGACCGAGCACCACCAATGCACTCGACCGAGTTCCAGCCCAGACAACCATATGGCTTCCCACCTCCAGCTGCTTATCCAGGTTACCCTCCCATCCCACCCCAATACTTCACGGATCCAGCCCTCTACCACCAGTTCTACCAACAGTTCTCCCAGCAGCAAGGACATAATTATGGCATCCGCAGTCCAGCTCGACCCCCCCACTCGGACATGCACTCGACCGAGTCACGGTCGATCGCCATCGTCGAGCTGCTCCAATCCCCCTCTCCAAGTCACCAACAAGACCCCAGCTACACCTTTGATAGCATGCAGGAGGATGTGGATAGTTTCTTCTACAATCCTTGAGGTAACACTATCACCTTTCCATTGTAAATACCATTTGCATTTCATATTGTGTGTTTTGTTTTAAGTCTTGAATCCTCAAACAAATTTCTTTCACACAAGGGACTGTGTGATTTAAGTTTGGGGGAGGGTTTGAGATAGCATTTGACATTGTGTTTTGTTTTCTTATTTCAAATTTTTAGCATCATCATGTTAATATTTGCATAGCATCTAAGGCATAGAAAAACCCTAAAAATTTGAAAATTTTTGCAAAAATCTTTATAAAAAAAGAGTGTTCATGTAGTTTGCTTTGCATATTCAAGTATTTTGTTTATCATATAGGACTGCTTGCATTAGGGATCTATGATGAGTATTCCCTTGTTAGCTTGCTCATTCACTAGACTAGGATCAATGCCCAAGTTAATAGTACTTTGATGCTAGTTGAGTGGTTAGAAGCATAAGATTGAACCAAGCATTGAATTCCTGCATTGCATTTGGTCTAAATTGAAGCATGTTGTGATTTGATGCCATTTCCTATCTATAAGAACCTAATATTGACTTTCAATTATCAATGTGTGCATTGCTTTAAACTCATGAGTACCATATACATATTTGGATCATCTTTCTCCTTTTTACCACTCTTGTTGATCCAAGTAGCTGATTTCCTCATTAAGAATCAGTTTCCCCTACCCTTAACCAACCCTTCTTTCAAGCCATGTTTATTCTTGAGTGTGTGAGGCCTATTTTTGGGATTGAGCTTGGTAGAAAGTGTTAGGTTTGAGCTGACAAGAGTAAAGCCTTGTGTAGTTCTAGTTTGCACTTTTCAAACTAGATAGGACTAGGTGGTTCACTTGTTGGGTTTGGGACTTGGCTGTTATGAAAAGGAAAGAAAAAAAAGAGAGAAAAAGAAAAGAGAAAAGAAAGAAAAAGGGTAGAGTCTTTAAGAGGAGATTGTGTTTAAGCAAGGTCTAGTGAAAGGATGGGAAGCAAAAATTTTTTGAAGATGGTTCTAGTTGAAGGAAAGAAAAAAAAAAAAAAAAAAGTTTGTATGTCTTAAGAATAAGAAGAAAAGAGAACCATAGCAAATAAGTAAGAATCCCCCATCCCACTAGAAAGATCAAATAAGAAACCTCTCCTAAGACTTGAAAACCAAAAGAGAAAAGGGTGAAAGAGAAAAGAAGAAGTTAAAGGGTAGCACTAGGATCATTTGGGTTTAGATTGCTAGGATAAACACTTTGGGTACCTTTGGGTAGACAAGGTTTTATTCTTGTATGTGTCTAGGTGTTCTTACCTTTAGCATTCTTCTAAAGCTCAATCCATTTTTTATGAGAGAACCTTGATATTGATAAGCCCCACTCTAAAAAGAGACCATCATTGTCTCAAAGCCTTTACCTCCAAGCCAAATGAGTTTAAGCATTGCATAGAATTGATTCATGTTCTTGATTAATGAATGTTAAAGGAAATGGTTGATTTGAATGCATGTGGATATCTAAGGCTCAAATCAGTAAAGGTTGTGACATGCTTGTCTAAAGTCTTTAAGTACAGCTCATTCAACTTGCATCATAGTACTAGTAACTTGGACATTGATTCTAGATGGTCTGTTTGCAAGCTTTAGGAGCTGAGATCCCACTTTCAAACCTCACCTACATTCTTATGTCTTGCTTATTTGCTTGAGGGCAAGCAAAGACTAAGTTTGGGGGTGTTGATGTTCATATATTTTACCCTGTTTTCCCTTAGTATATTCACATCTTTTGCATCTTTTGCTATCCATTTTCACCATTATTGCATAGCTTTAGGACTAATCATGCATTAGAGTTTAGTTGCATTGCATTTGCATCTTTTCATGCATAAACAGGTGATTTTGAAGCTTAAGGAGCATGGAAGCAATGCTGAGGAAGGAGTGAAGCAATCATGAAGGGAAAGCAAGAGAGTTAAGGCTGAAATAACAAGGTCCGGAGTCCAACTCGACCGCACACTCGACCAGACACTCGACCGTGTGCTGAGGAGGACTCGACCGAATGGACAATGCACGAGAGAAGCCAGCTCGACCTGCCACTCGACCGAGCACAGGTCGAGTTGACCAAGCCGTTGACTATTTTGTCTTTTAGCATTTTTAGGGCTTCCACTCCCCTCCTATATAAAGCCTTGTACCTGCAGCCACAAAAGGAGTCAGCTTTTTAGATATTCTCTAAACCTAGTATTTACCCTTTTTGGGATTTATTCCTTTTGCTTTTTATTTTTCTAGATCTTGTACTTGAAAAAGACTAAATTCCTCAATATTGTTAGTTTAATAACTTTCTTAATATTGAGAATTTAAGTTTCATTTCTTTTTCAATATTGTAGATCTTTGTTTTATCTTTCTAATGATGCAAGTTTTAATCTTTTCTGGGTTTATGATTTTGATGTTTATCATGTGTTCTTGTGAGTAGTAGTTAAGGATCTTGAGGATGGGTTAGGCTGGGCTGTGAATGAGGTTTGTTTGGCTTGATCAAGCTTGATTGTTGTAGATCTCTTCTAGGGTAGATGTTCTTAATGCTGATCCTATATCTGAGAGGGTAGGATCTGATTTCAAGCATCTTAGCATCACACCAATGTTTAAGAGGCATAGATAAGGCTAGATCTAGAGCTTACCATCTTGCTTGCTAAGAGATTAGAGGTTTTGTTTGGTATGAGACATATTTCTTACTGCCTGCTTGTGTAGATTCTTTACTATGTGAGAGCAAGTCTAGAAATGCATAGGTTTGATTGTTTCTTGACCATGAGAGTGGGAGAAACTTGTCTTAGATACATATGTCTAGAGATTAGCTCATGTTGTTTGAGATTTGTTGATCAAGTTAGATAGCCTCAATCATTAGTCCAGCCCATGAATCCCTCCTCAAGTCCTTCCTTGTTTATTGATTTTACAGTCTTAATCCTGTTGCTTGATTGTAGTTTGATTCGCCTTTGCATTACTCTGTTTTTATTGCATTGCTCTGTTTCTGCGTTTAGTCCAGCTCGACCACTCACTCGACCTACACTCGGTCGAGTGCTGGCTCGAGTTCATCCCCAGAACTCTTGTATATGCTTTGTGATTGTCTTGTTTCATTCTATTTGCATTTCTGTTGCATTTACTTAGCATCTTGTTCATTACTTGTCTTGCATTAGTTCTTTAGCATTAGTTCTTTAGCATAGTTTCTACTTCTGTTGGTTGCATCATTACTGTCATAATCATCTTGTTTCATTTGCATTTAGTTCATAGTTCTTATAGTTTACTTTCTGCATTTTGCATCATAGGATTGTTAGTGCCAAACATCCTTTACATCTGGCTTAAATTAGATCTTTATGCATATCTTGACTGTTCACAAACACTCAGATTGGATTGACACCTCTTATACTGCAACTGCATAAGGGGAACTGAAACACCTTACCATCCATCCATTCTTTGCATACATTCATCATCATCCATTCCATCTTTAACCTTTCCACCGTAAATACCTTGTTTCACATGTCATCATCTTTTTTCTCCGGAAATACGAAACGTCGTTCGACTCTGGTTCTTCAACTGGTTAATAAGTGAACTATTTACCTTCTTATTCACCTTGTTCTTCTACTTCTTCTTCACTTTCTTCTTCACACCTTGTTCTTCTACTTTTGTTCTTCTCCACCTTGTTCTTCATTATATTTCATGGATCCAGTGCTGGTACTAGTTGTGTCCGGTAATTGGATAAAGACACAGAGATTTGTATTTAACTCCGACGAGAGAGGGTGTATAGTTGTGCAGATATATCGAGGCACAACACACGACAAGCTTGTTCTTGAAGACTACGGATTGGACTCGTTTAGACATGAGCTAAAGCTGAGCTACATGTTCTCGAACAGGGCAATGAAAGCAATGCTGACGAAGAAGTGAAGCAATCATGAAGGGAAAGCAAGAGAGTTAAGGCTGAAATAACAAGGTTCGGAGTCCAACTCGACCGCACATTCGACCAGACACTCGACCGTGTGCTGAGGAGGACTCGACCGAGTGGAGAATGCACGAGAGATGCCAGCTCGACCTGCCACTCGACCGAGCACAGGTCGAGTTGACCGAGCCGTTGACTATTTTGTCTTTTTGCATTTTTAGGGCTTCCACTCCCCTCCTATATAAAGCCTTGTACCTGTAGCCACAAAAGTATCCAGCTTTTTAGATATTCTCTAAACCTAGTATTTACCCTTTTTGGGATTATTCTTTTTGCTTTTTTAATTTCCTAGATCTTGTACTTGAAAAAGACTAAATTCTTCAATATTGTTAGTTTAATAACTTTTTTAATATTGAGAATTCAAGTTTCATTTCTTTTTCAGTATTGTAGATCTTTGTTTCATCTTTCTAATGATGCAAGTTTCAATCTTTTCTGGGTTTATGATTTTGATGTTCATCATGTGTTCTTGTGAGTAGTAGCTTAGGATCTTGAGGATGGGTTAGGCTGGGCTGTGAATGAGGTTTGTTTGGCTTGATCAAGCTTGATTGTTTTAGATCTCTTCTAGGGTAGATGTTCTTAATGCTGATCCTATATCTGAGAGGGTAGGATCTGATTTCAAGCATTTAGCATCACACCAATGTTTAAGAGGCATAGATAAGGCTAGATCTAGAGCTTACCATCTTGCTTGCTAAGAGATTAGAGGTTTTGTTTGGTATGAGACATATTTCTTACTACCTGCTTGTGTAGATTCTTTACTATGTGAGAGCAAGTCTAGAAATGCATAGGTTTGATTGTTTCTTGACCATGAGAGTGGGAGAAGCTTGTCTTAGATACATATGTCTAGAGATTAGCTCATGTTGTTTGAGATTTGTTGATCAAGTTAGATAGCCTCAATCATTAGTCCAGCCCATGAATCCCTCCTCAACTCCTTCCTTGTTTATTGATTTTACAGTCTTAATCCTGTTGCTTGATTGTAGTTTGATTCGCCTTTGCATTACTCTGTTTTTATTGCATTGCTCTGTTTCTGCGTTTAGTCCAGCTCGACCACTCACTCGACCTACACTCGGTCTAGTGCTTGCTCGAGTTCATCCCCAGAACTCTTGTTTATGCTTTGTGATTGTCTTGTTTCATTCTATTTGCAGTTTTGTTGCATTTACTTAGCATCTTGTTCATTACTTGTCTTGCATTAGTTCATTAGCATAGTTTCTATTTCTGTTGGTTGCATCATTACTGTCATAAGCATCCTGTTTCATTTGCATTTAGTTCTTAGTTCTTATAGTTTACTTTCTGCACTTTACATTTTCATCATAGGATTGTTAGTGACAAACATCCTTTACATCTGGCTTAAATTAGATCTTTATGCATATCTTGACTGTTCACAAACACTCAGATTGGATTGACACCTCTTATACTGCAACTGCATAAGGGGAATTGAAACACCTTACCATCCATCCATTCATTGCATACATTCATCATCATTCATCCATTTCACCACCACCATACAAATACATGTTTCAGCAGCAATTTTTTTTGCTTTTTAATTACTGTAATGCTTTTCATGTTGTGGCTGAGTTTTAGTTAGGCTGAGTTATGGTATTGTTTCATGGCTGACTTGCCACGTCGGACGCAGCATCCATGTCAGCATTCCATGTCATCATCTTTTTTCTCCAGAAATACGAAACGTCGTTCGACTCTGGTTCTTCAACTGGTTAATAAGTGAACTATTTACCTTCTTATTCACCTTGTTCTTCTACTTCTTCTTCACTTTCTTCTTCACACCTTGTTCTTCTACTTTTGTTCTTCTCCACCTTGTTCTTCATTATATTTCATGGATCCAGTGCCGGTACTAGCTGTGTCCGGTAATTGGATAAAGACACAGAGATATGTATTTAACTCCGACGAGAGAGGGTGTATAGTTGTGCAGATAGATCGAGGCACAACACACGCCAAGCTTGTTAAGCTTGTTCTTGAAGACTACGGATTGGACTCGTTTAGACATGAGCTAAAGCTGAGCTACATGTTCTCGAACAGCGCATGATACTCCACTAGTTTTTGTCTCCATTGATCGACAGTTGCAATGTTTTTTGGGGCTATGGAAAACCGATCAGCTACGTCTCTGTATAGAGTTTTCGGCGAAAGAGTCTACAGAAACTAGTGGAGGTAGAGGAAGTATGATTCGGCGAAGCAGAGACTCGAAAGCAGAATCTACATACGAAGTGTGCGGTGGGGGATTTGAAGGCACTTGTTTTGATTATGGTAAGATCGTTGACAAAGAAAACGAAGAAGAAGCTGTAGAAGTAGCATCTGACGAAGAAGAAGACGATGAATTTTCAACCCGATTTGATGTTTTCGACGACTCCGATGGTGAGTCATCTGATGACGAGAAGTTTTCTGTATTGGGCGAGCCTCAGAGTACAGTGCAAGACCCACCTACTCCGCCTCCTGAGAAGAAAGCTCATAGAGATGATAACTTTGCCGGATCGAAGATGAATGCGGAGGCTATTAGGTTGGAGGTGTCAACGCTAAAAATTGCTGTAGGACAACGATACAGTAGCAAAAAGCAGTTCAGGAATCACGTGAAACTTATTTCGGTTAGGGATGGATTTGATTTTAATGTACCAGTCTCAAATCCGAGACAAGTTGTTTTTAGGTGTTGGGTTAAAGGATGTCTTTGGAGAGTTCGTGCATCTGTACAAGGGGATGACTCGGATTTTCATGTTCGTGTATACGATTCGGAACACACATGTTCTGTGACGGAACGTTCTACTAGATGCCGTCAATCAACAGCTGATGTACTGGCAGGTCTTTACAGGGACTATCTTGGTGATCTTGGTCCGGATGTTAAACCTAAAAGTGTCGGAGTCATTTTCAATAAGCAATTTAGTCTAAAGGTAATTACTATGTTTCGACTGCCTTATTGATAATAATGGCTGAGTTATAGGTATGTATAAGCTGAGTTACTTATTGATAACAATGGCTGAGTTATAGGTATGTATAGGCTGAGTTATTTACATTTTACGGCTTATTTATTGATTATTTAAGGCTGACTTAGTCGAATGTATTGGCTGAGTTATTTATATATTATGGCTGATTTATTAACTTGTTGGTGTCGACAGATGGGTTATTGGAAGGCATATCGAACGCTGCTGAATGCAAGGCAGATCGATCAGGGAACTTCTGAGGAAAGTTTAAGCGAGTTGCCTTCTTACATATTCAAGTTAAAAAGGGAAAATCCGGGTACAGTCACGCGTCTTCAAATAGGTGATGAAGATAGATTCAAACATGTTTTTATTGCTTTTGGTGTGAGTATTGCTGGGTTTGCTTTCATGCGCAAAGTTGTTGTTGTCGACGGAACGTTTCTCCATGGTAGTTACAAAGGGACACTTCTAACAGCCCTAGCTCAGGATGGTAACTTTCAAATTTTCCCATTAGCTTTCGCTGTTGTTGACACTAAAAATGATGAGTCTTGGCGTTGGTTCTTTACACAACTCAAAGTTGCCATTCCAGACGAAAAGGATCTTGCGATAATCTCCGACAGACATCAGTCAATAGGGAAAGCGATTTGTCAAGTGTATCCGTTGGCTTCACGTGGAATTTGCACTTACCATTTGTATAAGAACATTTTGGTGAAGTTCAAAGGAAAACATGTGTTCCCTCTGGTGAAAAAAGCGGCAAAGTGTTTTAGGCTAACTGATTTTGATGAGGCTTTCAATGAGATTGAAGCACGTCATCCCGAACTACATGGATACCTCCAAAGAGCTGGTGTCTGAATGTGGGCGCGTGTTCATTTCCCGGGTGAAAGGTACAATTTAATGACTACGAATATTGCAGAATCAATGAACCATGCACTGTCAAATGCTAGAAGTCTTCCCATAGTTCAACTTCTAGAATCGATACGGGATATGATGACCAGATGGTTTTCTGAACGGAGAGAGGATGCAAAATCGCAGCAAAAAACGCTCACTCGAGGTGTTGAGAAACTGTTACAGGTAATTTTACATAAGTCAGTCGTCAATGTTGATAACTCAGCCGTAACAATTACCATATCTCAGCCGTAATTGTTTCCTTATCTCAGCCATTACCATTATAGTTTTCATAACTCAGCCATTGTTGTTTCAATAACTCATCCATAATTGTTTTCATAACTCAGCCTAAAACGTTTTTGTTTTTTGTTCTACTCCCTTATAGGACCGTGTCACCGGAGCAAGACTTATGGAGGTACAAATGATTGATGTTGTACGTGTTGAAGTGAAATATGGATCATCTTTGCATGTTGTAAATTTAGAAATAAAAAGTTGCACATGCCGTCTTTTCGACCACGAGAAAATACCATGCATCCATGCAATCGCAGCTGCAGAGCATATGGATGTGTCTCGTATATCCATGTGCGATACGAAATTTAGGAGTGTCGATTTGGTTAACGGATGGACTGGTTCAATCCTACCTCCAGATAAATCATTCCCTGCTCCTGAAGTTGTGGATAATCAGAAGTGCTTGCCTCCGTTTATTGTGAACCAGCCAGGAAGACCAAAGAAGCGTAGGATTAAATTATCTTTGGAAGTTGCCACTGAAAATAAACGCCCTAGGAAGCAACACGCATGTTCGCGATGTAAGCAAGTTGGGCACAATGTGAAAACTTGTGCTCTATAGTTTATTTTGTGTTATTACTCATCTGTCAAAGTATTATAACTTTATTTTGTGTTATTACTCATTTGTCAAGTATTATAACTCAGCCATAACGCACTATAACTCACCAATAACTCACTATTACTCGGCCATCACATGAATCGACGAGATATTTCCTCCCGTATCATGATAACTCAGCCGTCATAAACTATAACTCACCCATATAATTAGTCGTATAAATCAGTCGTATAAATCAGTCGTTTGTTTTCATATTGTTTCTTTGATAACTCAGTCTTGACATGAATCGACTATATATTTCGTTTTCCCGTAAAAGCTATAACTCAGCCGTAAATTTTATAACTCAGCCATGACATTACACTTCGCTAAAATCGCTAAAATCGTTTTGATTAGTTTCCATTACACTTCATCCAAACAACAACAAAAAAAAATATATATAATAACAACGCCTAAACGACAGATCTCTGGTCGGGGGAGCCCGATCGAAAAGTTTCGCCACCAACCCTCTAGCGTTTTGGACGGTCCTGCAATCGCAGAACCGGAGCTGGGCCAGATATGTCAGTCTCCAATGGTTCCTCCACTGCGAGTTCGTTCACCGCAATTCTAGAAAAATCTCGTACCCGTTGTAAGGCCTCTAGCCTTTCGATTGGAAATCCAGAGCCTCTGGACATCATGTCCTCTATAAAGGCACATGGGCCTTCAAGAAGATGGCGCTTGCGGAAGGCTTGACCCGACGACTCCAGGAAATTGACGTATCGGATTAACCTAGTCAAGCAAGCTCGATAGGCCCAGACATCCGTCACGAATGGGAAGGCGGTTTCCCCCAGGGGTTCGCGATCGCCTTTCGGGAGATCGGGTACATCCATCTGATCGACCAGTTCTTTGCACGCCTTGTGCTCATCAAGTAGACGGACCATTCGCCAGTGTGCCAAGAAGTAACCTTCGACGATAAGGTCTTCCAGGACTAGAATGGTTCCCTCTAAACGGTAAAAACGATGGAGCTGGTCAAGTTTCAGCCAAAGCGCTCGAATATACGCGCCCATCCTCTTTCGCCGAGCTCGGTACTCTCGGAGTTCTAGCTGAAGGGGAGACACACCGGGGTCGACAGTATTTGAGTCCGGAGCGACCTCACGAGATCGAGACGTCTCTCCTACCTCCTGTGGGATGGGATTTTCCGGTTCCCGATTGCCGGATGCGGCGGCTATCCTTTCACGGGCCTGTCTCAGCAATGCGGATCGAGTTGTTGCTGGCATCCTTCTATTTCTTACGCTGGTGGAAGTTAGAATGATTTATTCCCCCAACCTTCATCCCTATTTATATAGAGTCATGGGATGTAACCACCGCTGAGTCCACCAATCAGACTGCAGCGAAAATTCCGCTGTGTCCCGAGAATAACTATAAAAGACCGTGCAACACATTTAATGAAACTCGTCTTTTGTTTTCATAACTCAGCCGTCAGAAAATATAACTCAGCCATATAATCAGTCGTATAAATCAGTCGTTTGTTTTCATTGTTTCTTTTGATAACTCAGTCATTACTCACTATAACTCATCCATGACATGAATCGACTATATCTTTCCTTTTCCCGTAAAGCTATAACTCAGCCGTTAAGCAATATTTTGGCAAGTTAACCTCATAATTACAAAAACATTTCTTTTGATAACTCAGCCATATAGATCAGTCGTTTGTTTTCATATTGTCTTTTTTGATAACTCAGTCATAACTCACTATAACTCAACCATGACATGAATCGACTATATCTTTCGTTTTCCCGTAAAGTTATAACTCAGCCGTTAAGCAATATTTTGGCAAGTTAACCTAATAATAGACGCGACCTTTCTTTTGATAACTCAGCCATATAGATTGTTCATTTTGATAACTCATTCGTTATTCACTATAACTCAGCCGTCACATGAATCGACGTGACCTTTCGTGTTCCCGTAAAACTATAAGTCAGTCTCAAAGTGAGAGTAGATCCAAAATGTGGAAGCATGAAAAGTGGATACATAGAATTAGGCGAAGAAAAAAGGGACGTTTAATACATGAAAAAGATGGGAAACTAGACAAAGAAATGGAAAATAATTAATTTAAAATAAATAGAAATTAGAGTCACGAATTGATAAGGTAAAACTAAAAATCACTGCTAGAAACTCTAAAGGATGATAGAGACTTTGAGGGACAACCACAGAAGGTAACACTTGTTGCACATGATTTCATAGTCTCCGTAGCGGAGAGAATGGAAACCATAATTCAAACAACACATCACAGCACAAGCTGGTAAAGGGAGTGGCCGGATGTCAGGATAGCGATGGGTGGCTGAGTATGAGTTTTTGCGGGCCGTATTATAACAAGATAAATCATCCAGAAAATAATTACCGGTTATCATGGTATCCGAAGACATCAGAGGATAATGATTTGCATCAAACAGCTGGAGGTAATGGACGGCCATAGTCTCAGTCCCTTGACAAATACTTAGTACCCCACATGCTAAGGTGGCATAAGGATTGGCCGGTACAATACGACTGAGAATATCAATCCCATGCTGGATATCTCTATCCTCAGCCACAACCCTTAGCCCTTCGAAGTAAATGGCAATGGGGTTGCCGGCGTCAAAGCATTTGACGAAGAAAGGCCTGTGCCGCCCTTCATTTTGGAGGCTACCATCAGGGGCATGGGATGTGTTGATTTCTGATGGATCAGTACAAAGCCGATATATAGCAGCTGTCTTTAGAACTTCATCACTGTATACTGCATTTTTCCCCCTATGACCAGCCCTTAAAATAGAACCAAGTGAGGACCATCGACCATAATCTGCACCATATTTTGCAACAAGTGAAACGATTTTGATGAAAACGTCGTCGGGGAGATCCGGCATCTTGGGTGGAGCGGACATAGTGTTGTAAAAAATAATTTTTTTTCTAGTTTGTAAGGGAGAGGTAACAGACTAAAAACGGGAATATTATAACTCAGTCACTTGGTTATATTTGTAGTTGATAGGTAATAAATAGAAAATAATTTTAGGGTTAAGCAATATTTTGGCGGGAAACCATAAGTTAAAACTATAACTCAGCCATAACATGAATCGACGTGACCTTTCGATTTCCCGTAAAACTATAACTTAGCCGTAAAGCAATATTTTTGCGGGAAACTAAACAATAAAATTATTGCAAGTTAACCTAATTTTATTGGTAAGCAATATTTTGGCCGGAAACCATAAGTTATTCCTGTAATAGACGCATCAACGAGACCTTTTCAGGATAGCGATGGGAGGCTGAGTATGATTTTTGTCGGACCGTATCAAAACGAGATAAATCATCAAGACAATAATTACCGCTTACAATGGCATCCGAAGACATCAGAGGATAATGATTTGCATCAAACAGTTGGAGGTAATGGACGGCCATATCCTCATTCCCTTGACAAATACTTAGTACCCCACATGCTAAGGTGGCATAATCATCGGCCGGTACAATACGACTGAGAATATCAATCCCACGCTGGATATCTCTATCCTCAGCCACAACCCTTAGCCCTTCGTAGTATATGGCAATGGGGTTGCCGGCCTCAAAGCATTTGACGAAGAAAGGCATGTGTCGCCCTTCATTTTGGAGGCCACCATCAGGGGCATTGGATGTGTTGATTTCTGATGGATCAGTACAAAGCCAATATATAGCAGCTGTCTTTAGAACTTCATCACTGTATACTGCAGTTTTCCCCCTATGACCAGCCCTTTAAATAGAACCAAGTGAGGACCATAGATCATAATCCCTACCATATTCTGCAACAAGGGAAACGATTTTTATGAAAACGTCGTCGGGGAGATCCGGCATCTTGGGTGGAGCGGACATAGTGTTGTAAAAAATAATTTTTTCTAGTTTGTAGTTGAGAGGTAATAGACTAAAAACTGGAATATTATAACTCAGTCACGAGGTTCTATTTGTAGTTGATAGGTAATAAATAGACTAATAATTTTAGGGTTAAGAAATATTTTGGCGGGAAAACATAAGTTATTCGTGTAATAGACTAATAATCCTAGTGATAACTCAGCCGTCAAGTCATATATATATTTCAGCCATCACTTACTATAACTCAGCCATCACATGAATATACGAGACCTTTCGTTTTCCCGTAAAACTATAACTCAGCCGTTAAGCGATATTTTGGCGGGAAACGGTTAGTTAACCTAATAATAGACGCAACCTGTCTTTTGATAACTATAACTCAGCCATCACATGAATCCGTAAAACTATAACTCAGTCGTAAAGCAATATTTTGGCGGGAAACCATAAGTTAACCTAATAATCGACGTGACCTTTCGTTTTTCCATAAGTTAACCTATTGTTTTTCCTTTATATTCTCTTAATTCATTGTATTGTTTCGGTTTCTTACTCATTGTATCGTTTCCTTCTTCTCCGCTCACAATATATTGCACCTACAAATCTCCTCTACAACCAATATCAATATATCCTTCGATCATTGCATACCTAAGTCTCCTCTCCATCCCCTCTCAATCTATTGCATATTTTCCGATCATTGCATATATCAATTGGTGACGGTTGTTTTTATTTTGATAGCCGAGCTATGGACGGAGAGGGTTCCAGTAGACGTCAAAAACGCAAGGCAGACGAAGCATTATCGCCAGCAAGAGTCCCAGATTATGAGTGGGAAGAGGAATCACTATTGGCCATGTCCAAAGCCTTTTCTCGGACAAGAGACGCGGTCGAGGCGGAGTCAAAGCGTCGCTACACATAAATTCTGCGTATGATGGATGAGCATATGAAGAAGAAGGAAGAGAAGACCGTCCTTGTGCATCAAGTGCAACTAATCAACGCTCAACTAAACCAACTGAATCAAATCTTCGGTGGAGAACTTGTCGACTTAGCCACAGAGCACAAGAGGTTAGAGGAGATGAGAGAGATTGCGGAGGCCGATGCCGACCAGTGTGTGGTTCCTCTTCCTCCTCTTGATTGAGATTAACTAAAAGCTCATGGTTCCTCCTCCTCTTAATCGGTTTTTAGAAGTGAATTCCATTGTAATGTCGTGTCTTCTTCTTTATGAACCCTGAACTTGTTTTATTTTTATTTCTTTTTGTAATGTTTCATATTAATATAACTCAGCCGGTATTATGATAAATCAGCCACTAAAGATTTATAAATCAGCCGTCACATGAATCGTCGAGACATTTGTTTTCCCGTAAATATTATAACTCAGCCGTAAAGTCATATATATCAGCCATTTATTTTCATAAAGTTTCTTGAGGTAACTCAGCCATACTCACTATAACTCAGCCGTAACATGAATCGATGCGACATTTCGAATTCCCGTAAATATGATAACTCAGCCGTCAAATCATATTTTTCATTCATTTACTTTCAAATTGTTTCTTGTGATAACTCAACCTTAAGTCACTATAACTCAGCCGTTAGGTGACCTTCCGTTTAATGGTTATAACTCAGCCGTAAAGCGATATTTTGGCGGGAAACCATAAGTTTACCTAATAATTTTAATATTCAATTGTTGGCGGGAAACCATAAGTTAACCTAATAATATTAATATTCAATTGTCGAGTGATGTTCTTCTTCTTAAAAACGAACCCCAAATGTCGAATGCTTAAACCCTAAAAACTAAAACTCTCATAAATCATGAGCAATGTATCTGGAGATTCGAGTTGTGCATCAAATGTCCGAGAGAGAGGACGAGGTACAGTTGTTGGCGTACCTAAGAGATGTTGGTGTGGAGAAGCAATCGTGGCCAAAAATTCGAAATCGGAGTCAAATCCTTGTCGATGATACTTCCGTTGTGGGTATGCAGCTGAGAAGAAGGTAGAGTCTGTTCTTGGTTATGTTAAATCTGTTCTTGTTGGTTTATGTTGAATCTGTTCTTGTTCCAATTGTTGTCTCCATCACCTTGATAGCTTATGAATGATGACCACGTCTTCAAGTGGGTCGATGAGGCACTGTTGGATGAGGTAGAGTTTTTCTCTGTTCAAACTGTAAAACTACAAATGGAAATGGAGATCGAGAAGAAGATGCAAATAGAGCTTGAGAAAGAGCTATTTGAGAGGGTTGAAGATGCAAAATCAGAATTAAAGCAAGGATGAAGGTTATGATAGTTGTGATAGTTTTTGGTTATATGATCATGTTTGGTCTATTTAAGATAGCAGGATGAGATGGGATTATGTTCCATAATGTTGTTGTTAATGGTTATGGATTCGAAGCAAACTAATGTTGTTGTGATAGTGGTGTTTTATCAATCTCTATTAATAACTCAGCCATAAATTTACTATAACTCATCCATAACTCACTATAACTCAGCCATCATATGACTTTTCGTTTCCCGTAAATATTATAACTCAGCCAACAATTTACTATAACTCATCCATAACTCAGTCGTCATATGACTTTCCCTTATAAATATTATAACTCATCCGTCAAGTCATTTATATCACTCATTTACTTTCAAATTATTTCTTGTAATAACTCAGCCATAACTCACTGTAACCCAGTCATAACTCACTATTCCTCAGCCCTCACATGACTTTTCATTTTCCCGAAAATATTATAACTCAGCCGTATAGTATATCTGGTTTACAAGAGTATATCTGGTTTTTAGAAAGTTTTAAAAGGTTTTACAAATTGTTTATAATGATATATATCAATTTGATTTGCTTTTTTAAAAGCTTTACAAGTTATTTCTACTGTTTTAAAATTTTAAAACAGTAACCTCTGAATAAAATATTTTTTAAAATGGAGTTTACAACAGCAGAGACTGAAATATTATTTTATTAAAAAGAACAAATACAAGATAAATTATTCAAGAGTTTTTAAAATAGATTTGAACTATTTAAGTTCATATTTCAGTTTCCTCTCCCAGCGTACTGATTTGTCATCTCTCTAGCCATTGCTTCAAACCTTATCCTATCAGATTTGTAGAGGTTGGCAAGATATTCAATGGTCTGTTCCTCATCAATGACCTCTGGTTCAATCAACTTCTCCACTAATCCCTTGAAAAGCTTAACAATCGACATGGGATACCAATAGTCGGCTCTCAACACTCTTAGGTAAATGGCTCCATTATCTGATACGTTTGGATGGCAAGTTCTTGTGATGAAACAAACCTGCATTATCAAGAAATTATATATAAAAAACTATTGAGCTGCTGCAAAAAGAGGAGTCCTAATACACATGCTTGCTAAAATAAAAAGGAGTATAATCAAATATAGATACCTTGGGGGGGGGGGCTTCTTGGGTAATCAGGTGGAAAATTAAGTCTAATTTTAAACATTCCCCCTTCATAAGGGGTGTTCACAGGTCCGATTAGAGTAGCCTCCCAACGGAAAATGTCGTCATCAACAGTTACTAACAAAAAGGCAAACACTCAATCTCTTTTATCCTTAACAGTAAAACAAATCTAATCTGAAGATGTATGTGTTTACCTGCTGTGACGTTTGGCGAAAGATCCCTGTTCAGATATTTTAAATCAGTCCTTATATGGCTTGAAGGAGAACGATGGGCCATTTCTGACGGATTGAAGGAAGAAAGTAAATAGATTTTTCGACTTTGAGAGATTATTTAGGAGTTTTCGTGAGACAAAGGTTTGATGTGTAAGTCAAGAGCAAAAAGTATTTATAATAGGCAAAGTGTCGCTTTGGTTTACAAAAATTACCCCTTCAGCTTCATAAATACTCCTTCAACGCGTAATTATAACCGAACTAAAGCGACGCTTCGCGTATTAAGCCTTCAATCAATTACGGTTTTACAAGCCTTTGGTAGCGCTGTTTCGAACTATAACTCAGCCATAACGTTACTATCTCAACCATAACTCATTATAACTCAGCCGTCACATGACCTTTGTTTTCTCGTAAATATTATAACTCAGCCGTCAAGTCATATATATCACTCATTTACTTTCAAATTGTTTCTTGTGATAACTCAGCCATTACTCAGCCGTCACATGACCTTTCGTTTTCCCGTAAATATTATAACTCAGCCGTCAAGTCATATATATAACTCATTTACTTTCAAATTATTACTTGTGATAACTACTTTCAAATTGTTACTTGTAATAACTCAGCCATAAATCAATATAAATCAGCCGTCACATGACCTTTCGTTTTCCCGTAAATATTATAACTCAGCCGTAAAGCGATATTTTGGCGGGAAACCATAAGTTAACCTAATAATAGAACGTGTAAAAATCACTATAAGTCTATAAAAATTCTATATTACGGATTTATAATTTAGCCGGTATTACGATATCTCAGCCATTACGGATTTATAAATCACTATAACTCAGCCGTGTTATGAATCGACATAACTCAACCGTAAATTCGTATAAATCAGTCGTTTGCTTTCAGATTGTTTGTTGTGATAACTCAACCATACATTTAATATAACTCAGCCATAAATTTACTATAACTCAGCCGATAAATGAGAGGAGATACTAAAATGTGGAAAATAGGGACCTTTAATACATGGAAAAAGATACTCGCCTAAGAAATGGAAAATAATTATTTTAAAATAAACAGACTTTAGAGTCACGAGTTGATAAAGTAAAACTCGAATTCACTGCTGGAAACCCTAAAGGATCTCAGAGACTTTGAGGGACAACCACCAAAGGTAACAGTTTTTGCAGATTAGAGGATTATCACCGTTGAGAAGATGGAGACCGTCTTATAAATAACACATCACAGCACAAGCGGGTGAAGGGAGTGGCGGGCTGTCAGGATAGCGAAGGGAGACTGTGTATGAGTTTTTTCGGGCCGTCTTATAACGAGATAACTCAAACATAAAATAATTACCGGTTAACATGGCACATGAAGACATCAGAGGAGAATGATTTGCATCAAACAGCTGGAGGTAATGGACGGCCATAACCTCATTCCCTTGACAGATACTTAGCACCCCACATGCTATGGTGGCATAAGCATCGGCCGGTACAATACGACTGAGAATATCAATCCCACGCTGGATATCTCTATCCTCAGCCACAACCCGTAGCCCTTCGTAGTAAATGGCAATGGGGTTGCCGGCCTCAAAGCATTTAATGAAACAAGGCATGTGCCGCCCTTCATTTTGGAGGCCACCATCAGGGGCATTGGATGTGTTGATTTCTGATGGATCAGTACAAAGCCAATATATAGCAGCTGTCTTTAGAACTTCATCACTGTATACCGCATTTTTCCCCCTATGACCAGCCCTTAAAATAGAACCAAGTGAGGACCATCCATCATATTCTGCAGCATTTTCTGCAACAAGGGAAACGATTTTTATGAAAACATCGTCGGGGAGATCCGGCATCTTGGATGCTCGAGCGGACATAGTGTTGTAAAAAATAATTTTATTCTAGTTTGTAATTGAGAGGTAATAGACTAAAGTAACGGGAATACTTGTATCTATACAGAGATGGAATAATATTTTATTATTTGGTTGGACCAGAGTACAAGAAAGTTTTCCCGTAAATATTACAACTCAGCTGTAAAGTGAATATATCAGCCATTACTCTTTTGATAACTCAACCATAACTCACTATAACTCAGTCGTAACATGACCTTTTGTTTTCCCGTAAATAATATAACTAAGCCGTCAAATCATATATATCATTCATTTACCTTTAAAAATTTTCTCGTAATAACCCAGCTATTACTCTCTATAACTCAGTTATAATATGTCCTTTTGTTTTCCGTATATATTATAACTCAGCCGTCAAGCGATATTTTGGCGAGAAACCATAAGTTAACCTAATAATAGACGCGACCTTTCATTTTTCCTATTGTTTGTCCTTTATATTTTTCTCCTTCATATGTCTGACTCTCTTTCATCTCTTTCATCTCTTCTTCATTTCTATTGTTTCTCTTTATCTTCTCCTAAATCACAGATCTGTCTATCTGTTACATCTTCCTATCGACATGGAAGTTGTTCCTCACATCGATGGACAGTTTTTTAGAGAGTCGAAGCGATCATTTGCGCCACTGGTTGGGAGAATATTCCGGTTCTAAACCCTGCTGTGGGTTCCTTGGTTGACAAAACCACTCTTACGTGGTTCAAGTTCCTTCACGTTCTCTCTATCGCGATTGGAGGAATACTTCAACACAACTGGCACCATGCGTGGCCGACGTACCGCTTGATTCCCTTCCACTTTAAGAGACGGTGGTTTCTCCTCCTTGCGGTAAGATCAATAAAACAAACGATATTGATATTATTCTTTACTCTTATCGTTTCTTTCCTTTAATTGTAGCGTAAATACACGTGAGATCCAAAGCATACTTTAACGGTCTGGACGCAGTTTAATTTGGTGGCTAGAACGTTATTCAGATCCCAGATACGTGCTCTCAAGAGGATATGGGCGAGTGGTGGCAATAAACCCGAGATGCTGACTAGCATAGTTTGGAATGATTTGGTCGATATGTTTGAAGAATTTGGCCCAGATGACGTCGGTTTCAAAAAGTGATTGTCATTGTACTTTTGTGTCGTCTTCTACATGAACTAATGAACTATGAACTACGAACTATGATTTTGTGTGTTTTTAATTTTTTTTGTTTTGTTAGTACTTTCATATTAATATAAGGGAAGGGAATCAGTCGTTATTACGATATCTCAGCCATCACAGAATGAGAACTCAATCATAAAGTTCAATAAGTCAACCACAATATAGAATAACTCAGCCATCACTTTACATAATAATATTAACACTTTGAATAATAATTTTAAATTTAAATTTGAGTTATAATAATTTTAATTTAAAATTGTCGGACAAATACTTTAATTTACAAAAAAATAAAAATGCGTGAAACGTTTTAATAATATCGAATAATAATTATTTAATTATTTGCAATAATATCTTGTGATAAAAAGCTCACTTTATGAATTTATTATGCGTGTGGATTTGACCAGGCACAGAATTAGTGATTTTTCACGCTTTCCTAACAACACTTTTTGTAATATCGAGAGACGTTTTAATACTTACTAGAAATCTGACAGAACAAAAGACCCAAGAAAGAAAGAAGAATACGTTTTCATACCTTCATATTATTGAGAAGACCCTAAACGATAACTCAGCCATAACGTTACCATAACTCAGCCAACCCCAAATTAGAATGACTAAATAACCAACCAAACCGAATCAAACCGGAAACTATTTTTTCCATTATTTTCGGTTAATTACGGTTATATTCGGCTTGCTATCGGTTATATTAAGTTAATCGACCTAATTTGGATAACATTTGAGTTATTTATGGTTATATAGTCTTCTAACCGACACATAACCGAAAAGTAATTTCAAATTTTTTTAAAAATTTTGAAAAATGGTTATCATATTAGTATATCCAAATTACCACCCTAAACCAAACACAATATAACCAAAACCAAACTGTTATATTAAAACCCATAATGTTGGAAATATGAAACATACATCTAACACCCTAACCCTAACCCTAACCCTAACCCCTAAACGTCATGTGTTGTATGTTTTACACATCCTTGGTGAGAATGTGTAAAAATCAATCTTTGTCTATAATTATTACTTTTCATTGCTTATAGTGATTGTAATATTCCTTTTTTCATTCTATATTTTAATTTTGAGTTATAATAATTCTAATTTACAAATATTTCATAAGTCAGCCGTTTATGTCGACAACTCAGCCATATCAGTCAAATCTTTGAGAAATACTTTTATTAAAAAAAAAAAATTAAAATTCAAATTCAAATTTTAAATTCTTTTTAAATAAAAAATCGCTAAAATCTTACTTATTATGCGTGTGGTTCTTAACAGTAAACATAATTATTGTTTGTGTCTCTCCAACAACACTTTTTGTCTTCTCGAGAAGGTATATAAGAAATTAATATACCGTAAGCAATAACTCAGCAATAACTTTACCATAACTCAGCCAACCCCAAATTAGAATGACTAAATAACCGACCAAACCGAACCAAACCGGAAACTATTTTTTCCATTATTTTCGGTTAATTACGGTTATATTCGGCTTGCTATCGGTTATATTAAGTTAATCGACCTAATTTTGAAACGTTTGGGTTATTTATGGTTATATATTCGTCTAACCGACACATAACCGGAAATAACCGAAAAATAATTTCAAATTTTTTTTAAAATGTGAAAAATGGTTATCATATTAGTATATCCAAATTACCACCTTAAACCAAACACAATATAACCAAAACCAAACTGTTATAATAAAACCCATAATGTTGGAAATATGAAACATACACCTCTAACCCTAACCCTAACCCTAACCCCTAAATGTCATGTTTTGAATGTTTTACACATTTTGATCAGAATGTGTAAAAATCAATCTTTGTCCATAATTATTACTTTTCATTGCTTATAGTGATTGTAATATTCCTTTTTTCATTCTATATTTTAATTTTGAGTTATAATAATTTTAATTTACAAATATATCATAAGTCAGCCGTATGAAGTATGTAAATCAGCCGTAACTTAACCGTAAACCAGCCATAATTTTGAAAATAGACAAATCAAAGTTTTACAAATCCAAGTACAATTCCAAAAGAAACGAAACGAAGGACATAATGCATTATTTAATCTGGATCAAAAAAATCAGGTGCCTCATCGTAGATTTCTGCAGCCATTTTAACCCGTATAGCCTGGATATTTTGATCACTGATTCCATCGAAAGACACACCAAGCGCTAGACATTCAATAAACTTTAAAGCGTACACGCCACAGTCATCAACCTGTACGTTTTGAGGGACCTTGGAGGCACTCTTCCTCCTGAAACCGAACTGACTGGTAGTAGGTGTACGAATTTCGTGAGGAACGTTCGCATTCATCATTGCTGGAATCATCCGCGTAAACGCCCTACAATCATTCAGCATTCTAAGCTCACTCTCTTCGGTTACTTGTCCCACGATGTTATCATAGCAATCAATATGCCTTCTCTTTAGATCCACGTGCAGCGCCACCCAGTGATTGCCTCCAGTTTGTGGAGCAATATACAGGTTATCCACATCTTCTATCCACTTCAAATTAGTCGGTTCATCTAGTGGTAACAAACCTTTAACCAACTCTTCATAATTATTGCCAGTCATTTTAAAAAACTTGGGTTTCATATGAACATCGTATAATCACGAATCATCGATCTAGTAAACCACGGGTCTATAAACGCAATGCGTTTGTTGTGGAATGGGAAGGGATCTCGTTTGTACCTAATACTGAGGAGTCTCATAAACGCGCCCATGTGCTGTAAAACAGAAAACTGATTAGTAAACAACAACTCAGCCATAATGTAATATAAGTCACTCGTAAACAATAACAAATCATACCACTGCCACCTACTGTCAATATGTATTATATCTCAGCCGTAAACATAATAACTCAGCCATTATGTATAATATCTCAGCCGTAAACATAATAACTCAGACATCAAGTTAAACTTACTTTATCAGACAGCCACCCAAATGTACCAGACAGCCAGTTCTTTCTTTCGGTGATGAGAGTCCTATAGAATTCAATATTTGATGTTGACTTGCCTAATGGTGTACCCCTAAGAAAAAAATAAGAACAGGTTAATATAATTTTAACAAGATGTGATTAACAAGGGTCTAAAGGGTCATACTCGGCTTTCTTTAGGTACTCCAAAAGTTTCTACAACTTGACCGGATCAACAGGTGCCAGAGGATCATATATTCCAGGTCCAGGTGAACAGTTCTTCCTCATGCACGTCAGTCCGTTGTCCCCAATATAAGGAAAAGTCCTCTCTTGTGTAGCTTGTAGTTTATTCAATGAACTTCCATCCGGGGACAGCTTAACATTCTCCAGCCTTAAAGCTTTGATTCTATCAAGCCTAATCTTTTCCTCCTCATCATCCTCAGATTCATGTTCAAGGATATTATTTTCAGCCATAATCTTGGCTGTCATATCACATATACTGCTGTCAGCAGCGTCGGCACCAGTGTTTGCACCAGCTTCGGATACTCCCTCATTCAAATCAGATTCCAATTGAATGACTTGATTAGGCTTAGTAGTCTTTCTAACTCTTCTCTTTGGCGGATTATTTCCATCCTTCTTTTCCACCAACTCTTTGACCTTCTTTGCAGCCGCCGCCTCATCTTTTGCCTTCTTTTCCGCCAACTCTTTGACCTTCTTCGCAGCCGCCGCCTCATCTTTGGCCTTCTTTGCCGCCAACTTTTGGTCTTCTTCGCAGCGGCCGCCTCAACTTTGGCCTTCTTTGCATTTAATTCTTCGTCCTTCTTTCCATCATTGGCATTTTTCCTCGTGTTAGGCCGCTGAATTGGTATCGTAGCAGCTGGAGACTTCTCAATGAAATTAAGAGGATCATCTTTATTAAACTCATCTTTATCAAACTCTTTATTCAGATTCCTACGGACCCCAACCAAACCACGGCCAACTACCTGTATAACATTGCGAAGACAATTAAAGATAATGATAACTCAACCTAAACAATCTGGAAACTCAGCCATAACATTAACATAATTCATACATTACCGGAGGACTGTTGACAGAGTAGTTTTGGTGCATTTTTCCTGGAACTACTGGTACTGGTGGACTTTTTGGTGAAAACAGTTCATCCCTAAGGTTCTTTATTTTGAAATTTTTACAAGTGTTTTTTGACAACAGTTCATCCCCAAGGTCTTCAACATTGTTTTGGCCAGTTTGCCCAACACCCAAGGAAAGCACGTGCTCTTTCATCTGCTTGAGATCACTCTCAACAGAACGAAACTTGGTTTCAACCTTTCATTCATCCTCTCTTCTATTCTATCTCCAATGTATTTTTCCAAGGTGTCAAACCTTGAGGTTAAATTAGACATCAACTCAATGAGAGTTCCAACCGGTCCACCACCCTGACTGTTGGAAACTACCACCTTCTGTTCAGCTCCTTCACCAGATCCACCACCCTGACTATTGGAAACTACCACCTTCTTGACTTTCTGCTTCTTTGCGGGAGGAAAGTCAGAATCAACTTTCTGCTTCTTTGCGGGAGGAGAGTCAGAATCAACATCCCAAAAACCTTTAACAAACTTATCCTCATGTATGTCTTGGATAAGGCGATCAACTGCTGGGTCGTCTTTTTGATCTGGCCACGTATGAAATAGCTCGCTTACATCATCCTTCATAACCATTTTAGTCACACGCAGCTGTAACATAAGAGAATATGAGACCCATCAGTGAATAATAACTCAGCCAACACTAAAGCATAAATCAGCCATTACTTTAAAATAACTCAGCCGTTACTAAGCCATAAATCAGCCATAACAAAGTCATAACTCATCCATTACTAAACAATCACTCAACCAGATATAAACCTTACCTCACCAAGCGCTTTGATATCTTCAGCAATTACCGATACCATCGTAGAACGTGTACAGTTTCCACACCATTGACGCATCGGTATGCCACCATCTTCAGCTGATGAATTCCCAAACCGTTCTCCAAAGCATTTGATGGACTCATACGCCCAAGCCTGTAACACGGGTGTAAACCCACTGAGGGTGTACGACTTTCCCGTAGGGTTCAACATCTTTATGGAATCAACAAGAGCTTCAAATGCTGACCGACCTCACGGATACGTCTTCATTGCTTCATCATCAAAAACTCTTTTGGCACTTTCATATGGAATTCTAGAGTTATTATGCAAACCATAAAGTCCAATTTGTTGAAGAAGCAACAGCCCCAACCATTTACGATGATCAAGGTTAACCCATCCCCGGCACACTTTTAATGCTTCCCTGAGTTCAAGTAGCGTTGGACCTGCCCCACCAGGCACTTCCAAAAGTCTGAAGAACTCTTTGTGTTCCTCTTCAAGTTCAAACCGTTCAGTAGGCATTGGGTCTATGTTTAACCCCGTCAGATAATGAAACTCATTCAACCCAAACCTGATAGGTTGACCGCCGACCACAAACCAAAGCTCCTTCTTATGTACCCTTAACTGGTTACATAATAGAAAATGAACAACCTTACCAGACCAGATGAATTGGCTATCAACTAGCTTAGAGATTATTCCAATTGGTACATCCTTCGTTTTTTCCCACGCATCCAGTCCTATTGATTCCCTGATCTGAGGTAATTCTAACATCGTGAAATTGGTGTTAATTTGTTTAGTATGTAGAATAGACTTCATTTCTGGCCAAAGTCTTGGTGGGTAATCCCTTGCTTGTTCTTCAGAAATATCCTTAGCCATCTGATAGTAAAGCATAAAATAAATAGGCCATTACATATGGCAAACGCAATGCATATAATAACTCCGCCATAAATACATAACTCAGTCGTAAAGTATAAGATAACTCAGTCCAAACTCAGCCATCAAAGATGGCGACAATCACCCGTAACTCAAAAATAAATAGGAAGACACATACCGGAACTCGAAGACGAGACGGCTTAGACGGAAACGAACAAGACAGCGATGACGAAGAGAAGAAAGAGCGAATGATGATATCGAACGAGGACGGCGAGGGATGACAGCGGGAGAGTAGAAAAAGACAGATTATCGCCGGCGGAATTAGGGTTAGATTTCGCCGACAATAGGGACAGAGAGTTTTTTTTCGCGGTTTAAAAACCGTTCACTTTCCCTCTCATTGTAACTGCCGATTCTGGAAAGATAACTCAGAAGTCATAAACGGTATCTCAGCCAACCCTCAAATTAGAATGATTAAATAACCGACTAAACCGAACCGAACCGAAAAAATAATTTTTCCCAATTTGGTATTTTTGTATTGGTATGTTTGCCTAGTTTTCTTATATTCGGCTTATTTCGGTTATATTATGCTAATCTACTTAATTACAATATATTTTGGGTTCTTTATGGTTATTTATGGTTATATATTCATCTAACCGACCCATAACCGGAAATAACCAAAAATTAATTTCAAAATTTAAAAAAAAAAATTAAAAAATTAATTACAAAATGGTACTCATATTAGTATATCCATATTACCACCTTAATCCAAACACATTATATCCAAAACCAAACTGTTATATTAAAAACAAATAATGTTACCTCATCTAAACCCTAACCCCTAAACGACATGTTTTGGTATATTTGACACATTTTGATCAGAATGTGTAAAAATCACTCTTTTTGTCTATAATTATTATTTTTATTGGTTATAATAATAGTAATATTCATTTTGCCATTCTAAATTTTAATTTTGAGTTATAATAACCTTATTTTACAAATATCTCATAACTCAGCTGTTTAAGTCAATAACCCAGCCACTACTTAGCCAAATTACTGACCCCTTTTTAATAATATGAGATGAAGCAGGACTTGGATGCATCCAAGAAGCGCATCGAGATTCAAGAAGAAATGATCTTGTATTTGGAAAAGATGTATGACGCGCTGGAGAAGAAGTTTGAGAGCTTGAACAAGTATCTGTGAGATTAGTCAAGCTCCGTTGTTTTTTTTTTTTTTTTGGAATTGATATGAACTTTCTATGTTGTGGTGTTTTATCAATCTATTTAATAACTCAGTCATGATTAATTATAACTCAGTCATGATTAATTATAACTCAGCCGTCATAAACGATATCTCAGCCAACCCTCAAATTAGAATGACTAAATAACCGACTAAACCGAACCGACCGATAAAATAAATTTTCCAATTTGATATTTTTGAATTGGTATGTTTGGTTAATTTCGGATATATTCGGCTTAATTTCGGTTATATTAGGCTAATCTACTTAATTACAATATATTTTGGGTTATTTATTAGAATGACTAAATAACCGACTAAACCGAACCGACCGATAAAATAAATTTTCCAATTTGATATTTTTGAATTGGTATGTTTAATTAATTTCGGATATATTCGGCTTAATTTCGGTTATATTAGGCTAATCTACTTAATTACAATATATTTTGTGTTATTTATTGTTAGATATTAATATAACAGACCTATAACCGGAAATAACCATTTTTTTTTTTGATTTTTTGATTTTTTAAAAAAATATTCAAATGGTAATAATATTATTATATCCATATTACCACCTTAAACCATACACATTAAAACACATTAGAACCAAATCCAAAAATCAAATAATCTAAACCCTACATCTCAAACCCTAAACCCCAACCCTAACCCTAACCCCTAAACGTCATGTGTTGTATGTTTTACACATCCTTGGTGAGAATGTGTAAAAATCAATCTTTCTCTATAATTATTACTTTTTATTGGTTATAATAATTGTAATATTCATAATTCAATTTTACATTTAAATGTTGAGTTATAATAATGTAAGTTTACGAATATTTTATAAGTCAGCCGTGTAAGTCAATAACTCAGCCATCACTTAGTCACTTTGTCGGAATTTTAAGATTTTTTATTGGAATTTTGTGTTCAATTTTTTTAATTATTTTGTATAATATATTGTGAAAAAGCTAACTTTATAAATTGATTACGCGTGTGGATCTGAGCAGGCACAAAATTATTGTTTGGGCTTCCCCAACAACACTTTTAGTAATATCGAGGCACGGCACGAAAGACTAAACGAAGCCGTACCAAGTACATAACTCAGCCATAACTCACTCATCCGTACGAAGTAGATAACTCAGCCGTTCAAAATATATAACTCAGCCATAACGTATATGTTTATTTAATATTTAATTATAGCTCAGCCGTATGAAGTACATAACTCAGCCGTAACATTGAAAAGATACTAAACAAAGGACTTTCTTATCCAAGTACAATTCCTACCAAAAGAAATCCAAATTTTTCCAATACCCAAGTACAATTCCTATCAAAAGAAATCCAAATGTTTTTTTACATATCCAAGTACAATTCCTACCAAAAGTAATCCAAAGGTTTTTTACATATCCAAGTGCAAGTCCTACCTACCAAAAGAAATATATATGTTTTTTGCGTGAACTGATTCATAAAATCAGGTGACTCATCGAAGATTTCTGCTGCCATTTTAACACGTATACCCTGGATGTTTTGATCACAGATTCCATCGAAAGACACACCAAGCGCTAGACATTCTATAAACTTTAAAGCGTACACGCCACAGTCACCAATCTGTACGTTTTGCGGGACCTTGGAGACTGTCCTCCTCTTGAAGGTAAACTGTTTGTAAGTAGGTGTACGAATTTCGTGAGGAACGTTCGCGTTCATCATTGCTGGAATCATCCGCGTAAACGCCCTACAAGCATTCAGCATTCTAAGCTCACTCTCTTCGGTTACTTGTCCCACGATGCTATCATAGCAATCAATATGCATGCTCTTTAGATCCACGTGCAGCGCCACCCAGTGATCGCCTCCAGTTTGTGGAGCAATATACAGGTGATCCACATCTTCTATCCACTTCAAATTAGTTTGTTCATCTGATGGAATCAAACCTTTAACTAATTCTTCATAACAATTGCCAGTCATTGTAAAAAACTTGGGTGCGGACTTGAACATCGGATAATGACGGTGAACCATTTCACTGGTGAACCACGGGTCTATAAACGCAATGCGTTTGTTGTGGAATGGGAAGGGATCTCGTTTGTACCTACACCTAAGGACTCTCATAAACGCGCCCAAGTGCTGTACAACAGAAAACTGAGTAGTAAACAACAACGCAGCCATAATGTAATATAAGTCAGACAACGACAACAATAACTAAGGCATTAAGATAAACTTACTTCATCAGTAAGCCACCCATATTTACCATCAACTGGCCAGTCATTTCGTTCGGTGATTAGCACCCTATAGAATTCAATTTCCATTCCGCATTTGCCTAACGGTATATTCCTAACAAACAAATAAACACAGGTTAATATAATGTTAACAAGCTGTTATTAACTTGTTAAGCAAAAAGGTCTAAAGGGTCATACTCGGCTTTCTTTAGGTACTCCAAAAGTTTCTGCAACTTGACCGGATCAACAGGTGCCAGAGGATCATATATTCCAGGTCCAGGTGAACAATTCTTCCTCATGCACGTCAGTCCGTTGTCTCCAATATTAGGGAAAATCCAGCTTGGATGATCTTGTTGTGTATTCAATGCACTCTCATCCGCTGACAGCTTAACACTCTCCAGCCTTAAAGCTTTAATTCTATCAAGCCTAATCTTTTCCTCCTCATCATCCTCAGATTCAGGTTCAAGTGAGTTGGCTTCAGCAATAAACTCGTCTGTAATATCTTCTGCACCATCTTCTGCACCAGCTTCTGCACCAGCTTCTGAACCAGGTAGTACAAATTTCAACGGCTTAACAACAGCAGCAGTAGGATTTTTAGGCGCCCTAACTCTATCTCTACCTCTACCTCTACCTCTACCTCTACCTCTACCCCTACCTCCACCTCTACCTCCAGTCGCAGCTACTTCTTTGGCCTGCTTTGCCGCAGCTACTTCTTTGGCCTTCTCCGTCGCCTCTAACTCTTTGGCCTTCTCTGCCGCCTCTAACTCTTTAACATTTCTCCTCGTGGAAGGCCGTGTTTTCGTATCAGCTGGTCTCCTAGTAGCTGGAGACTTCTTAGCATCTGGAGAAGTCAAATATTTCTTTTCCTGTATATTAAAATTATAATAACTCAGCCTAAACATTCTGAAAAATCAGCCATAAAACAAAGATAAATCAGACATTATGATAACTCAGCCTAAACATTCTAAAAAATCAGCCATAAAACAAAGATAAATCAGACATTACCTTCTCTGTCGCCTCTAACTCTTTGGCCTTCTCTGACGCCTCTAACTCTTTGGCATTTCTCCTCGTGGAAGGCCCTGTTTTCGTATCAGCTGGTTTCTTAGCAGCTGGAGACTTCTTAGCATCTGGAGAAGTCAAATAGTTTTTTGCCTGTATATCATAGCGAAGACAATTAAAATTATAATAACTCAGCCTAAACATTCTGAAAAATCAGCCATAAAACAAAGATAAATCAGACATTACTGGAACTTTTGGTGGACCTTTTGATGTCTGAAGTTCCTGTCCATGTCCCAGGTTATTTAGTTCCTGTCCCAAAATTAAAGTCTGGTCCGTCGTGCTCTTTGAAAGCACGAGCTCTTTCATCTGTATGAGGTCTGTCTCAAAAGATCCAAGCCTGGTTTCAATCCTTTCATCCATCTTCTTCTCCAGATTCGCCGATACATTTTCAATGTTCCTATCAATGGTGTCAAACCTTGTGTATAACTTAGAGATCAATTCGTAGATAGTACTAACCGACTCATCTTCGATAGTTCTAACCGACCCATCTTCCCCAACATCTTCCTCCTCACTTACCTTTTTTCCTTTCTTCTTCCTCTCCTGTGTAACTCCTTCACTAGTTTCCAACTCCTGACTGTTGGAAACTTTCATCTTCTGGACTTTTCGCTTCTTTGCGGGAGGAGATTCAGACTCAACAACTGCTTCAACTTTCTTTTTCTTTTTCTTCTTATCACTCCCCTTAACATCCCAAAAACCTTTAACAAACTTATTCATATGTATGTCTTCGATCAGGCGATCGATTGCTGGTCGTCTTCTTGTTCTGGCCACGAATGAAATAGCTCGCAGCCATTTTCCTTCATAACCATATTAATCACACGCAGCTATAACATAAGAGATTATGAAACCCATCAGTAAGTTTTAACTCAGCCAACACTAAAGCATAAATCAGTCAACACTAAAGCATAAATCAGCCATTACTAAAACATAACTCAGCCGTTACTAAACAATAACTCAGCCATAACTAAATCATAACTCATCCATTACTAAACAATCACTCAACCAGATATAAACCTTACCTCACCAAGCGCTTTGATCTCTTCAGCAATTGCGGTTTCCAGCGATGAACGTGTACGGTTTCCACCCCATTGAAGCATCGGTATGCCACCATCTTCAGCTGATGCATTCCCAAACCGTTCTCCAAAGCATTTGATGGACTCATACGCCCAAACCTGTAACACGGGTGTAAACCCACTATGGATGTACGACTTTCCCGTAGGGTTCAACATCTTTATGGAATCAACAAGAGCTTCACATGCTGACCGACCCCACGGATACGTCTTCATTGCTTTATCATCAAAAACTCTTTTGGCATTTTTATATGGAATTCTAGAGTTATGATGCAAACCATAAAGTCCAATGTGTTGAATAAGCAACAGCCCCAACCATTTACGATGATCAAGGTTAACCCATCCCCGGCACACTGTTAATGCTTCCCTGAGTTCAAGTAGCGTTGGACCTGCTTTACCAGGCAATTTCAAAAGTCTGAAGAAATCTTTGTGTTCCTCTTCAAGTTCAAACCGTTCAGTAGGCATTGGGTCTATGTTTAACCCCGTCAGATAATGAAATTCATTTAACCCAAACCTGATAGGTTGACCGCCGACCACAAACCAAAGCTCCTTCTTATGTACCCTTAACTGGTTACATAGTAGGAAATGAACAACCTTACCAGACCAGACAAATTGGCTATCAACTAGCTTAGAGATTATTCCAATTGGTACTTTCTTCGTTTCATCTCACGCATCCAGTCCTATTGATTCCCTAATCTGAGGGAATTCTTTCATCCTGAAATTTGTGTTTATATCTCTAGGTGCTATTTTAGCGTATAGTCTTGGGGGGTAATCCCTTGCTTGTTCTTCAGAAATAATCACCATCGACATCTGTTATAGTTCATAGTTCAGAAGTAAATCATAACATAAATCAGCCATGACATAAAACAAACTCATACACAAAGCATAACATAAGTCAGCCACAAACACATAACTCAGATCTAAAGCACAAAATATCTCAGTCACAACTCAGCCGTAACTCAGCCGCAAATTAAAACAAACAGTAAATCAGCCATCGAATCGAATAAATCTAACAAATAAACCATAAACCCTAAAATAACTGAGCCGCAACAATTCACAAAAAGTAAATCAGCCATCGAATCGAATAAATCTAACAAATCAGCCTGCCGTCATTAATAACGGCGACAATCAGCCGTAAATCATCGAAAAAACCCACATTCAGCCGGAAAACTCGAAATTAAACAGTCGACACATACCGGATAGACGAAGAAGACGAAGAGAGAGAGAGAGAGAGAGAGAGAGAGAGAGAGAGAGAGAGAGAGAGAGAGAGAGAGAGAGCGAATTGAAGAAAGAGAGTGAGACGACGAAGAAAGACGGCGAGAGATGACGGCGAGAGATGATGGCGAGAGATGACGGCGGGAGATTGACGACAAGAGAGTGGACAATGACAGTATCGCCGGCGACGAGAGACGAGAGTTTCGATAATTTTTTTTTTCGCGGTCTGTGAATAGTTAAAACTATTCACTTTCCCTCTCTGATGTGGATCTAAAAAAAACTGCATAATGACGTGTTAAATCATATCTGATGTGTATTTTAATTTGCTGATGTGTATTTTTTTTTTTTTTTTACTCCAATTCGAAAAACAAAACACAAAGGGTAAATTGTAATTACACCCAGGACACTAAACATTCTAGTAATTTTCAAAAGATTTATAGATTTGAGTAATAAACCAACTTTTGGATAACATTTGAGTAATTCTTTCAAAAATTAATAAACAAATCAATAACGAAACAGAACCACTCCATGGTGATCGTTACTTAAGGCGATTACCACATCTCACAGATTGAGAAAATTCCTCTCGTGGTGTTCGTTAATAATCCGATCAGATCTTGTTCGAATGACTTTAAAATGCAGCTAGTGGAGCAATCTCAATGCACCATCCATAAAACAAAAGTCGAATAACACGATGTAATGATTTAGAAAAAGTTACTCTTTGCTTTTATATGTAAAAGTTGTTATTAGTTTTAGTGTTCGTTATAAAAATAAGTTCTTGTTTTTATATAAAGTAGAAAGTTGTAAAGTGTTCTCTAGAATGACTTTGTGCTAGGTTCTAAACACAAACTTTTACATTTCAAGACAACAGCGAGAAGGATAAGGATAGCAAGAAGACCACCAAAGGAGCCACAAAGCCTGTGAATCCAATAGGGATCAAACCTGGTCAAGCTCTGGCCACTGTAGAGAGATAAGGCAATGGCCAGGATCAACAATAGCAAAAGCACAGTCTCATAGAGGGTAAACAAAAAGCTCAATGGTTAGCCTTCAGGTTCTTGATCGTCTTCTGCTGAACTGTCTATGTAGAGGGGTGAGAGCACGGCTAGTGCAGACAAGTTGATGGCCAAAAACCTTCTAGATATTGTAAACCTCGATCCTATTTCCATCAAGAAATTGAGAGATTGATACACCCAAATTCGAGGATCACTTAGACGAATTAGAAAGGATAGAAACTCGCCAAAGTGCAAGGTGCAACAAGGGAGATTTGATGGATTGAGGGGTCACACAGCAGTTGCGGAAGGCTGCTGATATTCCCAACTCCAAGCGCTACTAGATATGACACACTAGTCCAGCAAGAGGAGACTTTTTTTTGGATATTACACACCAAGAAACAAAGAAGTGTTCTAGACAAAGAACAAAGAGATAGACTCATAAAATGAAAAGGAAATTGATTGATTATTCTCAAATGAGATTACATGTGCGTTATATAGGGATAAGAAACTTGGTAACGAAGCCAAATATTAATTATTCTTGAAACTAAAAGGCAATAAATATATATAGTTGAATGAAGACTCAACTCTTGGTCTTGGTGCATGTTTCTCTTCCCAAGGTTTTCTTCCCAAGGTGTCCTTCCCAAGATGAATTGAACTTCATTTTCGTCACTTCTTTTTGACCACAAAATATGGTGATTATTTTGGGCTTTCTTGGGCTTGTATTAGGCTCAAAGTGGACTGGACTTGATAGACATCATCCCTAATAGAATTTCCCATGCTCACTTTGCCCATTATCTCTTGAATTGACCCATTAAGTGCATTCTTGAACTTCTTTCCCTTTGACTCCTTGGCCCAACTTGCCGATGAGAAACAAAATGGGTTACATGATTTATTTACCTTTGGGTTAGTAGAAACAGCTCCTGGTTGTCAAACATAATTCTGGAAGCTCCTAAACCAACTGGACCTAAAGCTCTTCACGTGAAGAACTAGATTGACCTCCTTTGGAAAATGAAGTATATCCTTGTATTCCGTGGGCCAAATCTTCTCGTTCTGAGCTTGTTGGAAACATAAGAGATTCACTAACATCCTCCAAGTGGTTTCGTGTCGAAATAGTTGCTGAGTTGGTGTGTGTAACATGATCTTTGGCTCAGACGTGAAACTGGAACTGGGATAGATCCACTGACTTGAAATATCCATATCTTTCACATATGAACTGATATTATTGTGATTCAAAATCTCCGTGGTTCCGGAATGGATCAAGATTCTAGAGCAGTTTGGTTCATAGCTTGAATCCTTCTGACTTGGTCGGAATCCTCCGTTGAATGCTCGTAGGTCTAAATCGCGTAGCCATGAGATCACCTGATTTGCAAAATGAATAACTCCTTCATCCGAACTCTGATTGGACTAATTCTACTTCGAGATATGCTCAAGATGAAGTAATAATGTATCCAAAATAGTAGTTTGGCTGGAGGAATTGATCTTCGACTTTGTTCGTGTTAAACAAGACTCAAGGATTTTCTTAGATGGTCTCATGATCACATCAGATATCGTCCTTGTTTTCCTAAATCTTTATTCTCACTTTCTGTATCTATTGGGAAGGACTAGATTAAGTTTGCAAGAAATTGGCTGCGGGAATTGAAATGGGAACTCACGTGTTCGGTCTGGGAGAGAAGCTTTGTGTGAATAGACCAGTTTTGGTTCATGTTTTCAAGGTTTATACAATGTCTTGTAAATACGATTATGGTGAGCCACTCAACATTAACAACTATACTTTGGGATCAGATGCTTCTTCACTTTATGTTTCTTTCTTACAGTTTCTTTTTATTCTGGTAAGTCTATAAAGATTATTGCTTTTTCATTTTCAGCATGTGCTAATGAAAAAATTAAAAAAAAAACTTCATTTGGTAAATTTTCATTCCAATTATTCACCCAGTCAGTAATAGTAACAACTTGACCTGTAAGTACATTTTAATTACCGGTTTATGTTTATAATTGAAAATACATTTAAGTGTGAAAACCTTTTGGACCAGTTCTCGCAGATGTTAGTAGTATAGTCCATTGGGATACTAAAACCATCAACCTTGAAAGGTCCATCTTGGATCGCAATATTCTTGTGCTCAGGTGGTCGAAAAGGAACTTTTTGTCTGTCTTAAACTGCATAAGCACACACAACTTTTTAATTAAAGACCTAGAATAGCAAAATTACTAATTCGATTAGATTTAGATAAGAGTAACAAAAACGTAATTTAAACGAACAAGAATTAAATTGGGCTTTTAATGGGCCTATATGTGTTTTCATCAAGAAGACAAAATCTGATAGAATATGATAGAATATGTATAATTTTTTTTGGTGAGAACAGGGAGAAGAGTTCTTCCTGAAGATTATTCAACTACTTATTAAAAAATTATACAAAAACATATCTAGGTCGAGGTACCCCAACAATATCCTCGTGTAAAACCAAAGCCAAGTCCGGTGGTACAGAATTAAAAGCATGAAAACCTAAAGGTAAAGAAAATGCATAATTCGCAAATCCATCGGCAAGACGATTAGCTTTCCTATACACATGAGAAACTCGGACTATACAGTCCATAGCCATGGCAAAAATGTGCCAGGAAAGACAGCGGATGTGTTTCACTTATCTCTGTCTTAAGAAAACCCACTACAATCTCTGAATCCACTTCCAACTCCACCCTTGTTAGTCTTCTCTCCCAAGCAATATGTAGGCCATAAAACACTCCCCATAATTAAGCAAGAGGAGCCGTACACCGACCAATATTGCAGGCAAAGCCATTAACCCAGTCCCCTTTCTCATCTCTCAACACTCCGCCTGCCGTTGCCACACCCGGATTTCCATGGGAAGCGCCATCCATATTTAACTTAAACAACCCTGAACTCGGCAGCTCCCATTTGGTAAGCCTCTCTATTCTCCCTCTCCCATCTCTCGAGGCTCCATTAACCCGCCTAGCCACATCAATCTCCTTGACCATATCCTTTATCACGCGGATCCTATCTTTGCAGAGCCTATCTCCCCCCAAAGACATTGCCACAACGCCATTTCCAACCCCACCAACAGTCTATGGCAAAATTTATTGCCCACTGTCCTCCCGCATCATTTGTACCCACCCCCCCAAATTCTCGTAGAACCACTCAAACAGGTACTAGTCATAAAAGCCTGTTGCTTTCTTCATGGAACCAGCCGCTGCCAAATCACAGCCATCGCAGGACAGTCCCGTAAAACATGTAGGATCGTTTCCACACCACCATTACAGACCAAACAAACCGAGGTATCACTAAGGTGACGCCGATGCCACTCACTATTCGTCATGAGCACCTGATGTGCGACCAACCAAAGAAACGCTCAAACCCTTTCTGGCACCATAACTTGCCAAACACGCTTATAGAATCTAGCCATATTCTTTGTCGGAGTTTGATCCTGAGAAATCAATACAGCCGCCAACTTCACGCTAAACTGACCATTTATTGTTCAACACCACCGCCATCAATTCTAGCCAGTGATTCTCTGTTACAAACGGGGCAATTCGAGAGTAATCCCACCCGTGTCCATCTATCCAAAGCTCCATCACTGTCACATGAACAATGTCCGCTGGTAATTGGACTGTACCCAGCTCTTGGAGAGATGCATAGAGTAACCAACGATCTGTCCAGAAACGAATCATCCTCCCTATTAACCAAGGTTGTCCATACGGTCGGTTTATCACGACAAGAGGAGAAGGAAAGAAGCTAAAGTCTTACAATGATCCGGAATCTTCCAATATAGCCGTTGGAGGTGTAGAAAGGAAAGGTTGTATTGTAGGAAAGCGTCGGTCTCTCATTATGGTCATATCTTGTGTTTCCTTATGTGTAAAGGAGAGTTTCCCTAGCAAACTCTCCTACTTAAAGTCGTAATCACATTGTAAAACATATCTCAATATATCGAGAACCTATTCTATCGATTATCCTAAGTGTTCTACTCGAAATCTTCTTTCTAATCTCACCAAACTCTTAATCTCTTCCGCTAATTCTAACATGGTATCAGAGCAAGTTTTCCAACTCTAATCTCAAAAACTTCTACCTCATCTCATTCTAGATCTTACTCTCAAATCTTTCTAAACAATCTCTTGGTTTATTCGCTGGATTCTATCATGGAAAACTCTAAGCCGTTTGTTACTCCGGTCGTTCTCAAGGGAACGAATTATCTGTTGTGGACTAGAACTACAAGAACTGCCCTTGGAGCTCGAGGACTCTGGAGCCATGTCGAAATGGATTATGTCCCGAAACAAACCTCTAAAGGAGAAAACAAAGGTGCTTCCAAGGAAGAAGAACAAGAAAAGGAAGCAGAAAGGGAGGCAAAATGGTTCCAAGAAGACCAAGTCGTCCTGTCCGTCCTTCAAAACTCTCTTGATGCTCCGATTCTCGAAGCCTACTCTTACTGCAAGACGGCTAAGGATATGTGAGAGACACTCAAGAACTTCTATGGGAATGTCTTGAACCTGACTCGAGTATTTAAAGTCAAACGAGCCATCAACAGCCTTACTCAAGAAGACTTGGAATTTACCAAGCACCTTGGCAAGTTTAGAGCACTATGGTCGGAACTTGAAGCCCTACGGCCAAGTACTAAAGATCTGGTGATACTTAACGAGAGGAAGGAACAAGATAAAGTCTCTGGTCTTCTTCTCACCTTGAATCTGGCTTTCAACGACCTCTTGAAGCATATTCTAAGAGCCGACAAACTTCCCAACTTTGAAGAAATATGTTCTCAAATTCAAAAGGAGCAGGGATCTCTAGATCTTTTTAGTGGAAAGGGAGAGCTTGTCACAGCCAACAAAGGAGTGTATAAACAAGAAGATAGAAGGGTGTGGGTATGTGATCACTGCAAGAAGAAAGGCCATATGAAGGATAAGTGCTGGATCCTTCACCCCCATTTCAAGCCGGCAAATTTCAAAGCCAATCTCTCCAAGGAGGTGACAAGCGAGAGAGGGACGGGCTCGTCTAGGCAAGGTGACGAAGCAGCAATGACAGCATCCTAAGGTGAGGTGGTGAGAAAATCCGACCTAGAGGCACTCATTCGATTCATTGCTTCACTCAAGGATTCTGGTATCACTTTCTTTGCATCTAAACCGAGTAGTTCTCTTGTTGTTGACTCGGGTGCTTCTCACCATATGATAAGTAACCCTAGTCTATTAGACAACATAAAGCCCGCCTTAGGTAACATTGTTATCGCTAATGGAGATCGAATACCAGTAAAAGGAATAGGGGACTTAAAGTTATTTGACAAAAACTCAAAAGCTTTCTTTATGCCTACCTTTACATCAAATCTGTTATCGGTTAAAAGAACCACTAACGACTTGAACTGCTACACCATCTTTGGTCCTAATAGTGTTCATTTTCAGGATATTAAGACGGAAAAGGTTCTTGGAGGAGGAAATGCTAGTGGAGATCTCTATGTCCTAGAGAATACCTCATCAAATTTGCCTACTTCTTTTAAGTCTTGTTTTGTTGCTAGTTCGGATATTATGTGGCATGCTATGCTAGGCCATCCCCATTCTCGTGCTCTTGAATTAATGTTGCCTAATGTTCATTTTGATAACTCAAGTTGTGAGTCTTGTATTCTTGGAAAACATTGCAAATCGAATTTCCCTAAGTCTAATACTATTTATGAGCATTGTTTTGATTTAGTGCATTCAGATGTGTGGACTTCACCATGCCTATCTAGGGATAATAACAAGTACTTTGTGACATTCATTGATGAAAAATCTAAATATACTTGGATTACCTAGTTACCATCTAAGTAGGGTGTTTGATGCCTTTGTTAATTTTCAAAATTATGTTACTAATCATTTCAATGCTAAAATAAAGGTACTTAGATCAGACAATGGGGCGAGTACATAAGTCACAAGTTTAAAGAGCATCTTACTAAGCATGGCATCTTACAACAAACGAGCTGCCCATATACGCCCCAACAAAATGGTGTGGCTGAGAGGAAGAACCGACATCTTATGGAGGTTGCAAGGTCGATGATGTTCCACAAAAATGTTACTAAGAGATTTTGGGGTGATGCGGTCATGACGGCATGCTACCTCATCAATAGGACACCGACGAAAGTTCTCAATGATCTGTCTCCGTTTGAGGTACTAAATAAACTTAACCATCTTTGGAACACTTATGTGTGTTTGGTTGTGTCTGCTTTGTTTAGTGCCCGGGGAACAGCGGAGTAAACTCGATGCTAAGAGAAACAAGTGTATGTTCATTGGATATTCCACAACACAAAAGGGGTATAAGTGCTATGATCCAACCACAAGCCGCCTGTATGTCTCTAGAGATGTGAAGTTCATGGAAAATGTAGGTTATTTCGACAATAAGGATTGGAACAGTCTTAAACATCTCTCGGATTCGCCCACTGATCGAGCTGCTAGCTTAAGGTTTCTACTTGATCATCCCGGAACTCTCCCTCAAAACCGAGAAGTGCTCCAACCAAACCACCTAATGCCAAGACAGAAACTATTCATCCCACCACACTTGATGTCGCACCCCCACAAAAGAGAGAATCAAGGGAGAGTGATACAAGCGAACTTGAACAACGGTCTTCACACTCGGATGAGGCGACTGCTACTGACGATACCGTCACCACACACAGGCAGACCACGACCCTACACACCAACCTCTACGCAGGAGTGAATGCATTCGGTCTCACAAACGGGTCTACTACAACAATCAAGCTGTGGCTCATCCTATTCAAGCGGTCTGTTCACTTGAGCTCCTATCTCCTGATCACCAAGCCTTCTTGGTAAAATTGAAGATCAATAGATTCCTCAAACCTATGAAGAGGCCCAGGCGCACGACGAATGGTTAGGTGCTATTAAAGATGAAACGGGAGCCATGATTCGTAACCATACTTGGGACGAAGCTGACCTCCCTAAAGGCAAAAAGGCAGTTAGATCCAAATGGGTCTTCACTGTTAAGTACTTAAGCAATGGTGAAATTGAACGCTATAAAGCTCGGTTGGTTGCTCGTGGTTTTACTCAAACCTATGGTGCAGACTACACAAAAATTTTTGCTCCGGTGGCTAAGCTACACACTATGCGAGTTGTACTCTCTTTGGCGGTTAACCTATCATGGGAGCTGTGGCAGATGGATGTGAAAAATGCTTTCCTTCAAGGTGAACTCGACGATGAAGTTTATATGACTCCACCACCAGGATTAGAAGACATTTTTGCTCCAGGGAAAGTTCTTCGCCTCCGGAAACTTCATCACTTGAGCTCCTATCTACGGTCTCAAACAATCTCCTCGCGCTTGGTACCACAAACTTAGCTCAACCCTCAAAGCCCATGGCTTCCGGCGATCAGAGGCTGATCATACGCTTTTTACGCTTCAGACTGATCTCGGACTTATTGTGGTGCTAATATATGTCGATGATATCATTGTCACCGGCGATAACAAGGACGGTATATCTGACACTAAGAAATTCCTTCAATCTATTTTTGATATCAAGGATCTTGGTGAGCTAAAATACTTCCTAGGAATTGAAATTTGTCATTCTCTAGAAGGCTTATTTCTTTCTTAATGGAAGTATACTCTTGATTTGTTGAGTGAAACAGGGAAGCTTGGCGTTAAACCTGTCCTAACTCCTCTGAATGAAGACTACCAGCTCAAGCGAAAGGGGAGAGCATCCGGGCAAAGGAAGGAAAGCCGCGGGAACCGATGGATGAGCCGTATGAGGATGTCACCAGATATAGACGGCTTGTAGGTAAGTTGATTTACTTGACCATTACACGACCTGATATCTGCTATGCTGTGAATCAGGTGAGTCAACATATGAAGGCCCCGTCCAAGTATCAGTGGAGCATGGTGGAAAGAATTCTGAGCTATCTAAAAGGAACTCCGAATCAAGGAATTTAGATGGGCAAGAACTCTAATATGGATATAGTGGGTTACTGTGATGCGGATTATGCCGGGGATACTATAGACCGACGATCTACCACTGGGTACTGTACTTTTATTGGAGGCAAATTAGTGACATGGAAGTCAAAGAAGCAAAAAGTGGTGTCAAGCTCTAGTGCCGAGGCCGAGTATCGAGCAATGAGGAAGCTCACAAACGAATTAACATGGTTGAAGGCGCTCCTAAAGGATCTTGGCATTGAATAAAAACAACCAATGACTATGCATAGTGACAATCAAGCGACGATCCACATAGCTACCAACTCAGTCTTTCACGGAGAACCAAACACATTGTAGTAGACTGCCACAAAGTTCGTGAGAAGATCGAAGAAGGGGTGGTCCTACGATGTTACAGTAGGAGTGAAGATCAACTAGCACACATTTTCACCAAGTCTACATGTCCTAAGGTTTGTGAACATATTCATAGCAAACTTGGACTTGTAGACCTCACACATCCTTGATGCACTTCCCTAATCGTGGACATCACACTCTTTTTCCCTTAACATAGTTTTGTCCCATGAGGTTTTCTATGTTAAGGTTTTTAATGAGGTAATGCTTCACGGGTTCCAAGCTTAGCTATTGCATTCGGCTAAGTTTGAGGGGGAGTATTAACCAAGGTTGTCCATACAGTCGATTTACCACGACAAGAGGAGTAGGAAAGAGGCTAAAGTCGTACAATAATCCGGAATCTTCCAATATAGCCGTTGGAGGTGTAGAAAAGGAAAGGTTGTATTGTAGGAAAGCGTCTCTCTCTCATTATGGTCATATCTTGTGTTTCCTTATGTGTAAAGGAAAGCTGCCCTAGCAAACTCTCCTACTTAAAGTCGTAATCACATTGTAAAACATATCTCAATATATCGAGAACCTATTCAATCGATTATCCTAAGTGTTCTACTCGAAATCTTCTTTCTAATCTCACCAAACTATTAATCTCTTCCGCTAATTCTATCACTCCCGTCACCAAGCACCCACCAATTTGCCTCCACGACAACCTCTCTTAAACACAACCCACACTCCGCCAGAGCACGAGCAATTGCTCTTCGCAACCATCCATTAGTGATCATGAATATCTCCAACTGAATACTTTCTTCTCACAACACGCGACCATAGCTTTCATGATCATTTCATACTCGCCACCCCAGCTTTGCAAGCTGAGCTTTATTCATCACACTAGCTTGGCGAATTCCCAAACCACCTTCACTTTTTGGGACGACAAACTCGCGCCCAGGCTACTAGATGTTGCTTTTTCTTCTCTATAGTGTTTCCCCACAAAAAGTTTTGTGACACACTATCTAACTTCTGCACAAGCGATGCTGGTAACTTGATAGTACTCATCGTATGGACAGTGACTATGGACAGGACTTGCTTTGTGAGCGTTATCCTGCCTGCGAAGCTAAGTATTCGACCCTTCCAACCTGACAGCCTATTCGACACCCTACTCAACACCTCCCCGAATGTGTCTTTGTTAATGCGCTTGTGTAACACCGGCATGCCTAAGTATTTTCCCAAGTCATACGTTGACTTAATCCCACTCTCCTCACTAATCAACTTTGCTTTCTCCCGAGTTACATTCTCAGAAAAAAAGATTTTTGATTTTTCCAAGCTTACTTTTGCCCTGAAGCTGAACAAAACCTCTCCAACACCCCTCGTATCACTTTAACTTGAGACACCGATGCTTCGCAAACAAAATCAAATTGTCAGCGACACAAACATGAGAAAGTTGAGGTCCCCCGCAAGACAACGTGATAGGTTTCCAAATCTTCTCAATGATTTCTTCGTCAGTCAGATGACATAGACGCTCCATACAAAGCACAAACAAATAGGGAGACAAAGGATCCCCCGCAAACCACGAAAAGGCTTAAAAGCTTCTGTCCGTTCTCCATTCCAAAGCAGACTCATTGAGGTCCAGCTACACATTGCATGATCCATTTCACCCACAAGTTCGAGAGACCTGCTGCATTTAGTT